>OY804546.1:27730798-28425798 GCA_963680865.1 Spergularia marina
GGTGTGTTCATGTCAGCAGCAGCAATGGTAGATTTCAGCCTCTTTTGCAGAGTGTTCTATTATGTCTGGAAGTTCAAAGGTTGATCAACATATATATGCCAATTTGCCAAGTTTTGCGCTGAGAGGAACCCGGATCCGATCTTACTTACTCACCACAGTTATGGACGACAACAACATTACCCGAGTGTCTCAAAAGGCTCCCTCCAGCCTTATGGGATGTCGGATGTACCTTAAATTTTCCAGATATGCCAATGTCTATTCGTATAATGTGGTGAAGAATCAAATGGAGATGTTCACTTTGATGGATCATGGATGCAATTGAAGATTATTAAGAGGGTCCAAAATGTATACAAGTGAGGTGGGTTTAAGTTTTTTCTTATATCATGGTATATGTATATATGTATGCATGACATTGCATTGTACTAGCTACTTGTTAAACTATAGATTAGTGTTCTTTCTTGTAATGTTAGGGGGGTTGGGTATACTAGTGTGGTATAAGTTTCTCATATTAGGACATTGGATGAGGAACTGATACATTTTCATCTTCTTTTTTTTTTTTTTTTTTTTTTTTTTTTTTTTTTACTTTGTAGAAACATTTGGTATATCGGTATAGTAAAAGAGGGGAGATTGGTTGTTCAGATGTGGGTGTTGTGTATGTTAAACTTAATTAATTACTGCTTCATGAGGTTTGTTTGATTTAATGTTTCTTGGTTATTTAATTTGAAGTTCAATATTATTGGCCTTGTAAGTATGTTAATATGATTGTAATCTCTTGAACAATGTGCAGTACGTGGAACAAATAAATCTCGAAATTATAATTTGAGAATGAATGTAAGCTTTGTCAGAAGACAGACATTCTTTTGAGGATGTGAATCTTTGATGCATGCATGACATATTTGTAAATGTGGGTTAAGTAGGGGAATGTGAATGGAATAATATGGAGATTTGACTGCTGCTTGACTCATATCTCTAGATTCAGATTGGTATTTGTCCATTGTGTCGTGTCAAGTTTATGATGTCTAATCGAGATTTGCTACCAACGACACGGAGTTGAGAGTAGTAATTCCGGTTAGTTGCCTATAGTGTTTAACAGCAAAACTTAACTTAGGGGGGGGGGTAATTCTTTTACAGAAAGTCGAGTGCAGATTATTTAAAGTTTTAAGGGAAGATAATCACGTTGTACTATACGTTGATTGTGCCAATGAGTTTGTGATATTTAATTGTAGTTGGTGATAGTCAATTGTTTGGTTCAATAATAATCAAATACGGAATAGTTCTTACACTAATTCACTCACATGAGAGAATTTACGTCGTTAATTGGTTTTGTTAGCTAGCTAGTCAACTTTGATTGACTGATAGCTTGGACTTTTGTGGTTTAGAAGTACGAAGTCTAATTGGGTTGAATATTATATCACACCTATTTGGTACATAATCATCAGTAGCCTTAAACAAATTCAGGTTATCTTCTTCCCTTGAATAACTTTTGGTTAAGTAAATAAGTATAAGAACGCTTTTTTACTTTGTCGATTATGGATTTTTGTGCGTATTTACCTTATGAAGTAATAATCCTGAATTGGTTGAAAATCCGAAGATGCATGTTAGAAAGAAGAGGTAGTGTCATCATGTTCAATTCATATTTCACAACAGTACAATTTCATCCTTTGTTACTATCTTCTAGCTACTTGGGAAAAAGATAGAAGAGTTTCCAACTTAGCCAGCATGAAGCAAAAGAAGCAGAGAATGCATGGCTTCATATGAATTTGCAGCAAGCATGCTGTACGACTGTACGAGTACGGGCCAAAACATGGTTGCGTGTAGTTGGTGATTCATTTGGGTTGTCCTTTGCTGGGATTTGTGGGCAACTGGTATCATTCATGCATGAAACAGAACCAATATGGACCCTCTCTTATTAAAGCTGTGTGCCCTTCCATTGCTCCACTTATGTTTTGTACTTGGGGCACATTTGCATATTATCACTGACATTTTCAGTCCCAACTATTGGCATTTATGTATGTGCTTTTGATTTATATCTTGTTCATCAAAATCTCTCAAGTTTCGGAGAGATGACGCACATACAAATCGTATAACACATGCTAATATATTATATATATGCTATCTATCTACAGTATGTTGATATAGTGACGGTTTTGTTTTGTCCAATAAAATGTGTTGGAAATTTTATTTAATAAAATAAAATTAATTTATGAATAATAAATTCACGATACGGTGTACTTTGAGGGTTGTCCAAATTCACTTAATTTATCAAAAGATGTCTTAGTTTATCATGAATAAATACATTGTTTCATTCGTACATTTTTACTTTGTGTCCCTTCATTGTCTATATAAAGGTGTTTATGTGGGTATTTTATGTGATGGAATCAATTGGGTAAATGTTGTTTAAGCGTCTAAAGTCATGTATATGTGTCATTTTGTCTCCCTTGTCCGTGTCGTCGGTATTGAGTACAAGCACAAGGACATGTTGAGTTCGGTGGAGCCTTACTATATTGGAGTACTACTTATGGTAAGGACGCAATCCGTTATTCTATCCTGGGAGACGTATGCCCATGAACCTTGAGTACCGTAGAGGGGGCAATAACGTCTTAAGGACACAACATGTATTTGTTGGGCTCAGATTATTCTTCCTTTTTACTATGATTAATGATCTCAATTTCCATAATTATTTAGTTAATTAATTTCACTAACCTTTTGTGTGCAATTTGGTTTCAAGATTGAACATAGTATAAGGATTTACATATTCTCTCTAACAAAATGTTGTATGTATAAGTGTATGAAATGGGGTACGGTGTGAAAGCAATCGCTAGAAGTGCGAGGATAGTATTGTACCCTTCAAGTGAGAAGAAAGTTCTGGCATGCTCATGCAGTACAGTCATGCTGGTTGTACAATACATTTTAGAGGAATCAAGTCAGGGATGAGAATGTGAGTATCTGTGAATGACAATGATAGATACTTTGATTCTTTTGAATATTGTACGTCGTCATGTTTACGCTAGCTTATTGCTCGTTAACCAAAATCGCCTGCAAAGCAATGAATCATAAGAATAGACACACATGGACGTCAATTGGAATTCGATGTCACGTATTAGAGGAGTAACTTATAACTGTCATGCTTCAAATGGCCAACCCCAAAATCGTTTACTTTTGTTGGACTAACCAAATCTTGAGATTAATTTGTACATGTGGATTGTACTATCCTCTGTTCTCCTATAAACGACCACTCAGCGCGTCAAGCGCATGTGGAAAGAGGTGTATCTACTAATCAGTTAATCAAAAGTTCAAAAAAGTTGGATGACGGGTCAAATTTAAGTCCAAGCTAATAACCTTATATGCATTTTGTTTTGAACTTTCAATTAGTAGATACGGCATCTTCAAAGTGCGTGTCAAGCGACCCTACACAATTTATAGGTGAACGAATGGTAGTAATTTGCAAGCTGGAGGACCTGGAGGTTATAAGCTTTTTTAATCTTAAAATGAACCCTAGTGAACCCTTATGAAAGGGAGCATGAGTGAACTCCTTGCACAAAGAGAAGTTAAAACGTATTTTCAAATGAATTTGTAAGGCTTGTTCTTGATATGTTTCTTTGATAATCCCATTTCGATTGCGACCGAGTTAACCACGGGAACTTTTGTAGATCACAATTGGTAAACAATCATATTTTAGTGGAGTTAGTAAAATCTATTCTAGTGTCGAGGTCTAAAGAGTACAGTTGAAGTTCCTATGTGTCGATCAAGTTACTACTCCTCTAACCTCAGAGGTCAGGAGTAGTTCGATTCTTATATCCTACTCCATACGATTCAACTTGTAAAGATCTTGCTGAGTTATGTATTATTGCACATTTCAACTCATACATCGACGAATGGATCAAGTCAGACCAAATTATAAAACTATGACCGTATCATTTAATGATTTAACATCTAATCTCTAACTCGAATTGAATAACTAATGGCTAATTTTGACTATCCCAAACCAATAACTACTTATCTACCAAATAAACAAGAAATGTCTACTTAAATTAGCCTAAAACTCCAAATCTCCCAATTTCCCAAACAAGTAAAGAATAATCTCCTTTGTAGACTAGAATTGTTGGACGAAAAGTGGTAAACGTTGTTTAATTACCAACCACAAAAAGGGCGACTCTTAAAATTAATATACTTTGACTGTAAACACAAGATGTCGTCGTTGTCTTCTTCTTTACGATAAACCCAGTTAACTAAACTATCAACTCAGTTAACAATGGCGAATGTACTCGACTCCCATCTCTTAGCTCTCACTGCCATTGTCACTGTATGCCCACTCTCTCCCTTTTTTCTTCCTTGTTTTTTATGATTTTTATTTTTATTTTTTTGGTGATTAAATTGTTTATATTTGGTTCTGTGTTTTTTTGGGTGTTCTGCAGTTATGTTATCAGTTGACGTTCTTTGTAGTTACTGCCCTTCTCAAGATTGATAAAGTTACTGACTTTGCTGGTAAATTCTTCTTCTTTCTCTCATAATTCTACTCATTTTCTGCTTCAATTTTGATGTTTTCTGAGGAATTTATTTATGGGTTTTAGTTGGTTTTGTGATTTGGGTTTTCAACGGGCTATGGTTATGTGAAATTATAAGGGTTTTATTTGATAATTTGGTTAGGGTTTGCCCAACATTTTGGAAATGTAGGTGATGAAGAGTATGGGTAGTGTGTTCTGTACGATTAGGATAGATTTGTTATGTGATGAAGTATAATGAAGAATTGTTGCTGATGAATATTCCGTAGCCAACACATTTTTCTATTTATGTAAATATCGATATTCCCATTTCCAGTAGAGCCAAAGGTTTACTAGTTGTAGCTGGTTGAGCTTCCTATGTTGCGGAATTGGAGACCTGAGGGTTACCGAGGCTCTGATACAGTAGTAATGAACCATTTCAACCAAAAGCTTAAGCTGATGGTTGAGTCCCATTTTTATGTTATATGATTATATCCAATAGTGAAATGGGGGTTACTTGATGCAATTGTCGAAGGCAACTTTCACTTTGGGAGTTTGGGTCATTTGGATACAACCTCTTTGTGATCTCAATAGGCATCCGACGTTCCTTTTACATTGCTATATGCAAGAGCCTTTGAGGCCTTGAGGGGATGTAGTTGTTGTCTAGAAATACCCATCAATGACTCCTGATCCCATTTTGGCTGAGGAATGGTGGTGTAAAATCAAAGAGCCATTGATGAATGATGATAAATGATTATGTCACAGTGTGGTTACGGGTCACTTCTAGACAGTGTACTGAAAACTTAGACCTTCAGGTAATTCACTTACTACTTGCAATGGAAGGAGTATTTGACACAAAAACGAGAATCTTCGTCTGTGTCAGCGTTTTTTTTCTTCTCCTAACCATGACTTCTGGATTGAGTAGTTTTGCGGAACCCTTTTTCTTTATTGGTGTAATGATCAAGTGAAATTGATAATACACTCTTCGCTATCGTGGTTAATATTTAATATATACTCCATATGATTGTCACTGACTTAGCTATACATTTCACTGATCATGCACTCTACTTCAAATTTAGCCTTAAATACTCGACTTCCATTGGTAAAGTTTATGAATGAATGGAGAGTCCAACTGATCCCCTGTAGTACAGCTGATCTATGGACTAGTTCTGGAATTTTGATGTCCTACCCAAGTCCTTCAATTATGTATCACAAAGTCAAGTTCTCTTGAGAAAGTTTTGGAATCGTGAGCAACTTGTTACCTCAGCAAATTTTATGTTGCAATTTGTAATTCAACTTGGATCCTTTTGCTATCCAAATTGGCAGTGCTACTGCTAAATGATTATTATAGGGTGGAATCGAATTGAAGTAATGCATCTGTTTGGATAACTGGGTTTGACTGAAGGTTCCAAATAGTCACTCTAGTGGATGACCAGTTAAAGCTGATGCCTAAATCAGTATTCCCTGTATTTAATTAATTAAGAGGTAGATTACCTTGAGTTTCTTCTAGGGATTAATTGCTGTTTTGCTGTTCTAGGGAGTACAAACTTCATCATTCTTGCTGTATTAACTTTGGTTGTCAGAGGTTCTTGGCACTTCAGGCAGGTATAAGTTGCTCCTATTCTACATTTATCCTCCAATATCTTCATTCTATATCATCTTAATTTCGTTTGCTTTACTTTCAATCAATGATTTTTCAAAGGCATCAATATTTTGGGTGAAACCTAGTGTTTAATAGTAAGTTCAGAGTCTTGAATTTTTGTACTGTGTATGGTCCATGTACTGTGTTCCACTTTGAATTAAATGATACCTGGTTTATGATACATTTGAGTATCAACTATGCCTGGCCTGCAAGCAGAAGGCAACAATGGACCTTTTCTTCAATTTGAAGTTTTGGACCTTTTGGTATCTATTACTCTGTTGTTGTCTCTAATATTCAATCTTGTCCATGTGTTCTTCTTTCATATTAAACTTCCTTTGTGATGGATATTGTGATGATTCCTCTACTGCGCTTATCAGTCTATTCTACTCTAATCTTCGATTCATCCATCTATTCTTCAGGTAGTTTTGACAGGGCTCGTAATTCTATGGGGGCTTCGCCTGGCTGTGTTTCTTTTAATGAGGTACGGATCAAGACTCTAGCTTATCTGAGAGAAGGTCTGATTGGCTCTCAATGTCCTGGGTATTGTTTATCCTGTGGTCTCAGAGTTCAAAGCAAAAATTAAACTTTCTATGTGAAAGAATGGTTTCAGAAAGCCGTAGGACCGTTTGACACAACAGTTAGTGTTAGGTAGTAATAAATCCCTTAGCTATGATTTGTTTGAGATTCTCAGGATCTTGCAGTGGGGAGAGGACCGGCGATTTGATGAAATGCGTCAAAATTTGGGGAAATTGGTAGTCTTTTGGGTCTTTCAGGTTTGTCTACTGTCTTTGTGACCTAACTCTTCGTATTAATTCCTTGGTTTGTCATTATTCTTAAATGTATGAATCTTTATTGATCTATCCTTCGCATAATGGCAGGCTGTGTGGGTCTGGACTGTGAGCCTTCCAGTGACAATTGTCAATGCCAGTTCCCATGATCCATCTCTCCACGCAGTGGACATAATTGGTTGGATTATGTGGTCAATAGGTTTTTCAGTTGAAGCTACAGCTGACCAGCAGAAACTTTTATTTAAAAATTCACCAGAAAACAGAGGGAAATGGTGTAATGTTGGACTCTGGAAGTATACTCGTCATCCAAACTATTTTGGGGAGGTTAGTGTCTCTGACAGTGTAGAGGAAGTTTAGCTAGCACGAATAATCTTGATGCTTGATACCTTTCAAAGACTTGCTTCTTGTAAATGCCTTTCAGTTTTTGTTAATAATGCTTGTTGTTCCATAAGACCATAAACTCTACGGCTTTGTCTGTGCAATTTTTGTCTTTGTCTTTGTGACCATGGTATCTTTAAGCTCATTGTTTCCTGTTCTAACTGACAATGTGTTCTTGTTACCTGCTAACGCTATGGTAAAATAGAATGTTGGCATGACAAGATGAAGGAACGAGAATGCCAGTGAGTGCAGTCTGGCCATGGCTTTTGCTGGTCAGATACCCAGTGTTTGTTCTTGATGCAGTATTAATCTACTCGGACGGACTTTGTGAAGGGGGTTGAACGTATATTGACCAAGTTTAAACGAGAAAAAAAATTCTTCTTCTAACTTGATTAACTTAAAGACTTGGGTTTTATGTCTGACTGCCATATGGCAGCTCTGGGATTTGCTAATAGCTGGTGATCATCATTAATGAATTGGCCAAGCAAGAATCCATGGCCGCTATCTTTAATGTTTAGATTTGTGCCTTGTGAGTAGCAAATACTGCAGGAGAATTTCATAAATGCATTACTGAAAATTGGATTTGTTTCAGAGTCTCTGTACCGGAGTTTTTATGTAAATGTAATTGCCTCCTGATTCTGCCAATGACAAGTTCGAAGCAGGGGGACGTTTGCTTAAAAGTTCGTTTTTAGATTAACCCTTATCAGTATAAGCTTGCTCATTGGTCGAAGTGGAGTCATAATAAAATCTTGTGGTAATCTTAAATCTGTTTGGAGCAAGTATTTGGTGAGGTTTCAAGACCCTATAATTTCGGTACCCTGATTCTTCTCTATCCTTTTGGCATGTCTTTCCATGGGTGTTTGTTTGCTCTACAATGCACATCAAACTTGGAGCTGTTTGTTGAGTAATTTGCTGTGACGAGTGGAATATACACGGTACCATGTATTTGCAGTTGTTGCATCCTTGATATGACTTTCCACCATGTGAAGATCGAAATTTAATACTGCAAAGACTAAATTGATTTTGGACTTGCTGTGTTGAAACTAATCTCCATGCTTTATGGTCTCTGGATTATATCTGCTGATAATCAGTGGACAAATCAATCGGATTCATATTTTTCACTGGTAAATGTGGTAATTATGTTCGAACTTTTCTATGTATATGCATAGTTTGGTTAACAGACTTTGTCAATGTGTTTCAGATATTTCTTTGGTGGGGAATTTTTCTCAGTTCAACACCAGTTCTAAGAGGTGCAGAGTGGCTCGTAATAATTGGCCCGATCTTCCTGAGTCTGTTGCTTCTTTTTGTCAGTGGAATACCATTGCTGGAGGTTGTATCTTAGCATTTTGGTTTTAGTTGTCTTGGAGTTTTTTTTTTTTTTTTTTTTTTCCATCTTAATTTTCTTTTTCCATTGGTTGTCCTGAATATTTGCAGGATTCGGCAGATAAAAAGTATGGAAATGTGGATACCTACTTACAGTACAAAAAAGTTACCAGGTTCTGTTATTTTTCTTTTCCTCTAAAGCTTTGTGGTGTATTTTTTAGTACTTCATTTCTTTCAGAGATTTTTTTATAGATTTGAACCATCATGGGAGGTTAAGTTTTTAAATGACTATCCAAAGATTTCTCTGCCTGAACAAAATTGGGTTTACTTGGCAAGGTATTTAGTCTGTCACCTTCCACTACCTCGATCACCAATCTCTCTAAATTTTCGAGGGTGATGGTAGGTGATAGACTAGGGTTTTGGGCTTTGGTGGACTTGAGGACTCTCAGGTTCAGGCCCGTCTTCACTCCCTTTTTAGATAGGATAAGAACAATGATTGTTATTTTTGACAAAGCAGTTTAAACAGCATGATTTATTTGAAATGAGGAGCAAAGGTGATAAGAACCAAAATAGAAGGATAGTGTTGTTGTGGACTTGTGACTTACTTAACAAGGATTGAACTGACCGAAAGATTTGTCACTAACTGTTATCTTAACTGTTTCAGTCCTCTCATTCCGTTGCCACCGGCTGTATATGGACGTCTGCCTTTGTGGGTCAAAAAGATATTCCTTTTCGAGCTTCCTGTGTACAGCAGGAATCTTCCTAATGGAAGTTTTTTGGTAAGGACTACTGCTCTGTTATAGAGTACATTTCAGCTTTTGAGCTGTAACTACACGGCTTTTCCCTTATCTTCATTCTCAATACTTCTCTGTGATGTTTATGGCAAGTTGCTTGATTCAAAATGAAAGTGTAAGATGAGAAATTACTAATTCTTTTAAGTGGAATAGCAGTGCATTAAAGTCCAAATGTTATCAGCACTAGATGTCAATGGTATATCCTCAAAGAAACCCACAGCATGAGGTTGGAGTTATGTTCTAAGAAAAGCCATCTTACTTCTGCAATAATAGTTTGAACTACAGAAACTCAATTCCTGAATGCACCATAAGTCCATAACTTTTAACCAAGTTGCTTTACTATGTAGATCATGGTCCGCAATTTCATATATGAGCCACTTAGTTGAGTTACATTTCAGACATGATCATTCTGATGATTTTCACAACCCTATAGATACTATTTTGTTCTACCACCTGATTTGAGTTGTGAAGATTCCACCACTAGGTATAACAACTTGTTATTGGAGGAAATTTGGACACAGGTTGACAAAGCTTGATAACGAATTCCGTGAATTTTGTTAAGTGGATGTAGGGAGATCTAAACGGTGATGAACCCTCATCATTTTCATTGTTTGACAGCTTATCTGCTGGATATGCAGTAATTGAGTATGCCAGTGACTGATGGTTACTTCGAATTGAAAGTTTATGTTTATGTTTATGTAAAACTAAGTTTTGTTCAAGATCAAAGATAAAAATTGCAACATGGTGCATTGGTGATGTTAATCAATGTCTATTTGGAGTGGTCTGAGCTCAATGTTATATGCTTATGTTGCCACCTTACTGATGCATCTAGAAAACATTTTGAACCTGTGCAAGGTATAGATCAAACCGATGAAAAAAGAATGAAGTGAAGGCGTTGATGCCGCGATTCTGCAGATAATTGTTGAACAGCTGACTCTGGTTGAAAATATTCTTTAGAACTTCTTGAACATTTGCAATGCATTCTACTTGCAATGTTTGATTTGTATATTTCACGTTCGGCTTTCTTGTATCATGTAACGTTTCTATGCACAGAATCTGATTATAGACTGGTTTGAATCTGATTATTTTCAAAATGAAGTGTATTGTTGAATTGTTCATGCTATTAGTTTTCTGGTGCTGCTGGGCTGCGTGCATTGTCTTTAATTAATCAAGATTGTTGCGTAACACGTGCGCGTCTACATAAACTTATTAAGTCGACTCACCGATGAGTCACTCCCTTTATGCTGCTGCGATCATTGCACATACACAATTTATTTTTTTTCTTTTCAAAACAAAGCTAATTAGAGAAATGTATGGTTCCATCGTTGCAAACGATTCCTTGTGAAGATCAGATTACAAAGATGAACACAGAAGTATTGAAGCCGGGCTAGAAAGAGTGATGAGGAAGATTCGAATGCCACATGGAAATCAGAAGGAAACCACCTTTTCTAATCACCTTTTCCAAAAGTCATCCCTTTTCTCACTATCCTATCCCATGCATTACTTTTCACTTCTAATCTACCAATATTCTCTTAACTTTCTTCACCCATGCATACTCACTTACTCAGCTTTTCTTAAGTAGTAAAATAGACACTAGTAAAGTAGTAAGCCTAAAACATTTTCCTAGTTTTAAACTAAAGACTAATTAATTATGTCGTCACTCATCAATATTTGCTAACCATAATAATAAATCTGAAGTATACTAGTATATATGTAGTTGAAAACTCAAATAACAAAACATCGAATGGCCACTAAACGAAGGGGATTTGTCTTTGTACAAATGGTCAAATGGTACTTCAAACATGGAACAAACATTTAGATGTTTTTGGTACAACCTAATCCTCCTTCAACACGAGCGTGTTAAAACACAATAAGATTCTATTTGACTTAGCACAAATATTATGATCACTCGCACAAACAACACACCATTTTCATTATACGCGTAAGGTTTAAAATACGACAGTCGAGTCTAAAACACGTCAAACATAAAAAAGAAGACGGTTTTTCTTAGATATAAATGTAATATTACATCATTGATTAATAGTACTACAATGTCTAAATAGCTACTAATCCATATCATCGAGTACTAGAAAAAAAGGTCCATTACAATTACATCCTAAACCCCACACCAAAGAAAAAGAAGCTACCTTTAGCAATGATGATCATATATCTATTTAGGTACTTATTATTCTAACTAAGATTACAATTTTTCATTAAAACGAATACAGAAATTGTATCACCCCCCCAATTTGAACGTTAAAACATTTTTTTTTTTTTTTTTTTGTTCCAATGACTAAAACAAATAAACAAAGTAACACATAAAGTAGAATTTGACTAACAAGAAAACAAGAAGAGTAATCAACACACCATTTAACATTAAGGTTATGGATCATCAAGCCCACTGGTTCCAAGAAAACTTGGCCACTGCTGATCATGACTTAGGCTATCACCATCGTTGATGTTGTGGTCGCGGTTGCGGTTGTGGTTGTGGTTGTGGTTTTCGGAAGCGTTATCAGTCTCGGTCTCGGCGGCGGCCGGTCCGGGTTGCATCCGAAGGGTCCATTCCGGCGGCATTGACGACGACGACGAACCGACTTCCCTGGTGGTGTAGGGTATGTGAAGAGGGTCCTCTTGGGCATGCTGCTGTTGTTGGTTCGGTTGAACCGGTTGGTGATCAAAATTCGGTAAACCGAACCCATGCAACAAGCCTAGGTTCGATCCGAAGCTGAGTGGTTGATTCACGTTCACTCCTCCTTGTAGAGCTGCTAACGATGACAAAAACCCCGGATTATTATTCTCACCTCCAAAGAAATTATGGTGGGCCATCATCATCGGATTGTTGTTGGTCATGGTGTCGGTGCCTGTGGTGGCGTTGGTGGTGTTCAACATGGATAACTGGTGATCCTGTGCATTCAAGATCAACCGGTGGTTCGGCAGCGGATGAGGCGGCGGTGGCAATTGTAACCGAGTGTTGGAACAAGAACCAGACCCGGACCCGGACCCGGACCCGTCAGAAGCGAGTTTGGGGCGTTTGCTCTTACGGCAACCGCCCCCAACAGGAACGTTCCTAAGGGTGCCACCCTGAGTCCAGTACCTTCTGCAACCCTTGCAGAAGAACCTGGGCTGGGACAAGCTGTAGTTGTTATAGTAACAGAATTTGGTGTTGTTAGAGTGACACCGCGGGCAGGGTTGCGGTGCCGGGTGGTTCTGACCCCCGCCACCGTCTTCCACGGCACGCCTCCTATTTTGTTGCTGATGATGATCCATGTATATGTTTGATTGAATCAACTTATTTTGTGGATTAGGTTGTTTTTGTGATGTGCATATAAAAGATTTATATGACACATGCAAGTTATATGGGATGATCAAATATTATTTACCTACTACTACTACTACATACTACTACTAACATATGCATGTGGAGGTGGTGGATTTGTTAGTTGCATAGGGGTAAAAGTGATGGGAGTAATCTATATATAGTTGAAAATGAGGAAATCACAATGAAAAAAAAAAAAAAAAAACACCCAATTAAGCAATCATACTAATTTAGTAGAAAATTATTACTAACATGGAAATCACTAATAAGGAAAGAAATCATCAAAGATTATAAGGGTAATACCTAAAAAACAACCTAAATAAATGAAATACATAGTAATTAATGAAATTAAATTAAATTAAGATTAGCAAGGATGGATGTATCATGTATGAGAAGTTGAAGAAAAGTTAGTTGGTGGTGGTGGCGGGAAAATAGAACGGTGGTTGGTAATTTTGGCGGTAAAATGCGGCGGTGGATGAGTGGTAGAGTGAATGAAAAGAATGGTGGGGGTGTGGATTTTTTTGTCAATATACGTAGCTTTCACAATTTATATATATATATATATATATATATATATATATATTTTTTTTTTTTTTGTAATGTAATTTCAATCAGAAAGCACTGTTTTAGATGCTCTATGAGAAGACTATGCTACTTTTTTTTTCTCACTCCTCCCACTAAGTTATGTTTTGCTTTTGATGAGTATTGCAATTGTTAGTGAGATTTCTATTCTTTTGTTTTGGATTTACTGTGGCTAGTGTTTTTGTTGACATCATTGCCATACCATATTACCATACATAACATTATTATGCCCATACTATACATGATGGTGATAAGGAGGATTTACCATTTTGTCCTAGTAGGAGAATATTGAATAGGTTAATGGACTTAGGGTTGACAATTTAACAATATAGGATTCTTTGTACACATGTTGAAAATATTTGAAGAATTTTCTCTTCATGCATGTTTCTTAAGGGTCATTTTGGGAGCTATTTCAACAAGTTGGACTTGGAAAACGAATGTAGGAATGCTTGAGTTCGTTTTGATGAAGATTGTCATTTGGCGTACTCAAACTTATTACAATTGAGTTGGAGGGGGGGTTTTCTAATTTTAGCTCATCAACTTCTGTGATGGCAAGGTGTATGATTTTTTGCTACAAGATTCGAGTTCGAACCTTGCTCCCCAACATTCATTTTTGGGCTTTTTCCGCACGTGTTTCACCCCTATCTGCTAATCTGAATATGGCTCAAAATCACAGAGATTTTGGTTTAAAATGGAGATCGCTTTCTATAAATTTGTGAAATTTCATTTATTTCCAAATGAAATAATTAAAGAGGTTGCATAACACGTGTCCCAATGAACTTATTATGTTGACTCAGCAATTAGTCACGCTTCTGATCTTATGGTGCGATCATTCACTACGCCAGAAATAGGATTTAACACTGGGTACAAAATTAAGTCGACGCCAGTTATACCTAGTGTCTGGACTGCCGGCGACCGGTTACTAAAAACGAAACCGGTGATAAATGTACAACATAAGACACCGGTGGCATAACCGGTGTCTTGTGTCTTGGCATTTCCCCCTTGGATCGAAGTCATCAAACCGAACCGGACCGAAGACCGAGACTCAGAAAATTGTGGACCGAGGACCGGACCAAATCCCCCTCGGTGGGGTTCGGTCTGGCCCTTGGACAGAGTGGACCGAACCGAATTTGCCCTAAAAACCTGGACCGAGGATCGGACCGAATTTAACTCGGTCCGGACCGAACCGGTTGGTCTGGTCCGATTTTCGGTCCGGACCGAGTTTTTGCTCTCCCCTAGTTGAAATGATGGAATACGTACAGAGGGAATAGAGAGGCAAGAGTGGCGGATATAACAAAGTTAAATTTATAGTTTTTATTTTTTATTTTTTTACACATATAACCGGTGTCATATGTGTTACATAAGACCTAGGTTTTATAAACAACCGGTGTTAAAAGTGCCCTCAGAATATTTATTTATTATTATCTTTTCCTTTTCATTACTTTAAGCAATTGTTTTTTTAATGGCTTACAACAACGGGTGATGCATACACCAGTTTTAAAACATATATGGTTTCCGGTTTTAACACCATTTTTTGTGTTTCCGGTGTTATATGCTATTTTTGGCATAGTGATTGCACAAATCCTTTTTTTTTTTCAAACATATATGGTTGATTTTAGAAATGTATGGTTCGATCCTTGCACACAATTTGTGAAAACGCAAACGGGTCTGACCACACCTAAAGAATCGGAGGAGAGAGAAAACCCACTTTACAAACCCAAGAGATTCCATTGTAAAACCAATTGGCAATAGGAGGAGTAATTATTTGGTTTATAACGTAGTGAAATTCCCTATTCATTTCCAACGTGAGACACTCACATATGGAGTGTAAATAGACATTTCAACGCAATTTCTTGTGGTCACTATAAGTCAAAAGTTATTAATAATTGTCAAAACATGTAATATAACAAATTTTCATGTTTCCAACAGTAGCCTAGCAAGCAAGTGGGGAAAAGGGTATGCATACACTCGGTGCAGAGGAATTTTCTTACATTATGATTTTTTCAATCATATTTAATTAGTGTTATTAACATACTTTCAAAAAGAAAAGAAAAAAAAAAACATACATAGCTTACAGATGAAATTTCTTGCATAAAAAATTAAAATATGGGCTTGGAAAATCAGAGCCACTCATCACAGAAAGATTATCATTAATCATATTTTATCCTCCCCAGTCCCCAACCCGCAAACACCGTGCACAGGCACCGCCACCCATCAATCCCTTTCCCCGTCATCACCACCCAATCACACCTAAACCTGGCAAATGGGTCATTCGGGTCGGGTCTGGATCGGGTCTATTCGAGTCGGGTCATCTTTCGGGTCATGTATGTCGGGTCTATTTCGGATCGGGTGGGGTTCGGTTTGGGTCGGGTCTAGTTGGGGTGTGACAACTACAGGTCAAATTCGAGTCGGGTCGGGTCGGATTCAGGTCGGGTCAAATTCGGATCAGGTCATTTCAAATTGTTCAAATCTGATCATATTAATGTCAGATTTATTAAAATTTTGTCTAATACTATCTTAATTTGAAGTTTTACTGGTAATTTGAATGATTAAGGATGTGATATATCGAATCTAAGTCATTTTTCCTTAACCAAATCATTAAAACGTCTGGTTATTCGGGTTTGGGCCATTTCAATTCGGGTCGGGTCAATGATATAAGTTTCATAATCTTTTGCCAAATATTTTTTCGTTAAATTGACTGTCAAATTGGTCGTCTCAAAATGTGAGACCGACTCATATACTTTTATTGGAGGGAGTACAAAGAAACAAATATTCCTAACTAAAGTTGGATTATTCTTATCATAGGAAGGGTTATAGTGTAACTAACTAAGGGTACCGTTACGTGTTTATTTAACCGCAAGCGTACAAGTAATTGTAGTTAACGGATCGATCTCAAGGAGGTAGTCTAGGTCATCTAAAATATTATAGAGTCAGCTACGCTATACTCGAAGTGGTTTGGTGTATATCAACTGATGGTATCAACAACGAAGATGAAATCAATAAACTAAAGGTCCAGGGTAAAGATATCCCCACTAACATGCATCAACTACGATATTAAAACATATAGCAAGTCAATTAAACATAGATTAGGGGAGGCTATACAAAGAACTATTTATCCGGGCAAAGTTATCATAGTCCAATCCAATTACTATCCTAAATCCTACTTCCGTAGTGAAATAATCGAGTAACAAGAAGCATTAAGAACGCATAATAATTCCCAACTAAATCTAGCAACCCACTTCCGTGGTGAAACAGACCTAATCAATATTAGAGGGCTAATCACTAAACAAGAATCGCAACTGCCATTAATAAACTCCATTTAGCACTCAACAAGCATAAATTAGTGTAAATCTAATCGCAGCAACAAGCATATACATTAGACAACAATAATCAAACTCAAGTTGATAATTAAACCTAGCCATAATAAGTCCTAATCATATGAATCAAAAGACTTGCTAATTCATGGATTAAATCGTAGCATCTAACATGTTAGGGTTCAATCAAACCTTAAAAAAAGACTACTCACACATATTGAAATTAAAAACGACAACAACAACAACAATGGAATTAAAGCAATGCATAACTAAAGAGTAAAGGGAAGAAATAGCAATATTGTGATGGTCTGAAGATAAAGAAAATAAATTTTCGAATCTGGTACAAAAGTGCTTGAATCTTGAAATAAAGTTGGAAGCAGAAAATAATGAAAGTTTAGATTAGTGTTACAAAAGGCTCGACTAGGTATAATTGTACAAATACCTAGGAGGTTATTTTACAATTTCCTAATAAGAAAATAGAAAATAAACCCGTGAAATTAGAATAAAGAAACGAAAAACATCACCCGTGCAGTTACATGAGTCGTGCAACATAATGCACGAGTCGTGCCTGGATCAGCTGCCAAATCATGCTTTCGCACGAGTCGTGCAATTATGGCACGACTGCACGAGTCGTGTAAAACTGCTCAGGCGGTCCAACTTCAAACGCCTCTAATTTTTTTCGTTACTTATCGGATTTGGGCGTGTGACCACATCTTAGAAAGCTAAGATCATAATATTTCACCTCCAACTGGGTTCACTACAAGGAGATATTGAGCTCCGTTGTTGGCATTGTGCAATTGACTTCAATCCTGCATCTTAAGTTCTACAAAGTGTTCTATTTATGCCTGAAAAACTCAAAAACCAAATGCTGTACTATACCAAGGACGTGAAATATTGCGGGAATGAATGAGAATCAAGTATAAATGGGGACAAATATAACAATTATCGTACCGTAAAGTCTTATATAACTATGCAAGATAAGGACTTATCGGATGCATTGAGGTAAATTATGATTCAAGATAACATAAATTGCAAGCTAATTATCATCTAGCTAGTTTAAAAACCATATAGATAAAGTTACTCTAGTAATAATTTAGTAAATTAATGGCTTTTTAAATGCAACCTTAGTAGCACTAGCACATAATAATCTAACATATATATATATATATATATATATATATATATATATATATATATATATATAAAAGCTAATAATTTAGAGCGCATTGAGGGAGTCGGGAGGTCAAGAAATGCACAGAGAGAGTCCAAGACATGTTAAACTCTCACATAAAATATTAATGTAATCCTTATTAAACATTAAGAAATGCACCCGGAGTGTAACAACCCGATCAACCGTCCGTCGCAACACAACCCAATAAGATGGGTAGTCACCCCTTAAGCCCGAATATCTCTCGTGGGCTCTAAAAGGTGAAGGTCTTGTTGTTAGTATGATGGTAGAAATCTATTATAAACTGATCATATGAGCCTTAGTTTCCCAATGTGGGACAAACCAACTCCATAATCCACTTTCCATATTCCGTAGTGTTACACGGAGAGAGTCCAATATTTGTAAAACTCTTACGTAATAAAGTTATCAACATGAAACATAATATAAATTGTTATAACTTGGGCTACGTATATCAGAATATTATGATATACTCCCTACGGTCCAGATTAAACTTCCCATCCTCTTTTTTAGGGTTTCGGCTTTGTTTTCCCCATTTCTAAAATGTTACGTTTTTTGTCGAATGAATAATTAAGGATGCTAGATAAAGATGTTGGTGATAGTTAACTTTTAAATTTATTTGCAAAATGAATTATTAAGAATTATTTATTAGTTTTTCTTTGGAAGTGCGCAAAAGGAAGCAGGAAGTTTAATCTAAACCGGAGGGAGTATGTATCATTGAGTTCGTGTCGAAATGTATTGCAATATAAGATCCATTTACACATAATGTTGAAAAGTTAAGTATGATTTTGGTAGAAATATGTCGACAAATTTAAGACTTTTTGTGAAAAATGACTTAAAAAACAAAAAAAAAAAATATCCGTGAGTGATTAAGTGAGATTAGAAGACATCTTAACTAACCAACATTTAATCAATTATCATTTTTTTTAGATTAAGTAATTAATAAAAAAAAAATGAAAAGTGTCCCGTGTTAATTTTATCATGATTTATTTATATATTTTCTGATTAACTAATTAAAATATAAGAATAGTTGATTATCGTGAAGTGTTCTGTGCAACGCACACCTAGTTCGATATCAAAAGAGAATAACTTGTGCGGCTACAAGACAGTCTAATATCGATCGACTTACAATAAACTGAATTATTATTGAATAATGTAGAAAATCAAACAACGAGATATGTATGTTCACCGAATTTTACCCACAAGGGTACAAGTGACCATCCACATAAATTCTTGCTTGCTTAAATAATTGCATTATAGGATTCATCATCGTCATGGTATATGAATAATTGAATATGATCACCATTAGCGAAGATGGCACGTGCCCCGAAGCAACGAATATAAACAGAATTGGGAGAATAATGAGCAAAGGGCGATATTATGACGTGTAGGTCCGTTAGAGGAATTGCAACTGCTCTTCCCAGACCCAAGACTCTCCGACCCCTTTGAATGTGGACAAACACTATAGGATAGCCCAACATATATAGGTGCGTACTATATGGTCTACATACAACAATGTCAGCTTACGCATACAGTAATTCCTCCAATTGGGACGAAATGTACGTAAAAATTATTTTGTGGTTTGTAGTGGTGACAAACTACTAATGATGAGATTGAGTAAAGTTCAATAATTTGGGGCGAATTATACTCGTTAAATGGTCCTTACATTTTGTTTGCCTTTTACCACTAGGTTAAGATTAGGAAAAAAAAATAAAAAAAAATAAATCATATTTCTAGTATCCAGACGTGGCACATTCTGGCAAGACTAACTCAAATCATCTCACGACCTGACCTGAGTTGTTGACCATCCAACTCGATAAAACTCGAAAAATGCGAGTCATGCATAAAAATTGATCACACTCAAACGAAATATTAACATATACACCCTCCGTCTCAACTCAAACGCTTCGTGCCCAAAATATCCCTATGTTGATAAGGGTATACACACTAATCAGTTTCTCAAAGTTCCAAAAAAAATTATACAGCGAATTAGATTAGAGTTTTCGCTAAGTCGTCATGTAATTTTTTTTGGAACTTTGATTAACCGATTAGTGTACATCATTTCTGCCAATATGAAATCGTTTTTTTATATGAGGTGTTTGAGCTGGGACGGAGGGAGCAGTCCTGATTATGCCTATCCACATCCAAACTGACACACAACTTGATAATTACCTGACCGGATTGAGAATACCATGATGACAGACGTATTTGTTGGTTAATATATAGCTTTTGAAGTAACAATATAACACTAATCGCTAATGTCTCAAAATGAAATAACTGATGCAAATTATCGATTATTGTTTCCAAAACTAAAACGACTAATACAAAACTCGATCCAAGAAAACAATTGGTACGAAAATACCGGACTTGTACAAAACGAACTCGATTCAACTTCGAAAACTCATGCTAATTAAGCCAAAAAGACCACTTCCTAGTCCCAACTCTGAACCCAACTTAGGCCATGTGCGATTCAACTTATTCAACAGTGTTTTAAATTCAAATCAAATCAAATTAGATCAGAAAAATGCAGTCTAATGACACATGACCTTAGTTATTACAATTACAATCAAAGGAGGAGCCTCCCTTAGAATATTGACAAACACTACTTGTAAGAAAGGCTAACATATGTAGGTACTTAATTAATGTACATACATCCGCACATACTATAACGATGTCATTTGTCAAGATATACAAGGAACGATTATATAGGGCTGCGTAATTTGTAGTAAGGTGATGACGTCTTCATTATTATGTTTGGAAATAATTGACAAACTAATCATAGATATATAGTGGGCTTTCACCACCACCCCTCTCTGCAACATATCTCTGTTTAGGTCGGTTTACCCAAATGCTATAGTGTGCTGCATAACATGAACTGTACAAATTTGTCTATGCTCCATAATTTTATACATGTTTCTGGTAAAAAGTTGTATTTATTCTGGTGAAGGCACTAGTTGTATGTTACTTGTAGTTTGCATATTCCCTTTGAATAATCATATGGGGTTGCATGTGATTTTTTGGTCAATCCACCACCCTTTGTCATAAGATATCCATAGTCTCTGCCCTAACTGACTCCAAGTAGAGTATATCTATACATATATTTTTCAGAAGTTAATATTTGGTTTCAATATAATTGTATGTCAAAAACATAGGGAATATATAAATAGAAATCGATTCATGTCTTAACTTATTATGGTTATTGAGAGAAACCCGAATCAACGCCACACAAACATACGGAACCTATTTCCAACAATATGAATCCACTAAACGCAAAATAATTGATACAGAAAAATTTAACACGAACACAACCCATTAACACAAATTGTCAGCTGTTTTGAACGTAAAGCATAAGCTGGTCACTTTTGAAGTTGTCGGTCAATGCAACTTCAAACTTTTTTCTTCTTCTGTTGAATGGAATATTGAATGGGCTATAGAACCATACGTAACGTCCACGCTTTTTCCTACAAGCTTAAGATTCAAGCTCAATTATCAGTGTTGTTTTGACCACGCACTCTGTTAGGCTATGCTAGTAAATAGTAAAAGACGAACTACTACTACAAAGTACAAACCTAAAAACAGTAATAATACAGTCAAAGTCAACACTCTAGATTTTTCTTGGAGAGTCAAAGGTTGCTCCGAACAAAGTAGTCGAAGTTGACTCATGCATCATCCCACTTTCTGTTGCTACAACACATTGTCAATAGTCAACTATAGTTAAAATGGATTGGTTGTAGAATTTTTTAGTACAAACCATCTCTTTTCTATTCGTTGTTTTTGTTTTTTTTGAAATTCGTTGTATTTCTATCTTGTTATTTTTTCATTATATTTATTTGTAGTTTTCTATATATATAATATTTGAAACTGTGTGAATTTTTTAGGCATACCACAAATTGCTTGAGAGTATTTACTCTCAACAAAATGATAATATCCGCAGATAGAGTTGGATTTAGGCATGTATAAAAAAAATATGAAAATTTAACACTCAGACTATGGATAAATGTTTAAAACATTCTGACACTAAAGAAGATGTTGGAGGTTTACAGAGTAGTTTAATGTTAACAATAACTTTTACTTTACTAGTAAAATTTTATTTCCAACACAATCAATTTTACTATTATAATTTAATTTTAGTACAATTTTTTTTGATAAATTAATTTTACTACTGCGAACTCTGTTTACTACTTCTTCCTCTATTTTATGCAACCACCTCTAGCTAAGACGGCAAGAATATATAGTAGAATACAGATTTCACATAAATAACAAATTTCTTTACATTTGGTGATTTGGGTCATAGTGAGTCGGGCCAAGGCAACATTACAAAATGGGCCGAATCATGTTTCGATATCAAATACAATAAGCCCATTGATAGAGTTCGTCCCTCCACAAAAAAAAGGGTTGCTAAACGTAACTTAAATAATACTAGCGTAACCTATTTTTTCCATTTTTCTTCCAATCTTACCCTTAATGATATCCCCCTCCCTACAATTCTCATAGTTAACGTTAACCCTCTTTTCAAGAAAAAAAATTAAAAAAAAAGAAAAGAAGAAGAAGTAAACGTACAACACAATAAACACACAGCTTCAAGCAAGCAACCCTAAACACTCATAATATCAAACACTACATCTTATTGCAAGTAAAGAAAAGGTTTCAATAATATCATGGAAATTTTGAACTCGACGGAATCGAGGCAAAATAACGATGAAATTGAGGTAAGTAATAGGTTACGGAGTATTACATATCGCGCAAAATTCCGCGTGTTTTTTTTTTTATGATGCAACACTTTTTATTTCCTTGTTTTTTTTTTTTCTTAACATGGTGAGGTAAGATGATTTGGAATCATATGTAGGGCTTTTTGAATTTTGATCAATTATTATGTGTATATAATAGTTGATTTGTTGTTTGCGTAATTGTCTGGGGTTCTATTGGCTTTCCAACTGCATAATACACGACATCAAAGATGGCTGCTGCAAGTTGGACTTCCCATAACTGATTATATAGCAAACCCTCCCTTGAGGGTTTTTCTCATTACCATCGCATATTATTATTTTCAGCTGCTTGTTTAACTTGTATGAACACTTAAATTACTTCTTAATTCATCTGAGATACTATCCTTAATCAATAAGTGCTCAACTCGGTAATGCTTAAATTTCGTGACCATAAGACAGCACCCAAACTTTCAGCACAGAAACAGAGTTGCCTCAGTGATACCCACAGTGTTGAACAATCTATAACTTTCGAACCAGTTATTTTTTGAAGCTCTAAATTATTTCATTGGATAGTTAGCTTTTTGAACTTTAATTTAAGAACAAATTTAGCCCAATTCCATAATCTGTAGATGGATATATCATACCTCAAACTTCAGACCTGAAAACTGACATTCTTTACTGCAGCCTCTCTGACAGTCTGCCTAAACATTAAACTGCAAGTTCTTGAGTGATCTTTTTGTCCTAATTCCAAAACCAGGGTTTATTTTGATCTCTTAGCTTTCCGAAAAGGTATGGCACATAAACATTGAGCTCCGTTTGAACCTTCTAACAGGCTCTCAAAACCGAGTGCGCAAACCTGAAATTCTTGCACCTGGATTTTTCTTTTATTTAGAACTTGGCATTTGTAAGACCTTGCCATGTAATCCCATTTACTGGCATTGTCAGCTTAGAATGCTTAGTAACTGCAATCAGTATGACTATTGGCTAGTTGCAGGGAGACAAGTTTACATGGCAAAAAGTTTCAAATGTTGCCAGATCCTTATGTGATAATTTTTCAAATATTGCTTGTATTTAAGCTCGAAGTATACGGTATCAGATTAAATTCTCACGCCGTTAATATGTAGATTTCATTCTTCTAGAACAGAAAAAAAAAACTCAATTCAGCTGGAATCTCTCAAAGGCCATGTTTGAGGGATAAGTGGAGTACATGTAAGGCGGCAAAATGTACCTGACTGTTGAACAACATCTACCTTAGGTTTGAAATCCGACAATAGAATTCAACCTCCTGTTAAGTTTAACACCAATGGTCAGAACTGAGACATTATATTAAACATTTCCTTTTTCCCTCTTTCATTTGATTTTATAACAGATTTTCACATTTGAATTTTGCTCCAAACCAACATATTTAAAAGGGCAAAGCGTGTTATACACTATACAAGAGCTCAGCCATGGATCCTCAAGTGAATGATTTTCCAGTTTTTTGAAAAATGAAGATAAAACTATCAACATTTGGAATGAACATGTTGTCTAATAAAACAATGAACAAATAACAGCCGATGAAAACATAGAAACAATGGAACAACAAATAATCTACAGAAACTTCAACAAAAATAAGAGCTTACTCTTTAAGCTTTGCTTGAACTCTGGTGAATATCATTGAATAAGTACACTTTGCATCTGGCCATTTCTCAACCGCGATTCACTGACCAAGTAGCAATCTTTTACGTTCCAATATACTCTTTCGCAACTGCACAAGACTTCCACCATCATCCTTCAAGCGAGCAATCGACTTAGTTCTGCCCTTGTTAGTGTATCTTTCACTCCTAAAACTCGAACCACGACTAGCAGGCTTCGATTTATGATCAACTTCATCGTCTTCCCGACACTCAAGACTCCAAATCCGGCTCTGCCATCAAATCCATCAAATTATTCCTGAACCCCAAATCCGAAATATTTTTGAGGAGAAATGAAGAAAGTTATGGATATTTAGAATATTGCGTGTAGATGCATGAGTCCAAAGGTTTTGTACCTTTGCCGTGGATCTGTAGGATTACACAATTGAAAAACTAAAAACTTAGGGTCTGTTTGGTATCGTTTTCTGTTTTCAGTTTTCTGTTTTTTTGAAAACCAAAGTCACGTTTTTGAAAATCAGAAAAAGTGGTTTTCAGTTTTCAGTTGTCAGTTTTCATTTTCTGTATGACTATTATAGAAACATACCGTTTAAATTAATTTTTGCTACTTATCTAGCTAAACTTTTTACGCAAAAAAACCAAAAACTGAAAACGGCAGTAATACCGAACGGGCCCTTAATCTTTAACTAATTACACAAGAAAATAATCCCAATACAAAAAAGAATCAATCTTTAACTGATTTCACAATTAAATCAATAGTTATAATCAAACCCAATACAAAAAAAACTTAAGAATTGCACCCATAGAAACAAAAATTGAAACACAAAAATACCTGAGATTTATAAGAATTGGTCAAATAAAGCATCATACGAGCAGAACCTTCCTTCGAAAAAAAACCCCAATTCAAACTATGAAACCCCCAATTCGCATATAAACCCTAATCTTCACATAATCTAATACCAGTGATAATTACCTTTCCCTAAATTCTGAGTTTATAACTCAAGTCTATAACAACCCAAATACAAATAAGATACTAAAAAATCAAAAGTTAAACAATACTAATGATCTTCCCTTGACTGATGATCTACGCCATTGATGATGGATGATGGATGATGGATGATGGATGATGGAGCAGCCTCCTTCCCTTCACTCTCATCTACGCCATGGATGGATGGTGTACTGGTCTTCGATAGAAAAATTATCAACAACAAAAGCCATGGTAGAGAAGACACAATGGTAGAGAAGACGCTGTTAAAGATATTCTGTTTACTTGTTCAAGGTATTTGTGTTATTTTAGGAAAAATGGGGATATAATGGGAAATTTAGCAGGTTACGTTAGTAAAAAAAAAAAAAGTTACGTTTAGCAACCATGCAAAAAAAAGTGAATAGTCATAGCGCAAATTATTCGCAACAATTGCATTTTTTCTCCAAATCTCTAGAAGTCGGAACTGTCAAATTGCCGACGTGTGGTCAAATACCACCTAGGCTATGTATAGAAATCCCCTCCATATCCACGTTCTCAATATGCGTATTTTCCAACACTACGCAGTTTAATTACAATAGCCGAATAATGTTGGGGTGTCAACCCAAATCACACATTGAAAAAACAAGGACCAGAATCCTTATATATAAGTTTCACCTCCACAATAAATAGTATGAGACCTTTTGGATTGAAAAGATACCCATGTTTGAAAAACCGTGCGAGCTTGTCACCGGCCCAAAGCGGACAATTGTTACGTGTTTATTTAACCGCAAGCGTACGGATTATTGTAGCTAACGGGTCGATCTCAGGGAGGTATGAATAATGTCTAGGTTGTCTAAAAGATTGTAGAGTCAGCTACGCTAATGGTCGAAATAGGTTCGTAATTATCAACTATTAGTCACAAGAATGTAAATGAAATGGGTGTAAATCAATTAACTAAAAGCCTAGGGTGGAGATATCCCCACTAACATGCATCTACTACGATATTAAAACACATAGCAAGTCAATTAAACATAGATTAGGGGAGATTATGCAAAGAACTACTTATCCCGGCGAAGCTATCATAGTCTAATCCAATTACTATCCTAAATCCTACTCCCGTAGTGAAATGATCAAGTAATAAGAAACATTAAGAACGCATAAATAACTCCCAACTAGTCCTAGCAACCCACTCCCGTGGTGAAACAGTCCTAATCAATATTAGAGGGCTAATTACTAAACAAGAATCACAACTTTCGTTTATAAACTCTGTTTGGAGGTCAAGCAAG
Organism: Spergularia marina; assembly: GCA_963680865.1. Classification (NCBI taxonomy): domain Eukaryota; kingdom Viridiplantae; phylum Streptophyta; class Magnoliopsida; order Caryophyllales; family Caryophyllaceae; genus Spergularia; species Spergularia marina. The sequence goes on from OY804546.1 coordinate 27,757,190, forward strand.
GATTAATCTATATAAATCCTAATCGCAGTAACGCATGTAGATTAGACAACATAAACCAAACTCATGCTTGAGAATTAAGTCTAGCCTTAATAAGCCCTAATCATATGAATAATCTAACTTGCTAATTCATGAATCAAATCTTAGCATCTAACATGTTAGGGTTCAATCAAACTCTTAGAAAAAGACTACTCACACATATTAAAATCAAGAACAATAATAATTGAATTAAAGCAATACATAATTAAAGAGTAGAGAGAAAGAATTGCAATACTGTGATGGTCTGAATAATAAAAGAAATAATCTTCGAATCCGATACAAAAATGCTTGAATCTCGAAATAAACTTGAAGTTTTGAAAATAACGATGTTCAGAAAATAATGAAAGCTTAGATGTCTAATACCAAAGGCTCAACTAGGTATAAATACCTGGGAGGTTATTTTATAATTTCCTAATAGAAAATAGGAAATAAACCCACGAAAACAAATAAAGAAAATCCGCGGAAAATAGATTTCTCGGGTTGCACGAGTCGTGCAACACAATGCACGAGTCGTGCCCACTGCAGAGACCAAATCGTGAATGTACACGAGTCGTGTAAACTGAGCCGGCAGTCCAACTTCAAACGCCTCTAATTTCTTCGTTACGTATCCGATTTGTGCGTGACCACTTCTTAGAAAGTTAAGATCATAATCTTTCACCTCCAATTGGTTTAACTGCAAAATTCAAAATGGTTTGGGAGATATCGAGCTCCAAAGTTGGCACTGTGTAAATGAACTTCAATCCTGCTATCTTAAATCCTCCAAAATGTCCTTTTTATGTCCTAAAAAGCTCAAAAACCAACTACTATACCAAGGACGTGAAATATTGCGAGAATAAATGATAATCAAGTATAAATGGGGCAAAATATAGCAATTATAGCACCGTAAAGTCTTGTATAACTATGCAAAATAAGGACTTATCAAGAATATCATACTAGTCATAAAGCCGGGACAATATCATACTAATTGTGGAACTGGTGGTTTGACAATCCACAACAAATAGAGCCGACAAGGATAGTATTACTTAAAAAGCAAAGTCAAGTGACACGTTTAGACAACTTTAAACAGTAAAACTTGTAGCATAACGAATGATCTCCGAAGCAGCAAAAATTTATTAGCCGAAACCTATAGAACAGCAGCTTCGGCGTTCAGTTTTAACACAACTACTCGGATATACTAAGATAAAATACATGAAAACAGTAATCGGGTAACAGCAGCTCCGACCTGATCACGGCCCATCGCGATGTAAGTGCTGATCACGGGCTTCTCCTCGAGACTTCGGCAAATGAGCTTCCCCAGGACGCTTCGGCAAACGGTCCTCCATATATTCTTCTAAGTTCATATCATCCTCGTCTTTCCCTACAACCGTCTCTTTAACCTTTTGTGTTGCACCCTTAGCAGTCTCCCAAGCCCCCTTGACCGTCTCCTTGGCCTTCTCTCCCACATTATGCATGGCCTCGGCCGCCTTCCCGGATCCTTCTTTCGCCTTATCCGCGGTCCAGTCCGCCGTATCTTTGGTCCATTCCTTTGTGTCATGCATCGTCTCTCCGGTTTTCTTTCTCGCCATCTCGGCGTTGCCCTTGACATTTTCCTTAGCCTCGTGCATGGCGTCGCTCGCTTGTTGTGCTCCTTCCTTGGCCTTCTCCTTCATGTTGTGGGCCGTGTCCTGAGCTTTGCCCTTCATTTCTTTGTACTTCTTTTCGACTTCCTCGGCTTCTCTGTCGCTCTCGTACACTTGCCGCGCCTCTCTCATCCTCTCGGCCTCCTTTGCGTCTTCGTCGCCACCAGCATCTTCTCTACCATACCGATTATTCTACAATAAATCATATTTAGGTCAGATGATGACGCATAATAATACACGCTTAGGTGTTACATTTCGTCTGAATTAGAAAATTAAACATCATAATTAAGAAAAACTGAAAGATAATGATAAAAATGGATGAATTATTACCAGGCCTTTGGAGGCGGAAGTTAAGTAAACCCTTGAAACTTTACGAAAATAAAGAGAAGGAATCGGGTTCGAAAACCCGGCTTTCGAAACCCTCAAAATGGTATTCTTCACCATGAACATGGATGCCATTGTTATGTATGCTATATAACCTCAACTGCTACTCACTGTATAATTTATCTTCTTACTGGTAATAGATCAGTTTTTTCTTTTTCAAAATGTATGTTTAGGTCGGTCGATATGCACTGATATTTGTTGGTTGGTAAAAGTGTGTTTAGCAAGTGTTGGTTGATGAAATGAAGGTGTTGCCATATAAAGGGAAACAAAAGAGGTGTCGTGGTGTTTGCATGGCACGTAACGTAAATTGCATGCCACGTGGAGGATAGCTGTGCGTCTTTGATTGAAGGGGAGCTTCAACAATGAACAACACATAGTTGCATGATGCTTACTATTTTTATTAAAGTTAATTATTGTAATAAACTAATAATGTGTGATGTGGTCTTGTTTTGCAGCACAAGTGCACAACTGAAACCTAAGCTAGGGCAGTTTCGGGTTGAGGACTTAAGGTTGAAGCATGCTCCATCTTTACTCGGCCCATCGAGTTGTAGTGGTGAAGGGCACGTAGTGGCGGTCGCAAACTCGACTTATCTTGATTCGACCTGAACAAAATAATATAAAATACTTCTTCTAATAATAACCGAAAACTCGATGATAACAATCATAATTGAAATTGATATGACTTAGTATAGTAGTTTGAACATAACCCGACCACGCTCGTTATATGTGTGGTAACCCGGCCAAAATTAAATTAGCAAAACTCATTGAAACTTGGTTGAATTAAATCGATCTGACTTGCTTGATTGTAATGAACTTTCAATGCTCTGTTAGTTAGATTCAGACATTTGGTTATTCTAACTTCCGAGTGTTGCAAGTACACGTGAGATAGATTCAATCTACAATTTAAATCCATGCATGTTAAGTAAGATTTACAACATGCGAAAAAAACTACAAAATCATTCTACGTTGATGTACTGTTATGTTATAACGTAACATTTACGTTGTGCTAAAATTAAAAGTTGCCGCCGAATATCCAGTATGTAGCAAAATCCACGTTAACATTAGACAATTTCCATATAACTCTAAAACAGAGACGATGTCTGTTACAGGTACGTAGGTCTCTTAGAATCCCATTTCAAACTGTATGTTAATTAACCACTATATGCCTAAGGTGAAGCTCTATCCTTTAAGTGTTTAGCTCTATCTTTCATGTCTTTTAATTGGCCGTCCATTTCACCGAGTTCCTCTTCGGCAATTTCCAAGCCTTCTCGCAAGGCCTCTTTACCTCTTCCTGTCAACTCCTCTGAGCTTTCTCCTGCCTCCGCTTTCCGTTCCGGCTTCTGCTCTTCGTCCTCCTTTTTCTACACCAAATTGAAGGATATAATAACAATCTGATCAAATTTTACTGATCAAATTTTAGAGATCAAATTCGAGAACTCAAAACACGATCACACTATACAACAACATCTTTATCCCAGTGCCTTAAATGCTCACATGCATTTCAATAACTAGAGAACTGATCAAACGTGAAACACGATCACACTATACAACAACAACATCTTTATCCCAGTGCCTTAAAGGCGCGCGCCATAAGACGAGTAAGGGGCGAATGTCGGATGTATGCAAGCCTTACTCCTATTGAAACATAGAGAGGCTGCACACGGATGACTCAAAATAAAAATTGGTTCGATAATCGCACCGGCTGACTGCTGCTTCACCAAATAAAAAACAAGTCAGTTTTATGAGCCATTTTACGATCACACTACAAATTAAAAAATAAAAATGTGCTACTTCTATTTCTTTCGATTCTTTACATTTATTTGTTAGCTTAAATTCCTTCTTCAACATATTGAAATCATATGTAAAGGATTCGATGAAATGGAAAAAGAGTACGTATTTAATTATGAAATGAAACGAATGAAATAATTAATTACCGGCTGATCATGGCGTTTAGATGAAGAGCTGCCGGTTGAACAATAATGATGCCTAGGGACATTAGTAACACGACATCGGGGGACTGATTTCCTAGACGCGGTACATATGAGATTCTTTATCATCAACATCTCCGTGGTGTGCGCGCACTTGTTACTGTTTTTTCTTTAGTTTGTTCCTCCGATTATATCCAACGCTCCTTTTTGGGGGTGACACAAAACCTTATACTCCGTATTCGCTTGATAATGAAGATTTGTGGCAACATGTATGGAAGCCACATACGCTTTTACGAAATCACGTGTTTACATTTGCCTTTGTACAACTACTCCGTATTATATACACTTAAGGTAAATTGTGGGGAACCACCTTCAACTTTCACTATTTTTTAGGTAATCACCTTATTAATTTTTTTTTTTTGTAGGGAACTACCAAATATAAACAAAACCAATGCAAGGGGTAGAATTATCTCTTTACCCAAACCACCCACCCAACACCTCTAACCACCACGCATCACCACCCGTCAACACCAACCACCACCTTAGCTACCCTCGACACCCCCAACATGGTCGTCGAACGCCGGTTACCAAGCTTGTAGTGGCCGGAAACCGAGAGGAAAGAGAGGATGGAGGGAGGGAGAGAGAGAAAATGATCGTGGAGGGTAGAGGACATGGAGCCGGGGGAATGTGGTGGTCGGTTTGGCCTTGTCGGCGGTGGGTGGTGGCAGTAGCGGCAAGAATGGTGGTGGCTAGTGGTCGTTAGAGGTGGTGAGAGGGTGGTTTGGGTAAGGAGGTGGTTCTACCCTTTGGTTTTGTTTATATTTGGTGGTTATCCACATATTTATTATAATAAGCTGGTTTCCCAAAAAATGGTGAAAGTTGGAGATGGTTTCCCACAAAATTTCCTATACTTAATTATCAAATAACTATTCTTTTCCAAATGTTTTCATAACTTTAAAGGTTAAAATAATCTAATGTCATAAAACTGTTTTGTAAGAAGAAATGTTATATTCATTCCAAAATCTAATATATAGGGTCAGGTTCACGTAATAATCTTAGTTATATGGGAACTTTAGGAACCACTTACAACCATTATATTCTTTTTAATCAACGACTCATAATAAAACCCAGAAACATCATTTTCTCTCTCCTCCCCACCCACTTATCCACCACGTACGCCCCTTAGCTACCACCACCGACCGTCACCCACCTCCACCATACAATCGCTGACACCACCAATCTGACGTGGCCACCACTTTGACCAACTTTCATCGGCCACCACTGTCTTCTCGCGTAACCTTCTCTCTCCTCCACCATTTTCACCTTTTTTCTCCTCCTCCACAATCACAAAACAAAGCCCATAAAACACCATTGCACTCGATTTTTAATGTAAATCTCACATTTGATGTCTATTTTACTGATATTGTCCTCATTTCAAAGATATAAGCAAGTTTCGAAAGAAAAATATGATGAACATTTGGTTTGAAAGTAATGTATATTTGCCAATTAATTCCAATTATTCAATTTGATTAAGTCAAATCAAACCGCAACCACCTAATTAAACCCAATCACAAACAAACAGCCAAATAAACACAAATAATTGCATAATATTTAGAAAGCTCAAGAAATCACCAGATTTAGGAGGGACAATCGGGCGTTAAAATGAGCAAAATCGACTTTGCTCTCTTCCGAATCAACCCCTCCTTCTGTTCAAACCCCCGTAACTCCTCCAGTAATTGCATCTCATACTCGCTCATTTTCGGGTACATTTTGGCAATCATAGAAGAAGACAAGCACCTCCTTTTCGGAGACGGGGTCTCATCCTCTGGCTTAGAATCGGGTACAATGGGTCCTAGGAGGCGATCGATGTAGACATCATCGACCAAACTCGTCAGATCTAGACCGCCACTATAAAGAATGCCAGGAGGAAACGACATGCAATCTTGAAGCTCATTAATCGCACGAGGGGGCGATTTAATACCACAATACGGTGGCGTTTCCATACCAGATAGCGGAGTCGCGCCAATGGTTTCCTCCATAAGAGAATAGGGAGTTGTATTGATAGAAAACCTCGCTGGCTCCTGTGGCGAATCAGGGGTTGCATCGGTAGAGGACCAAAACTCAGAGGGCATTTGAGATAAAGGCAAAGACATAGTGAAATAGATCTGGGTTCGAAGATGAGATGAGAGATCAAGAACTTGTCGAAAAAGATGAGAGAGGCTAGGCTTTGGTTTGGCGACCGCAGAGGAGAAAGAGAGAGGGAAAAGAGAAAAGATGAACTGGGTGAATGGTGTTTTGGGTTAATATGAAGTAGTTGATGCTGAATTCAATAGAGATGGGTTGGGGAATTATAATTATGGAGGGAAAGGTTAGTGGATTAATGATGCTTATTGGACAATTAGTTTAATAGAAACGTAAATGTAACAACCCTAAATTCTCGCAATATTAAATAAGGAAATATTACAGAATTGTTACGCCGCAGTTGACTACCGAGTCAACTGCTAGGCTTGAAATTCAAATACAACTTAATAAATCCAAACAAACGAAAAGACGACAGCGGAAGATTTAGAATGTCGAACTACAGTTCTCAAAACTGAAATTTAAATTACAAAACCAAATTAAGTCCATGTCCAAATAACTTTTATGAAAAGTCCCCAGCATGCAAGTGAGTCCCTCTATCATGCATCCATATCATCAAGACCTGTCAACTATGCCATCGAAGAATGACATAGGCCCCAGAACACGGTAGGGAACAAACCAGAAAACAGAACGTCAGCACAGGCTGAGTAAGAAACATAAAGCAGAGAAACAAAGATACGCGCCTTGCGGCGCGTAGCTAACAAATAATAAGCACTGGATGTAATAATGAATACAGAGTACCATCGGGACACGGCAGTGCGATAGTCACGTATCGCTGACGAGACAAACGGTCTTGTCTAACATACACGGCTGGGCTCCTACCCCGCAGCCACCACAATCTCGTTCCGACGCGAGCTAGAGTACATATAAACGATTCCTAAAGACTTAAAATGTGCACACCCCTCGCTAGAGATCCAGTAGGATGCGTACCTCTAGGAGGAAAGCCTAATAGGCAGTCGGTAGCTACTCCGACCGAAACAGTACCTTGATCAGAGGTATAAACGGTGATCGGTCAGGGCCGCATCACAATCACTCTAGGTGGTAATCATACCATTCTTTTCTTTCATCCGTTTTATATTCGTTATTTGATGGTACGTTATTTGATAATACGATTTATAAACGGCCGAGGCCGGAATACCAATAAGCCAAAACGAGTCAATTCAAGCATTACGAAACAGAAACTCCAATGATCCACTCGGCCAAGAGGAAGCAGGGCCGAGAGGCAGAGAAGTATGGCTAGAGTAACCCATACGAATAAATCACGAAATCAAAGGCGCAGAGCACGAGATCAAGCAAAAGGGTACAAAACGATGGATATGAATAGAAAAGCCAACAGAGGAGCAACATGTGTTAGGCAAGCGATGGACCAACGTTCTTACCTTACTCTGATCGAAACACTAAACTGCTGCAAGGCTAAAACGGAATCTCCTCAAACACACCCCCTAATCACAAAATAACAAGATTGAATTACTAATCAATCGTCATCATAACTCCATCACAAAACAGCCAACCAACAACAACAAGGTCACTACAACTCACGTTTTCGACATCCAAACGGACTCGCAATCACACTAAATTCGCACCACACCATCCTAACCTTACTAGCTATACAATCTCACCAATTAAACATCAAAATAACAACAAGAACCCTCAAATAACCCAAAAATCAGAACCGGGCAGTAGGCTCGTTCTTCACCCAAGTCCACACCAAACGCTCCCAAAACAATACCACAATATCCCCAATTCATAACAAATAACTCCTCCAAAAATCAAACCATTCCACAAACAAAATCAATCATAATTTAACATAAACCTTATAAACAAAACCCCCAAATTCGAAAAACATAACTCATGAATTATACTCATTACAAGCACGATTAAACTCCAAAACAATCAATTAAAACAACCCAATCGTACCCTAATCATAAACTTGACCTAAATCGAAAACCCAATTAATTCAATCGTATAAAAGTTTGAGGGACTTACTACTCTTGATTGAAACCAAGAGAGAGAGGACGGTAGGAGAAATAGGCGACGAGGGCGGTTGTGCGGTGGTGAAGGCAGCGGCGCGCGGCGCGGTTCGCGGAGAAGAAGTCGCGCGCTTCTCCTCTGTTCTTCTCCTCTTCTTCTATTTTTTTTCCTCTTTCTTTCTTTCTTTTCTTTCTCTGTTCTTGCGAGCGGCTGATGGGTTTGTGCTTGTTTTTTTCTTTTTTTTTGTTTTTTTATATATTGGTGAGGGAGGTTAGTAAGGGTAGAAAGGTAATTTCACCTATTAGTTACCCAATTAGGAAATCGACTCCAAATAGGAAAGTGACTCTAAATTTCCAAAAATCGAAACTCGCAACTCCTAAAATGAATTTCTCCCGACGACTTTAATAATTTAGAAGTCCCAAAAATATGGGGTGTTACAGTCTTCCCCCCTTAAAACAAAGATTCGTCCCGAATCTTTAAACCTACTCCTCAAGATTTCACCCTCGACTAGCAACGTTGATCAAAAGGTAAGGTAAATATTATGAGGTAAAAGGTGTTTGAGTGAAAGTTGAAACGGAGAATAATAAACACACATATAACACATTAAGCACATACAAGCTCAAATAACACGAAACAACGTAGCACATTGTGTCAGAAAGAGGGATGGCGAGGCGTCCGTGGCTCTCGTCCCCCTTAAAACAAAGGTTCGTCCCGAACCGAGAGTACCTTAATCGAAAAGGTGAGGGTACTTCTCACGCATAACTGATTCCACTTCCCATGTTGCTTCCTCAACATTGTTATTGCACCATAGAACTTTGACCATGTGAGTCTCAGCACTTCGAGTTTTGCGCACCTTGGTGTCTAGGATTTTTAATGGTGCCTCTTCATATGTCATAGTTTCATCCAACTCGACGGTTTCTGGGTCCAATACATGGGACGGGTCGCTGACATAGCGTCTGAGTTGTGACACGTGAAACACATTATGGACCTTATCAAGGTTCGCATGCAAGTCTAACTCGTAAGCTACTTCCCCAACTCGTTTAGTCACCTTATAGGGTCCAATGAATTTGGGACTCAGTATTCCTTTCTTCCCGAACCGCATCACGCCTCTGGTAGGCGATACACGTAAGAGAACCATATCACCCACGCTGAACTCAATGTGGCTGCGTGTCTTGTCAGCATAGCTCTTTTGTCTGTCCTGAGCAGCCTGGAGCCTTTCCTGAATCAGCCTGACCTGATCTGTCATTTCCTGAATGTAGTCTAGACCCAAAACCATTGTTTCACTTATATCATTCCAGCAGATTGGGCTCCTGCACTTTCTGCCATATAAAGCCTCATATGGTGCCATCTTTATCGAGGCTTGATAGCTGTTGTTGTAGGAAAACTCGATCAAATACAACTTATCCTCCCATCCGCCTTGATACTGTAAGGTACAAGCTCTTAACATATCCTCCAAGGTCTGATTTGTCCTCTCAGTTTGGCCGTCAGTGGCTGGGTGAAATGCGGTACTCATGAGATGTTTCGTTCCTAAGGTTTCTTGTAACTTCTTCCAGAGCCGAGAAACGAAACGCGCATCACAATCAGATAACAGTTTCTTTTGGTGTACCGTGGCTCAACACATGGTGTATGTAGGCATCGGCTGATTGGCTTCTTCTTCCACGTGTTTTTCATAGATACAAAATGTGCGTACTTTGTCAGTCCGTCCAAAATCACCCAAATCATAATGTTCCCCTTGGGTGTCCTAGGGAACTTTGCAGAAATCCATGGATACGGAACTCCATTTCCATTCCGACACTGGTAGGAGTGGTAATTGACTTAGGTCCTTGTGTTCACTCTTAACATTCGATAACCAAACACCTATACACAAAGTCAGCCATATCTTTTTTTTTTTTTTTTCTCCAGGCCAATAGAACACCTTTCTCCAATCTCGGTACATCTTATCTCTTCCTGGTTGTACCGAATATTTGTTGGCGTGGGCTTCGGTTAGAGTTTTGTTCCTTAGCGTAGTGTCATCAGCTATGCAGACTAGGCCCTGGAATCAAACAATACAATCTTCACACTTTTGAATACTTCAGGCTCCTTTGCCAGTTTGTTCAAAGTTGTTTTATCAGTCAACCCCTTTATTTCACCCAAGATATAATCCTCAATTGTTGTTGTTCCTGAAGTCACTCCTGGTTTAGTCAATTGGACTCCGACATTAAGAATTCGTCTCTTAGTTTCTCCCTTTGATCAACTAACTGGGCCGGATGTAGAGACTTTCTGCTCAGTGCGTCAGCTACGACATTGGATTTTCCTTCATGATACTGTATTTCCATGTCGTAGTCTTTGATCAACTCCAACCATCTCCTCTGTCGCATATTTAGCTCCTTTTTGAGCGGATATATACTTTAAGCTCTTATGGGCATAGAAGATCTTGAATGTAACCTCAATTAGGTAGTGTCTCCTTGCCCTTTTAATTTAATTAGCATGATCTCAACCCCATTTCCACTTATCTAAAAATTCTGTGTTTGATTGTCCAATATTGTCGAATTCCTTCACGACAACTTCGACCTATGATTCTGCTCCTTTAAAAATTTGACCTCATTCACTTCGTACACATTGCAGCAAGATCGTTTCAAGACCATATCTTAAATTGATGGTAAGATCAAATTCTCCCACTTTTAAAACTTCAAGATACGACACTACATGTGTTGGGAGTCTCAAAAGGGCACTACAAAGCTACTACATATCATGAAGCTTTTACATTCGACAATCTTGCTCACAAAATAATCTTTATCAACCCAAGCCAACGTTCCATTGCCTTCGTATGAAGCTACTTATCACATGACCGTACCTCTATAATTTGAGCTTCTTAACAACTTTAACCCAAAAATATATACTACCAAAGTAGATGTTTCTTTCATTCACCATGAATACACTCCTTCCACTTTGTTCATTGCACATCTAATGTCGTTATCAACCCAATACTATACAAAACGATGGTTGCTAATGTCACCCTATTTCCACATTAACTCATCCATAATCAACTATGATTAACAATTACCTTAGGGGGGGGGGGTGTGTCACCTGAGCATAATATATAAGCTTCATTAACGATTTGTAGCGTCTCATAATCACGTAAGGCGTCAAATTACGTCCAACTGTCCATAAATTATCCAACTGGTTGTATTCAGAATTGGGGCCCCTCAAGATCAAGTCGTTCTCCATAGCTAAATTTCATAGCCATACACCACGGAATGTAGCTCAACTTCCCGATTCGTAAAGCATTTTCTTATGCGCACATACCACTTACCACATCTCTTATGGGTTTACAACTTTATCATCTGATGACACCTCACTTGATCCCATACCTTGATATGTAATGATTTTCCTTTACTCGAGCTTATGACCTATTAATTCAACTCAGTATATCAAGTCCAAAGATGGTAGGAAATCTTTTTACGCATAACTCACATGTCCAACAGTTTACCCATAAATGGTATAATAGTCTTTCAAACTCAAAATTTCATTGTTGCACCATAGTGGATAATTGTTTTCTTCTTACACTTGCACCTTTGTGCTATGAGTCCCAAAACAATTCTTATTTCGATCCTCAATTATTTAAATTGTACCAAAATTTCATCATATGGACACCTAACTAGTGTAGAAACAATCGACATATTGATCTAACCCTATAGTTGATGCCAAAGTTATAACCATTTATTATACTATATACCGAGTCATAACCATGAGTGAATAAGTTTCCTTAACAATTTATATGGCCGAGAAATCCTTAATGCATTTTTCTTTCACCTTCTTCACACTACAAACCAGGTCAAGTACTTACGAGAAGATACATGTTATCTTCTAGAGCTAGATCTTCCTCTAGTCAGTATGCCGTTCCTTTGGGATTAAATCCTCCATACATATAATTACTCAAGATGTATTCAAGCATCGCTCCTCCTCGTCTATCAGACGTCCAACACTTTGATCATGTGACCCCCAAAACAAGATCATGTAGCAAGGTTCAAAAGCCCGTCATTTTCTCCATTACCAACATTATTATTTCCCGGGCCATTGTTGTTTCCATTAACCCCATTATTACCAGCGTTGTTCTGCGCTGCGTTGGCCATCCGGGTCACAGCCTGCACCATTACCTCCTGATGTTGTGCCATTTGAGCCAGGGTAGCTGTCAAATCGGGACCGTTATTTCGCACCATTGTCCATAAAGCAATATCGTTTGAATCAGTTGTAACCAATTCGATTAGATTCCATACTAGATCTTGACATATGTAAGCATGAATTAGCACAAATCAATCAATAAACGAATAATTATTCACCTAACGAATAAGTCATGTTAGGAATCCGACTCAGGGATACAAATACAAGAGAAACATTTTTCGTCTATACGTCTCGTCCGAGTTTAACTTTTCGAAATTTTCGATTTTTTTTTTTTTTTTTTTTTTTTTTTTTTTGGGAACCACGACTCGTGTCCACAGTTGCACGAGTCATGTCCGGATCAGCAGCAACAGACGAACAAAATTTCGGGGACGGGTCGTGTCCTTATGGGCACGAGTCGTGCAGCTCTCGATTGAGCTCTACAACGTAATTTCAATTGACAAAAACATTACTCAATCAATAATGACATTCAAATTGCAAATAATCGAATCAATATCAGTGAATAATCATAATATCGTAATAGTATTGGGGTATTGTACCCACTTAGACGTATGCACTGGCAAGACTCCGACTAAAATTATAAATTGATAAAACATACAATCTTCAAATCCGACTTATCGGTACCATATGTTCACACAATTATAAGGACAATAAACCAATCACTCCCTCAATAATCTCCACTAGAAGAGCGATCCTCAATATTTCAACAAACGATACTATGATCAAGGATATATAGAGTTTCATTCGCTACCAACCCCATCATTCATACAAATACTTCATTGACACTTTAATAATTCGATCCCTCGAACTCATTCCTAAATTTCAAAATTCACAGTAGTGTACTTGCATGCACATAGTCCTTTTCATCTAACCCAAATAATAAATTGAACAATATACACGAAACTCTCACATTCCTCATGCTCAACTCCCTCATATATATACTCACTCTTACTAGTCCCTTCTTCAACTTTCCACATTTCACCTAAAGTAATCAAGGTTTCTCACCTATGGGCGTGTGATCAAGTTAGATGGAGTAGCATGGGGTATTCTAAAAGGGATAAGCATAAGTTTTGTCAATTGATTTCTCCCAATTTTCTCATTAACATGAATAGGGTATCGTGGTTAGAAAAGAAGAACCCAATAAGTGTTTTGAAATTTGTGGTTTAACACCATCTCACTTAAACCAATCTAACATCATGTTCCAAATCGTAACTCATCTTCAAGGACAAAGAATTTGACAACGGCGACATTAAATAAGCAAGGCCTAAACCATCCTCACACTTATCCTCAATATATCCCAAATACCTTTCACGTCCTTATATATCATAAAATAGCTTCAAGTCCTTCTAACATAACCTCTAGTCGCCCTTAGTACTTTCACATAACACTCCACGTAATAAATAACCACAATATGCTGAACTAATTACCCTTGGAGTTATAACTTAAAGAATCATAATTTCTATTAGTATCAGAGAAAACCTACAATGAAATGCTTCCCAATAATGACATTCGGTCTCAAATCAAAAGTCTCAAAAGTCGGCTCTAAAACTCCATAGTAAATGAAGGGGAAACACATAGCACTTAGCAATCAGCATGTGTATGAATGCACCCATCCCGTTCCCAGTTTACCAATTTCTTAAAACAAGTTTTGAAAACTTTTGTAGACACGACGAATCAGAACCTATGGCTCTGATACCAACTGTAACAACCCTAAATTCTCGCAATATTAAATAAGGAAATATTACAGAATTGTTACGCCGCAGTTGACTACCGAGTCAACTGCTAGGCTTGAAATTCAAATACAACTTAATAAATCCAAACAAACGAAAAGACGACAGCGGAAGATTTAGAATGTCGAACTACAGTTCTCAAAACTGAAATTTAAATTACAAAACCAAATTAAGTCCATGTCCAAATAACTTTTATGAAAAGTCCCCAGCATGCAAGTGAGTCCCTCTATCATGCATCCATATCATCAAGACCTGTCAACTATGCCATCGAAGAATGACATAGGCCCCAGAACACGGTAGGGAACAAACCAGAAAACAGAACGTCAGCACAGGCTGAGTAAGAAACATAAAGCAGAGAAACAAAGATACGCGCCTTGCGGCGCGTAGCTAACAAATAATAAGCACTGGATGTAATAATGAATACAGAGTACCATCGGGACACGGCAGTGCGATAGTCACGTATCGCTGACGAGACAAACGGTCTTGTCTAACATACACGGCTGGGCTCCTACCCCGCAGCCACCACAATCTCGTTCCGACGCGAGCTAGAGTACATATAAACGATTCCTAAAGACTTAAAATGTGCACACCCCTCGCTAGAGATCCAGTAGGATGCGTACCTCTAGGAGGAAAGCCTAATAGGCAGTCGGTAGCTACTCCGACCGAAACAGTACCTTGATCAGAGGTATAAACGGTGATCGGTCAGGGCCGCATCACAATCACTCTAGGTGGTAATCATACCATTCTTTTCTTTCATCCGTTTTATATTCGTTATTTGATGGTACGTTATTTGATAATACGATTTATAAACGGCCGAGGCCGGAATACCAATAAGCCAAAACGAGTCAATTCAAGCATTACGAAACAGAAACTCCAATGATCCACTCGGCCAAGAGGAAGCAGGGCCGAGAGGCAGAGAAGTATGGCTAGAGTAACCCATACGAATAAATCACGAAATCAAAGGCGCAGAGCACGAGATCAAGCAAAAGGGTACAAAACGATGGATATGAATAGAAAAGCCAACAGAGGAGCAACATGTGTTAGGCAAGCGATGGACCAACGTTCTTACCTTACTCTGATCGAAACACTAAACTGCTGCAAGGCTAAAACGGAATCTCCTCAAACACACCCCCTAATCACAAAATAACAAGATTGAATTACTAATCAATCGTCATCATAACTCCATCACAAAACAGCCAACCAACAACAACAAGGTCACTACAACTCACGTTTTCGACATCCAAACGGACTCGCAATCACACTAAATTCGCACCACACCATCCTAACCTTACTAGCTATACAATCTCACCAATTAAACATCAAAATAACAACAAGAACCCTCAAATAACCCAAAAATCAGAACCGGGCAGTAGGCTCGTTCTTCACCCAAGTCCACACCAAACGCTCCCAAAACAATACCACAATATCCCCAATTCATAACAAATAACTCCTCCAAAAATCAAACCATTCCACAAACAAAATCAATCATAATTTAACATAAACCTTATAAACAAAACCCCCAAATTCGAAAAACATAACTCATGAATTATACTCATTACAAGCACGATTAAACTCCAAAACAATCAATTAAAACAACCCAATCGTACCCTAATCATAAACTTGACCTAAATCGAAAACCCAATTAATTCAATCGTATAAAAGTTTGAGGGACTTACTACTCTTGATTGAAACCAAGAGAGAGAGGACGGTAGGAGAAATAGGCGACGAGGGCGGTTGTGCGGTGGTGAAGGCAGCGGCGCGCGGCGCGGTTCGCGGAGAAGAAGTCGCGCGCTTCTCCTCTGTTCTTCTCCTCTTCTTCTATTTTTTTCCTCTTTCTTTCTTTCTTTTCTTTCTCTGTTCTTGCGAGCGGCTGATGGGTTTGTGCTTGTTTTTTTCTTTTTTTTGTTTTTTTATATATTGGTGAGGGAGGTTAGTAAGGGTAGAAAGGTAATTTCACCTATTAGTTACCCAATTAGGAAATCGACTCCAAATAGGAAAGTGACTCTAAATTTCCAAAAATCGAAACTCGCAACTCCTAAAATGAATTTCTCCCGACGACTTTAATAATTTAGAAGTCCCAAAAATATGGGGTGTTACAGTAAATAATTGAGTGAATTTGCTGAAAACGGAATACGTAAAGAAACAAAAGAAATGGAGGAGTGTATGTTTGTTGGTGTATATGGAAATACATTTAATATTACCTTTACTTGAAGTATTAGACTTATTTAGATTCGCCCCATTTGCTTTGGGGGAACTTTTCAAGAAAAGTGGTCTAAACTTGTTTTTTTAAACAAAAAGGTAATGTTAAAAAATCAGAGTTTGTTTATTCTTGCACATAGGTCCGTCAATTGTAAATATATATTTCTAACAATGAAAGTTGAACCAAAAGTAGAAATGTGCAAAATCTATTTCAAACTCCAAAATAAGAAAACGGGGCAAATCTAATGATGGAATACTATTTCGTTTACACTTAGCAGATTTTTGTAAAATTGTGATCCGAAAGTTTGAGTAGTAGCTGCAACGATAATTGAATGCTTTTAGCCGATAAAAATCACAGTGTTCGATAATATAAACTGATACAGTAAGTGATATTTCTAAATTTCATAAAAAAATATTTTATTTATTTTTTAAAGTAGTTTCCAACCCTATGCAAAGCACAAAAACGCCTTGAAGAGATGAACCGAATGAGTTCACGTCCGACCAAGGTCAACAAAATTCTGTTTCCCCTGCCGGTCCAGTGCTGAGAGAGACGAACGACAATCTCAAGAGGTTCACCATACACGATGAGGATGATGAGTCTGCCATTAAGATCTGTTTGATCTTGCATGCATCGGTAACTGTCCTCATCTGACACTTTGACACCTAAATAACCAGCCACACCTTTCTTCGTAAGGATGTTTTCGTGGACACGGGTGAAGCGCTGCGGCACCGCTGGTAATGTCATGTATCTCGCAGATTTGAAATAGACATCTTTTTTCATGATAAAACCTGAGTTCGATACTATTCGGTGACTCGTAATTAGAATCACTTACCCCTACATTTTCCCTAAAACAACTCTTAATAAATCAATCAGATTGAAGTGATTATTTGTTCTTTGATCAATGATTCGTAAAACAAATGAACATCATAATTTTATCACAAAAATAGTTTGAAATAATTCGTGAATAACGACAGGTGCTTGCGAACAAAGTCGTCTTTGAACTCCGGCGAACTGAAACATATGACCTTAAATTTTGAACTAACATCATTTATATAAAATAGCACAACATGATTGCATGTAGCGTAGCGATAAAATGATCTACATTACAATTTTTATGATAAAAAAAAACCAGTTTTATTGCTACAATAATAGATATGTCTTTTGTCGTTTTTGTTGTTATCTATTATATGCTAGAAGCACATGTAATGATTTTGAGGTAAGAGTGTAAAACATCTGATTATTCGGATCAAGTCAAATAATTTAAGGTTTTCATATCGGCAATTTAGTTCAGACGTATTGAATGTTTTTAATAATATAGCAACATCTTTACTTCAAGTACAAGTAGGGTTGAGCATTTGTCCAAAACCGGACCGAATCGAGACTTAAGAAAAATTTGGACCGTGGACTAACCAAATCTTATTGGGTCTGGTCCGGGTCCCTTTGACCGACTAGACCGGACCGAAATTTCCCATAAAACATGGAACAAGGAACATACCGAATTTAACTGTCTGGACCGAGACCGGACCGAACTGCTCGTTCTGGTCTGATTTTCGATCTTGGACCGAGTTTTGCTCTCCCCTAAGTACAAGTATTTCCTTTAACACTTGATGGATTGTTATTGTATATGATTTGGTTCATGTTTGGGTCAATTGTGTCTTATCAATTCACGTCTGCTCGATTTAGTTGTACACTTGTAGTCAAACTTTTGTCCAAGTCAGTTTCTGGGCAACGTATTTTCGAGTACTCGACACACTTTCGGTTCAAATATAAACATATTGGATTCCAGGTCAAATAATAGGGGTTGCTAAATTTACTTATTTCAGAGTCGAAATTCCAAGTTCGGGTTTAGGTGATTTCTTGGCATTTGGCAGGTCTTAACGACCGATCTGTCCAGACCTAGTGGTGGCCACCTTAAATCTGACTGGATACAGCCCAGCTCAAAACCAACTCGGTCCACCCGAATTTGCCGAAAACTTAATAAACCCAAGTCCATCAACAAATTTGGGCCGAATAGACCAAACCCACCAGTTGGCCGGACCATGGCATGAAACCGGATGTCAACATACCGATAATTAGGGTATACTCCGTATATATACGCCTCCAATTCAATTTCTCGGCACGACAAAATTGCGAAGAACTTCCAATCTTCCCAACCAACAGAAGAAACTTCACTCTAACTGTAATCTCTCTTTTTGACTTTTTCTCAATTAATGAATTAATTTCCAAGTCATGCTTGATAAGAAATTAATCATAATTTTGATATGGATTAATTCGATAAACATCAAAACTTTGGTTTTTTTTTTTTTGCATGGTTATAAGAAATGGCGACGTTCGAGTTGTACAGGAGGTCTACGATTGGGAATTGTTTGACAGAAGCTTTAGATCAAATGGTTGAAGAGGGCACTCTCCCTCCTGAGCTTGCCATTCAAGTTCTTCTTCAATTTGACAAGGTTTAATTTTCTACTGCTCTCTCTCTCTCTCTCTCTCTCTTTTGTGTGTTTTATTTCCTGAAACAACAGCCTTAATTAGAACAATGCGTGTATCGTTATTTTGTTAACTTTCGGACACAACAGCTTCTCTGTCGAATTCGATGACGATTGAGTAATGATGAAGGTTTTTCTTAGGATGGGTGATTAATGCTTTGTAATTATGTCGTTGCAGTCAATGATTGAAGCTCTTGAGAATAATGTGGGAACAAAGATTTCTATCAAGGTATACTGTTATATATAGTATATACGTTCATTTCTTTTCCCTCCATTGTTGTTTAGTGTTTAGTCGAGAATAGAATATTCTAGAACTAGGGTTAAGGTTGGAGTCCTCTCTTATTGTACTATATAATGAGGCTTGCATTGCCTCAGGTCGATTATTAGGATGTGCAACTGTGGTTAAAATTGAGTCAATGTTCTGATAGGAGTTTACTGATACTTGTATGAGAGCTATACGAAGGTGATATTTGAGTAAAGATTTCGAAGATTTGTGGCGCTCTGATGAGATTATTGATTAAGAGATGCTATTGTTTCTTGTACCTCTGTGGTAGTTGTCAGTGACTCAGAATTTTGGTCGAGAGACCGACATCTGTAAGTTAGCATAACTAGTGAGATGAGACAACAAAGGCTTTGAGAATTTTTTGGTGTTCGTAACTAAGGTTAGATGCTTACATAACTAGTACAACGAAGTCCCATTGTGTAATTAAATTTCAATTGGTATTGGTAGGGAATAGTGTGTCATAAGTTCTACTAATACTAGTATGTTCTCTGTGGGAGAAACCTGTGAGATGGTTATATTGTTTGCAGGTTCGATTTTAGAGTTGTTACGAGATTTATTGGACTGACCCTGTACTGGGGACTATTGTGGTACAAGAAAACTATAGGTGTTATATCTTGTTCAACATTTCTCGAGTAAGAGTTTCAAAGACATTAGGAAGGAGTTTGATTACCACAATACCACCTACAGGCTTAAAGAGAACTCCTAACTAGCTTGACAACTTTTAGTAGGGTTTTGCTGCTTGAGGGAATCATGTACTGTGTCTATGGCCGTAACAGAAGCACTTAAATGGTGGTTCGATCTCATAACACTTGTTGACGTATGGGGATAAGAAAGGGTGAATTGAGTCTGTGGCAATTTTAAAAACTGTTCTGTTGCATTAATATGAATATACTTTGGCATTTAGATTACCAGCAGGTTATTGCTTTTGTTAATTGGTTGGGGTATGTATCCGATTAACGCCCCAACAAATTTGTGTCAGTATATTTGGTTATCAGATATCCAGTAAATATGACATCTTCTTCTACTTATGTATGTTGCAGGGACATCTGCATAGCTACAGATTTGTCGACAATGTCTGGACTTTCGAAGTAAAGGATGCCCTGTTCAAAAGTGAGGTGTGCGTAGAAAATGTCAGCTCAGTGAAAATAGTGGCATGCGACTCACAGCTACTCAATTAGTAGTAGGGGGCTCTAGGATAGAATTTTTTCTGGCTACAAAGACAACATTTTTGTCCTGTTACAAATTTGTGGTACATTACCTGATTTATTGTGAAAAAGGCGGCATGGCAACTTTTGCAGCAGCTACTGAAGCTTACGATTCACACCTTTAGCATGCATTCTTCAGTGATCTGATGAACTTTGGATGTCATTGTTTGTAACTTTATATGACTCTACTTGACCTTTGAAGCAAGAAGTTTATGCATACAATCTGATATAAAATCGATAATTTACCTGTCGTTCTAAGGAAAGAAACCGAAGGGCTTTTCCTTCTTTTAATCTGGACAAATTAACAGAAGTGAATTTTTCAAGGTCTGCAAGAAAGTAGCTGCTCTGTTCTCAACTTACCGATTCCTGTACTAAGTTGGCCATACTACAGGTTGATTTCTCCGAAAAGATATGCAGTTCGTTCTACTACTGTCAATGGAACATTCTGTTCAGACTACTACTGTCAATTTCACGAAAGCTAGTTACAGAACCAGCAAAATGTTTCGACTTACTTCATCACATTAAGACGGAACATTAGTTTTAGCTGAGTACAAGGTTACTCGATCTACATTAGTTTTAGCTGAGTACAAGGTTACTCGATCTGAACGGTGTGTTGGGACATTTTGTTAGGGGTATATCCTGAGTGAAATAACTCTTTTAGATGAACAACAAATCTGACCAAAGATAGTTTTTTTTTTTTACTAAATGCTAAGATAAATGTATATGATCACATTCATACCATACTGATGACTGAATAGAGAGAAACAATGAAGTGGTTCTAATCACTTGACTCAATTCTGATCATAAACGCCAAAGAAACCGATAACCAGGATATTAGAAGTGATTGTTCTCAGATTCAGCAGGAGGCGCACCGGCAGGACCAGAACCCTTGTTACAGTACCCTGCAAGCAAATTCCCTTCTTCAGCAGTAAACCCAAGCATGGAAGACCAGCACTTGCTGGTAAGAAAAACTTGTTAGCATTGCAACAAGGAGTGTCAATGTCTCTCTGTCAGTTCAGGGAAAAGGTGACCACCTCATTTAAGCACTGTCTGAGCTCTGAGGCTCTGATGGTGCGCTCCCACTGTTAATTGCACACCCACGGACCATCAGTATCCTGCAGTCTTGCAGCAATGTCTAACTCAGGGTGTGCTTAAGTGGAAAAGTGTCTTAGCTTTTTTTTTTTTTTTTCACGATAAAAAAGGCAGACTTGAACTAGACTTGATAGAATCCGAGTTTTAACAACACTTGGTCGTCACTGACTCACTGGTCTAATACAGGCATACAGGTTTGTATCAGCTCGACTCATAATCACCCCGATCCCATTTAAGATATACCATACCTCGAAGAAACCAAATCCACCAATTGGCCGGATTTTAACAAGATTAGGCAAGACCTAATCATAACCGGCCTAAAACAGACTCGATTCAACCCGACTCATAACCAATCCGATCCTATTAATAAGCCCGCAAAATCCATCAGCTAATGGGCCCAATTTTCCAAATTCATCAACCGCCCGGTCCATGGCATAAAGGCGGTATAAATACCAAATCTGAAGGAAAATTAGGGTATATATACACCTCCAATTCAATTCTTTTTCGCACCACAGAGAACTTTACCTTCGCACCAAAAACCGAAGAAATTTCACTTAAAAACTGTAAATTTTCAACCTCTTCTTCTCAATTAATGTATCAATTTTAAGTTAATTATTTTAGTTTCAAGTCCTTAAAAATTGGTGTTATTGCTTAGGATCGTCTTACTGAAGTTTTGTTACGTGTCTCATGGTTAGCTCATGAAAATCAAGATGGGTCAATTTATTTATCGAAAACCTTAGTTTAGTGATTTTATCTGAATTAAAAGACTGAGTTTATGAAACTGATTAGTTGGGAATATATTTTGAATTGTTGGGCAGAAAAGCAGATTTGTTAGGAAGTTGAAACTTGAACGTGAAGAAAAAAAAAATGGCGACACTCGAGTTGTACAGGAGGTCTACGATTGGGAACTGTTTGACAGAAGCTTTAGATCAAATGGTTGAAGAGGGCACTCTATCTCCCTGAGCTTGCCATTCAAGTTCTTCTTCAATTTGACAAGGTTTTCTCCTGCAATTAATTTTCGGAAACAGTCTCTCTATCGAATGTATTGTTATGTTTCCGAGACATCTTTCTACTAATTTTATCGACAATGTATGTTTTATTATGTTTCGGAAACATCTCTCTACCAGTTTTATCGACAATGTATGTTTTATTATGTTTCGGAAACATCTCTCTACTAGTTTTATCGACAATGTATGTTTTGTTATGTTACGAAAACATTCTCTATACTAGTTCTTCGACAATGTACTACATATGATTATGTTTCGAAAACATAATGGTGTGTTTATGCTATTGCAGTCTATGGTTGAAGCTCTTGAGAGTAATTTAAAAACAAAGGTCACTATCAAGGTATGGTGTTACCTACTGTATACATTCTTTGTTTTCCACTGCTTTTTTAGGGAGAATATAAAGATTTCATCTTGTTTACGACAACTTCTTAAACAAGTTTGATTTAACATGCGGTAGATATGATATCTTCTTCTCCTTATGCATGATGCAGGGAAAGCTACACGAGTACAAAAACGTCAACGATGTCTGGATTTTCTATATAGAAGATGCATTATGTAAGATTGGGGAGTGCCATGAAAATGTCAGTCTACTTAAAATAGTGGCATGCGACGCAAAGCTACATAATCAGTAGGGGGTCATAACCCGATTTGGCGTACATTACCCGATTTATTGAAAAGACTAAAGAAGGGGTGATGAAACTTAGTTTACTGAACTTTATTTCATAGTCAAGAAACGTAAAAAGAAAAGACTTCCTGTCTATTGTGCGTTTCAAGCTACAGATTCAGCAAAAACCATCAGAGTTATACATTTTTTTTATTGTTTGTAGTAGATTATCTATTGCTTATACTGATCATAATCAGGAAAGACAGAATGCTAAGATTGCTAACTCTGAACTGTATAGTATTCTTTTCTGAGTAATGTCATTCTGTCAATTTTCGTGAAATCTAGTTTCGGAACCATCATGATGTTTCGATTAATCGATTTAGTCCCATCACATTTAGACAGAAGTACAGAACTCTAGTTTTAGCCTAGTGCAGGATTATTCGGCCTGTTAAGATGAACAAGAAATTTGACAGAACACAGTTATTTTATTGAAAAGCTAGGACAAACTCACATGATTGAATCGAAACATGCAAAACACACTGATAACGGATTACAGAAATCTAAACAAACAAAGCGTGGTAATTCTTCACTCAAATCTGATCTAATCATAATCAGAATTACAGAAAATATTCTGTAACCCGAAAACCAGGAGATCAGAAGTGATTGTTCACAGAAACAGTAGGGGGTGCACCTGCAGGACCAGAACTTTTGTGACAGTACCCAGCAAGCAGGCTCCCTTCTTCAGCACTAAACCCAAGGACACCTATCAGAGAAGGCCAGCATTTCTCAGTGATGTACTCGATAGCATTGCAGCAGGGAGTGTCGATGTCTGTCTGTCCGTTCAGGAAAAAAGCGACCACCTCATTCGAGCACTGTCTGAGCTCTGACAGCGCGCTCCAGCAGTCATTCGTGCCACCCTCATTAGCCTGAAGTCTTGCAGCAATGTCTAACTCAGGGTTCGCACCAGTGGGAAAGTCTCTTAGTGATGTTGCAGCATTTGCCATAAGCAGTGCTATGGCCAGTACCGCGAAAACAGTGGTTTTGACAGCCATTCAGAGTAATTTGATCGAGACAAGAAAGGATTAGTGTGATGTTTAGGAGAAGATTAGTGGAAAAAAATGAAAGATGATGAAAATTATTGGAAGTTTAGGTTGGTTTATATAGTGAAGGGTAGAAGATGATTGGGTTTCTGCATCAGTTACTATAGTTTTTACTGCATCAGTTTCAGAAAATGAGAAGAGACGTAAACCATACTATCACTGCTATAATTAAGTGTGAGAATTACTGCACAGTAATTTCATGTCATTAACTAACCGGAAGATAATTTTTTTTTTTTTTTTCGGTTACAAACTGACCGGAAGATGATAGAATGACATTCTAGTGCATAAGCCAAGGCTTATTTTTTGGTTAAAATTTATAATTATGCTAACATGAATATGCTGTACAACAAAGCCGTCTTAGCTCAGCCGGTAGAGCGCACGGCTTTTAACCGTGTGGTCGTGGGTTCGATTCCCACAGACGGCGTTTATTCCTTCAATCCCGGAAAATATGGATAACATAATGCAAAAACGCCCAACGCATACTTTTTTTTGGAAAGAGGTTACTAAAGTTGTATTGGTATTAGGTAATATAGTTATGGTAAGTGTAAATTAAAATGACAATAAATGCATTTGAAAACAATAAAATCTTTTTTTCATTGTGCTTTTTAATTAAGATACCACGTGGCATGGGAGATGACATAACTGAATCCGATGACGTGGTCGTTGCTTAAAACACAGCGTATATAGAACTTTTTTTTACTACCCGAGCTATGCTCGGATTAACTTTTACCATAATTAACTTGAATTTTTTTTCGAAATAGGGCTCAAAAAATAAATATTAAACAAAATGGGTCGGATTCAAAAACATTTAATGTTATGGGGTGCACGTCACCCCATTTCAGGTTCGGGACAAAACCGCCATTACCACTGGCGGTTTTACATGTATTGAACAGTGAATATGAGTTTCAGGGGGTGATTTTGGGCAATTGTAAAACCGCCATGGGGGGTAGCGGTTTCACTTCAAGTGAAACCGCCACCCTCAATGGCGGTTTCACACCCGAACCGAGTATGGGAATTGTGGCTTAATTTTTGTATGAAGAGTGAAACCGCCATGGGGGGTGGCGGTTTCACTTCAAGTGAAACCGCTACCCCCCATGGCGGTTATAGATTTTTTTTTTTTTTTTTTTTCAAATACTGGGTTCTCCACCCCCAAATCACCCGACGCCTTACAAAAAAAAAATACCCCCCGACTCTCAACCTCAACTTCTCTCTCCAACCCACGTTCCCATCCTCTCCGGCCGCTGCTTCGCCCCTCTCCCGCCGCTGCTCCGCCCCTCTCCCGCCGCTGCTCCGCCACTCTCCCGCCGCTGCTCCGCCCTCTTTTGTACCAATTTCTTTAAGGTAATTTCATTTCTTCTAATTGTACCAATTTGTTTTAGGTAATTTCAATTCATTAGTTTAATTGTTTGATTTTTTAGTTAGATTACTAATTTATTGAATAATTTGTTTTGTTAGTATTGATAATAATTTGCATATTCATGGTATATGATAGAAGTTGAATTTTTAGGGTTTTGTTTAATATTGTAATTAAACCACACTAATTTAGGTTAATTTAAGTTCATTGAGTTGTTTTTTTATTTTATGTTAGTATTATGCTTGAGTTTAGTTAGTATTATGCTTGAGTTTAGTTATTAAAATTCATAAGTCGATTTTTAGGGTTTTGGTTAATTGAAGATTTATGTTAGTTGAATTTCTTAATTAAATTAGTTTATTTTTCTCATTATAGAATGGAAATTACGGGATATCCTTTGGTATGTTATTGGGATGGAGAAATTGTTGAAGCTAGTGGAAATGTTTGTTATAAGGGTGGAAATGAGAGTTTTGTATTTGCTAGTACTAGTATGACTTATAATGACTTCATTGGGGAGATTTGTGAGGCAATGAAAATCAATAGAAAGAGTGTTTCATTGACGGTGAAGATGAAGTATCCGAGTGCCGGGTGTTATAAGGTTGTACCCCTTAATAATGATCGTTCTTTACTTGCTATGTGGGCAATTGTTCGACACTCAAAGGTTCCTTCTATGGACATTTATGTTGAAGTGGGAATGCTAGACTCTAGAAATGTATTGGCAACAACGATTTCAACAACGCCCAATACTTCTCTCACATCAATGAGATTTGGGGATGTTGTGCAATATGTTTCCATTGAAACCAATAACATAAATAAGGGGACCTTGAACGAGGATTTAGAAGGAGATGAGGCGGAGGAGGAGTTGAATGTTGTTGAACGTATGATTGATGATGAAGATGAGAATGATGATTTGGTTGGGAAGAGTGCCCCACATTTAGAATTCAATACGATTCATGAAATTGATCAACAACATGTGAATGCTTGGAAAACATGGGTCAATGAAGTTGAAGTTGAGGTTGGTAGGGAGTTTATAGTTGGTCAAAGATTTCCAAATAAAGCTGCTTTGATAGAAAATGTAACTTTGTACTCTGTACAACGTAACCAAACTTTCAAAGTGCCTGAATCCAAACCCCACACTGTCACTTTCAAGTGTAGTAGAACACCAAACCCATGCAATTGGAGGCTTAGGGCATCACAAAAACAAGAACAGTTTTCAGAAGCCTTCACCATTGTCACTTATCATGGGCCTCACGAAGCTACCTGTGTTGGTGACGTTATTCCATGCAACCATATGAATTTGAAACGTGGATTCATTAGTGAAGCTATTAAAAACCTTGTTGCCAAGGATTGGTCCATTAAAGTCCCAGTTCTTATTGAATTTATCAAAGATAAATTCAATTATACTATCTCATATATGAAGGGGTGGAATGCTAAACAAAGGGCAATTGCAAATTTATATGGTGATTGGGATGAATCCTACACTTTGCTTCCTCACTTCATGCAAGCAATGAAAGAATCCAACCCGGGAACTGTTGTGCATTTTGTGAATACGCCAACATGCAAACCTAATGAGGAAACTTTCTTTCGAGTGTTTTGGGCATTTGGACCATCAATTCAAGGTTTCAGCCATTGTCGCCCTCTTATAACTATTGATGACACTCATTTATATGGGAAATATAAGGGTACTTTACTTATTGCAATGGCAGTTGATGCTAACGACCAACTTTACCCACTTGCTTTCGGTATTGTTGAGAGTGAAAATACCAATAGTTGGCCTTGGTTTATGGCATGTATAAGGAGATTCGTGACAGATAGAAAAGGTCTTTGTGTTATATCAGATAGACATGATGGCATCAAAGCTGCTATGAATGATGAACACATCGAAATGACTGAGCCGCATGCCTACCATAGATTTTGCATGCGTCATGTGGCATTGTTGAAGTGAACCACATGTGAGTGTCCCACATTGGAAAAAGAGGAGAGAGTTGATATGTTTATAAACCAAAGTGTTACTCCACCTATTGCCAATTGGTTTTTCGCATCTAAGCTGTTTCTCATTGCATCTGACCACAAATCATAATTCTCTCCTCTTTTTCCAATGTGGGACACTCACATGTGGTTCACTTCAACACTCCCCCTCACATGTGAGTTCCCTTTAATTAGCAGACTGGGCTTGGTGGTTAACCGGGCTCTTCTAGCTCTCTTCGGTTCCACATATTTGTCCCATCTGCGCAGACTGGACCTTCACAAGCTCACCGGGGCTCTTCTGGCTCTCTTCGGTGGCATCGCAAACCGGGGCTCTCCTAGCTCTCTTCGGTTGCGTAAACTTGGTCCATCTGCAACGAGCCCAGTTCGTCTTCTTGAGTCCCAGGTCTTTAATCATGGTATCAAAGCCCATGATTAAAGACCTGGGACTCAAGAAGACGAACTGGGCTCGTTGCAGATGGACCAAGTTTACGCAACCGAAGAGAGCTAGGAGAGCCCCGGTTTGCGATGCCACCGAAGAGAGCCAGAAGAGCCCCGGTGAGCTTGTGAAGGTCCAGTCTGCGCAGATGGGACAAATATGTGGAACCGAAGAGAGCTAGAAGAGCCCGGTTAACCACCAAGCCCAGTCTGCTAATTAAAGGGAACTCACATGTGAGGGGGAGTGTTGAAGTGAACCACATGTGAGTGTCCCACATTGGAAAAAGAGGAGAGAGTTGATATGTTTATAAACCAAAGTGTTACTCCACCTATTGCCAATTGGTTTTAGGATGGAACCTCCTTGGGCTTATGACGTGGACTCTCTCTCCTCCGTGCGGGTGCGGGCCAGGCCCGATCGTGCTTTAACAGGCATCCAACATCAACACAAAGTTTAAAAGTAGGGATTTGAAAAACTTGTTTGGTTGGACTGCCACACAACATCAGAAGAAGAAGTTCAATCGTGGTTTCAATCGAATGGGTGAAATAAATATTGATACACGACGATATTTGACCAAACATGGTTTGGAGATGGAGAAGTGGTCAAATTATCATGACGGTGGGTTCAGGTATGGTATAATGACTACCAATATGGTGGAGTGTTTCAATGGAGTTTTGAAAGGAGGCAGATTCTTACCCATCGTCGCACTTGTGAAATTGACATTTTATCGAGTCAATGCGTACTTTGTGGAGCGGCGTGAGAAGGCAAAACAAAGGCTTGAAGAGAGACATGCATATTGTAAGAAAGTAATGGATGCCATTGCTGTCAATTCTGAGAAAGCCGCACACCATACCGTTGTGGCATTTGATAGAGGACTATTTCAAGTGACCAATGGGTCGGGCCATAGAGGTAGTGGAAAAGGGAAACATAAGCATACTGTGAATGTTGTGACTAAAACATGCACTTGTAAAAAACTTGAAATTTACAAGTACCCTTGTTCACATGTACTTGCCGTTTGTAGTTCAATGGGTTTAAGTACAAATGCATTTGTGGATGTGTTTTACACTAGTGGTGAGTATTTGGGGTCATACGCACCCAAATTTCGACCCATTCCGGATGAAGCTTATTGGACACCTCTTGATGGTCCTAAAATCCTTGCTAATAAGGATATGAAACGTGAACCGAAGAAGAAGGGTACGAAGGATAAGTCACATTCAAAGCGATTGCGTAATGAGATGGATGAAAACCACCATCAAAATCATTATGTGGCATATGTCGTCAACCCGGTCATAACAAAAAGACATGTTCTTTATAGGGTAACATTTTTTGTTGATCTTTATATTATTGTGAACTTACTTTTGCCTAATCTTTTTGTGTAATATTTTAACTCTCTTGTTTTTCTTTTTGTAGCTCTCATGGAGGCGGATCTTCATCCGGGACCGATCGAACCGTCTCTTCTCAAACTGCAAGACAAACACAGGAGTCAAGCAATTTGGGACGGAGAGGAGGTGAGTTCGCTTAGATGTAGAACTCACATAAAATGGCATGACGGTTATCGTCCTAGTAAGCGGGTAGTTAAATTTATTAGGAAAACCCAGTATTATGGGGCGCATAGAGTAGCTAGTGTTAAGTTAGATCAGGATTTAATAAGTGCGTTAGTAGAAAGATGGAGGCAAGAAACCCACACTTTTCACTTAACCGTTGGGGAGGCCACTATCACCTTGCAAGATGTGCAAGTTATGTTAGGTTTGAGGATAGATGGAAGAGCTGTGACGGATGAGATCCATCAAGATTGGCAAGGATTAGTGACTAAATTGTTGGGAATAGCACCGGGGGGAAGTTTGAAGGGAACTTCTTTGAAAATTTCTTGGTTGATGACCCATTTTAGTTATTTGCCCAACGGTATGGACGATGCCGTATTTCATTGCTATATTCGAGCGTATCTTCTCATTTTGTTTGGTACCGTTCTATTTCCCGATAAGAGTGGGGATGTGGTTCAAGTAATCTATTTGCCATTGTTAAGTGATGTCAGTAGATTGGATGATTACTCGTGGGGAAGTGCGGTACTAGCAACATTGTATCGTAACTTGTGTCGTGGGTGTTGTAAGGATGCATTAGAGATATCCGGACCTCTTATTCTTCTTCAGTTGTGGTCTTGGGAACGTATTGCTATAGGACGTCCTATGAACATTGGACCATTAGAATATGAGGATGAGGATGAAGATGAGGATGAGGATGGGGATGAAGATGAGGATGAGAATGAGGATGAGGATGAGGATGAGACTATAGCTAGTCCATTTGGGTCACAACATATCTATGGGAGAGATGCATTAGGACGTAAGTGGCTTATGATCGATCGGCGAAGAGCTGATGGGATTTTCTCTCTTACCGCTTACAGAGATGCATTTGATTGTATGACTCATGATCAAGTAAGTTTACTTATCCAATCCAATTTTTTGTGACTTTATAAGCATGAAAATAATTTGGTAATTTACTTATTTATTTGTTTTATTTTAGTTTATTTGGCAGCCTTATACAGCGGATGTCATCTCAGCTCTCTCTCTGATTTGTTCAAAGGATGAACAAGATTGGTGTGTTTTGGCTCCTATGATCTGCTTTGACATTGTAGAGTGGCATTGTCCAGATCGGGTAGTACGCCAATTTGGTTTGAAGCAAACAATCCCGGTGGACTGTGATACTTCGGTGGCTCTTCATAAATTGGATAGGAGAGGAAATCGGAAGGTAAGCTGGAGTGAAATCCACAATGTCTATATCGATTTATGGCGTAGGCGTCGAGAGAGGGTGGTGGCTAATATCGATGTAGATGATGGCTTGATGGATTACAATGATCCGTATATGGTTTGGTATCGAAACCATACTCGTCGTATCATTGGAGCTGTTAAACAATCTCATGGTGGCCCGGTTTCCTACCATCCTTCTTCTCCCTCAATTCAATTGCTTGTAAGTATGATTTATCGTTATTTCAGTTTTATTGAATAGTAAGCATGTTTAGGAAATAATTAGTGCAATATTTTGATTTTTGTGATTATAGACTCAAGGTTTTGCAACTCTACACATGAGGTGTGAGCATGACCTTCAAGCTGCACTCAATGACGCATCTAGTGTTAATTTTGTCCAAACTTTAACCGACATCCGCAAACATTGCTCCGAATGTCTCGAGAAGGTGGGATTTTCACATCTTATCCAACAATCTCAAGAACAACCAAGTGCAAGTTTGGATGATCATTCTCCTCTTATCCAATATATGCGTCGACGTAGAGTTGGTTCTCCTATGACACCAATTATGGAAGGCGACACTCCGGGTTCTTCCTCAAGCCAACCCGCTTCCTCAAGCCAGCGTCGAGCTACATGCCGCCGCCGCCTAGCGGATGATTAGCTATTAATATAGTAGTTTGTAATGTATGGAAACAATTTTATGTTGTATTCGACTCTTTCAAGTTTGTAAAAGACGTTTTAAGTTATGAAATAAGATACCATGCCATTTGAGTTCTCATCTTGGGTTGTTATTGGTGTTATTGAACGATTGTGGTCGTGGCATTTTGGTTTGGGTTTGTTTGAGTTGCAGGTGAAACGGAAAAGAGGGAAAACACCTTAAAAAAAAAAAACAAAAATATAAAAACGCCACGGAGCACAGCGGTTTTATAACCACAGAAACCGCTGCTCTCAGTGGCGTTTTCATCACAGATTCAAGTAGTATGAAAATGGGTGGCTTAATTTTTGTAAAGGGTGAAACCGCCATGGGGGGTGGCGGTTTCACCTGTAGTGAAACCGCCACCTCCCATGGCGGTTTCACCCTTTTACAAAAATTAAGCCACCGATTCCCATACTCATTTCGGGTGTAAAACCGCCATTGAGGGTGGCGGTTTCACTTAAAGTGAAACCGCCACTTCCCATGGCGGTTTCATCACCGAACTGACCTATGAGGAATTTTGGCTAAGGTGAAACCGCCATGAGGAGTGGCGGTTTCACTCAAGTAAAACCGCCACCTCCCATGGCGTTTTCACCTTAGCCAAAATTTCTTCCCAGTCTCAAAGTTACTGTTCAAGACACTTAAAACCGCCAGTGCCACTGGCGGTTTTGTCCCGAACCTAAATGGGGTGACGTGCACCCCATAACATTAAACGTTTTTGAATCCGACCCATTTTGTTTAATATTTATTTTTTGAGCCCTATTTCGAAAAAAAAATTCAATTAACTTTTACTATATTGCATATAGGTAAAGAATGTTAAGATAAGTGCAAATGACAGTAATTGGATTTGAAACAATAGGATATTTTTTTAGGCAAATTTAATGAAAATAACCCAACGTTTGCCTCGTCTTTCGAAAATAACCCAACCTTTCAGTTTTAATGAAAATAATGTGATGTTTAGTTTTGTGTTACAAATATATCCTATGGGTCACCGGAATAAGAATCTCCGGTGCTCTCGTGCTGACGTGGCCCTAAATGAATATTTTGGCGCAAAATACTTTAGAATCCCTCCTAAGCAAAACTAATAAATCTCCTTATAATAAGCCGAACGTATCTTTTAGGCTTGCAAATCTTCTGCTCCACTCTATTTGCTCATGCTTAAACGCTCCTCTGCCTCCTGCAATATTCTTCCACCCCCTATATTCAACCTCTTGCAATATTCTTCCTACTCCAGCGTTCTTCCTGCAAAACGAGTGTACTTGTCAGTTCAAGGTAACCTTTACGTTTTTCCATTCTCTTGCATGTATTTTGGTATCGATTAAACTCGTAAACTATGACGTAATTGAAAATGACATAGTTTAGGGTTTATCCAATTTCAATAGTTTATTCGATTGCGCATCTGTGTATGTAGATCATTAATCACATGTCTAAAAGAAATGTAATGTACAGGTTTCTTTAATGGAAGAGGTAAAATTAAATTTCTATCACGGAGGTCGGTTTAAGAGAAACACTAATTTGGAGTATATAGGGGTCAATGTACGGAGTATTATGATGATTCTGATGAGTTATGCACATTTTGGTTGAATGATTTAGCCAAAAAAAATGTGGGAACTATGAAAAAATTGAGGGAGTCTACTTTCTCATACCTGTGATGAATTTGGACACTGGGTTAAAGAGGCTAGATGTAGATGATGATGTGAGAGAGCTAATATATCATGTGTCTGTGAATAAAGCTATTGACTTGTATGTCGCACATGACATTGGTGATCATGAGTTAATTTTGAATTTGCTGCCTTCACCTCCACCTGAACAACAAAGATTACTTAAGTTAACTCCTAGGAGAAAAAAGACAACAAATTTCTCACAAGCATCAGCTAGTAACCATATTCGTGAAAACATTCCCACTAACTATGATGATTTCATGGACACAAGGCCTGATAGTCCAATACCCTTGTGTGATCTAATTAGTGATTATGAGGCTGACTCCGAAAATGATTCTGAATAAAAGCTCACAAGTCTTCATAATGATTCTGCTTTCGATGAAGACTTTTCAACTAATGACGTTGAAGGTCAATGTGATGGACGCAATAAAGAGGCATCAAAGGTGAAAACTAAAGTCAAGGGGAAAAATAAACTTGTGAAAGGAAAAGAAGAGGCCAATCCAGAGCACTCGTATACTGAAGAAGATGATGACATTGAACAGTTTCTTTTCACATAGTGATACAAGTGATGATGAAGCTCTAAATGCAAAGGAAAAATTACTCCAGTGGAAAAAAAGCAAAGCTGCAACTCTTGAACGAGTCACTCAAGACACCATTCAAAATCATGGGAGGCATACCAAGGAAAATCCAATAAGAATGTAACAACCCCAAATTTCCTGAGAAGTGTTTCAATTTTCTTAAAATGTTTTATAAAAATGACAGAAAATTTGGGGCTGATACGTGCTGGGTGCTTGGGCAAGGCCCAGGTCAACCGTCTAGCGGGGGAGATCTTGCACCTGTGTTGATGTTGATATGGTTTGGCCGAGGCACAACGGGGACGTTGCGTTCTCTAAGTGGGGGAGTTTGTAACACTACGGAATATGGAAAATGGATTATGAAGTTGGTTTGTCCTACATTGGGAAACTAAGGCTCATATGATCAGTTTATAATAGATTCCTACCATCATACTATCAACAATGCATTCACCTTTTAGAGCCCACGTGAGGATATATGGGCCTAAGAGTGACTACCCATCTTATTGGGTTGTGTTGCGACGTATGATGGATCGGGCTGTTACAAAGAAGGTCACACAATGATAATGGTCTTGAAAGTGAGTATGAGGAAAGTGAAGGGGATTTATACTTGGGTAGTGGGAGTGATGAGGAAATAATGGCAGGAAAAAGAGAGGAGAAAGATTCCAGTTGTGAGCAAGTACACGAATTTCAAGACTTTAAAATGGTGTTTAGGTATGAGATTCACAAGCAGAACAACATTTAAAGATGTTGTTATCAGGTATGGTATTGCCCAAGGTTTTCCGCTAAAGATTCGTCGAAGTGGCAAAGAAAGAGGTGGTGGGTTAGGTGTAGCTTGTGAAGACGGTTGTCCATTCAGACTTTATGCTTCTTTGGAGGGAAAAAGGACATGTTATGTGCTGAAAACCGTAAATCAAAACCATGAGTGTCATAGAGACATGCAGAGAAATAGTTGTTTCAAGTCAAAGTGGGCAGCAAACGAGTTCATTGAACTGTTTAAAGAAAAACCTCACTGGCCAGCAAGTGACATTGTGAATGTTGTGCGATTGAAATTTGGTATCATCATAGAAAGAGGAGTAGCATACAAAATTAAGTATTTTGCTCATAAAATGTTGCATGGCTCTATGCTTGATCATTACTCCAAAATAGGGAGGTACTTAGAAGCTATAAGAAACTCTTCTTTATCTACAAATGTTGACCTTGTAACCATACCTAATCTTGAAATAAAAGATAATCCTCCAATGTTTCAGAGGTTATATTTTTGCTTTGATGCATTAAGAACTGGGTTTTTTTGAAGGGTGCAGACATGTTCTGTGTTTGGATGGGAGTTTTTTGAAAACATTCTTGGGTGGAGTCTTATTAACTGCTATTGGAAGAGATGAAAACAATCAAATGTTTCCGGTGGCATGGGTGGTAGTAAAAGGCGAAAACAATGACTCATGGGAATAGTTCATGGGGAAGCTAAAAGTATCAATGAGAGGCTCGGAAGGTGAAAATTGGACATTTATGTCTGATGAACATCAGGTACAACTAATCTATTTAATTTCTAATTATTCTTTGTGAAATTGAGTGGCATCTATGAATAATATTATTAACAAATGTTATCTTTCTGTTTACAGAGTATATTAGTTGATGTGCCTAAAGTATTTCCAAAAGCAGAGCACAGACATTGTGCCAGGCATATTTACCAACAATGGAAGAAGACTTACAAAGGCGATGAGCTGAAAATGCATTTATGGAATGCTGTGAGAGCATATAATTTAGCCGACTACAATCATGCATTGGAGGACATGGCCCTTGTGTCTACTGAAGCCGTTTAAGCATTCAAAGCTCTCAGTACAAAGACATTTTGCAGACCATTCCTGAAAACAAATAGCAATTGTGACATTGTTGTTAATAATATGGCAGAAACTTTTAATGGTTGGATTATTCAAGCAAGGTCAAAGCACATCTTGTACATGCTTGAAGACATCAGATGCCAAGTGATGGAAAGATTATGTAAAAAAAGATCACAGATGCAAAAATGGAACATAATATGTCCTAGAGTGCAAGAAAAGTTGGAGAAAGAGAAGGACGAAGCTCGAAACTGTTTTCCAACCCCCTCTGGTTTAATGGTGTTTGAAGTTCCCCATAAACTAGACAAGCTGGTCGTGGATATGGAGAAGAGGACATGCACTTGTAGGAAGTGGGATTTAAGTGGAATTCCTTGTTGTCATGCGATAGCTTGTGCATTCTATCTGAGACATAAAGCCGAGGAATATGTAAGTGACTATTTAAAAACAACTACTTACATGAAAAGTTATTCGGGTTCAATAGCCCCTTGTCCTGGGTAGAGACATTGGCCCATATTTGACTTTCCATTGCAACCTCCTCCTATCAAAGCAGGGTCGGGAAGGCAAAAAAAATAAAAAAAAAATAGAAGGAAAGATCCTTTTGAACCAAAAGGTCCGACAAGCTGACAAAGCATGGACAAGAAATGCATTGTAGTTTGTGCAAGTCTACTAAACATACTAAAAGAAAGTGTCCTAACAAGGACAATGTCCCTGAACCTGCACCTAAGAAAGCAAGGGGGAGACCTAGAAAATATCCTAAACCATTACCTGCTATTACACAAACTTTGGTGTTGGATACTACTACTACAACAAAGCCAACAAGAAGAGGTAAAGGCCGAGGGAGGGGAATAGGTAGAGGTAGTGGAGGAAGCACACGAGGCAGAAGCAAAGTACGTCATACGTTATTACTTTTATAAGATACTTTATATTTGCAAAACATTCTACTTTTCAAAATCTTACAACCTGGTCTATGTATTTGCAAGTGCCAAAGGGAATTGGAGCATATGTAGATGATGAAGGCAACATTTACACAAATGTAAAACATAATCTTCTTATATTGTACTCCATTCAAACTAATTTGGTTTATTCAAGACTGATAACTAATTTTTTTTTAATGGAGACTGGTGGACAAAATGGCCCTGTAAACGTTAGCAACATGGTTCCATTTTCTACCAGCACACAAGTATCAACAACAAATGCTACATCATTTGAGCTAGGATGTAGTTCTTGATAGACAATGACATGATCCTCTACATGGTTTACTTAGTTTATGAACCTGATTTTAGTTTGGTGATCTGAAAGTGTTTTGCTTGTTTCGATTCCGATCGGTGAAATATTCCATGGATTTTGTAAGCCTTGATCAATCAAATGGTCAACTGATGTATCAAATGCTCACTTCTCCAATCTGCATCTTCACCCTTTCACACCATACATGGCCAATTCAATTAATACTAAACAACAATTAATTGAGCAGAAATAGTAATTTAAATGATGACAAAGTAATCATATGAAACATGAAGGATTACTGTTGTTTTGAAATTAATCGTCTATGGCGTCGACACTTCTCAAAGCAAACATTACACTCACAAATCTACCATTAGAGTGATGAAGGTTGGTCGAAAATAGCTGCTTGGTGGCTACCTTAAAGTTGGGTAGAGAGAAAGGCGAGATAAAGGCTGATAACTGGTAGAACTGGAGCTTTACTTCTTTTCAATTGGAACTGGAACAAAATACGTTGTGGAAGATGAAGGGAAAGTAAGGTTTTTTTTTTCTTTTTTTCAAAAGGCAATTAGTTATGGTAGTCAAAGTATTACAACTAACTAGGCCACGTCACCAAGTGAGTACCGGAGTCCGGAGATTCCGATTCCGGCGACCTGTGGGATATATTTGTAACACAAAACTAAACGTCGGGTTATTTTCATTGAAACGAAAAGGTTGGGTTATTTTCGGAAGATGAGTGAAACGTTGGGTTATTTTTGTTAAATTTGCCATTTTTTTATTGTGCTTTTTAACTATGATATGATGTCACGTGGCATGGGAGATGTTCTAATGGAGCCGGTGAATGTGATCGTTGTTTAAAATAAGATGAGATATATGGGTGGGCGAAAATAACCGATCCGCTTTTTCTTCAAGATTGCGAGGGATTTGTATCAAATCCAAATACAAACTAGAAATCTCTCCTAAAAAAAACTAGAAATCTCTCCTAAAAAAACCCTGCGACATGTCATCGAGCATTTTCTTGTCGTTTAGCGTCTAGTGGAGGGTTATCCGCAAAATTGTCATCTCTGTGTCAATCCACCTAAAATAAAAACAACCTCATTGACTTGTAGAACGGTCATAAAAATGTCATCCCACAAATCTCGATTGACATTTTCTACTAAGACCCTAACAAAAGAGGGATCGCCTGTTATTTTCAATTAGAGAGAAGAAGAACTGAGCGTTACAAAGGAGGAAGACAAGTTATGACAAGAAGGAACAAGGTGTGTGTCGTTGAAATGTAATGACAGGCGTGAAGAATGAGCTAGGTGGAAGTTTTACTCTTATTTTTCTTTCATTCAAAATTTCATCAAATG
This sequence comes from Spergularia marina, assembly GCA_963680865.1. Taxonomy (NCBI): domain Eukaryota; kingdom Viridiplantae; phylum Streptophyta; class Magnoliopsida; order Caryophyllales; family Caryophyllaceae; genus Spergularia; species Spergularia marina. Next base: position 27,794,949 of record OY804546.1, read on the forward strand.
AACCATTTTAGTTAATTGTATAAATTAATTTACTTTAATTAGAGGCAATTAGTTTAATTAGACCAAAAAAGATTGATAAAGTAAAATCAACACAGACTAGGCTAATCAACAATCTTAACTAGTTTTTGTACCCGTGAAATCACGGGACTGTATCAAGTGGCCTTTCTATAGCTAATACACATATTTTGCTCTAAATTTGTATTTCAGAGCTAAAGACATGCGGATGTGTTTCTATGGAGTGTGTCTTTTTGATGTACAATAGTCAATATGACCCTTATCAGCCATTTTGTGATTTTTTTTTTAGTTGAGATAAATAAGATAATATTGTGTCAACCTAGCTTATGAATCTAATCACACTTGATTATATTTTTCTATCTGTACTTGCATTGAAACTCTACTGATAGAGAACTGCCACAATCGACCTGAATTGTAACATGATACCAACCAAGACTACCTCAACCACCAACGCAAGCCATTGTCATGGTTTGTGCAAGGGGTAATTAGGATTGTATAAAAAAAAATTAATGATGGGAGGAAAGGGAAAAAAAAAAAAGCTTCCAGTATCCGTGACAAAGAAACCAATCTGTTTAATTTACAGCTAATTCAATGGGGAATATATCTTCGGGTGTTCCATGTGGTTAATAAAATTTTCAACTGCGTGAGTGGTACTTCTAATCTGATCTTTGAATTGGGTTCATCAAAGACTTCATTTAGCTGAATGCGGCAATTGCATGATGCAAAAGTACTATTAGCCCTACATGAAATCTCGTAATCCAGCTGGTAGCTGACCTTTTGCTACAGTGAGCTCCCTCAGGTTTCCTACAGCATCGTCAAACAGAATATCAGCATATATAATCCAGAAGTTGACGGCAATGACAGCAAATCAAATGGAATTTTAGGTTGGGGATTTAGTAACTTTAGTATAGTAAGGAAAGAGGATCTTCAAAATATGTTATGTAAGTTGAAACATACATGTTTAGCAGGCTGATCACACAATGTTTCACTGCGTCTCAAACATTTACCCACTCAATGACCCTCTTCTTTGACACTCCCAATACACGACCCATTACCTCGATGTAGCCACCGATGAAATGACTGTCATTCGGATTAGTGTGATAACAGTGGAGCATAATCAGATTGTTTACGACTATTATGTAGACGATACCAGCGGGTAGTTTACAGGGCATAATATGCAAGTTACAAACAGAATTCTTATTCTTGAATCAAAATAATCATAATCATATCATATCGTAAAGACTTAAAAACTAAAGATTACGATTTTAGAAAAAAAAAAAACAAACAAACTAAAGACTGCCTCTAGATCAAAAAGTTAACAAATCGCAAGAGTTGCTAACTAACTGCCCAAATCAATCCACAACATGGGATATTACAGTGTAACACACAATACAAACAATCCATAAACATAAGAGGGGAAAAAAGCATCAGCAATAAGTGTGATAAACTTACCAGTAATCTTAAGCAATCCAATTCAAAATTGCAAATCTTGGGTGTTTAGATTAGGACTTCTAGAGCTTTTAAAATCTTTTGTGATAATCGAGGGTCAGTAGCTTTAATGGACTTTGACAACGAATACAGTTCATTCTAAGTGATAATCGAGGGTCAGTAGCTTTAATGGACTTAGACTCATACGCACCTCCACTTTACTGTTTTCTACCCTGACTATTTCTAAAATCCAATAAGATCCCCAAGCTGCCTTACTACCACCAAATTATGGATGCACCAAAGTACATAAACAAAACAGACCTATATCTACTTCATCAGGATCCAAGGAGATGTCTCGGCCAAACTACTACTATCAAGCATCAAATACTTTTAATGAATACTATGCCAATTAGTAAGCTAAATAGTCATTATAAATCTAACATCTCGGCATAGTTTCATGGAGAGTACATTAATCGAGGTCATTAGATGCCTCAGACTTCACCAAGCTCAATAGCTGGCCTCAATTCTTCTAGTCCACAGTGATCCTTTTCCTAGACAATTTTAGTAATCATTGCAACATATCAAAATCAGTTGTATATTTCAGTCACTAATAAATTAGGCGTGTCAACTACAATGAAACTGTTGTGGTGATCTAACACTTTTTTCTTCCTCAATGATCAGTAATTACAATTTCCTAGTAAAATAATGACCAATTATCAGTAATCAGATCATATCCCCAGTTTTTGAGTTTGATATTCTCCATGGTTGATCAATCAATCATATGAACCGAACTACATATCACCGTAACACTCACGGATCACCCTAACCACAACCAGCCACCAATCAAATTACCGGTAAGAAGCAAATACAGGTTGCCACAAATAAGCAAGATATAGTTTATTGCATAATACCTTTGGTTGTGCAAGTTTAGAGAAAGACCACCGCTTGCCCGAATTCATTTTAAACCTGCATTATTACCCCAAAAAAGAAAAATTTAAACACTTATAGACAGCGGGCGATTATGAAACATACTCAACTTCTTTTAAAAATTGATCCTAAATCACTTAACACTTCAACACAAAATCAGCAACTACTAAAACCGCAACAAAGACCAATTGGATGTAATCGACACATGCTCAAACCAACCCCAAGAGTAATCAACATGACTTGACTTAGTCAGTTAGATCACCATCATAATCATCAAAAGGCAGCTTAATAAGCCCTCAAAACAAAAGCCACCCCGAAATAGAGCAAATCTGCAGGTTCAGAAAATTTCAGTTTTGCCCAATCGGTTTTGAGAAGCTCTTGGAAGGCTCAAACGAAGCTCAATTTTTATGTGCCATACATTTTCGGAAACCTAAGAGATCAATCTAAGTCATGGCTTTCAAATTAAGATTAAAAAATCTCTCAATAAATTGCATTTTTATTTTGAATCAGGCTGTCAGGTTGCAAGGAATGACGAAAATCAGTTTTCAGGTCTGAACTTTGAGGGCTAATATCTCCATCTACAGATAACAGAATTGGGCTAAATTTATGTTCAGATTGAAGTTCGGAAATCAAGCTTTCCAATGGTACCAATTAGAGCATCATTGGGTAATGTTTTCTATGTCTAAAAGGCATTTCTGCACTGTCACACTCAAGTGTTCTCTGTTTTGTGGAAGTTTATGTTGTTTTTATTATTTTGCACTTGTGATATAAATGTAAGATTGGAGATGAATGCATACTTCACATGCAATGATCAAAAAGTTAAAAGGGCAATCCTGAGCCAACTCCTTTTGTCTCCTTTTTTCAAAAGCAAAAAATAAAAAAGGATAGGTACAGAGACTCAACGGAAGCTGTTCTAACAAATTGGGTTGACTGTGTTGTTATAAGACTTCTTCCGTCTAAATTCCAATCCAAGAAAAAGGATGAAGAATATACATACTGAAATGATTAATGACAACCCGAATCTGTTTTGTATTTTTTTTTTAGATATTTCTTATTTATATTTATAACATACATAATATTCCAAAAGCCATGATCAAGGCCAAAACAAAAGCCAAATCCGAAATAGAGCAAATCTGCAGGTTCAGAAAAATTTCAGGTTTGCGCAATCGGTTTTGAGAAGCTCTTGGAAGGCTCAAACGAAGCTCAAATTTTATGTGCCATACCTTTTCGGAAACCTAAGAGATCAATCTAAGTCATGGCTTTCGAGGATTAAAAAATATCTCAATAAATTAATGTTTTATTTTGAATCAGGCTGTCAGGGTGGAAGGATTTACGAAATTCAGTTTTCAGGTCTGAACTTTGAGGGCTAATATCTCCATCTACAGGTAACGAAATTGGGCTAAATGCATGTTCAGATTTAATTTCGGAAAGCAAGCTTTCCAATGGTACCAATTAGAGCATCATTGGGTAACATTTTATATGTCTGAAAGACGTTTCCCGACTGTCACGCTCAAGTTTTCTCTGTTTTTTGGAAGTTTATGTTGTTTTTATTATTTTGCACTTGTGATTGACATAAAAAGGCTAATAATATAGAGTCAGTATGAAGATTATTCAAGTGCAGCTAATAAGGAGGCATATGCATATGTCATAGTAAAGTATATATAATATGGTTATCGCGTACCATAGAAAGCCACGGTAGTAGCTAGCTAGCTGGTTGCATTGAAATTCCGCAGCAATTAAACGGATCGGGATAGAAACAAACAACTTGACCAAGAGAAGAAATAAATCCAACCAAAAATTAAAGTCAGTTTATGTCTTCAACAGCAAAGGACAATAGATTTAAAGCCATTAGCACATGAATACAGTAGATGTGGAATACGATCGCAATAGAAAAGTCCTAATTTTTTTTGAGGGCCTGAACAATCTTAAAATTGATGTAGACAACAATCTGGATTCTTTACCTCTCTGCAATAGTGGTTTTACATTGATCAGGGTTCCTGTTTTAGTGCTAGGATGACATGTTTTACCCCTGTAGTAACTTACTACTTAAATCGTCAGCCAAATAATGTGCCCTTTTGCTAATTATCTTTTGACTTACATGATTGCGTTTACCTTTGCACGCACTTATCTTAACAGCATTCGACATCATTTTTGTGTGATTTACGTATATGATATGAAGATCATAACCAAACCCTTTTATTGACCATGAATTCAGATGATCAAACGACAAAATCATGCACAAAGCACAATAACTAAAGATATCCATATCTTTTAATGAACCAATTTTATCATTTGAAGCAAGAAGACTACATTCTGTATGATACCATCTGAACACAACACTGTAGTTTTTGTAAACAAAATTACTTGATATTGAACGGAAAATTTACCTCAATCCATCATCCACAACCATCTTCCTTCGTCCCCTACCTCACGTCTGTGACGCATCAGAGCCATCCTTTTGTCTGCAAAACATCGAACTATTTACTGATCTTGAAATAATAAGAATAAATGATATGGGATTTTAGGGGAAAGCGATTGATCATAATCATAATAGAGATTATATGCCAAACACAAACAATCAATGAAAATTAACGAATTGAAACAGAAATACGCACAAAATCAAATCAAGCAACGACCTTCTATGATTGCACACTCACATACCAAAACAACACAAACCACCTCCGTCTCGGAAGAGAAAAACCATCATAAATAGTAGTACAACGCAATACAAACTGGTTTTCCAACTTCATAACGGCGGCCTTAAACGCTCCTATTGAAGGCTGGATCACGTAGAGCTTGTAACGGCTGAAGTTGGAAGACAAAAAGTTTGGGCGGTTGGAAGATTGAGAAGAGGAGAAGCGGTGGGGAGATGAAATTAAATTGTTGAGGCGGTTGGAAGGCGAAAGAGTTTTATGCTCACAAATTTTATTATGCGTTGTCTGTATTCGTGTGGAATTAAATTGTTTTGTCCCTCCATTCTGAACAATTAAATTGTGGAACCCAATGATGTCTTAAATCAGTATTGCTTACATGGAGGAGTGAGAGTGCAGTAAAATAGGAGGACGACACATAGGAGATGACATGGTATTTTTTTGCTCTAGCTAACTTCATAGCATGCCAAGTAGGCGTGCAAAGTACCCTATTAAAGTAGTAGTATAGATTGGCCGGAAAATGACCAATAGAATAAAAGTAACAAGTAAGGTGGTTCTCCAGAGGAAAAAAAAAAAAGTTTAATAAAGTGGTTCTTCAGATTTTTTTTTTTTTTTTTTTAATAAACTGATTTGCCGATAATTTTTAATAAGGTGTGACCGATAAATATAAGGATTCGAACTCGATACACCAGTTACCGCTAACCTTAATCCTCGATGGAATGCATTTGACTGATACCAGTAGTACGAGTATATATGTAAATGCAAGTGTTTGCTTCAAAAAGATTTGAGGATAAGCCCTTCATTTTCTCATCCCACCCAAATCTTCTCCCACACGCTCTCCAATGGCAACTTCAACACCAACACCACTCTCCACCACAATAACCACCACCACCACATCCTCTCTCTCCCTCCACACCCCACATTCCTTCTTCTTCAAGCTTCCTTTCTCTCTCCTCACCAAACCCCTCTCCCTCTCCTCAACCTCCACCACACCCTCCCACATTGCCTTCTCCACCAAAAAGGATGAGCTTGACATAACCTTCTTCGACAACGAGCTCTTCAACTCGGACGAGCCAGTCGCGTACGACCCGCCCGAGAAGCCAGATGGGTTCGTCCCCCCGCGAGCCATCGATGAGCCACCGTTCGAGTCCGAAGAAGAGGTGGCTCGAGCCTACGAGGAGCTCTATGGACCTGCTTACAGTGGTGAGACTCTTCTTGGGAAAGATGTGTATGTTATGGACTCGAAGATTAAGAAGGAAACTGGGTTTGGTTCTAAAAGTAAGAAGGAGAAGATTCGTGATGGGTTTGAAGAGAATGTTGTTCAGGTAATCCAATTCTTGCCCCCCTTTTATTATGTAATAATGTATTAGATTTTTATCATATGGTTTATTTATGTAATAATTGTTGATTTTTATCCAATTGAGTGTTTGTTTGGATAAAAGATGTAATTTTGGGAATTGAGTTTGATAAATTAATTCATTGCAATGCTACTAATGTATTAGGTTATCATTGGTTTATGTTGGTAATTGGGGTGTTTCGTTTTCGCAATTTGAGTGTTTGTTTGTATGAAAGATGGAATTTTGGTGATTGAGTTTGAGAAATTCATTGCAATACTAGTAATGTATGTGTTTTGAGGAATTAAGGGTTTGTTTAAATGAAGCAATTATGATGGAAGATGTAATTTTGATGGAAGACGGCTACAGGTGACGATTCATGTTAGCCGACCCCAAATCATTTTGGGAATAATGCGTGGTTGTTGTTGTTGTTGTATGCAAATTTGGGAAGTGTATTTGATTGAAATAATAAGATAATGTTGTTCAGGTAATCCAATTCTTGCCCCCTTTATTATATACTGTATTAGATTATTATATGGTTTATCTATGTTGATAATTGGGGTTTTCTGTTTTTGAGTGTTTGTTTGTAAGAAAGATGGAATTTTGGGAACTGAATTTGATAAATTCATTGCAATACTAGTAATGTATGTGTGTGAGAAGTTGAGGGTTTGTATGGATGGAGGACTTTGATGGCATATGTAGAAATGGGTTTGATTGTAATAATTAGATATTTACTTGTTGGTTTGGATTAGCTGGTAATGTGTTTGAGAATTTGGGTGTTTATTTGACATTTTAAAGAAAGATGCAATTTTGGGAGGTGGGTTATACTGAATTTCAAGTGATTTGAGTAAGTTGAAAAGTGTTGATTACTTTTTACATAATTGGTTATAAATGGGGTGCGAAAAGGATATAAATGGTTAAATCAATTTAAAGTTATTTGTTGAAAATTGAATTGAGTTGTAGGTGCCTGTAAGCTGTAGTTTGTTTGATGCCGGTGGGAATAACTTGGAACTCACAATGAAATTTGTGGTAGTGGATTTTTACTTTTATGAGTGATACTGGTCAATTGATGATAATTGGACAGTACTTCTAAGGTTTGGGTGGAAATTTGGACAAAGTGTGTTTTGCATTAAGTGGTAACAGTTACTGATTTACATTTAACTGAGGATGTAAAATTGTCTGGCAACTTGAAAGAAGCAACTCTATTGTCAGAATGTCAGCTAGTAGTTTGTCGGGTAGTTTTGAGTTAAGATGGACATAGAAGTTGTTTTACTGAAAGTTTTTGATTATTTAGTGAAGTCATAACCTTGAACAAATTGGAGTAAATTTGAAACGGCCATGGATTTAGATGAAAGATGGATTTTTGGAGGTGAGGTTTTGCAGTTGGCAGAATAAGTTTAGCTTATCACGAAGTTTACTTTTATATTGAGAAAATGTTTTGAGGATCAATTATGGACTTGAAAGAACAATGTATTTTAGGAGATGGGTTTTGTGAGTCTATATTTGCTGAGACTCTATGTTTTTAAATAGTAAGTGGGCGTGTATTTGATGAATGTCGAGAGTTGTGTGAGTTTAAGTGGAAGCTACACCTTTGAGATGTGGGTTTGTGATAAATTGTGCTAATATTGATTACCTTTTTGGTCTCATTGTGGAAGTTTAAAACTTTGAACTGAACTTATATCGCCCTTCACGAGAACTTGGCAAGGTCTTTTAGTATTCTTTTGTACTGTCGGTTGGTTTAGGAGTGGTTTACCCTATTCTTTGCTAATTTAAGAAAAGCTTATACCTGTTTGTTAGTGTGTGATAATTTGAACAAAATCCTTTACGGAATCGAAGTTATTGGTTCATTCCATTGTAGAAATTTGAATTTTAGGATCAAGTTGTTTGGTTGTAATTTGTAAAAACTTTTTGGGCTTGCTTCAGTAATCTGGTGTGAGTTGGAATTGGGATGTGGCCATGTGGGTACCGATTCCCTTCATGTTAATAGGAAGCAAATTCAGTTTGTGGCAATAATTTGAAGATGGGGTTATTAGAAGCACCCTATCTTCAAAGTTGCTCTGAGTTTTCACAGAGTTCTTATTATTTGGTGATGAGACTGATGACTATCGTGTAGTAAAATATGGTATACTATTTTCTTAAATTTTAGTTACTGGTAGATTTTTTTTTTTTTTTAACTGACATTGGTACTCTGATTGTGGAGAGCTCGTGGTCTCTTTACTTCAGTTCTTTGCTATTTCACGTGTGTTCTGTGTTAGTTATGCAGTTTAAGTCTCTTGGTACTGGAATTGATTCTATCAAATAGCTTTGGTTGATAGTTGAAAGCTGTCCAACTGGTGCTTTTGGTGTTTATCTATTAATTTAATTTCTGAGATGAATTTTTTTGGGGAATTTTGGTTTTGAACTTTTGTCCAGTTGAACTGCATCGAACTTTCAACTGATAGTTCTTTTGTATGATGCAGGTTAGAAGAGTGACAAAAGTCGTAAAAGGAGGGAAACAATTGAAATTCAGAGCGATTGTGGTGGTGGGTGACAAGAAGGGCCGAGTTGGTGTCGGATGTGCTAAGGCAAAGGAGGTCGTTTCTGCGGTTCAGAAGGCTGCTACAGATGCTCGTCGCAATATTGTTACTGTGCCCATGACAAAGTATTTGACGTTCCCTCACAGGTACTGAAACTTGGAATTCAGATTCTCATCAAAGAGGTTCATATATGATTGCAGTATTTCTCCAATTTTTCTGTATATTTTGAATGACGTGGTAGTATTGATGATATTGTGGTCCAATGAGTTGAGGGTGGGGGATCATTGTACTGCTGTACTTGGATAGGTCAGAGATACAATTATAAAAGTTCAAAGTTCTGATATCTAGATAAGCTATTGATGATTTTGAAGAGTTATCTGGCTTCAGTTACAGTGAACTTGTAGGAGTTCATGAACAAAAGCAAGGTATCTTGGACTTTTGGAGTGAATACATTGACCTTGGGAGTGAACTTACTTTTCTCGAGCCTTCGCAATTTCGTAGTTGGTTGATTTTTCTTGTGTGAAAGGGAACAGGTGATTCAGTGAGTTTATAAATTACTTTACTATTTTGTCAGAAAGGTATGACTAGGAGTAGTAGTGAGAGTTGCACTAAAAAAGGAAGACTAGTAGTGAGAGTTAGGGAGGAAAGTTGTAATAAGTTCATCTTTCTGAATGGCTGATATTGTTGTACATGATACCTGATGCAAAATTAAAGCCAAAAAAATGAAAAGAACACGGAATAAATGTAGTGGCACTAAATCGGACAAAATTAGGGAACGGATCCTCTTAGAGGTCATGAGACTAGGTTGTTAGCTATCCAACAGCAGAGGATCTGCTCCCAGAAGATTAAGGGGTTCCTGATTATTGATTAGCTGTATTTCGAATTTACACTTATACAATGTACTGTGATAATTGACATCACCAGGTTGTATATCTTGTTGGGGATATTAGGGGTAGACGGAGAGTAAACCATGGAGAAGTTTTTACTATATAAACTTGCTCATTTAATCTCATAAAACTTGGCCGTTAAATAGGCTTTACTAAAGAAATAAAAAAATAAAACCGAGGAACGTGGAGGACGTTTCCACGACTAACCAACTGATCATTGCCCACTATGGCCACTAATACTCCATGCTAGTACATACTCTCAAGTGTACGGAGTAGTATACAATAATTTTCCACTAGCTGCATATTATGAACTAATAATATAATTTTCTTTGGATCATAGTCCAACATACCTGTGCGAATGTTCCTGTGTACTTATACTTGCCTTGAGAAATGATTCTTAATAGATCTGCATTGTTTTGCATCTTGTAACGTCTACCTGTAGCATTCTGTATGACCATGACATAGTTTTCTCGTAACTTCTGCTTTGTACCGATGGCGCACTTTTATGCTCAAGTTATTTTTGCAATTTCCTGTCAGAGCGGAGGCTGACTATGGAGCAGCTAGAGTTATGCTTCGCCCTGCAGCACCTGGTACTGGTGTGATTGCTGGTGGTGCTGTCAGAACTGTGTTGGAAATGGCTGGAGTTGAGAATGCCCTGGGCAAGCAGCTAGGAAGTAATAATGCACTCAACAATGCCAGGGCCACAGTTGTCGCAGTGCAGAGCATGAGGCAGTTCAGCGAAGTAGCTCGTGATCGTGGCATTCCCATGGAGGAACTATGGAAGTAATGAGAAGGTATCTCTGTCAAATTGAATGCACCTACCAATTCCTTTCTTACCTACCCACTTGTTTTGATATCTAATTGTAAATTTTGTTATATCATCATTGCTTTGCTCTTGTTTATTGGTAGCTCTCGTTGCTATACTGTAGGCATGGCATAGCCAACCACGAAATGTAAACCGTATATGTATGAGTTTGGCTTGCCCAAGAAACACGGGGTAGTTGTAATCAAATGAAACTCGAAACCAATTTTCGATAAGAGCTGTTTGTTTGATTTTTGATTAAACATTGTGTGTGTGTTCGATCTTCCTAAGGACAGACATGCAGCAACAAATCCACAATGCGTTCAAAAGAAACATGTAAGTTTTGTTGTTGCGTGTCTGTCTCGTACGTTTGTCTGGGGAGATATCATGTTACTGCAGATTACCATATGCTTTCCATCTCCGAAGCCCAAGCTGTGCAGCATGGTTTCCCAATGTATAATTCGGGCTTTGATGTTGTTTGTCAAAAATACAAGGGTTCAGCTCGCGGTGAGTGCAAATACTGTCTTGGCACTTCAGTAGTCGAGAATCGACACAGAACAGGTTAGTGAACTATACTGAGGAGCAGCCACTGACCAAATCATTGTAGACTGTCAGGTATATCTCTAATATAAACCGAGAATAACACGAAAACAGAGAGAGTGCAGAACTCATATACCCATCAACTTCAATCCACTGCACTGTTACAATACCAATGAGGCTAATTGTTTCTGTTCTTTGATGATCTTAACCTAAAGGATGTCATGGATTTAAGCCAAGTATAATCAAGTCCCTAGCACAGAGATGGATCATATACGGAGTTAGACCTTTGAACAAGGACGAAGCACCCTCCGTCTTCACTATCTGATAAAACGCGTTCCCTGCACCTGTGTACTTGCTTGCTTCCCCTGATGTCATCATCATTCTTCGACTCAGGGTGTGCAGTGGGTAAGATACCGCAGGGAGAACAAAATACATACTGCTGCAATCAAGAGCAGCTTTGAGGATGTTTCTTGCAATTACTAAATTAAAAAGAGCGCAATTATTGAGAGAAAAAGAATAGTGTATTTCAAGGAACAGAAGAAATTTTGCAGTTTAAGAATTTACTCTTGACACAGTTGTAGCATCCAACACATGATCAGACATGAATTCTGCCACATATCCAATGCTAGAAACAGTGTATCCCCGGTAAAGACCTCAGTTGCCGTCCATCTTAGCGTCTTCTTATACACATCAAATACACCACTGCACTGCCTTGTCCAAATACCGTTTCTCCGACTTCTGCTAGAAGAGTCCAAAGAAAGCTTCAACCTCCCAGCAGCATTGACATCACTGGCAAGACGGAGTTTTGCATAGTCCAATGGATGAAAGTATAACATTCTAGGCATCAGATAGCACAGTAATTTCCACATAGGTAATTCATCCAACTCCTTCTGTACATTGGTTGTTACAAAAGATGTGTACTAGGGTAAGCTCATGCATAAATCATAATTCAGCTAAATTCATGAAAGAGTGAAACTAAAAACAGCACAAAAACACGGTATAGAGAGTATGCCACACCCCATCTCAATATGGAAGGAGGTAAAACTTGAATCCATTACATTGAAATACAATACCAATTTGCGGGCATTTACTCAACATCATTTAGTTAATGATTTAAGTCCTAAGTATGACATGTAGAGGAACCCAAACCTAGTCGAATCCTTAGCAATGACATAGATCATATACGGAGTTAGACCTTTATACAGGGACGCAGCACCCTCAGTCTTCACTATCTGATAAAGTGCATTCCTTGGACCTCTGTACTTACTTGCTTCCCCTGAGGTCATCATCATTCGTCGATACACTGTCTGAAATGGGTACATTACCGCAGAGAGACCATACCACAAAAAGCTTGATACAGCGATGCCCGACCATGTTGATTTTTTCTGTAATCACCAAACATTATTATTTGTCAATTGTCAGAGCAGCAAGAACCAACTTGGTCCTGATTCAGAACTGAAGTCACAACAATCATGAACGTGGCTGGTTGTTTAGACATTAGAAACCTAAATATTGCTACCGATTTAAAAAAAAAAAAAAAAAAAAAAAAAAAAAAAAAAAAAAAAAAAAAAAAAACAGGAATATGGGTGCGACCTGGTTGCGTTGCTCTTTGCTGGATAGTTGTCTTAATTCTCCAGCCGCCATGTAATATGCAGCAAGTCCAATCCAAGAGAGAGAGTATCCACGGTAAATACCTTGAATGCCATCCCATTTTAGCGTCTTCTTATAGACATCAAATACACCATTAAACTGCCTAGTCCCAGTATCAGTTCTCAGACTTTTGCAAGAAGAGTCTAAAGAAAACTTCAACTCCACAGCAGTTTTGACATCACTGGCAAGACGGACTCGAGCATAGTCCAGTGGGTAGTAAAATAGCAACATTACGGGCATCGCAGCAAAAGGTAACATCCAGTGACGAGATCCATCCACCTTCTTCACGTAATTCGCATAATTAAGATGGGCCAACGCAAAGGGCAACGCCTGTAACATAAGCAAAAATGATAATTACATCAATCAGCAAAAACAAGTCTTGATAGTTTGCAGGATTATAATCATAAGCAACAACTAAATCTCCTATTCTTCACAAGAATGAAATATAATAGTTATAGGCACATCAGTGAGCAAAAGGTACTAAAGAGACTAACCTGGAATGCACAGACTCTAACAACGTTCAGACTGCTACCTCGCCAAAGGGAAAGGAAACCATCATGTTTGATTGTTCTCAGTAGGCAATCTTTCATTCCTTTGTACGGAGTAAATAAACGACCAGCTTTCATCATCTCGCTCTGACATTGCATCAAGATACTGACTCTCTCAACAGGAGCCACAGCCATTACAGAAGCAAGTCCAAAAGCTGCACTCAGAACAGGTAAAGTTTTGTTGTTGGGTTTAGGCCTGCCTTCTCCTTTCGGAGTCCTCACATTTGAATTTGCTGTTGGAGATGATTTTAAGGACTTTTCATGATCAAGCGGGGCAGGGTTTCCCTTGTATTGGTTAACAGGCATACTGAGTAAGTTCTTCATCAATGTAGCCCTCCTAACAGCATGGAAAGATCCAGGGCCATAGTTGAGCCAATGCAACTCTGGGGACGCAAAAGCTTGTTGTCGCCTCTCTGTCATTTCAAGTGATAACTCTCACCAGCAAGGATGTAACTACTTTTAAGAACAGACATATGGTGCTTAAATAGTCAGATAGAACGTGATCGAGTGTTCAAACAGTCTATTCAGGAAGAATTTACTTTAATAAATGATTACAAATGCTGATTGAAGTGTTACTTACACACAGAGTTCGCTTCAAAACTAAGGAACAAGTTGGCAACAATATTAGCAAATAGCATTATGGACTAAAGAGACCAACTTCACAAACTCAAAACTTGTATTGGAAGATTAACCTTGTGACATATAGGGCATTTATGTTGTAAGTTTCAGAACGACAATCAGGACCTCACTGCAACCTTAATCGGACAACTATGCAGGAATTATCATCAAGACTTGAAGTTAAAGACAAAATGAGCCTTTCCAACTACATTCACATAGAAACAATTAGAGAATTAGAAATTAGAATGCGAGGTAAGAAGGCAAGAGATCAAACATCAAAGTGACTGTTGGAAGCATAATTGCATACCTACCTTACTCGTACACTACTCATGTAAGTTTTAAACTTAAGAACAATCATTAGAGTTTTCACTCAGGAACCACCATCCAAATGTAAACACCCCCGCCCCTCCCCCCATTTGGATAAACACAAAGTACTGGCCTTTACGTCTCATAATTAACCAACAATACAGGTAAAACTACTTAAAAGTTAAAACGGACTAATTATTACAGAATCACTCCAAAATCACCATCCAAGTGAAGGCAGCCCCTTCCCCCTCCTGTCATTTGTGTCATCTGTACACGCTTTCGCCTGTATTGATTCACCATCAACGAATTATGTAGAGGTACTAACCGCAACACAGTCAAAAATCCAAAGAAAAAAAGTCTTAACATTAACAAGAAAAACAAAAATTCTCTGTATTCACCATTTGCAATAGAAATGAAGGATCAACTGAGGGTAAAGGTTGGCCTAGTGGTTAGGAAACCAATCTATCTCGGGGATGTCTCGGGTTCAAATCCTCATATACCCACCACCGCAACATTAGCTGCTCGTACGTACCAAAAGAAAAACGTAGGTTCAACTATTAAGAAAGAAGCAAAATTGACACAAGAATCTTCATCATCACATCAAGTCATCAAGGGCAAAAATTTAAACAAAACTCAGGATTTAAACCCCAATAAAGGAGGAATCTTTAGTTATTATAATTCAGAAACAAATGAAATACAACAAACCCATTTTACTGTAACATGTAAAAAAAAAAAAAGAAAAAAAGCAGATATAAAACTAACAGTTCATAGATCAAGAATACAACAAAATGGGAAAGAAATTCAAGGAAAATAAGAAGAAAGAAATGAATGAGGAGAGAGAAAAAGAGGGAAATTTACCTGATTGAGAAAGGAGATGAATGTGTTGAAGGAAAGGAGAGTTATCATGTTCCCCAAAGAGGAAAGATGAGTGAGAGAGCTCAGAAAACCAGAGTGAAGAGCATTGCACACAGTGTCACAGTGTACAGGGCAAATGTGCCTGCTTCTGCGCGTTTTTATAGTTATTCCGTACTTCTGTGATGCTCTTCTACATTTGGGTCCACATTTACGGGGTTGTGAAAATTCGTGAGTAATACGTTTCCGAACTTGGGAGTTGTGTGTGAAAGGCTTAGGTTTGAACCTAGTTTCACTTTTAATTTAATTTAATCAAGTTTCAAGTATTCCAATATTTGATTAGGGGATTTTAGAGGACAACTCAACGAGCGTTGAGTCTTGTCGGATCAACATGACATCAAATGGGAAAGGGTTGGTTGTCTCGGGTTATCATTATTTACTCGGATTAGATGATGGGGCGTTTTCACGTTTACAATTAACTTCTGTTTACTTGTATTGTGAAGTTTGGTTATATCTGTTAAGTGATCAAGTAATTTTAAATTGTAATAGAAAATTTCGTATTGCGAGTAGAATAGTTTTGTTAGTCACAACTCACAACTCAAGTGGCAAATCGTTTCCATTTGGATCATTGTTGTATATGTAGTCATTATCAAATCATCGATTATGTCAAGTCACCAAAATGGATCGGGTTTGGTTCAAGATTGGTGTTGAGAAAAATTTACAAATATGAGTAAGGATGGAAGATGACAAATATACGAAGTTTTCACTTTTTTTTTTTTTTTTTTTTTTTTTGTACGAAGTTTTCACATTACATGTATGAAAAGCAATAGTAAAAAAACAAATAAACCATGTTTGGATCATGATCAAACTAACACACAAACAAAAGTCACATGTGAACCCTTAAAAAAAAACCATATTTTTTTTGAATCATGAGTACCGTTGTGCAAAGTTGTGTCAGTTTTCGTTTTGTTACATTTTTGCGTGGTTTGTTTTAGGTTTGCTATTCGTAAGTTTAAAAAAAAAAAAACTTAAAAAGTTCCAACACAGATCGCTAAAAGAAACGGAGAGAGTATACAAATAGTTTGACCATTTATAAAAAATAACAAAGGCATACTATTGTTAAATTCTTATACCAATACCTACCCAGTTCTGTTTCTTCATTGCTATCGATTACATAGTGGTTACTAGTTAGCTTTCAGCAAAATTTACCGCACTGCAAAAAAATTTGACTGGATCTTTCAAGGACCATATAGACGTGTATATGACGACGATTTACCATGACACAAACCTTTTACCCTACTACCAACGTTAGTTTAATTCTCTAGCAAAAACTTGGCTGATGCATTAGTGTAATAGTATGGAGTATACCAGTTGCCATCCCTCTGTTTGCCCGTTGATATGTGCAAAAATTTACCACCAGAAAAACAAGGCTTCCTATCTCCATAACTTAACATGTTGATCATGGCTCGCAGATGCAATCAATCCGGTTGAAGGAGAAGCAGCCAATGATCCAATAAGACCCGCATGAGCCTGGATTGTCTCCACTTTGTTGCTTAGAGTAGGGTTCCACAAACTGAGGGACTGACGGAAAAAAAAAAAAAAAATCTTGTCAGGTACATAGAAGCAAATAATGCTCAGCAAATTTATATGAAAGTACGGTGTAAGATCTATGAGGCATATGAGAAGAAAGTAGCCATCACACTGTCAAGTTCAGGCGAGCTAGGCCACTGGCCACACATAAACCAAGACGTCCTGTTTTTTGGCATAGTAACTAGTAAGTAAAAGCTTACAGGCTACACCCGTATACTACCATACATAGTTCCTTTAGAAAAGAGCTGGAATACATAAGAACTTGGACGTCCATGGTACTGATTGAGCCGGTCTACCACTTAAGCTCCTACGTTTTGCCTTACATAATGAAAGTGCACTCAAATCTCCCAACATCTGTGCTTTACCAGATTGACATTCTCATAGTATGTACTTCTAATTGCAAAATACGTGTTCCATCTCAAAAGAGCGAAAACTATAAGGCCTACCCCCGGGACCAACTTTCAGCAAATTCATGCTGTGGCAAGTACTAGGAGACTATACAAAAGAATAGAGCAGCAGTCACCCAAGTACCATAGAATCACATCAGTTTATTTATGAGCTCAGAGTTACCTGGTAGCTCCCTATGACCAAGAGCAGAGGATTTCCTGGGTGAAATATACACGATTGGAAACCGTTTCCCATGGATAGCAATTCATACAAGCATTTTTTGGCAGACAAGACGGACCACAGCCGCACACGTTCTTCACTGACAGAGACAATGTACTTTCCAGTCTCATCCCAGCTAAGTGAACGGACTTCAGAATCATGTCCCTAGTTGAAGAAAAAGAAGTTATATCATGATTAGTAGAACGCAGTTGGCAGGCTTGTCAACTGGAAATATATAAGAGCACATAGTGGCTTTAATGGTAGCCTGGGGATACAGATCGTACCACCAAGTCAAACTGAAAATTGCCAGTTTCAACATCGAATATCTTGACAGCTTTCCCTGTAGCTGTAGCCAAAAGCTTTCCCTGTTGAGGCTGGAATCTTACTTGCCTTGTTCCACCCTACACCAAGAGGTAGAGAAGAGAAGGTAACCCTTTGTGATGATGTCTGATAAGTGATTCCAATGTTCTTGAATTGTAAACACAATGCAGAGTAACTTACCTTGGAGACACGCAAGCAAGTAGACTTCTTAAAGTTCCATAAGCGGATCTCATCATCGCTGGCACATGAGCAAAGAAGTCTCCTATTTGTCGGGTGAAAGTCCAATGACATCACATGGTCATAATGACCCTCTAGTGTGGAAAGTGACTTGATTGGCTACAACACAGACATCAACGATTAATGTTCGTTGTACAGATACCACAACCATAAGGTGTAACTGTTTGCAATTTGTAACAGACATAATCACAGGTGTTATGACTTGAGTGGGTTATTGTTCAGCTTTAAATTTCAGGGTAACAGGTCGAAAATCCCTCATAATTTCGTTTCAGTGTCCTTTAGTAGCAGAGTATTCACGGTTGTCTAAATCTTGTGACAAGAGAAAACAGCAACCCTTATTATCAGGGAGCCCTTGCATACAAGTTTGGTCTAGGTTGGAAGACCTTCTTAAAGTTTCATCAAATTACATTCATAAATATACCCCTTTGTTTGCACACTTGTCTAAACAATGCATAAACTGAACAACATTATACTCCGTATGTAAACATCTTAGAATCAGCTCATGCCGATGAGACCATGTATGACATCCTTCAAGAAAAATGATCAGCAGACACACGTATGGTTTTAAGAACTCTGCATTGCATCTTTGTGTAGTTAAACATATACCAAAGAAAATGATGATGGGAAAGGCAACCCACATAAATCTCAGACCTCATGTGACTTTATTCTAACAACATTTATACAGAGAAAGGAAATGTTCACATCTACCTTAAAGACCATCCTCGAACCGAATACAAATTCGGAACATATTGCAGTCAATCCATCAAAAGAAGAGAAAATTTGGAAGAAACTGTGTCCCAACTTCGAGCTACATTTCATTAGATTCTAAACTAAAATGAAAAGCCAAAACATGTTAATGAGTCAATAGATGATGTTTACTGCATAGTCCGTCTTCTGAGATCATACATGATGAACATGAAAGCAGGAAATTTAGCAAACCACTATGATACTAAGTTAGATGATATTTTCCCTTGAAAAAACTGTCCAAAGAAAGGTAATGGTCTATCATTTGCTAACTGCTGTAAATTCATAAATAAGGTTCTCGGAAGAATTTGGACATCATCATGTTTAGAGACACAGCCAGAATGACATTTAAAAACAAAACACCTCGCACTTACTTCAGCTGCACTCCATAGTTTCACAGTTCTGTCAAATGAAGATGTAGCAAAAATCTCAGAGCTAGGATGAAACCGAATATCAGTTACTAGATGAGCGTGGTTCTCCGAAGTGCTAGAGTAACCTAAAGTATTCATATTCCAGATAACAACCTGCATAATGAAATCACTTAGCCCAAGCAAAAGGTGCTTTTCAAACTAAGTCCAAACTTCACAAAGAAACCATAATGATGTCACCTTCTTATCGAGACCAGCAGAAGCCAACAGCTTCCCGTCATGAGAGAAGTTGCAGGAAAACAACTTGCCTTTGCTCGCATGGAGACTTCCAACCTCTATCAGAGACACTCCAAGTCCTGATGCGTGTAATAAATCAATGACAACAGTCTAGATGAATTAACATAAAAAGTAGAGCATAAGTCAAGTACAGAGTCGTGGACATGTCTTATGACCAAGGCTAAGGATCTATTGCTATATTATGTCAAGGTTAGTTTGTTCCATGACGTGTGTGCGGAAAGGAGGAGATGGTGAAGGCATTTACGATGATGGTGTAAAATAAGGCATAGTGGTCAGTTATAATTAATCAAACCACAACGCCTGTCAAAGCTCTCATTGTGGTGACAAGGAGAGAAGGTTAAACTATTCAACCCTGTCCTGCAATGTGTATGTGTAAGATACTCAATTGAACAATTACTAAGCTAGAACACAGTTGAAATGGGATCAGGTGAGTAAGCACTTGGAGAAAGAACATAAGAACAATACTAGAAGCCGGCAAGATGAAATGGGAAAGATATTTATTATAGCGAGCAAATGAATAAATGCCTATTTTATGAGAAAATATGACAGTTATCTCTTCTCTATGATCCATCGATGATGATGTTACATAGAAACTGGTCCAAAGCAAAATATTACAGATACATCTCATTAGTAAATAGCACTTCTAAGCATAACACTCAAAAGCATTTGAACTTTACCTCTGCGTCTATTGTTTCCAAAAGGCGTAGACTGTTGTTGGGAAATGCTAGAAGCACTGTTGGAGTCAACATGGCCATCATATTGCGAAAAGAACATTTCAATGTTTTCTTCTGAATCATTCTCCTCTTCCCGGCCATCCTACAGACATAATATGAGAATACAGGAAAATCAATAAAATGTCATTCCATAATAACTCAATTAGTGCGAGATAGAGGATCATCCAGACCTGCAGTGGCAAACTGTAATTAGTCAGTAAATCATAGCAGCACATGGTACAAACTTTTTGATTTTGAGAGTACAGCCTAATGAAACGCCTACTCTATCCCCCTCCTTGACCAGAAATGTTAGATGTCACCATAGTCTTCACATTAGTGAGAGGTGCTGACCAAATTAGCCACAGCAATTGATCAGGCCAATGCGAAAAGCCTTATAAGCCTCCCTTTTGAACTCGACTCTCGCTAGCATAAATGTGAAAGAATTTCCTTTATAACCAAATGCAGAGGACAAATTTACTGACTAGTCAATTTAATTCAACCAGCAGTTGAACAAGAATGGCAAGTATGCCTTTTCAATTCTTTGACGTCACTCTCACCTTATCAAAATTTCGAGCATTATATCTCAAATGGTAGGGTATCAGTGTATCAACATGTTCTGTAGTTCTGCAAGTAACTCCTCAACTTCTTTCAATATTCTAGAATAATTACGGAGGTCCCTTTTGATTGATCTAGTTCTGTCCATGAGACAACTGATACTAAACTTCTCAGTTGATACTATGACTGGCAGCTTGTGAAATGTCATGTCAAGGGTCCAAGGTCCCCAAATACTCTGAGGTTATTAGACAATACAAAAGTAACCCTTTATTCTCTTTTTCTTGTGAGTCCTTAGCAGAGGTCCTTCACCGTTAATCCTTGCCTTAATGTCGTGCATCAATAATAGTGTTTATAAGTTGACACTGACAAATAAATAATATTTATTCAGAGCTGAAAAAGGACTCGCCTTGTCAATTGTCTCCGACTCTTTCTTGGTAAGCATGTCCAAGTTAGGAGCGTCTGGAAAAGGTGATACTACCTTTGTTGATGCACCTGCCAATAACTGAGCAAGGAGCTCCTGTTGAAACTGAGACATAGGCATTTCCAGTTGCGGTTGGCAGTTGGCGTACTGCATAAAAGAATTTAGCATCTGATGGCCAACATGAGAAGGAATCTGATTGGCTCCCTGCAAAGTTAT
Organism: Spergularia marina; assembly: GCA_963680865.1. NCBI lineage: Eukaryota > Viridiplantae > Streptophyta > Magnoliopsida > Caryophyllales > Caryophyllaceae > Spergularia > Spergularia marina. Next base: position 27,816,091 of record OY804546.1, read on the forward strand.
CCAAAAGAACAGTTTAATACAGTGTCCTTTAGATCTTTATCTTTGTTTGGATAAGTGTGGGAAGAGAATAAGCTCTGAAGGGTGTGATCAACGTTTGTTGTGCAATTGTATGCTTCTAAGTTCTAAGGTTACTTAACCTTCAGAGTTTTTAGTTTCTTTTCTATCCATAGCTACTATAAATTTGAATAAACTAAATAGGTGATAAATTTCACTCTGGCAACAGACAGAAACAGCCAAGGAAAGAATAACAGGTCTGTGCCACGGCTACTTCATGTAACAAAGGAAGAGTAAGGCAATCGACCACTCACAATCAATGGCCAGCCTTTCAACGGTGCTCCATTATGTGCATTCTCATCCCCTGCAAGAGTTGAAAACAAATACTTACCTTGCAGTTAAGACAGCAAACAATATTTACCCTTCACAATTACAGCATCATAATAATATAGGAAGTTGGACAATGTTTCTCTTGACTCTCGTCCAACTTTAAATTTGTAAGAGCAGATTTTCTTGACTCTCGTCCAACTTTAAATTTGTAAGAGCAGATTTGAGGTTACTTGATCTGATACACTTATAGTAGGATTGTACCTTTCTAGGAATCAATAATAAACAAGAGTTCTGATCAAAAGTACTCTTACTTATGTCATATCAAAGATTTTGACTTAAATCCTCTTTAAAAACATCAATGCATCTAAGATAGTCTGATATGTCTATCTAGTTAGACATGGAAATGAAGTTAGAAAGTTAGTAGGATATCAACCCAATCTAGCAATAATATCATCTGGACATATCAACGCTCAGATTCTCACATATTCAAGCCTACTAACGGTAATCAGACGTCATACTTATTCTTCTCTATACACATAATTACGCCATTAGAATAGACAGAAACATGACACACAAACAAACCTTTTGGTTTTGGTTCTTCATTTGCACCCGTTGTTCCGAGGAATGTTGCCTGTCTCTTCTCCTGCAACAAATAAAAGTACAAGAACGTCTCAGAAATTCAGGACCTGAAATTGCACCAGAATAGGAATTGACCATATACCTACTTGGTGCTTTTGACCCTGCTTGCGGATATATTGCTGAAGGTTTCTGTGAAATCAAGAACCAGGACAAGATTTAAATTCCCCAATTAGTAAATTTAATCAAGGATCTGAATGCCAGGACCCATCAGTTCCATTCAAACTAACCATATAGTTCAAGAACCCTAAGCCAGCGACACTAGAGAAAAAAAAAATTGAGCAACATTCAACAGACAGCACATGGTATGCTAGACAAGTTTACTATGTCTGCCAGAACCCAGAGCTAACCTTGGGCTGCTTGCAGGTAACTCAGGGTTATTCTGAATATTGGTACTGCAATTCTGTGAATCTGTATCAACTTTCTCAGCAGAACGCTTACGGCTCCCTCTTTCAGATGTTCTCTGGAGTGATTGTTGAGGCTTGGTACAGACATCGCCAACAGCTGTATAGTCTGCTAGGCTTTGCTGATTCATCCCACAGTTGTAGGTCTCAGTGAACAGATTTTGCAGAGCAATCCAAGTCAGTTGTTCGCCCTGAAAATAAATATATGTTTAACATGTTGCAAACAATACTAGGTCAAGAACCGTTTCCAAAACGTGTCAGATCACCTTGTTCAACGCCTTCTCAGTGCTTTCTTCAACTTTAGGCTGCCTTTGGAAATACACATCATGAAAGAGAGCCCACCACTCAGCTAGGAAACCTTGAGGAGAATCAAGTGCTGAAACTTGAAAGTAACACCAGAAAACTCAAAAAAGAATTGATGGTAGAGAAAAGAAAAGCATCATGAAAAAGATTGTGCGGAACTCAAAGCTCAGCGTACCACGCAAATCACATCCTCAACTATTGGAGATGGAAATAAGGCAACTATAAAACTAAAGTTTGACAATTTGTACAATTCAATCCCGAAATGTATACGTTTCAACACTAATTTCTCTGCAGATATACAAGTTGTTCACCAAAATCTTACTCAAGTTTAGCAAATCCACATCTCCATAAAAAAGTTAAAAAGCAAACAACCATACTTTCACATGGGCCTTCGATCAGTCGATTTAAATCCAAATTCAACGTCAAATAAATCGAAATTATACTCCTATACATAGATAAAGATCAGACTACCGAAGAACACAAGTAACATCCAAAGTTCCGATACAACCGTGGATTTACACTAATACCATGCTCTTCCCAAGTGCCACAATGTACCATAATAATAAGCACAGCCAGAACCAGATGATAAACAACCAGCCAGAAATAAACTTAAACTAACAAAAATCATCTCAAAATGATTTGGGGTCGACTAACACAACGACGACATTCCGCAAAGGAATATATCACATCAACATCAATACAATTCCAACGGACCCACAAAGAATCAAGCGTAAAAACTAAAAGGGATGTGATTAGGACTACATACCAACAGGATTAACATCCACATTAGCCTCTTTGGCGAAAACAGATGAAGTCTTGTGCAGGTTCCTCTTCACCAAATAATCGTGCAAATACTTCCTAAAACTACACCACAGATTTTCCCAACAATAAAAATTAACCCTAATCACAAATTCCAGTCAAAAATTAACCAAAAACAGGCACAATTCAACAATTAAAAAAAAAAAAAAAAAAAAACAGGAAAAAGAACTTACATTTCTTCAGCATTCCAACCATCAGAACCCATGACGCACTTTCTACACAACTTCTTCAAAATCTAAACAGAACCCACAAAAAAAAGATTAAAACTTTAACCATATTTAACCCAAATAAGATGATCAAAAGTAAAATTTAACATGGGTTTTTGCAGATGGGGTAAAAAAAAAGGGAGATTATGTAAAATTACCAGTATTAGTTGAAGTAAAAGTAAATAAAAAGGTAAAAATAGAGCAATGAAGAATACCCAAAAGGGGGTAAGAGAGAGAGAGAGAGAGGGAGATGTACCTGAGCAGAGGAAATGAAAGTGACACTGCCATGCAAATGGTAAGTTCAGAGACGGTTTTTTTGTGTAAATGGACAGAAATGTCTGAATATTTTATTACTTCACTCTGTACTTCCAAAAATACTGTACTGTTGTGAAACAACGAATAAGAGTAAAGAGGTAAAGAGAGGAGTCACCATCTTATTAATGACATAAGGGGTATATATACAAGTACTGTCTTGGAGGACAAGACGTTTACAGTATGGTAAGGAGATATCCGTATAAGTGTACATACTATAACTATAGACATAATATATCCTATGAGATATGGACATCCACAATAGAATATTTCATAACATGTACGAGTTAAGTTTAAGCAGTAAATTTCTTTGTTTTGGGGTCAAAACGATGTGACGTTAACCAGTAATTTCTCAGTGTAATTACTCGTACTCTTTTGAGTCTTTTCATTTCTTCTCCGATTTTTCACGTTTAATTTGAATATATATGCGAAAACGGAGATGTGACTTGTACTAAATTTGATTTTGGTGTTATACATATAGTGGAGAGACAAAAGTGGAGACCTTTTTTATAATTTGTCATTGACATACGTAAAAGTTCCGACACATGGTGCAATGTAAATCTTCTATTGTGGGTAGACCTGTCAGAACCTGACCCGACCCGGTAACCCGACCCGACCCGACCCGCATTTGAACCCGATTAAACCCGTTTTTTTGACCCGCGACCCGTATTTGACCCGAACCCGATCAACCCGAAAATTTGCGGGTCAAAACGGGTCGGGTCAGGGTCAACCCGGCGGGTCAAAGTCAAAGTCAAAGTCAAAGTCAAAGTTAAAAAAAAAAAAAAAAAAAAAAAAAAAAAAACTAACCTAACATTGGCGTTTTCAGTTTTTGGTTTTTTTGCGTAAAAAATTTAGTTAAATAAGTTACAAAATTAACTTCAAATTGTTTGATTGTATAATAGTCATATAGAAAATGAAAACTGACAACTGAAAACTGAAAACCACTTTTTCTGGTTTTCAAAAACGGGACTTTGGTTTTCAAAAAAACAGAAAACTGAAAACAGAAAACGATACCAAACAGGTCCTTAGGTGTTGTTCGGTATTGCTGATGTTTTTCGTTTTTTTTTTTTTTTTGAGAAAAATAAACAAAACGCGTTCGGTGGATTCCGTTGCCAAAAACAAAATCAGCTTAATTCCATGATTAATCTGCCCGTTTTCTCAAACCACTTTTGATGGTTTCCAAAAACAGATTTAGATTTTTATTTTTAATTTCTTACCAGTTACCATTCCCATCATCCTATATAAGTAATATCAACGCATCCTGCACACTATCGTCGCCGAGATGCAACAATGATCGGCAACCGGCGTGACTACTATTCCGCCGCGGTATCCCCTGCCTACTACGACATCGATTTCTCTGGTCAACAACATCAATCATTAGGAGGAATCCGATATGTCTTCCGATCGAAAATCTCGGTCCTCCGTTTTGCCTTGTTCCTTTTACGCCGGTTACATAATCGGAAAATGGTATACTGCGGAATTAGAATGGATAGTAGATTTGCATGTGGTGGTTTGATATGGTGGCAAGGCTGGTGGTGCGGAGGAGGGATCAGATTCGAGCTTGTTGAGTGAGGCTATTAATGGTGGTGAAGCAAAAATGACGTTAAAAAGTTGTATGTAAAAGGCGCTAAAAATCATACGTAAGGCGCTAAAAATCATACGTAAAAGCGCTAAAGTTCAAGGAAAAACCCTGCGTAAAACAATGTTTTCGACCCGTATTCTGAACCTAACCCGACCCGACCCTAACCCGACCCGACCCGTATTTTGACCTGACCCGTATTCGACCCGACCCGTATTCGACCCGACCCGTATTGACCCGACCCGTATTTAACCCGACCCGACCCGTTTGACAGGTCTAATTGTGGGCAAATGGAAAACAATGTATATATAGTCTTTATACGAATGAACATTACATGAAAGTCGTTTAGACACGTTTTTGAGATCTATCTCACATACGGTAGTAAGAGATGTTTGTATAGAAAATGAGGTGTGTAGCTACAAGCCCACAACCACCAGCAACTAACCAATTCGCCGGCATCATCAGGAATTCAGGATAAAAACTTTACAAAACGTATTGTAATCTTTACTCTACCCAAAAAAAAAAAAAAAAAAAAAAAAAAAAGAGGAATCAACTGCTGTATGCCATGAAACGCATAGCACTGAACACCCCTAAAAGAAGCTCCGAAAACATGAAACGATCGTACGAAATACAACGATGTTCTGAAGCTATCAAGTCCCTAGCTTTCCTTCTTCACTAGTCTTGAAGTTACAATGACAGTACACAAACTACTCGCCTCGTGCAATATCAAACCAACTGCCAAAAAATATCAACCTTTCTCCTTGTTTTGAAATCACATTTGCTGCAAGGGTTAAAGTGGAGCTTTTTCACTCACTCTTCAAATTTGTTTCTCCGTCCTTAGGCCTCAAGCCCATTTCCTGCATTTGATGTTCGACTGAAACTAGACCAGTCTGTTCGAGAAAGCTGCAGCAAAGAATAGGAAGAAAGTTAGAAGGTGCATCAGTGCATGCTAGAAGATAACTGAACTGATTATGGCACCTTGATGGTCACACTCTAAAGCCTAAGAAGACTTCGAGAATCTCGATGAATTCTCGATCTCCTCTTATATACACAAAATTGTTATACCAGGATTCCAAAGTTTTCAACGATGAATCATGTAAATACAAGTACATGAACCAGAAGACATGGATGCTAGACAGCTAGTCTTTACGAAAAGATACTCTTTTAAGCAGATAACAGCCTGCTCGGTATTCAGCAAACGAATGTGGGAACGGCCATGGCTAAAGAGAAGTGTTTACAAAATGGAAAGAACTAGAAAGACAATTCTATCTACATGAATAAAGGTGTGACCGTAGAAGCAAAGTTTTTTTTTTTTTTGCTGAGGTGATGATGATAATATTTGAAGAAAAGCAAAGGAACACTTATCCCAAATTATTACCTTCATATCAATTGGATCACACCCATTTTACCCTGATTTACTATTTCTTAGCAATCGATTTGTAAGAGATGACGGTCTATAGGTCTTTCGCGTTATATAGTAAAACATGAGGATGAAAATGAATTTTGTATGAGTTTTCCAATGAGATATCCTATTGGATAATGGGAGTAATGCATCTCCATTAGCAATCATGAGTTTGCCCCTGCAATTTCACCACCCTTACCCCACATGTAGGCGTGGACGCATGGTACCATTGTACCAATGTCACAGGAACTAGGTAAATCTAGTTACCACTGCGCTAATAAATGCTCCCCCCCCCCCCCCCCCCCAATTTTCGTGAGATGCTCTACATGACTTCCACCCTTTCCAGGCAAAACTTAATTACCATGCATAGTATAGTCAACTAACCCCATGATACCATGACATGCTGCCTTGGTTGTCTATCTAAACCTGATGGGATCTTCTTCTTAAGATTTTTCAATTTCCTATAGCTAGCTTTAGTCTCCAGGAACAAGAATTCACCAGTACTTAAGTACCATTAAACTAGACTAGGAAAAAAAAAAGCAGAAGAAGAAGAAGAAGAAGAAGAAAGAGAGAAAGATGAATCGAATTTAAAAGACTCCACAAGTGTTATGCAACTCTGTATTCTAGGCAGAAAGAGAAAAGCAAAGAAAATGACTACTTCAACTTGTCATCAGTGATACTTTCTGGAAAGAAAAAAAAATCATGAAGGAATATTGAGGTGTCCATCAACACCCTCATCTTATATGTGTTGCCAGCAACCCTCTTGGACAAGACGAGTTGTATCACATCAGTGTTCAGACACAACTTAGGCAGTCGAAAATGGCAATCGTCAAACAGAAGACTGATGAAAATGAACAGCAAATTTAAAGCTTGGCAACACATTGCCATTAAATTGAGCAAAATCAGAACTGATCAGTTTCTGCTTCAAACTTAATGATGCCTGAGTTATGGAACTAGGGATTATAACAGAAGAGTTTGGTGGGCAAGCTAAATGTGTACTTTGGATATCCCCAAAGAGTATAAGGAAGAAGAGTACACTATCGACTATGCAATCCCCTCCCCTTTCTCGCCCCTTGCCTCCCCTTTCTCGCCCCTTGCCTCCCGTTTCTTGCCCCTTCCCCTCCTTCCTTTCCCTGCCTTCCCCTTCTATTCCCTTTACTCTCAATTTTCCTCAGATTTTATTATCAAAACCAACTATAGGTAATAAAAGTACTATATAATCCATTATTCTACTACACTTATACCAAATGAGCCGTGGAATCAAGAATTAGCTTAGGACTAATTCATCATATACCAGATAATAATACTACTTGAATTCGTATGATTTTTGGTTGCCAAAAAAAGGCAATTTGTTCAAACAGGAAAACTGATGAAAAATATGGATAACAAATCCCAAGCTGGTCAATATGATGCCACATAATTGGAAAGGGAGAAAAAGCAACCAAATAAGGAACAATAAGGTCAGAACTGATCAGTTCCCGCCTCAAACCTAATGATGCCCGACTTATACCATAAAAGTTTGACAGGGAAGCTAAATGATTATCCTACAACCATTGTCCAAACACCAATTTTTATGATTTCCTATCTTTATCCCCTGCCAATTCCTCTACCGTAAGAAATGTTCACTCCCTTTCTTTTCCACTTAACTCGCTCCCCTTCCTTTCCCTTGGATTCCCTATGCTCCATTTACCTCAGGTTTTGCTATTCAAACCAAATTCCCTACACTCAATTTCCCTCAGATTCTACTATCCAAACCAACTATAAGCAAGTACATATTATGCCATTCCTGATTCCTCTTCTCAACAACATCATACCAAAACAGCCGCGGAATCAAGAATTGAGCTTAGGACTAATCCATCGTTTACAAACTCTACCGAGCAGTAATACTACTTGACTTCCTACTTTCCTAGGATGTTTTGCTTGCCAAAAGCGTGGCAATTAGACCTACATTGTGCACAAAATTGCTTACCTACGGCCTAGAGGACTAGGTAAGTGGGAATTCCCAAGGAATGTTCTCATTCCCGTATTCATCACACAAGATTTCTCAATCCCCACGGTTTTCTTTACTCCTTCGAAATTCAAAAGACGCGAATTTTGATTTCCCATGGGCAACCATAGAAGCACAAAGTACAAATATATATGCTACCTTATAACCTAACAACAAATCCATTGAACTCCCACCAAACAACATATATCAAAGCAGTAAAAAAGATCCCAACTTTAATTCCATACAGTAATCTTCGCATAGTGTTGAGAATGTCTTACAAAAAAAAAAAAAAAAAAAAAAAAAGGGTAAAAATTCAATCAAACTTACTTGGCAAGAAGGAAGAAGAGGGCAGAACAGATGAGAACAAGGAAGCCAACATGAAGAATCAACCAAAAATCACTTGAAATGAAACCCAGAATTAACATTAAAGTTAGACTAAATCCCAACATCACAAACACCATCTTCATAGTATTCCATGTTGGACCCTGCAATCGTATTCAACAAGATACATAATCAGATTCAATAAATAGTCTTAAAACATCAACGAAGATTATAAAGTGTATGAAGTAAGATTTAGTAAAGTTTTATGTGATATAAATATGATACGAACATTGACACCAGGAGCTAGAGCCCCAACGAACACTGCTTCTGCTGATGAAATTGGTTGCGACCCGGATGTCTTATTTTCCATCAAATTACTAATTGGGTTCTTTCTGGTTTGTGGAAAAGAATACAAATCCGGTTATATATCTCTCTTTTTTTTTTTCCAGATAATTCACGCGGTATTCCTGAGATTTGACCGTAGGCTATCTCATCGGGGTTACAAAAGTCAATTTATCGGGTGTCAAGTCTTCAACCCTCCACACTATTTGTTGCTCAAATTCAGAAGAGTTAAGAATCGAACTCCATTGGTTCTAGGAGAGTGTAATTGGAGTTTGGTTGGAAGTGATCCGATTTTGAGATGAAATTGGCGGTTTTGAAATCAAGACTGTTTTTATGGGTCTCGATTTTTTCTTGAAGCTAAATTAAGGGGTCTATAACGATCCTGGCTACGTTTTTCTTTTTTTCTTTTTTCTAGAGAACTGTAATAGTTACCAATAATCGGAACCGGTGTATAATAAGAGTTAGGGAGTCCGAGTATCTTCAGCAACAAGATAAGAAAAAGCAGGAGATGCACAAAAAAATGATGCACAATGTTCATTAAGCTGATAGGATAATATATACAAAATGCACAAACTTTGAACAAATAGGGCCAAGAACATAATATGCCACTATGAAAGATTGCAAGTTATGTGCATATTAACTATCCACTTAACATCAAGACCTTTGAAGAAACAATGTGTTTCCTGCATGAGCTTAGAGATCAAGCATGCCGGAATCAATTTTTTGTATAATAAGGACCTGTAATCTTCGATTCCTGCTGAAGCTGCCGCTCTCTCTGCTTGAGGTATTGCAGAAGCGGCTGTGGTTCTGGTCTTGCGTCTGGAACTACTGGCGAGACATAGGGGTGTGGCTTTTGGTAATCAGATATTCGAATATGCCTCCTTTGATCATGCAAACCATGCAGAAGTGAAGGACTTGGATGAAATAATGGTGGACTGCCTTCAAAAGACAATTTTGGTAAAGACGCCAATGGGTCGTTATGACTCCAGTGATCTAATAACCCGAAGCCAGAGGCTCCCGAGCCATAAATGCTATTGAGATTTCTGGGTGCATGATTTTGATCTTGGACTGTATGGTCATTGGCCCTCTGAAAATTGTCAGTTGACAGCTTCGGAAATTGGGAACCGCCCCACAGCCGAGAATCTGTAGTTGCAACAGATAGTGGTGAAGAACGATCATTGAAGCTAGGGATACCAGGGCCTCCTTGATGAATGTCTTGAACATATGATGAACCCTCAAATCTGTATGCTTCATTAGTGCTAGAACTTTGAAGGCAAAAATCAGGTGAACTATCTATAACCCGGACAGCAGTGGGGACTAATAATGGGGCAGAAGCCGCAGGACTAATATAGCTTGATGAACAGGTAACTGGAGAAACAAAAACTGAGCCGCCACCGGCGGTGAGGGACAGACTTCTCAACTCATTTGAAGTGGTCTCGGCAATAGATTTCAACACAGTTCTTTCGGTACCAGTGCCCTTTGTTATGTCTCCACTTAGAACCCATGAACTAAGTGACGGAGGCCCAGCAGCTATGATGCTCTCAGAAACACTGCTTGACATTGAACCTTTCTGTTGATACTCACTCTGTGCTGTTTGCTTGCTTGGGCTAGCAGAGAGGGTAGAAAGCCGTGAAGTCAAGGAGTCTCGATTTTCAGCTACAAGTAATGAAGAAGCACGTCGCAAACAATCATCAGAAGGTCCTGTAATCGGTCCATCCTTCAATGTTATTGGTTCTGAGTTATGACGCGCCAGTGGCTTAAATACAATGTCCTCTTCTTCTTCCCCTGCATTACAGTTTCCCCTATCTATCTGCTGGTGAGGCTCTTTCGGTTTAACATATGGGAAAGATTTTTGATCCTGCGAGTCATCCCTGTACACGAAATCTCTTGCCTCTAATAATCTGAACTTTCCTCCTGTCTCATCATAGGAGAGCCAGTTAAGAGCATTATCACTGGCTCTCCCAGCAATCTTTATAGCTGCATGAACGATGCGATGAGCACGGTAGTCATTCTTCATCTTATAATTTATTTCATCTTCCCAATTGCTTGAAAAATCCAAGCGCTCATGAGTCGGAGACAAAGGTATAAATCCTCTTAATTCATAGTCTTCCCACAAAGCAATACAACTAGGAGAGTTGATTTGAGCCCTGTTGTCTTGGAGATAATTGAGAAGTTTAACAAAGGAGCCAAAGAAGTAGCACATTGCTTTTTCACACTTCTCATCATCAGCTTTTAGTTTCCCAATTGCGCCCGCCAACCATTCCACAAACACAAGCAAGGCGGGTAAAAGTGGAAAGTAAACAACAGGACTGCCCTTCAAACATCTATCAACAAGGCGGCCCATGAATGTGAATGTAACAGTCAAAGACAACTTGACCAGGTCAGACTGTTGCGTATCCCCAGTTGGCTTCCATAGCTTTTGCTCAGCATCTGCTGTTAGGTTGTAAATGATAAAGAGCAACACAGAAACAATGTGTAGGGCTCGATAAGGACCAGCCTTCAATAAGTTCATAGTCTGATAGGATTGTAATGCTGAACTCAGTTCGCCCACATCAAGTGCCAAAAGTGTTTCAAATTCTCTTAGAGTAGAAAAGAAAGTGGAGGTGAAGCTTTCTTGACTGCAAAACAGGGCAAAGGTTGTAACAAACCCCATTCAATTCAATATCAAAGCCAAATATTGTTGAATTATCTTATTTATTATGAGTGAAAATTAAAAAATAATGCTCTCCTTGGCAACAACAGAAGTCAGTTATGCAAAATGGCTCATAAAATTGTCTGTGCTTCTTATTTTGTGAAATAACAGTCAGTCGGTGCGATTCTCGACGCAATTTTCATTTTGGGTCATCCGTGCGCAGCCTCTCTATGTTTCAATAGGGGTAAGGCTTGCGTGCATCCGACCCCCCCCCCCCCACTCCCCCTTATGGCGGGAGCCTTTAAGGCACTAGGGTTAAAGATGTTGTTGTATGCTCTTGGCCAAAGTGTGGTAAGAGCAGAAAATTTATCATATATATTAAGTGAGCATACCTGGTCTAAAAGTGTGGTGTTCGCAGGGAATCTACGACAGAGTCAACTATTTTACCAAAAGAGAGTAAATGAGGTCACCAGCACAAGAAGCTAACAGAGGAGGGATGCATTATGCACGATAAAGTAGGATGCACAACATACCTGGACTCTAAGAAGAAGAAACTAGTCATCCTGATGAAAAGAATGCAGAAATCAGATGCAGCACATGGATAATGTCCAGCAACTTTTGATGTTCTTTTGTTTGTTGTAGTTCCATCTGTAAGCTCTTCACAAGAGCTAGAAATCCAATCGGATGGTTTGCCGAAGTCATACGCCTCATGTTTTAGGGAATCCATGTTACTCGACCTATTCTGCAAGATTAGAAAAGGCAACATCTGAATGCCAAATATAAAATTCAAAACCCAGTATCATACGCAAACACTGAAAGGCCTAGAAAAGAGCAATTGTGTTCACAAAGCATACCCTTTCAAAAAGCAACATTAGGTTTTGCAAGGCATCCGGGAAAGCTTCTTCAACGGCCAAACTTCTTATACAATGGTATAGAGCAAGGAAATCATCCCCTATGTATGTTGCCAGCACTGCCAACTAGGAAGCATCAGGAGAACAAATATGATATTCCACAAAGATGCTTGTAACCTGATAAGAATGCTCGAACGCATGTGCAGGGAAGTACCTGATTTTGGGGATTCCCACCATCAGGATATATTTTTGCAGCTTCCAAATAGTAACTAGCAGCAACGGACCAGTTTCTCTGATGATGGCTGGGATTTTCATACAGTTCTAGATATCTTGCAAGATCCCCGAGGCAAATACAAAGGCGATGACAAACAAATTGGCATTTATGCAACTTTTTTTGTTCAATGCGACCAGATTCTCCATCGTTCTTATAAAACCAAGGCTCATCAAAAAGGCCATTATACCTTTTGATACTTCTTATTAAATCTCGGTAAAATTTAGTTGCTTCTGACAAAAATAGTTTGAATCCTTCCATGCGCACATTTACATTGTTCATGGTAATATCAGCCTTCACCAGGTTAGTTGCTAACCTACCTTCAATCTTAGCTGCACTTTGGCATAAAGTCTTGCGAAACTCATCAATATGCTTGTAGTGAAGTCTCCACAATAAATATTCAATGTTTTGAAGTTCTGGTAGTTCATTATAACTGAGGAAGAGCTTCTCATATATACAACATGCCTTATCATAAAGACCCTTAACACCCGCATCAAGCACTCCATGGGATTGGATACGTGCCCAAAGTTGCTTTTCAACCTCTGAAACCTGATTGAACAACACCACTGGACTTAGTTTAAAGGAAACCAGAGGATCATCAAAGAATCTGCAGTCAATTCCAATTAAGTATTTACCTGAGCAAAACAAGTCCTTTTCTTTCTCGTGTTTCTGAGACAATCAGTAGGCATGATTAAGCAGGCTATCTTATCAGCAATCTAAGAACTGAGAATTTGTAATATGGCTTCGACACACAGCATGTCAAATGTCATCAAACCCAAGGTAATCGGAGTGACTTCCTAACATAGAAAATGAAACCACATTACTGAGAGATGGGCTTACAAACAATTTACAAGCGATCAAGAACAACAATAACTACCGCTGCTTTATTTCCATGTTAGTCATGAACCCCAGACCCCCCTAAGCAATCCCTCTCAGTTACAGCTGAAAGTACACACAATTCTAGCTAGAATCGCAGCACAAAAACTCATCTTCATAAAATACTACATTTGTACTAAACCAATCATTACTAAATGCAAATCCCACTTGAACAATTGACTTCACGGATCAATTTTATGTGTCAATTAAGGGGATGGTAACTAGTTTGTACTAAAATTTTCGTAAATGAAGGTAATACTTGACCTTTCTTCATCCAAATTTCGGAAACATAGGAAGTAAACTAGAACCCCATTACTGTGTTTTCGAAATCCTTATCATGTTCTTCTGAATTCTTGAACACATCTCTCAAAGCAGTTTGACGATTCATGTTAGCCGACCCCAAATCATTTGGGAATAAGGCTTGGTTGTTGGTTGGTTGGGATCTCTCAAAACAGTTCCACTCATCAATGCTTATATCATATAAGCTAATAGAGCTTTAAATGGACAGGAATCCCATTTCTAGAGTATAATCAAGTGATCAACCATCAAAACAGCTAGATAAGGAAACAAGACAAACTGATGCTAAAAATTACCAGAAATTATCAAGTGAAACAAGAAAACCCAAGACAGCTTCCAACAGAAGTTTCAACTTTCATTATTTATAACATTCTCTACTCCACTTCTACACAATCAGCAACTAGGGTATGAGAGCTTCAAATATATGCACACTTAAGCATAATTATTACTCATGATTAATAAAGATAGCTTTTTCATTCATCTGATCAGCTAAAAAACAGAAAACCCAATTTCTATCCCAAACATAATTCACCATTACAAGCAGAAACCCCAATCAAACAGATCAAAATAAACAAAAGTAAGTTAAATTCAGATAATATAAAGCTGAACAGTTGATTAACACATAAAATACATACAAATACATACAAATATTCAACTTTACTCAACCAAATGAAATTGAAAGCTGAACAGTTGATTAACACATAAAAAAATGAAGAAACATACCTGAAAGATTGAAGAATAAAGTGCCCACCAAAATTTTAGGAGGTGAAACAACAATCAAAGACTCCAAATTTAATGGAAAAGAAGACAATTATATAAAAGCGCGGGGAATTGTAGAAGCAGAAGAAAAACACAGGAGAAAAGATTTTTTTTGGATGAAAACAAAGTAAAAGTTTATGTTTGTGAAACAGACAAAGTGAAAGGTGGGCTGATCATGAGAAGATGCACAAAAGTTTCATTTATCTCTCTCATTTGCCTTGTTTTCATGTCTCTTTCCCTTGTGATTAGACATCATAGAGTAGAGTGACACACCCACCAAAACAACAATCAAAATAACATTTGTGTTATGGAATACCTCTTTCAATTCGAAGTCGAATCGAAAAAGACGATATAAAAGAGTGTATCTTCCTCGTTAGGATTTAAGCAATGCAAAGTTTATGTAGATATATGTTAACTAAGTAAATATGCATAGCGTTTAGAATTTGGTAACCGTTCAACCTCTTTTAAAATTGGATCATCCTATGACCGGAACTTTAAATTTGATTGTTTTTTATCATATACCAAGTATTGTGGTCTGTATATAATAGTAAAAAGCTATTTATCAAATTAGATATTCCATTATAATTATAGAACTTAATTAGAAATTTCAAAACATTGATTTACACTAAAAAAATATACATAACTAGCTATCTTAATCAATTAGTCAAACTTTTAATGTTAAAAAATGTAGGGTGATCCCTTGTAATCCACGCAAATTGAAGCACCAACATTTTGGATCATATCATCATATGATTGTGAACGCCTATGAATAGTATTAATAATAAGCAAATAGCCTAGTAACCTGAGAGTATAATCTTTTTAATTTCTTTCATAGTATCTCCTTCCACTTTGTTTCTAATGACTCATGTTGGACCATGTAGATAATGCCAATGGTCTGTTATACAAAATGCAGTCGATATTAGATGGTTAAGTCACTTATATATATATATATATATATATATATATATATATATATATATATATATATATATATATATATATATATATATATATATATATATATTAGATGTGTGTGTGATCTAGTAGTATATCGTGTAATCATATTACAATTTAGTTTTTTTCGGGGCGTGCCCCTCTCTGTAACCAAAAAAAAATATTACAATTTAGATGAAGAAAATTGTATAAGGCAACATTCTAAGCAGCATTGATCAGATTTATGTAGCTCGATCTTCGTCTAGAAAAAGAGCTTAATTCAATTGTTTAATAATGATTGATGTGCTATGAGATCTATTGTAGGTGTTCTAATCATGCAACCTCTCCGGCGCCCCGGATATCTACTCTCTTATCTCTCGAACAAGGCACACTACTGTAGGGCACTTTACTTTGAGTGTAACATTTCATTTGGGCAAAGCCTCGTGATCTGAACTCACAAAGTCACAAGTCACAACGTTACAACTTACAGTAGGAGACCTTCAAAAAAGTACGTGTAATTCAAATTTAAACTCAACTATTACTTTGATTTTGGTACTCTTTATAGCGAAAGTCTATCGATTGCATGCTATCATATCGTCCCTATTCTTCAACCTCAAAATACCAAGGACTAGAATCAACTACCTAATCCTGCCCAAATTCAACACCAAATAACGTAGGTATTGAATGCAAAAGGGTGAGGTGGATTATTGGAGGGTAGTTGAAATTAAGTACTAATTAAACATAAGATTTCTCCCAAAATTGCGAGAGGTCGTCTTTGGGTTGAATGCATCTTCTCCATACAAATGACATTTGCTTAGAAATGAACGTACTAGATGATCAAGGGGTCCCAAAGGCCAAAGGTGGCTAAAGAAGGTCTATTTAAGCTGATTATTACTACCGCACACCTGATTAATTGTGTGACATTTTCTTGATTAAGTTGATGATGTGTACTCATTACGTGTCTCTGCGTCCTACGTAGTCTATTACATCATACATCGACCCATAGATATTTGTATGCTCCTCCAATCGTACTCAATCTTCTCATTGTTAAGGGGAGAGATCGGATGGAAGAGCGCATGTCTGTTGTTTACTATCGACCATTATTTTTTACCTTTGGGTTTGACAGTAATACAGTATGATCAAGATAAATATTGATGAGATATATCTAAGACATTTTTATAAAACTATTACATATTACATATCTATATAAAAAATAATAACAGGTAGGGTACAGAGTACCATACTCGTGCCTCCACCATATCACTATTGAGATCATTTTCGTTGGTTTTTGTCATATTATATTTTAATATATCTGGTGATTGAACGAGTTATTTCACTTGGATTTAAAAGTCTCACATGCCATGACATAGATCAAAGTTTTTTTAAGACATAAAATAACAAGAAACAACTAAAGAAAAAAACTAATAGCATTGTAAAAGACATTTCAAGACTAATGAATAATTGAATACTCTTTCCCATTACCCTCAAAAAGAATGAATACTTTCTACCCTATAAACTCTTTTCTTGAAGGGGATTTTAGTTATTACTCTCTCTATTTCTCTCTTCAAAAAAAAAAAAAAAAAAAAAAAAAAGAGATCAAAAATCAAACCAAGTGGATGGGCCGACTTAACTTCGGCAATCGAGTTTGGTTCTGGCATAAAGGGCCCATATGCTAACAGGCTTGTTCAGCAAGCTTGACAACTTCATACCCAAAGTGAAAAGCAACATAAGCCCAATTGAAGAAGGCTTTGCATGGATAAGTTTTTTTTTTTTTTTTGTTTTAGGTCTACTGCTGAACATAACCTATTTTTTCCTTTTTTCCCACCTTTACCCTTAATGATCTTTCCTCCCTACAAATTTTAAAAGGTAACCTACAGTAATGAATTTCACGAAGTTTGACATTTGATTGTATCGCAATACCAAAAAAATCAAAGTATCAACAAAATTATGAGACGTACACGATATAAAACAACTCATTTCACTCCATATTCTACACATGGAGCGGATTCTCGCAAATTTATCATCAAGTCCTTTCAACAACTTTTGGACCAATCCGAATTTTAATGAGTTATACATCATCTCAAGTTTAACAAGTTCAATCATTATGTTCAATCAACTCGTGCAAAATGCATATTGGAATTCCTTCAAAAAAAAAACTAAGACTTAATTATTTGGTGATTGATTGTGAAGTCAATTGGAGACTTTTTATCTTTTCTAAAATTAGGCCAAAGGAAAAAGAAACAAGTGAAAATGCAAGATGTGACATGAAATAGATCAACACACATAATGATTGATGAGTAAGAATAAATGATGATCTAATGAAATTTTATGGCATTATAACACGATAAGGAAGAAGTCAGCAATGAAGGTAATATATGAAAGAACTTGGGCTATGAATTGTAATTTTGGGGGATATGATGAGGGTATTATAGGTATTTGTACAGTTTAGATTAGTAAAAAAAAAAAAAAAAAAAAGTTATGTTTAGAAATCATGCTAGTGAATTATGTAGTACAAATTAACCAACTCGGAATCAATTTAGCCAAAACTCATCATCTAGCAATAAGAAAAGTTCAAATGAATGACATTACAGATTCTGAACTTCTGACATAACATTTTAATCATGTGACTCGTGCTATTAAGAACTTTCAATGGTAAAAGAACTTGTCATTTTCTATTCTAATTTAAGAACTAGAGTTATACAGTAAGATTGACCACTTGTAATGTTCTAATCGTCAAGAATAGGCTCATACTCCCTCCGTTTCTTTTGTTTCTTTACGTTTCATTTGAATATGTGAGAGGAATTCAAACGAAACGTAAAGAAACAAAAGAAACGGAGGGAGTACGATTGTTTTACACTTTTACCACTGTTTTTTAGGATGAGCGGTGCACATCTACGGTCTCACGCTCGCACTATTCATAAACCGAATTTTTTTTTCTTTTATATGGACACACACATTATATGACTAGTCATGTGCTTAAACCTGATCGATCTCGTCACCAAAATTTTAAAAACCCCAAAATACTAACACATACAAATGACGTGCATATGTACGTTAGTACAAAACTTATAGATCTAAATAGACAACTAAATTGTTTTTAGATGTAAATATACAACTTAATCGAGCGAAGCAAGTAATGCTCTCGAATACACATTAGATAAGGTTGGATAGAAAAGTCTTCTCGTGATCCAGTTTTAACACATTGATAAGATCACTTGCAGAATGCAACGTCGAAGTTCTTATCTATAATTTACGTGACTATGTTAGGTAGACATAGGGTTTGTTTGGCTAAGTTTCAACTTCTTCAAAAGTACTTCTTAGAAACAGTTTTTGGAGAAGAACCTCCAAATTTGCACTAGAAGTGATTCTCAAAAACCAGAAACAGTTTCTCAGTTTTGAGTGTTTAGCTAATTTTCAGTTTCTAACACCAAAAAACAGTTCAGAAATATTTCAAAGGTTTGGCCAAACACACCGATATAGTATTGTAGACTTGCAGTGTGACCAGTATTTTGTTTATTGTGTTTTTCTGGGGGTGCTATCACTGCTATGAGCCTATGACTAGTATTTTCATTGTAATGAGTAATGACACTGACTTTTTCTTGAGCAACATAATCTTATCTTCTCTAAGAGCATAAGTTACAGTGATAAAAAATTTCATTCAATCATCTCTCTCCACCCATTTTCTCTCTCATACCCCATATTTTCATCAAATTTTATTTATCTCTTATTACAATGAATGACATTTTCATTCATCAAACACCCCACTACTCCTTCTCTCTCCTATTAAAATATTTTACTAATCAATTTTTTATTCTTACAAATATTATAAAAACAAAAAATATGGACAAAAAACAAAAATAATAACCCAAAATCGGGTGGGGCCACTGATGAAAAAACATGAAACTCATTCATGGGATGAATGATTTTCATCTCATTCATGAGATGAATGGTTCTATTCATTGTAATAGCAAAAAAAAAGTTCATTCATGTATGAGAAAGTTGATGAATGAAATTTTCATTCATTGTAACCAATGCTCTAACTAATTGCCTAATTGATACTCGTATAGCTGTAGTTTAGTGGTACTTGTTGGACTTGGGTAAATCTGACTGTATAACTTATACCCTGTTTGGTATTGTTTTCAGTTTTTTTTTTAAAACCAAATTCCCGTTTTTGAAAATCAGAAAATGTGGTTTTCAGTTTTCAGTTGTCAGTTTTCATTTTTTGATATGACTATTGTAGATACAAACAATTTGAATTTAATTTTGTAACTTATTTAACTAATTTTTTTATGCAAAAAAAAACCAAAAACTGAAAACGGCAGCGATACCGAACGGGCCCTTAACTTCATCTTAATCGAGCACCCGTACATAAGATAGCTCATCGAATAAGACATGTAGCGACACCGACTACATTCGACTATGTTTCGTGTGCAAGGCTGGACGGAGTATTCAACTGAGAAACGAGAAGTGAAGGAAGGGTTTATAATTGGCATATAAATCGGCGAAGAAGCTCTGCCCACATGAAACGTTCAACTTTGAATCATCTACTACCAGTACTAAGCTAAATGACCCACCATCACCCCCAAAACAGTCCAAAGTCCACACACACAAAAACAAACAAAATGACCACACATTTTTGGCACACTTCTAGGCCTGGGCAACGGGGCGGGTCGGGGCGGGCCCGGGTCATTCTCAAACGGGGCGGGTCAGGGGCGGGTCAACTCCAGTTTTAAACGGAGCGGGGCGGGTCAAGGGTCAACTTAACCCGCCCCGGCCCGTGATAAACTATCAATTCAAGCGTTTTATTTTTTATTTTTAGTTTTTGAAGTTGTACAGTACGAAGTAACATTCAACATCTTGCAGATCCCACCCAAAATAATGCAAAATCCTTTCTACAATATAACAAAATTACTCCATTAGATATATCAAGGATCAAAACTTCAATTTCGAAGATTAAAAATTTCAACATCAAATCCAGAATACTTTTTCAAAAAAATTCTTGCCCCATTTTTTTTTTTTTTTTTTTTTTTTTTTTGTAATTTGACAAATTTTCACATATATATTTCATTGTTGTTAAAAAAAAAAAAACAAATTTTCACAATAAACCTAATATGCTTTTCGAAAATTCCCTCACAAAATTAAATCATCAACTTCTGATTGTTGGAATGGAATTAAGTGAATGAGAGTTTGGGGAAAAGAGATCAGAAGGTGAGAGTTTGGTGGAGAGAGAAGATGAAGCCATGAAGGGGTGTATTTTATCAAAGTATTGGAAATGAAGTGTGTACATTATTGGGTTTTGTAGTGGACCAGTAGGATATTAAAGGCCCGCGTGTTTTCTTTCAACTTAGTGGGCCGACCCTGCTCGTTTCATAGAGGGCTTGACCCTTTTTGCCCCGCCCCTTAATTCACTGAGCCGGGCTTTGACCCTTTAAGCACGGAGCGGGTCACGGGCTTTTAAAGGGCCCCCGCCCCGTTGCCCAGGCCTACACACTTCCCTTCCTACCCCGTTTCCTGCCCTTCTTTACTCTTTCTCCTCACGCCCCCCTTAATACTCTCTTTTCCAGCCTTTCATCATCACAAATCACACACCAACAATGGCTTGAATTAAATTGCAAGCGGTTTGATTTCATTTAGATAGGTATAGGTATGAACTCTGTCACTAAGTTGTATACAAAAAGATCTGTATCGGCAATTGCACTTACTCACACATCGCTACTAGATGAAAAACATTGATCGAATCTATATATAGCCGGAGTAAAGTTTCGAGAAACTTTGTAAACAAAATTAAGAAAAATACAATTCAACTAAAGAGTCAAGAACTAGTGTCCCACTGTCCCACACCCCGTTTTCTCATGTCTAGATAGGGGCCCTTGTTGGTCTGTTTAGAGTCAAAATGAGCCTTGATGATTTTCACTTGGACCACACGACTTGAACCCAACTCTCTCCTATCTTGTTTGTTTGTTTCGTCCTTGTCCACAAGAATGCGCCATAATAACTCGCCGTTTATACAAGCGTGGAGGGAGATTTAAATCTAAGATCATGCGCATTAAACTAAATTCAGAGACAATGTCCGTTAATTAAATAAATAATCAGGCGTACCCAATCGCTCGCCTTCATAGGTCTGACGTTATCTAGAGGTGATAATGCGTTGAGCCAGGTCGGAAGTCAGAAAATCACACCAAGTGATCGAGTCAGGCTAAACTTCAACGAAACGACCAAAGTAGCCTCTGATCTTTACGGAGTACTCCGTAGAGTATAGTAGAAGGAAGTATTCCAACTTTAGGGTCTAAATTGAGTTATGTTGTACAATAATTTATCATAACAGAACAACTTGTACGCATCAAATTCAAAGGTTGCATTCATTGGCCAAAGTAACTGACCCAGAAAAAAAAACTTGCTTTTCACAATTTGTTTTTCCAATTCAACAAACATTGGGTCCCATTTTCTAATCTTAAAGGACCTCTCTAGTCAAAGGATTACTAAATAGGAGTAGATTAGTCTAATCAGCTCATTCCTCTTTTTGTATGGTTAGTTCACATACTTCGTCATTGAAAATTAAGAAATACTCAAAACCCAGAAAAGAAATTGGGGAAACAAACAAAAATAGGGATGACTATTTTTCTAGGAAAGCAATCAATAGCAGATAGATTTGTTTCATACAAGCCAAGTTGAGGTACTGCTTAATATTATCTAAATTAGTTGATTTGCTAGCTAACTTTGTCTTTCTCAGCACAAGAATTTGCTTGAATATGGGAAAGTTCCACTAACTCATTGTCATAATGGGACGTGATATTAAAGCTCCACACCTCAGATCAGATCGGGTCAATTTCTGATTAGGCGAATATATAAATCGACTTAAAGTCTCTAAACTCATACACATAATTTCTGATCAGTCATACCAAAAGTTCAAGGTTCGAAATAGTAAAGAAGAACGACCAAGTCGACAACACTGTATTGATGAATGATGCTCGTTGTGTCTCGCTATGTTGGGTACGTTCCTGAACAAAAATAGTTTCCTCAAGTTTTTTTTTTTTTTTTTTTAATTATTTACGTTTGATTTGGTACTCTTCTCAGGAGTCACATAGATTGAAATGTACAATAGAGAAAGCACATACCACGTAGATAACTTTTGTTGTAGCTTGTACTACTCAAGTCAAATGATATTTCTAACAAAGATAAAAGTGTGTACTTCAAGACAGTGCAAGTGGGCACTTCATAGACAACACTCATGCAAAAGGAGAAGACAATTGCAAAGAAAAAGAAAAAAGGTAGAGTTTTGATACACAAGCACACAACATTGGATTCAAACCAAGTTTTGCAAGTTTTTCCCCTCCTCAAAAAGTCAGAAAACACCCACAAAAAAGAGAGTCAAGATTCCTTGCCCATCCCTCCACTCTTTCTTTGACAGCTAACCCCATTTGGCATTTTACTCACCCCACCACCATTCCTGATAAATCCACACTTTTCCTCCCCCTTTTGTCCAACTTACTCGAACTCGTCGGAAACGTATAAGACTTTGTATACCCCATCCATCTCTCATTAGTATTACTATAGACATATCAAGCAACATGAATGACACCAAAACGACTCAAAATGTAACAGAGGATCCATTCCGACAAAATTATGAATACGTGTATATGGAGATGATATTCCCAAGAATAATCAATAATGACTCTTTTACTTTACCTAGTAAATGCTCCACTAAAAAGAAAAACTCCTTTTAAAAAAAAAAAATGATTCAACCAGCATTTACTATTCAACCCTTCATTTGCTCATCGAGTCTTCAATTTCAGACAGAGCACTAATTCTTCCACGAGCTGTCACTGTACTAATTCAAAGACTTGTCTTTTACACCTCACTCTCCAAAATTCAATTTTTCTTTTTTTCTTTATAATTTCCCACCCATTTCAAGACTCTTACACTGATGACTAGTCATCCAGCTATTTAACTAATTTACCCACAATTTAAAATAAAAAAACAAAAAGAGAGAGAAATTGGTAAGAATTTAGACAAATTCAAACATACCCACATGAAATTTTCTAGAGCTAAACTTTAATCTAAATTTAATTTAAATTGTGTCATTCACACTACATACTTTACAATAATTAGAGTCATACTACAACAATTTAATTTAATTACTAAAACAATAACAAAATTGGGGGAAAATAAAGATTAGTACTCAATTATGAAAATTAATTGTTAAGATTAGAGATTAAATTTACATTTCTCTCTCCAATAATTATCACTCTTCATCCCATCACAAGATCACCATCAAACATTTCCTCAATCAAAACTATATATTTATAACATTTTTTTATATATATATAATTGTGAATAATTATATACTACATACTACTACATAATTTAAAAAAAAAAAAAAAGGGATTGTCCCCAAAACAAGAAATACAAGGAAAAAAATTACAAAAATGTTTTATTATAAATTGGAAGAAGAATAGTAATAATTCAACAAGTAGCGTGATGATGAAGATTATGGTGGTGGTTATCAGAAGAAGAAACCTTGGGAGAAGTGACGGGGAACAAGGGCAACAGTCGGGGCTCCGGAGCGGGGGAAACCGGGTGGAGGAAGTATCCTTTCTCGGCAATCGCCTTCTGTTCCGCCACGTGGTCGATGGGGGAACAATTGGAGGAGACCGGTGATGACCGGTTAAACGGGTCATGTATAAGTGGTGTAACAGGGGACAAGACAAGAGATGGGAAGTCCAACATACTAGGGGACAACATCTCGCCTTGTTTGATGTTGGACAGGTGTCGGGGTGAGTAACCGGCAGGTGTCGGTAAAAGGGGAGATATACGGAGGTGTTTGAGGGAGTTGTTACGGCGTTCGTAGAGTTTAGTGGACGGTCGAGATTTGTTTGAGGGTTTGATCGGAGGGATGGGATGGTGGTTGGGCTTGGATGCGGGTTTGATGGGTTCGGAGGATCCGGTTAACATTTGGACAACTTGTTTGAAGGAGGTTGTGTCTGCTTGGACGAAGGTTGTTGGGTATGGGTTTGATGGGTCGGATCTTGTTACTGTTGGTGTTGTTGGGTTTGATAGTGGGCCTGGGCCGCCTGAACCTGGGCTTCTTACACCATTGTTGTTGTTGTTGTTGCTGCTGCTACTGCTGCTGCTTGTAGGAGAAGGAAGAGAGGTGTGGTGAGGTGTGGTGTGGTGGTATCTTTGTTGAGGAGATGAGAGTTCCATTGTTGATGAGAGAGGAGAGAGAATGAGGGAGCAAGGAAATAGAGAGTGATGAGGTGAGTATATATTAAAGATTATGATGAAATGGTGAAGACTCGGGCAGAGTTTTGTGTTTAGTGGAGTAAAAAAGTTTTTTGGTATATATCAATGAGTTGTACTCTATTTAAAATCGGACTAAATTGAATGTTTTTGAACGAAAGTAAAGTGTAAGGACTTGATTGTTTGTTGTGAGACGGAGAAAATTTGGGTAGAGTTTTGTACTAACAAAAGTTTTTTCATTTCTTATGTTTGATACGGAGAATTGATTTCAACCGACTCGAATTACGACTAAATCGAAAGGCAAATGTAACGACGATTTGAGTTGTTTGTTATGTTTTGGTTTCTATATTTTGGATTGAAAAGTAAAAGAAATGGTTGAGTGAGTGGTGTGGTGGGGTGTAGGGACAAGCTTTTTGAGGTTTTGAAGGAGTGAAGACTTTGGATTCAATGTTTTTAATTTTTTCAACTTTTGTCGTTGTTGGTCACTCTCATTATGAAGGAGGTGGGGTTCACTCTCTCTCTTTTTTATTTATCTCTGTTTTGACCGAAACGTACGATGGAGACTTCAAGCACAAGATTAGTCTTTTACTGAAACCGCCCACATTAAAGTGATTTGGGTACATACTGAATTTGGCTTTTACTTCATCCGGGTTGCAATTTGCTAGGGAATTCGACCGTATTTCATACGGATCATACTTTCTTCATTTCATCTAGTAGCTCTAATTCTTTTTTCATTTTTAATTGGGTTCAAGATTTGGATAGGTTCAATTGTTCAAAGGCAAGAGGAAAGTGTGTGGGCGCGTATGACTAGTACGAGTATTGTTCTCATTCATGTAATTAGACTACAACTAACTTGTCTAAAGAGAAAGTGAGAAGAATAAATCCACGAAATTTAGAAAATAGGAAAATAATAGGAAATAGAGGATGTACTGTAATTGCTACTACAAATCGTTCGTAAGACTATAATATTGTGGGTTAGCCATATAAGGGAGTAGATGTGCATAGAGTCCATCTCTACCAGTACCTTGGGATGTACGATGTCATATTTGAAACCCTTGGATATAATGGATATAGTATACAATTTTTCGTCCATATACAAATAGACTTGTTATTCTAAAAGTTTTTTCTTTTCTCTAATTTACCCCTCCATTTTTCTTGTGATTATCGCCTAATCCACTAATTTTTTTTTTTGGTAGTAACGATAGAGTCTTTTACTAACATTGCTAGTTAAATAAAAGAAACAGAAATTTCTGATGGACAAATAGCTACAAATTTTGGGTAAATAATTGAATTCAAATAGCTATTTCCGAACACGAATAATATCGTAAAAAATAAAGGAATATTGGGAAAAAAATATGAGGGAAATCCTGATACTTTTCCTTGACAAGTACCGCAAAACGCCATAATAACATTCATCTCAATCGTACATAGTTCTAGAAATCAATCTACATTATCCATTATTTTTAATTAGGTAAATTTTATTAATTATATTGCAAATAGCCAAAAGAAAAAGGTTAATGTAATTTATTTAACTTTATATGCTTACGTCTACATGGTGCAAACTATATCTAATATAATTTGATAATTATTTACTTTTACAAAAATTAATTAAGTTAGTTAAAAATGATTTATTATGTTGGTTTTCGGTACTTGTCGAGCACCCTAAAACTCCTCGCAACTCAAGCAAGTCTCACATTTTATTTTATTTTTGTACATGTAAGTCTTACAAGTTGGTCAGCAAACATGATTAAAATTTGAGAAGGATTAAAGGTGATGCAACATCTTCATTTGTCAACTTACTATTTTACTAATCTTTATTAGTCGTCTTTAATGTGATACTTGCATCGTGAATATGTTTAGCAGCCATTGATAAACAATTATCAATTAATAACTGAAAATACATTGACCAAACATACAATCAGACTTGACCAAACACTCGAAATCACTTGATTAAATCTCGACAATGACCTTTTTTCTTTAATTCTCTTTTGAAAATGACTTCTTTCTTAATTCATGATTTACGCGACCTAATCTTTTCAATTGGGTTTTGTAGAGGCTAATTAAACAGAAAATTGCATAATTCAATTGAACTAGTTAATTATACTCTTGAAAGTCAAATCGTTTATCACATAATCGGACTTTACGAAACTATCGTTTTGTCTGTGATCTTTGATTTTTAAGATCTAATTTTGAATTCTGAAAGAACAAAGGAAGTATACATGCGATTAGGCGATACGTGTCTCGTGCGCATACTTCAACTACGATTTATGGACAGTGTAGGTAGAAAATTGTAGGTCCAGTAAGTTACAGGCCAAATGGAAATGCTGATCTTTATTTATTTATTTTCTTTTTTGGTAATAATGTTGATCAAGTTAATTAAACTAGTAATGTTTAGCATGGATGAGATTTGCGAATTTGAAACTAGAAATATGATTTGACAAATAAAAAATACTAGGAGAATATATGTAGACAACAATAACCAAGGCTTATTCTCAAAATGATATATAGCAGTCTATATGTAAACAAATAAAAAAACTGTCTATGATTAGTTTAATTTGTAGTAAAATTAATCAAATTAAAGGTGCATATATTTGTAAATGTTGGATTATAAAGAAAGAGAGACAATCAAGGGTCCTTGATTTGGGAATTAAATCAATTTAAATTTTTTTCTATTGATAGATTCGTAACAACGTTGATTTTACTGTCAATTTCATAATTTACCGCAAACATGTTAAATTCACTACACAAGCATATTATTTACTACTTGCAATATTTAATTTACAACACTTGATTATGTTATAGACAATTTTTCTATTGTCTGTATATAGACTCCTAGGATCACGCTTTGCCAAATATAACAAGGAATCATGAAAAATTTACGGAGCTACAAGCTTACAAAGATTATGAATCAAAAGAATATAAAAATTTATATTAAAAAAAAGGTTTAAAAACAAAAAATAAAACACATTAACCAAACATGCATATACGATGGAGCAGGCTTGACCAAACCTTCGAGATCATTGATTAAATCTCAACCATAATGATCTTTTTTTATTCTTTTGAAAGGGCGTTTATCATTCATATATATAATTCCTAACTTAATTAGACTTAATCCTTTTAGTTGAGTTTTGTTGAGTTGAAATGTTGAACTAATTAAAGTAACAAAACTTGCTTAGTATATAAATTGTTAGAGTTGATTACTTTACACTAACCGATTGACTTGATTTAGTCCTGGTTTTAATAGCATGTAAGGGTATATACAATCAATTATAAATTTATAACACGTATGCTCTATTAGATGTGACTCTACAGTCTACAGACGGAATTGAAGTACCATGCATGCATGGTGATGTATGTCTACTTACTAGTGATTAATCAACATTGTATGTAAGAAGTTACTGTCTCGACATTAAGAATGATGCATGTCGTATGATACGTACGTAAATGTCTATTTTGATTAGAACATACACGTGCATAATTAAACCCATAGGTCCAATCAGGGCAATATCGCGGCTAATACACCACAATCACATTAACTTTAAAATTATGTCTTGCATGCAATAATATAAGATACTCATATAGTATGACTGTATGAGCCTACTAATTGAATTAACGACATGATAATCTGCTAATAATAGTAGTCGTTAGTTCGTTATATATGCTTGTGACATTTATGTTTCGGCTCAAATGCTAACGGACCAACTGTGTAAAGAGCACGACCTAAGCTCGGCACTTGACTCTTTTCCAGCCTCAACATGGCACCAGATTTTCCTCCATGCATATCACTCTTTTTCTTGCATACCGAGTCCTTAGGTACGGATTTTAGCGACACTTTACACTTGTATGCTCCTCGTACTCGTACTCTTCGTGGTGCTTGGATAAAGAAGTAGCCATTGTTATCAGTCACGGCTATTTGCTTTACGTTGCGCTTTAAGTTTTTGCACTTGAGTTCCACTGTAGCAACTGCGTAAGTTTGAAGGATAAAAGTTCAAAATGTTAGACTACTATTTTTGTTACTTATGAATGATCATAGGAAACAACCGTCGTTATGGATAATAAGCATTGAGAAAAGTAGTGTCGATGTTTGTGGTGATGTTTAGGGTGCTTAGGGTGTTTGTGGCTATGACCAAAGTCTGAGTTACCGGGACTTTTCGATTGGGAATTCGCTGGTGTTTCATACTCTTTATCTAGACTTGAGCCATTTGTTGAAATGTCACACACAAGGACTAACAATACATGTACTAAAACGTGACATTTTTTTATAGTTACTCTTCATTCTTTCCCCTTTAGGAGATCGAGAGGAAGAATTTTTGACAAATTGGAGGAAAGGGAAGATTTGGTTTGATTGATCTTAACTTTTTTATGTGCTTAAATAGAAGTTGAGACTTATAAAAACAAATTGAAATAAGACAATTGCATGTTAATTAGATTGAAATAGATCTAGTGATGCACTTTCTGCACGGTCAACTTATCCAACGATGAACTTATGACACTCTAAAGTTCATTCCACGGGCATATAATCTGATCTACGGGCTTCGTGGATCACATGAGGCCTCATTAATTGCACTTGTGTGCACACGTATTGATTTCAGTTTAGCGGGGAACCGTAAGAGTTATGAAGAAGTTTTGAACAAGTTAAAGTCAATATAGCCGCACAATAATGTTAGATTTTATGATAAGAAACATCTGATTTTATCTAATTCGTACTTAGGAAAATCGAAAGGTAAAATAACACGCGTACGTCACCTATTTTCAATTTGGCATCAAAATTTCAGACCTCAATGACTCAACAAGACACTCTGTTAGATTGAGCTTAATTCAATTTCTCTGTTTGGGGAATTGCAACCTTATTTTACTAGTCGTTTTGTGTAAATTTCTCCATCATGACATAATGTACGCTCTACAGTTACTACCTTCATGAAAATATGTCTATAACGTAATTTATGAGATTTTCTAAAAGAAGTGAATTGTTTTTTTTGTTTGACAACGACAACGCAGAAGTGAATTGTTAGTGAAAATGTTATTTAGAACATTGTGAGTGTTACTGTTACACATTCATGTATGTCAATCAAGAGAACAACTATTATTAAGTGATACGAAATCCATTGATTAATACAAGAGCATATTACTTAATTTAGAATGAAAATATAGTTAGATAAATCGATTAAAAATTTACAAGTTGGAAACATTGATGGTGCAAACATGCATATTTTACTTTCTCACTTGTTTTTGAAGGACATTCAAGACTACTCTTCTTATGCTCGAAGTTTTATCCGAGTTAACCTTGTCCATTGGGAGCAATTTCGCATGTAGAACATGTCTTCATGTAATGGCATTAGGCACGACATGTTGCGCAAACTTGGCATTATCCACATATGTAGTGCACAAATCAAGTATTGCAGTTGTGCACGTGGTACCCTAGCTACAACCAGGTGCGAGATTGTAGTAATAATTACACCTTATTTAATGGATGATTAGTTGTTGTGGAAATCTTGGATTACACGACATTTCACTCATTGATTAAAACATTTAAATGAAATTTTATGTCACCAATAGTTTAAATTTTTTTATTTTACTACTCAACGCTATTTCGAAAATACACATAAAAGCTCAATGATTGTTAAAAACAATGGAGTTGATCGACCGTCCACATAAGGCAGATCAAGACTACCCTGGCAGTCGTCGCCAGTGGATCCATAGTGGTGCATGAACAGAAACGTAACGCGGAAACTTGATAAATGGTCAAATAACAGATCATATAGTACGTCTATATTTAGAAATTGATCTCATATAATAAAGTTTCAGAATCCAAGGTCTTAACACTTACTCGTATAATAAATTGGTGGAAGCAAAATTGTCAGCATGAAACAATATTGTTGAGAAATGTGCCTTGAGCACTAAGTTTCGCCAACCGATCGATACAATAGAGATGAGCAAGCACGGAAATGGGCAGGTTAAGGCTTGTCGTAGGGTGGTCGGAAAACCACCATGAATGCCGACTAAAACATGAGCAGGAGGTTGTCGCGGCTCGCAGGTGAAGAAGCGCGGTGCGCGGAGCTCTAAGGAAGTGCAGCCGAGAACGCGAGGCAGAGACTTTTGGCGGTCCGCCAAAAGTGTGGCGCGGGGCGCGGTGGACCTGGCGCGGTCCGCGGGGAAGCCCAGCGCGGGCCGCGGTGGTTGTCGGCTGATTCACGCGTAGTGTCGGTTTGTGTAAGTCTTGAGCGGCTGTTTTCAAGGCTTGTTATTTGACTTTCCATAATAGTATTACCTTAATTAATTAGGTCTTTGTTAGATGGTGTTATGACGTGATGTCGTGGTCACCCAAATTAATCCCTAAATAATTAACTGGTAGTTAGTATAAGTAGGGGTCGATCCCACGGAGAAAATGCACTTCTATTTACGATTTCCTATGTCGTATAAACACCCTGATTACGATTATTTTCTAAACTAAATTAACAACGATTAACTAACAATAATATAACGAAGATTTTGGGAATACAATGTAATGTCTAAAAGCAATTGATCCTTGAATGAAAACCAATTCACACACATCTAAATACCGACCATGGATGTAGACAAGTTCCTACACCCCACAATGTCCACATAATCAATAAATCAAACAAGTTCTTGAAATATCATCTAACCAAATAGCAATCTAGAACAAGCTCTCTAGACTCGACTATCCAATTACAATAACGGACACACAAAGGTCAATTTAAGCCACGAATACACAAGCTTGATCCGTGCAACTCAATGAATCAATAATTTTGGAAGAAAAACAAGTTTTAATTACAAGTCTCATAATCCGGCGCTACTCTTGGTTGTACGATTAACGATTACGGGTTAAACATACAAGCCTAGCAACCAACTAATCAAATCATATGGGCGATGATCAATTCACCGAAATAATCAATTAGTCGTATCAGTTAAACAAATATCAATCCAATTTAGATAAAAAGTGAAATCTAAGTACATTCTCACAAATTTACTACTAGACGTTACATCTATTCCCCTAACCTAAGTGATTAACCTAACGTAATACCAATCGAGAACATACGAATGTAGAACTCTAGACTAATTAAAACTATCGAAACTACTTAACGAAATGAACAAGGCAAATAAAACAAAGAACCTGATGATGCTTCGTAATCCTTCTACATCTTTTATAATGATAAAGATCAACAAATACAATAAATCTTCTACAATGCTTCTTAGGCTGTGATAACCGCTAATCTATGGGGTTTTGATTGAAAAAATAAAAAATGAAAACTGCATAAAAATCTAACTGTCCCCTTGAGAGGGGAACGAACGACATCTTCATCAAATGGTATCATCCCCTTTTATAATGGTTTGTTGCAGATAATTGTTGAATCACACGCATATCCAACGTCAATTGTCGCTTAACTGTCTTATTTCCGAATTTGCACTTGGGCTGGATCATAAATGGGCTTGAACGTTGGGTTTTGGCCCAAGATCTAACATCCGAATCTTTCGTCTTTTTAATTCTTGTACTAAAAAGTCTTATTCCTGCGTAAAAATAAATGTACGGTAGTAAACCACTCTAGGACAGGAAAATAGCGTAAAATTATAAATTATACGAGAAATCGAATTAAAATCAAGAATAAGAGTATTAAATAATAACGGTATTTTTAGCCTTATCATGTTAATTTATAAACCACCCAAAACCTAGCCTAATTCTTGATGGCACAAAATTAGGGAGAGCCAACCAGGGTTCTCAAGAGGGCAGATCTTGAGAACCCAGATCATCTTTTGTATCTGTACACTCCCATCATCATAGTGAGATTGATTCTAGACCCCGGAGGACGTAGCTATCGAGTTGATAGTGAACCTCGTTAAATTCTTGTGTTCTTTATTGTTGTTTTTGCCATCGATTATCTTAGCGCATACACGCTTCCGCACAACAATTGGTATCAGAGCTATTGGTTGTAAAGATCCTGGACAACTCGATGGCTTGTTGAAGACAATGAAGATCGACGAGATTATTTGGGTGGAATAATTTCAGGATATGACAGATAAAGATGAGATTTTGTCTACTGTGGTAGGCAAAGTCGTGAAGCACATTCGGGCGGACTTATTGAGACTGCCGAGGTAGTCATGGTGGAGAGGGCTCAATCCATCATCATGCGGTGTTTAGCTGTTGGATATATCTTAGGGTTCTTTGATATGACAGCTATTCTAGTTTGGCGAATTTGGAGAGGGTGGACTTGACAAATCCGCTCATCGGGGTAAGTTGTTCTTGAAACAACTGTTATTTGCCAGTTTTTGCATGTAAGTTCGTCACTTAGATATCATCTTGATGCATCTAAATCTATTGTGGATCTGCTCAAAATAGATGTTAGTTGTTAGATGAGGATATTGCTTGGTTATCTGCTCGTGTTTCTTTATTGGTGCTGTTGTATGTTCTTGTGGGATCATATTGTTGTCAATATTGAAATTGTTATCTTAGAAGATGTGGAGTCAGGCGTCTTGCTAGGATGTTGCGTGGAGCAACGGAATTAGAAGTAGTAAATTGGATTGGTGCGTTTTATGTTAGTTGTTAGTTCAACTAATGGCAGAATTCCTTTGTACAAGGAGTTGGAATCTAGGTTATTTGGATCTAGCGGCATCGTGGTTTATTACTTCTGCAGGGAACTTTTGCATATGGTTATATGTGGGATTGATCGAAGTAGAATAAGGGATGGTCTAGAGTGTGTGTATTTTTCGCAGTGGTAGTGGTACATACAAGGATCATTGGATCTTTATTCGGGGTTGCTTGTGTCATGTGTGTCTTATGGTGATTGGTTGTGTTTGTGCAACGCCTTTTGTTTGTGGTTGTATTGTTGTGACAATAGATGCTACATGTAAGGAGGTTGTGGTTGGATCGATCGATTTAAGACAGGTGACCTGAGAAGCACATACTTTGATCGTTGAGACAGGTTCAATTTCTGAGTTTGAACGGTTGTCGATTAATGGTTTGGCCATATGGATCGATTGGTGTGTTCTAGGCTTGGATAGGGAATTGTCTCGTTGAAGAGTTCCAGCTTGATACTTGTAAGTATCAAGAGATTCACTTTGTATGTTTACAAGGTGAGGTTACTGACTAGTTCTGCTGGGTTTTTTGTCTTCTAATCGCTAGATATGACTAAGTCAAGTGTTTTGAACTTGGGTCATGGGGTGATAAGAAGATGTAGTTATTATCCGGGGTGGATTTTCTTGTTGTCTCAAGATGTGATTTCTTGAGTGTTGTGAGGGATATGTGTGTTGTTCGGTTGATAACACATGGGTAAGTTTAGCATGGGTGCTCACGCCTGGTGTTCTTGATAGGGTTCATTTGTCGATGGACAAGTTCTAGTGTGGAGCCAGTTGTTCAAAGTCTTGGGGCAACAAAAGACTTTGAATTGAAGATCAAGAATTGCAAGAAAATCAAATGGTTACGCATGGGATAATAGCTTGTTATTGTTTACTTTTATGTTCATTGGTTTTGTGGCGGTATTGTTGGGCATCATACCGTAGGATATACATCATTGGCAGAACGGTGTAGCAAAACATATGAACTGGACGCTGCAAGAGAGTTGGATGCATACTTTCATTTGCAGGTCATGCTAGGAGATGCTGGTAGAAGTTGTGGAAACTGCTTGATTACTTGATCAGATGTGGACCTCCCAAAGTGGGATAGACTGCGGAGTTCCAATTGAGTTATGGATCGACATGGGTGATATTCTTGTCTGCATATTTCTTGGTGGTATGATCGTGTTCGATTGGGCATTCTTCATTTGTGGCCGAGAGGATTTGACACTTTGAGAGATACGGAGATAGAATTATGGGTTCAAAGCGTCATGTTTTGACATGGCTTAAACTTTTGACAAAATTCTATTATTGTATTTCATGGTTGTGTTTGCAGGTGTTGACAAGAATAGTGGTGTCGAGAAAGAGGTGGAGCTTAAGGTGGCTCCAGCCACTTTGTCCATGTTGCTACATTTGTTGATCAAGGTGGATGCCAAGCCAGTGTTTGCCGAGCTGCTGTGTGTTCCGTTGAGGAGGAATAAACACAGAGGACATCTTATGAATTTGTTGGTGGTTATTGTTTTGCCTATATGTGTGGACATGACTATTGACAGGTTCATTGGGGAGATGTCGTACTACAATGTATTGTGGTGGAATTGCTTACTTATTGGATGATTGATGCATTATAGTAGCCGATGGGATCGAGTCATGGGAGAATCATCAATAGTGAAGCAATTGATAGGAGCAAGTCGAGCGCAATGACTTGTTGCTATATGTTCGAGACATGTGATTTGATGTCGTTACCTCGAAGCATAGAGCTGTAGGTTTGCAAGGATGTTCTCGAGAAGAATTAGGGAATTCCATTGATAGTGAGGGTCAGATTTGTGGTCTTACAAGTTGCAATAGAGTTCAGTCATTTAGGTGGAGTTGATAGAGTTGAAGTATCTTCAGCATAGATTCAACATACATCTGGTTAATGTTGCTAGTAATAGTAGCAAGTGTTTGACAGAGAATTTGAGCTATTTATGTCAAGATCGTGTGTTCTTCATGTAGTACTGAACATGGTTTCTGATAAAGCTATTTGGGAGTTCGAGATTCTGTGGAGTGAGAACGATGTTCTTTGCTTGGTGAGTTCTTAAGTGGACTTATACAGTGATTGATGCTGAGGTGGGATTTTAGCATTTTGTTGGCATTATTCAGTTTTAGCGTTGGCAATATGGAAGGTATGGGACTTTCGATATTGTTGGTTACCTGGCCTCTATATAAAACTGAAAATCTTGCATGTTTTGAGTACCATGTGATAGGATGGTAGTTGGCTATGATTTATACTGTTGTATATATTAGCCGGGAGTTGCGTGTAGCCAGTGTTATTCAGGTTTATGACTCAATCTGAGGGAGAACACTTGCTTGTGGTGGAAGTAATTCATCGTGGAAGATCGGCTTGGTTATTCTCATTTGTGGAAGTAATTGTAGGTGCTTGTTGGTTTGGAATTTGTGGATTCCAGGTTGGTGTTACTTGAGTAGATGATACTAGTTGTGATAACTAGTTTGTTACTTGACACTTGGGGTTCTTTTGTTGTGTTAGAAGTCGGGGTTGTGTCATTTGTGGACTTGTCACCCACAAAGACAAGTGACTTTTGCAAAAGAAGTCAAGAGGGCGTTGAGTTGTTGCAGCTAGTTGGCTAGTTTGTTCTACGTGTTTTGATGCGGCAAAGGATGATAGTTTGAGAACTATCTTATTGTTAGTCAATTGTCAAGTACACGGTTGCAAGCACGTTTATGTCAGTAATTACTTCTTGGGTATTGAGAATGTGAGAAGAAATGGAGATCGCTGACAATCTCGGATATTTCTCTGCTAAGCTGGTAGAGTTCTATTAGTTCATTTGTTGCATGAACTAACAGAATGTAGTAAGACATGTTTGTCTTATCCCTTTGGGGTGTTGAGCTCAAGGTGGAGCTTTGAGCGACCTTATCCGGGTTTAGAGGATTGAAGACCCAGTCCAGGGTATATTGGACGGAGACCCAGTTCAGGGTATATTGGACGGAGACCCAGTCCAGGGTATATTGGACGGTTATAAATTCGGGTTGAGTCTAAGAAGTTCAAGCTTGGCGCGCATGAGCTAGAACTCGGATTGGTATTCTTGCGGGAATACTTGCAGGGGGTCGTGTTGTTTTGACTTTGGGTTACGTTTGCTAAACGCGTGTTCAAGTCAAGGTGGAGAATTGTTGAGAAATGTGCCTTGAGCACTAAGTTTCGCCAACGGATCGATACAATAGAGATGAGCAAGCACGGAAATGGGCAGGTTAAGGATTGTCGTAGGGTGGTCGGAAAACCACCATGAATGCCGACTAAAACATGAGCAGGAGGTTGTCGCGGCCCGCAGGTGAAGAAGCGCGATGCGCGGAGCTCTAAGGAAGTGCAGCCGAGAACGCGAGGCAGAGACTTTTGGCGGTCCGCCAAAAGTGTGGCGCGGGGCGCGGTGGACCTGGCGCGGTCCGCGGGGAAGCCCAGCGCGGGCCGCGGTGGTTGTCGGCTGATTCACGCGTAGTGTCGGTTTGTGCAAGTCTTGAGCGGCTGTTTTCAAGGCTTGTTATTTGACTTTCCATAATAGTATTACCTTAATTAATTAGGTCTTTGTTAGATGGTGTTAATTTATAAACCACCCAAAACCTAGCCTAATTCTTGATGGCACAAAATTAGGGAGAGCCAACCAGGGTTCTCAAGAGGGCAGATCTTGAGAACCCAGATCATCTTTTGTATCTGTACACTCCCATCATCATAGTGAGATTGATTCTAGACCCCGGAGGACGTAGCTATCGAGTTGATAGTGAACCTCGTTAAATTCTTGTGTTCTTTATTGTTGTTTTTGCCATCGATTATCTTAGCGCATACACGCTTCCGCACAACAAATATAAGGAGTATGCATGTTGACATGTTGTTCATCAATGTCCCTTAAGCAAACTCATCAGTCATCATGTATTCATGTGGCCACTCGACTTAGCTTCAAGCCAACAAGTTTATGAGGGCTCAATACAAATTACGGGTTGTACACGTGAACACTTGGTTAAATTGACACGAAACAGCGGAACTCAACTAGATTAACTAGAGGTTTCGACTTAATCTTTAGTTAATTAGAAAGTAGAAACTCATGAAAGAGCTCACTTTTCGCAACTTTATGATCCTACAGATGGAAGCAGAAAAAATTCTAAATGTAAAGCTAGTCAGCTAGACACTGCTGATCGATGCAGAAGGCCCAAAGCATATTCGCTTTGGTGGAGGGAGCCAGGGATGGGCATTCCATCATTGGAAGGTTTACCCGAATCAGTTTTGAGGGCGATTATGCAAGCTCCGGCCTCAAGTAAGTCCCAACATGACATCTGATAAATCTCAATGACATGCCTCGTCAAGTGAGTTGGCCATTAGTTTCGGCCTAAGCAGGGGCATGTTTGTTGCTAGTGCTCTTCCCAAATGTATCTGAACAGGAGTTGAATCTTTGTAACATGACAACAAGATGGGAGAAATTTCCAAGTTAGCATTGAGTTCCAGATTACGGTTCAGAGTTCACTACAGCTTAATACAGGAGAGATTTACAAGAGCAGGGACGATTGATAAACCTAAGATCGAGAAGTTCATGTTGGGAAATTAACGCCAATCTCCCCACGCAACAGAAGCACCAATCGACAAGTAACCGAAAAAAGTAAAAACAACCGCAAGCAATAAGACGATGTGACAAGATATTTAGGGACTTAACCCAGGGAAAACCCTCCAAA
Organism: Spergularia marina; assembly: GCA_963680865.1. Taxonomy (NCBI): domain Eukaryota; kingdom Viridiplantae; phylum Streptophyta; class Magnoliopsida; order Caryophyllales; family Caryophyllaceae; genus Spergularia; species Spergularia marina. The sequence continues at coordinate 27,853,860 of OY804546.1, forward strand.
TCCGGAGGTAAACCCACCAGCCAAACGACTAAAATTCCACTATCAAATAGTGTCAGTACAAAGACTGCCGTCCTAAGTTACACACCAATTTAGAACCCTCACAAAATAAATAGTAGACAATATTAGAGTCAATTATTTAACCCTCTAAAACTGTCCCAATTTCGAAGTCAACTGTTTAACCCTCCAAAATTGTCCCACACTTTAATGTGTTTACACTCCTAGTATTTTCTCCCTCTTGTGATGTCACCCCACAATTCTCCTTGTGTAAGTGTATGATGAGTGTGTTTTTTGCCAAAGGAAAAACAATTCCTTTTATACAACACTCCAACTTTGTAGATGCATTGAACCTTGAAATTAATACAACTTAATTATCAATTAAGTTTTCCATACATCCCACACATGCACTTCAAAGAAACGAACCATTAAATTTAAGAATGTAATTAACATTCGATTCACATTAAGTTCCAATGTGAATTTGGGCTGGAACGTTAATCCCAACAGTTCAAGATTAATGACTAATTAGAATAAAAATGGCAATGAATTCACCAACCTAATCATAAGACAAACAGCATACTAGACCTTTTAGGAGATGGTGCATGTAGCTGATCCAACATGACTCAGAGGAAAAGTCTTCAACAGGCTCGCTTAGTGGTCTTCACAGCCAAATAATCTTGTTAGAGCGTTCATGGTATCCACCTTTGTTCATGTACTCGAGGAATGTCATGCATACAAGAACGCTAAAGCTGATAATAGTGTCAATGTCATAGCTAGCAGGGGAAATTTAGGCCGTGAGCTCATATTGGGCAGCCATGGGTAGATATCTGGTGGCGGCATGACACAGTTATCGCCATTGAAGTAAATTCTGCGAGGGAAAGCCCAACCCTTGTGAAATGTAAAGGTAGACTTGTCTTTCCGGAAGAGTAACTCCGATTGGACATTTCCAAGTGGTCCAGCTTGCATAAGCAGATCGTTGTAGAACTTGATTCCCCATAGCATGGCAGTATCATCTGCACAGTAAACAACCAACCAAACATGAAATAAAAGTCACCACAGGCAGAAATAACTCCAGAAAACAAAACAGATAAATGAATACACTGAAGTATCGAACTATCCAAGACAAATCCCGATATTGGAAGAAAACACTTCTGCAAAATAGAAGACACGCGGCCAACTTTGGATAGACAATCTGCTTTAGGCAACCAAGAGAAAAGTACTACTAGTTATAAGCCTACATTATTTTCCGCCACAAAAAAAAAAGCAATTTTCATCATAATTTAGGACGGACAAATAAACTTACTTATATTCGAGTAAGGAGTTAAAGGTTCAGATTTGAAGCTGAAACTCTCGGTTAAGTTATCAAAGTTAGGATGTTGCACAACTAAGTTCCAATCTGAGTAGTTCATCCTGTAGTTGAAGTTTGTAATTGTAACCTTCACACGCCAATACTCCTTGTAGTTGGTTTTAATGTGCCAATGAATCCTTATTGGGCACATATGACTTGTGCATCGAACCAAAGGTGGCAAGTAACTGTCTTTGTTCGACTTTGGTCCCGAACCAATTGATGCCAAATACGGAGAGTTGGGCCTAAGGAATAACAGAGGAAATTTATCCGTAAATCAGAGAAAAGAGCATGAATGGCAAACCAAATAGAAAAATTTTACATAGCATGAACTTACTCCACACAACTTCCTGGGTGAGTTATGTTGCTTTGGCAGCCACAGCTGCAAGTAGGGCAAGATACAACTGTATCGTTATAGAAGGATGAAAGTGAGACACAGCACGAGGGAGTTTTCTGGGACAGAAATTGAGAATACGTGCATGTAACATTCCAAGTCACTGTCAAAAGAGGAAGAGAAGAGACTCATAAGCTACAATTTCAGGAAGGCAAAACATTAACAAAGAAAGGTCCTCTCGTATAATTGTATATAAAGTAAATCCCTAATCTCATCATCCAAGGAAATCTGCTCTTGACGTATATCAAGTGTTGATATTGCTATTAAAAATTAAAAACAAAATGGTCTTAGAACTGCAGACTCCGACATCTACCAATGGTTAGTCTCACCCATAGATGAACACTAATCATTAAGTATAAATCACTTACTCAAAGCTTGAGTCTTTCTCCTCCCATCTTTGGTAATGAATTGACTTGGCTTAACAATGTTCCCTGGACTGCAGGTGTATCCAGGTCCAGGTGCCTGGAGAGTGAAGTTCCTCGGCACTTTAACAGTTTTGTTGGTGGTTCCTGATTGACCCACAGAAATCTGAAATGAACTGATCGAAGTAGCAGGATCTTGCACCCATGAACTCAGCACTCCTCCCCGACAACAGTTTGGAGATTGCTGGTTGTAAGGGGTTCCAGGCATCATATCGACAATGGTTGGTTTCTTCTTACAGGAATGTGGAATACTGTCTTTGAATTTTGAGCAGTCTCCCTGCTCTGTTGCTTGGCTTCCCACAACATTCCAAATAACCTCATTTTTCGCCCATGTCCATCCCAATTGCCATCCTGGTGCTTGAATGTGACGGTATTTTTGGAAATTGAACATAGTAACTGTGGCCTAGGAGTCCGAAGGATGAATAACAGTAAAGAAACAACATAAAACGTCTGCATGCTGGACAGTGGAAACTCAACAGCCGAACATACTCCCATTTGAAATACTGAAATCCATTTTCACATTAGCAAAGGACTGAACGTGGAAACAAGATGCAAGTATGCAACAGCACATTTTTTGGAAGAAAAACGAATCTAATGTTCAGCTTTATCTATGTTGTGGCTTAACATTTAACTCAAATACAGGACAATATGTACATGCATCTCGACACCATGACAAAGGAGAAACAAAATCAGTTTAAAACATTTGTTTCTGTCACGTATATGATAAGTAGAAAATCTGTGTAACCATTGCACAAACAAAGGTACTTACAGTATAACCATTGCCAGTCCAGGTTATGATATCCCACTTGATAGTAATATTTCCATAAGGGTCAAGAGGATCGTAGGCTTTTGACAAAGAGACAAACAAAAGATAGAGCTTAATTCCCGACCATTTTGCTAATTGCATAACAGTTCCAGTTCCAGAAACTGGAACGAAACAGAATGACATCTATTAAATAAATTCATATAACTCACAATACCGAATGGAATTCAAGTGACATGAGCAACATTAAGAAAAGAACCCTGCAAGTTTCTCCAATATTCATGATATTTCCGACTAAGGTGAAGACTATATTTAACGCAACCAAGCATATCAAATCAACCATTGGGCCAGAGCAACTAAAATGAAGCACAACAATGTGAACTCGGGGATCAACACTATCCAAAGACCCTAATATACGTATCTTGCAAACGTTTAATATATCATTACAGCCATTCTAGGTACCAGCTCTCTTAACACAGGGAGGCAGCATTCCACATTTTACGCTATCTCATAGTCCACAAATTGATGGTTACACGGTTACACCTCACATGGGGTGAATTTTTAAAGGTTTTTAGGATCAAGCTTCCAACTTCAAACACAAAAGAGTAAAAAACAAACTCTAAGCCCTTGAGAACTCTTCATGTCTCACCCTCAGACCATGTTATCGATGTTTTCACCATCCCACTAATTGAATCAGCAGACGACCCCCGTGGGTATATCGCATTCTTGTACCCCCTCTAATAGATTGATGAGCAAACAATGTTGATTTGATTTATTTTTTTTTTGTTAGCATTGACATATAAATTGATGAACATAATTTTCCAATGTTATTGCATGATCTTTTATGTATTAGATTTATAGTATGGAAGATTAATGCATCAATTTTAAATATTAGCGGATGCTCAACAAATTAGGTCAATTGCTCATCGAAATGCCTCGGGGTTACGAAAACTCTATATACCCCCGGGGGTACGGTATAAGAATTGTAATCTCAGGAACTCTACAAGCACAAATATCATGTTCCCAAATATCAGCTAGCAAACATAATTGTAGACCAAATTAAGGAATTTACACCAAACATGACCCACTCAATGAAAATAACTTCCTCTAGAAATTGAACATAAAAATGTCATGACCCTTAAATTCAGAGAAACTTGAGTACAAGTCAAGGAAGATTTTAGCTGCTGCCACTCGAAAAAAACCCGATTTTTATGTGAAACCTTACCAATCAAGAGAAACCACAGTCTAATCCTACCTTTCTTCACCCTTCAACTTTTCATTTTGGCATCTAATTACATTTCTACTAGCATGCAAACACTGTACACAACAAAACATAAAAATATCTCCTTTTTTGAAAACATATGATAGAATTCGTTTCGGAAACTAATACTCCCTCCGTTCTTTTGGATTGTAACGTCTAATTTGAATATACGAGAGAAATTTAAACCAGACGTCGAATATCAAACATTGTCACGCAAATAAGGAGCCAGATTAAACAGTCCAACATCATCAAACAAAAACATAATAATTTATTATAGCTAGAGTACATTGTAAAAAATGTCATGAAACAATCAGCTCAAATAGCTTAATTAACTAACATAAAATCAAAGTTACATACTTTAGAGTACAACGAGGTACGGGGGTTCAAATGTACGCAACCTTTACGCTATGTTAAAAAAAAAAAAAAAAAAAAAAAGAAAGACCCATAAGGCCATAATTAAGATTATGAAACAAAAAGTAAAAAAAATTGAACAATGACTAACCTGTGGAAGAAGAGAGGAGGAAGAAGAAGAAGAGGGCAACAAGGGTAAAAATGGTGGGCGACCCAAGACCCATTTGGGCTGACCCGGAAACTCAATCGGATTTTTAGGAGAGAGAATGAGAATGTGAGTGTGAGACAGACAGGAAACACAACACACAGAATTTATGTGTTTGAAGTTCCAGTAAGTTCACTGCCAAGTGCCAACTCAACTGGGATTAATTTGGAAAAGAAAAAAAAAAGGGTGGATTAGTGGGATGCCATAATTAATAATCAAGCTTAATTAGTAACTTTGTAGTTTATTAGTCAATTTCATCCATCAATATCATATACACAATATTATTGTGTAATGTGATTAAAGTGTAACTGGAAAAGAATGGAGTCGTAGAAGATTGGTAGACGGGGTTTTTAAGGAATAAATGTTTGTTTCTTCGTACATGGATATAAATATGGGAAATTTTTCAATATACCCTTGAGATTCTCGAAACTTTCAGATATACCCCTTAAGTTACCGAATCCTCCAATATCAATGCTTATACCATGCTCCCGGGAGCACAAGGAGCATGGTGGTCCTCCTCACAATAGAGGAGTAAAGATCACACTTAAATAGATTTTAAATGATTTTAAGTGTGGTCCCCACTCCTCTATTGTGAGAAGGACCACCATGCTCATTGTGCTCCCGGGAGCATGGTATAATTTGCGCTCCAACATACCCTTGAGGTTTGCAAAATCGTGTTTTTTTCCAAATTTTCTTTGACGGCCGTCTAACTCTTCTAACGCCTTCCAACTCCCTTTCCCTACGTCTCCCTCCGTCTCCTTAACTCAATATTAACCGTCTATCACTCACAATTGTAAAATGATTACACAACAAAACCCCACAAAAACGGTCGAGGGCATCAAATGTTGATGTCAGAAAATTGTTGAGAGGAAAAAAAAAGTTGTTCTTCAAATCTGGGCGATTATTGAAGAAATCTTAGGTCGATTCTACTATCGAGTTCCGTCTTTTTAGTAATCAAGGCATGCGTGAAAACTTGTGCATCACATTCCAGAACCAAAATACTCTTGCGAGTGACATGTGAATGTGAGTAGGGAGTAGATTACGTTACACAAGTCCTGCAAGGCTGCAACCAATATTATGCAAATTCGCGGGCGTGGTTGCGTATGAAATGGGAAGAAACCTGATATACGGGTGATTTATTTGGGCTATCAAATTGCCATGTACGAGAATGCAGGCCAATTTTTGAACTATGATAAAGCCCATACCAAGACACTTTATGGACCAATCATATCATTTTGTTAATTTTGCTCTTGCATAACCGGAATTTTGGGAGGGAAGGGGAATTAAGGCGGGAAACATAAATCAACGCCAGAATTTTGATAAAAAAAATAGTCGGAATTAAGGTGCAAGTTTACAATTGAAAATGTTTCATAATGTTTTAAAATGCGTAGTCTTACAAAACATGTCATGCACGATAATAATAATGTAATTAAATTTCTCATTTGTAACTTCTTAAACCTACTTCTGGAATACCAAACACTAAGAGCTGATTCCAAATTCTTAATTTTAACTGTTTCTCCTTCCCCTAGAGTTTTTCGTACTCACTACGACTTTTTCATTAACCGGTAGCAAATTTGTTACTCCGTATGTATCTTCAAGTAATAATTCCTAAAAGCCGTTGGTCTGGGCGCAAAAAAGCGGACTTGGGGAGTTAAAATAGTTCTGCCAAGACAAATTTGTATGCCTACTTTGCGCACAGAGATACATTATTATACCTTTCAAATTTGTGATTTCTTTGAACAATTTTGCAAATCATATGGGTAATAAATCTGAAGTTATAGTACTTGATTATGCATTGTTAATTATGTAAGCTTCTTAACGTAACAAATGCCGTGTCTGTTGTACTAACATCTGAACTTTTATACTCCGTATATGTTGATACTCCGTATTACGGAGTATATTAAAGTGTAATTAGCGATGTGTGAAGATTCACACACTCTTCTATGTTCACAGTAATTTAAGAACCTGTCATTTTTGCTACGGGAAAGGGGAACCAATATAAAACTCAATCTCCCAAATCTTCTTCACCAATCTTTTGTGTTTTACGTGGTTCTTTTGATTGGTTAGCTCTTCGTAATTTGTATTGCCTCCGTTTTAGTAATTTAATGTCTTGAAACTAGTTTATTCGATAATCTCTAGAAAGAAGTTGATACGGAGTACTCGTATGTCAAAAATGAGAAGGTCTAGGGTGCTCGACAAGTTGAGATGATGACTTTTATGGTACTTTGCGATACTTGTTAAGGACAATTGAATTACTGCTAATTCACACAACGCTTAATGGGATTGATACAATAGTAGAAAGTGGAGTAGTTCATACAACTTACAAATTTCATTCTTTTTGGGCCGTAAACTCGAACGGTTAAAAAAATAGATACACAAATTCACGATAACATAACATTAATCATACTTCCACACACCAAATTTAATCCATTCTTTAACCATACAAACTACTAGTATAATGTTATTCATCCTTGGTAGAACTACTAGAAGACTCCTAAAACTGACATAACTGACACTTCTGCTCCCCCTACTTAAAACGACATAACATCACATAAACGACACTTCCCTAAAAAGCGACGAAAGTCAAATTCAAAGCGTGGGAAACACATTTTCCTGCTAATCATAATACGGAGTAATATTTTTTTGACCAGTCCAAACCTAGTGTTTGTGGCACTCGGTAGACTCATAGGCAAATGGTCCCACAGAGAAGAGAGAGAAAGAAGAAAGGTGTTTTGGTGGGCCCGTGTTATTGGAGAAGAGGTATGCTCCTGTTGATCCATTGTTGAGGTCCGTTGCATTGGAGCAGGGCCCACCATGCTTGGGCTTGTGGGCCAGATATACTTTGCATTTGTGGGCCCCGTATGTTGTTATGCTTTGTGGGGCCTGCAAGAAGTAGTATCCGTTCTTGTCTGTTGTCGCTATCTTCCTTATCAAGTATTTTGTGTTCCTGCACCTCATCACCACTCTTGCTCCTACACCCACAAAAAAAAACCCACACATCTAATTATAAAAAATGATTAATTAATTTAATTAACTTTAGTAAAACTATAGGGTGAAAGTTAATTAATTTAATTTACTTTAGTAAAACTATAGGGTAAAAGTTAATTAATCTAGGTGAATAATGTGGTACTACTGCTAGTCTGCTACATGTTACTCTCTAGTAACTTACTACTAGTAGTTGATGTTAGATATCGGTATCACTCGATCATAAATATTAAACGTATTAGATGTCGGTATCACTACTACATTTATAAATTGACATCGAATGTATGTTTACGTAAAAATGGTAATGTAACGTAAATATCACTAACGTAGTAACGTCGATCGTCATCGACTTCACTCTCGTAAAGAAATGAATAAAATAGAGGGGTTACGTAAAAGAAAAACAAGAGAAGGAAACAAACCAGGGAGAGGGGAAGAACCCAAGAGGGTGTTAATGCCAGAGTAAGTGCAGTTCTTCTTGCAGTACACCATTCCTTCAACTGCCACAAACTTCCTCAGCACAGCTGGCGCCGGAGCTGGAGCTGCAGACGGCGGCTTCACTGTTGGCGGGAAAACCGGCTTGGTGGTTGGCGGCTTGACTGGTGGCTGAGTGGGTGGCACTGAAGGTGTGGGGTAAGTAGTAGTGGGAGGCTTAGCTACTGCTGGTGAAGGAGTTACCGGCTTGGATGGCTGCGGCGGGGCGGCGGCGTAAGAAGGAGATGGAGCTGGGGAGTGAGCGTGGTGGTGGTGGTGGCCGCCGCCAGAGTGGTGGTGGGAAGGTGAAGGAGCAGGAGCATGGGATGGAGATTGTGTAGTGTAGGGGAGTGAGTGAGAGAAGAGGCTCAGCTCAGCATTGGAGGTTGCTATTGTTACTATAAATAGTAAGGTGAGTACCAAGGCATGGGAAATGTTGCCCATTTTGGGAAAGGAGAGTGGAAGTGTAGAGTGAGAGTGTGATGAATAGTGTGAGCAAGTGTGTGTGGTAGAGTTGGAGTGGTGTGTGGTTAATATATAGGAGGGGAGTGAGAGTGTGTTGGGATCATTGGAAGGTAGTGAATTTTGATGTTCAGTTAGATTTGTTTAACTAGGGTAGTAAAAAAAAACTACCAGAGGTAAAAAAAAAATTGGGAAAAGTTGAGCTTACATTGAGACCAGAGGAAAAAAAAAGGTGGGATGGGAAAACTTACATTGAGAGTCCAATCGTCCAATTCAAAAAAAAAGGAAAAAAAAAAAAATCTAATTGTGTAAAGTTTAATCTACAGGTATGCTCGAGTTAATGCTCTATGTTCGTAGTTCGGCAAGGTTATAAATGTTTAGATTTCGGAATTAGTTTAGGTTATCACTCTCATCCATAAGAAGAAAAGATATTCTTCAACATAATCATAAGTTCAAGGAGGTTTTTATCTCAAAATAAATTGACGTTGAAATAATAATATTTTTGTTGGTAAATTTATCAATATATGTCGCAAAACTCCCAACTTCATACGGACCATTTTCCTCTAACCTTGTATAGTTATGAGTGAGATTCACACAAGAACGATCATCATCTTGTTTTTTTTTTTTTTTTCCTATGTGCAATGCTTGACTCACCGAAACAATTTGTAGTATTTTATTTTGTTTCATATACTTGTATATATTAATATTCTTTCAATACGTGACATAACGTATACGCAATATAAGATATTTTAACAATTTGGCTATTTAATTTGCATGAATGAGGGTGAAGTGTGATTTGATCATTAAAGGCCAGTCATGCAATATCGCTTTCATTGTTTTGAGTTTTTTTTACCGTTAATATTCCTCTTGTAGAAACACAAAAGCACTCCAAAGCTACTGATTTCGTAGGGTCTCCTCTGTGATTTTGGAAAGGCTACAGAAGTCTTAGACTTATTCCAAAAGCTTAGCAAACGGTAACAAAATACTCGTACTCTAGTAGGGACTTTGATCGGTTTATCTTTGTACCACTGTACCAGTCCTTGAATTGCGTAGCCATTTTTCTCCCAAACATTTTTCATTTCTTTTTAGCCAATTGTTTTGCGTAATTAGACAATGTTTGTAGTAGAAGCTTCCTAGGAATTAAATTACATGTTCTTTTGTTTGATGAGTGAAAACTGGTTAATTGGAAAGATACGTGGCCAAGATAATCTAATTAAGTGTACTTTGTAACATGACCATTTATTATCTCTGTATACCAAAGGTTTTGTTATTGATTTGTTTAAGCAAATTTGCTAGTATGTGGAGTATATATAATTTTAATAACGGTTTGTCTAACGTGTGTTTATAGGTCACCTGATAAAACTTAAATTCTTACCTTAATTAAGTGATATTCTCCTCAATTAATCAATTAGATTATATAATTTGTTTTTTCAAGTGACAATGTCAATTAATTAAGGTAGAAATTGGAGTTTTATCATAGAGCACACATTAGATTAATCCTTTTAATAAAATGGTACAAGAACCTGAGATTATACGAGTGTTACGTTTGAAAAAGTAACACTCCAATCTCTCCTGAATTATAAGGGTCATTTATAGCATCATCAGATATCCCTTTAGTTTTACAAGCCAAGACTTAATCCATAAGCAATTTATCAATAAAAATAATATTATCAATCCATGTAATTAATCAATTCAAGCTCACCAGGCAACTTCTAATGTCATCAAAGATATATTACTAGTATAGGCTTTTTAGTGGCGTCCGAACAATTACTAAGTGTTATTTTTCCTAGTATATTTGCGGGATTGTAATCCTTATCTTATATTATATATTAAAAGTTGTGTTAGATGCAACGACCACGTTCACCGGCTTCATTTAGGCCATCTGTCATGCCCCTCTAATTTTCACTTAAAAAATTCATTTAAATTTTTTTCGTATGGTAAAGAGTATAGATGGACATTCCATCCATGGTGATATATAAAAACGTTTTCCATATAAAAAAATTCACAATATTTTATTATTATAAAAATTCAATATTTACTATTAAGAGATTTTATCTTTACCTTATTATTTTTATGTCTTTCTTATTACTTATTTGAACTTGAATCACATCATCTATATTGAAAGTGAAAGTTTTATAAATGATAAAATTTATTGATAAAATTTTTTGTTCACAAAGAAATAAAATCATAAAATTTATTCCGGGCGTATCACGGATAGTAAACTAGTATATATGGCTACCGGCTACTATATCTCAGTGTGAATCCTCTGTTCCGCTGCTTGTTCGTGTTAATGATTTTCCTCTTGATAAATGAAGGAAGGACAAAAAAAGCAAGCTCTCGAAGATTTGCTTATGGAATGGAGAGAAGTACATGGGCCGAGCCGGATTCGATGGCCAATGTCTGAATCCTAAATTAAGCATATGGGACGTCCACTAACAATTAATAAGAGCTTTAATTTCTATGTGAGAACTGGATTGTTCAGGCAAAGCAATTGATTCGTTGTCAGAAATTTTAAAGACCATACATTATGATACTGAGGTCGATGAGTCTTATGTTCAAGTCTCTAAGAAAAGCTTTCATACATTACTTATGGAGTACGACATTTCTCTTTTTGTGTTAAACATCCAATCACTTGACTAATGTTCTAACATCTTAAAAGGTTACGGGTAGCGTATTTGTGGTGGCCGACAGCGAACTGGTGGGCGAGTCCACTTATGGATTATTCAGCATATGGCAAGATAGAACTTGAGATGTACTTAAGGTAGCGTTTGAAAACATAAATTTGAAAATTTGTAATTATTTCAAATCCATCATTTGAGAATGTAGAATTCAAATATAAATTTAATGTTTGGGGAGGGTGGGATTTCAAAATGACACCTCTTGAGGTGTCATTTGTTTTTGGCCTAATTGGATTTGATACAAATTCCAAAGAATTTACACAAATCCAAATTCTCAAATTCTTGAGTTCTCAAACATGTGATTTGTGTCAAATTTGGATTTGAGAATCAAATCCTTGTTCCCAAACACTCTCTAAGGAGATTTCAAGTATTTGCCACTTTGTTTGAGCTCTCATTGTGCTAAATGTTTTGGACCATTTCATACAATAATGAAACAAAGAAATTCCACATGCCCTTGCATAACGATTAAAGATTGTTGGGTTCCCTCCCAAATTAATGACTCAACATTAATAATAGAAGTTAGGGAACTTCTCCATAAACATGGAATTATAGGGAAAGGAGGGTGTTCATACGTTTACTTAAAAATGTAAATGCATATGAATGTTTCATGCATGCATTTACAAGGTGAAATGTATGTGACAACAAAACCTCCAATCATTGAATAGTGTACACTTATTGTTAGTTGTTACCTATTCAATTTAGAGAGTTTTTTGTGGTTTGCTATATATACTCTCAGCTTGGAGAGTATTATTCATTTAAACCACACACAAAACACAAGTGTAAGAGAGTGAGAGAAAAAGTTCCTCCAAGAGAAAAAGAGAGAAAACCACTTTTTAGTGAGAGTGTATCACCTCAAGTTTGGTGAGTAATACATATTGTAATCCATCATAAAGAGGTGAGAGGAATCCTCTAGTGCGCTAGAGACGACAAATCCTTGTAATCTTACTTGTTCGTATAGTGGAAGTTTTCGGGCTTTGGCCGGTGGATGTTTCCCCACATTGGGGTTTTACCACCTAAAAATTCTGGTGTCTCTATTTTATTGTTTTTGGCATACAAAATTTATCTAACCCCATTTTAATCATACAAAGAGGGAAAAGTAAATACGCTTTCGCTACCCGTCTTTTCTCAACAAAGATAACACACAAAATTAAGTATGATAGTCATGATACATTGATATATTAGTGGATATGTAGGAAAATTCCGGTAAAACGAAGTTAGTCGTTGTGTAAATTAGATGGAGAGTACATACGGAGTATGTATTATAAACTATAAAGTGCCGGAATAATTGGTGGAAGTCCTTCATCCTCGTTTCAATCCGATCCGTTTGTCTCGCGTATATGTGGGTAACTAGAACTAGAGTTTGCCCAATTGGCGAAACATCGAAGTCCAAAAACCTCATCCAGTGAGGGCTATCTGCCAATGTTTGGGCCTTTTGGGCCCAGTTTATGTCTTTCAAAGATTGGATAGGTGAAGTTTGTAATTTTGTAGCACTATTTCCCATTGTGCCTTAGAATCATTGGATCATCTGCGTAATTATTACCCTATATTTTATTAGAGTCTTTTGCATTTGATTTGATTTTGTAAGACGAATGCAAACCAATGCAAATCTAATGAAATAGAGAGAGTATATGAAAGGTACAATGCTCAAGTAGAGGAGATTTGCGAGCCTTAGTTGAACACTTGAACTGCAGTCTGCAGGGCCAGCAAATCTCGAGGATGACACTATCCCCCGTTAACATCTATCCTATTATTGTAGGTGTCAGGTTTGCCTACAGAAAAATATTTATGAATTTTTTTGAAACCGTGGTGAGTGAATATTATCAATCATCAATGAGCAAGATCCAAAATTATAATCTTAATCCATATCTCATGATCTCTTACAAAGCACTAGCTCACAAGCCCGATGAAATACCATCTTAAATCCAATTGGTAATAGGAGGAGTAACCCACCAACTTATAAACTAGTCTCTAATTTTTTATTTCTCCAATGTGGAATAATTCTCATATTTCAAATGTGGCTTGTTGTCAGTCTTGTCACTCCAATAATTACGAGAAAAAAAAATAAATAAAGGCTGAATTATTTAGTTCCAACGTACGCCTGACGCAAGCCTGCTTACTCAAGCAAATATGTTTTGTCCAATACTCGACAAAGTCGGTACTCGTACTAGCACATCTCATTATCAAAATGACAAATTGTATCAAAGAAGTCAAGAAGACATGCATGCAACAAATTAAAGTTGTAAAAATGGACGGGTAGAATGGGATCGGATTTGAGCCAAGAGGCTCTACTGCACAAGACACATGCATGAGTGCTTCATGACTCGGATATATCTTACGGAGTAATTTTTTCAATCGATTTCATGGAGTTTTTCCCAACTTTTTTGTCCTTAATAAGTTTCAGTATTCTGATTTTTCATTTATCTAGTCCGGTTATTGAGGATGTCCAACCCACTCCCACAGCTATATTTTTTTGCCCCAAATTAAACGAGCCTCAAGTATACGAGTAATATTCACCCCAATTGGTCTTCCTACTTGTTTTGGACTTGTCATAAACCTTAGTCTAAAAGTAGATAAAGTAGATGTAAAGATTTAGTTGAAATAAAATTATGATAAAATATTGTTAAGTGTACTAAATGATCAATCAAAATATAGCACATAAAATTGAGCTGAATGAAACCTATGCCACAACCAAACCCGTCTTTATTAACGTTCAATGACACGTACCACTTATCTAAAGCTAAGTAGAGTCCTGTCTAACTTAGCTTGAATCTGAACTGAATCATATAATCCAAGTGAGATAAAGTTCAATCAAAGGGCGACGAACTTATTTAACCTTTCACTTATCTGCGCAACACTTACACCTTCTCCAATCTAAAAACAAGAACAAGAAAATTAAATAATGCAAAATATCATCATATACATACATACATCATCTTATAAGCAATAATACTCCTAGCTACTTTCCATTGAAAATGATGAAAGATAATTAGCTAATTACTGAAAAATTCAAACTAATTAATTACGTACCTGTGCATGGATGTTATGAAAGATGGAGTTATCATCAACAGAATAAGTTGCATTAAGAACCTCAGCATGTTCTTCATGGAGAATACGTATAGCTTCAATGAAAACAAAATGACAGTCCAATCCAGTGACCAAGATCACCTCCAGTGCACCACCATTGTTGTTTTCATGTAACTCGATTCGCACCGGCGATTTTAGCATGCCATTGTTATTATTATTACTACGTGATGATACAGGAACGCCACCAATAACTAAAGTTTCCTTCATTTTCTTCAAATTCTCAACATCTTCTTGCAACTTCTTTATGTAGTTTGTTGCTTGGTCTATGTGATCCGGTAATGACATAAGCCCCTATGAACATTTTCAAAATTAAGTCACTGCAACAATAACAACAATGACATTATCGATCTATATACCACTCCGTTCCAAATTAAACTTCTCATGGAATAGTATTATGTGAGACGATTTCAAATTCAATGAGAAGTTTAAATTAAGACGAAGTGGCTAGTATATCTTAGTATATTAAAAACTCCACATCGTCAGAGACAAAAGACATAAATATATGCCATATAAAATGAAAGAATTTCATATATGCCATATAAAATTTTGTACATGAAAAGCATCATTAATTGTACCCCTTAACAGAGCGAGAACAAATTAAAGCATGCCTTAGTACGTATCAAAATGATTTGTCAGGCCATAACATTAGATATAAACATACATCCTCCGAAACAATAGCTAACATATAAAGAGTTAGAAGCTAGTGTTTCGGACTTCATCGTGGTACCAAAAAAAATAAAGAGTTGGAAGCTAATTAAGCGTAGAACCTTTGAAGATGAAGAAGAATCGTGAGGGACAAGAGAGTTGAGTTGAGAGTAAAGATCTTTGAGTTGGTTTCTTCTATTTTTCTCTATAGTTTTCCTATCCATTTTGGTGGAAGACTTGGAAGAGTAGTTGACTTCCATGACTATCTGACACTTATTTATGGGGGAGTATCGAATAGTGTATGAATAAAAAGCATAGGTTGTAATGATACAATAATATGGGAGAGTTGGTACTACTATATAGGGCCAAGCCAAAGATGTGGCCCTAATGTTATTGGCTAGTTTAGCTGTGGGTGAAACTTAGTGCAATTGTTGTGATCAGAACCAAATAATATTGGTCCCTTCACTTTTTATCTTTTGGAAACATTTGAGATTTAACCCATCATTTGTTAAATAATGATGAGTTTTGTTGTTTATAAATGGTACACTAATTAAAAATAACAACACATGATTCAGGTTTGCCAACATGAACTACTATTGTTGATGGGTCAAGACATCATGGATTTTAGCGAGTGGGACCAAGTTTAATGAGTATGTATATGACCGATGAAAATGTTTATCGTCAATTACAAATGACAAATTACTAAATTAGATAGATAAATTCCACTAATCAATTCGTATTTATTTAGTTTTTCCACGATCAAATAGAATAGTTCCACAAAATTTTGGAGTACTTCATCTAAATTACTTACACGACATTTAGGTAACTCCTTTTAATTTGAGCTTCAACAATTGTAAAAAATCCCGCTTAATTTCCAAAATAAAAAACAATTGTAAAAAAAAAAACGACATACATTTTAATTTACACGCAGACATAACAATGATTCAAGTTTTTTCACTCGCATATATATACACACAAAGGTATATACGACATATAATTAAGCCGAATATGAAACTATAAATGGTTGAAAGATGGCTCCTTTGTGACAAACATAAAAATGCAATGATATAAATCAAACGAACACTACTAATGATAGCAAAGGGCATAGATTAATGGAGTAACATATTACATATACACGTATTTGTGGACTTAGATTAGTCAAAGCGGATCTCATTTAACTTTCTCCGTCCACAAACGTGACGCACGACATTTTAGTTTTTACATACTTCTCGACGTTTGTTTTTGTTGGGCAACTTTTTGGATGGTTTTTTTTTTCTTCTTGTTTTCATCTTTGATCCTTCTTCGAACACAATACTGCCATTTATCTCATTTTATCCATTTCAGACTTCTCCCTTTTTTTTTTTTTTTTTTTTTTACGACGTTATAAAGATCTAGTTATTAATAGAAATAGATAACCTTTGATTACCTCTGTACACACTTAGTCAATCTTTGAGTCTTAGTTTCACACCTAGTCTTCCTAGCAATCTGTGTAGCACTAATTCTATACACTAATTACTATCCTTGTACATTTGAGTATATATTTACCAGCAATGATAATGAACGAGGCAGGGGATTACATTCTAATATGGTATCAGAGGCTTAGGTTTCCGATCCTACCTCTTCTCCTTTCGGTTGCTATGGCCACCGTCACTTCAACCTTCTTCTAAACACATAGCCGACCCCCGCCACAGGCCACGACCATGGCAGGCGAAGAAATTCGAACGGACACGCATAAGCCAACCTTTCACCCGGTTTTCACCGTCACCAATATCACGGCCAAGGTTCGTGTCCTTGATGGCAAAAAGGTAACCTACCAGAAATGGGTCTACCTTTTCCAAAACCACTGTCGTGGTCATAAGGCTATGCACCACATTGACGGCACAGGCCCTCCGGCTAAGAATAGCCCGGAGTACACTTCTTGGGCTGAAATCGACTCCCACGTCGTTGGGTGGATATACAACACTCTCTCTGATGACTTGCTGGACCGGGTTCTTGAACCAACATCCACCGCGCGCGAGGCCTGGCTCCGCGTTGAACGCATTTTCCTCAGCAACAAAGGTGCTCGGGCCTCCACATATGAGCACGAATTCAACAATCTCAAACTCTCCAATATGGCGTCCCTTGATGATTACTTCAAACGCCTCAAGCAATTAGCAGGTCAAATGAAGGACGTTGGTGTTGCCATTGACGACAAACGCGTCGTTCTCCAGATGGTTCGTGGACTCACCCTGGAATATGACACCGTGGCTACGCTCATTCACCAAACCATGCCCGATCTTGCCGATGCTCAGACTATAATAGAGCTTGAAGGTTTTCGAAAACCTGATCGCGAAGAAGGGGCGACCTCCTCGGTTGTACTCATCGCCTCCAAGGACGCGACCGCCGAGGACCCCACGTGGTCCGATGAGCCTCGCGCTCCGAGCCTGCCGCTGCCACCACAGTCCCGATCTAACAACAAGGGTGGCCGAAACAATAAGAAGGGTGGTAAACATGGCAATCACCGCCCCCAATCGCACCCACAACCACGCTCTCCGGCGTGGGGACAGCCGCAGTGGGTCCCGCAGTACACACCACCACCATGCCCTTTCCGACTTACTAGGGCTGGATGCCTCTCTATCAGCCGCCTGCTCAGCCGCTTTGGACGCCACCTGCTGTTCGTCCTTCTTTTTCTGATCGCAGGACCGGACATCCACCTGCTCCTCGTGGATTTGGGTCGTCCTATGGTCAAGCCCATCTGTTGGAAACTGAGTATATGCAGCCCACGGATATCGGGCAGGCCTTTCAGGCTATGTATTTTGGAGCTGCTCCTGACCCAAATTGGTATATGGACACCTGTAACAACTCTAAAATTTGCTCAAAGAAATATATAGAATTGTCACGCCGCAATTGACTATCGAGTCAATTGTTAGGCTATAAATTCAGACACAACAAACTAAACAAGAAAGATACAGCGGAAGTCTTAAAACTGTCGAACTACAATTCTCAAAACCAAACTCAAATTACATAATCCAAAAGAAATAAAGTTTCAATAAATGTTTGTGAATCCCCAACATGCAAATCGACTCCTCAAGCAAGCATCCAAAGCATCAAGACCTGTCAACTACGCCATCGAAGATTGACATAGGCCCCAGAACACGGTAGGGACGAACCAGAAAACAGAACGTCAGCACAAGCTGAGTAAGAAATAACAAGCATAAAGAACAAATAAGATACGCGCCTTGAGGCGCGTAGCTAACAAGAATGAATTGACGTTATAACATAGGATTAACAATAGCAACAGAGTGCATT
Source organism: Spergularia marina (assembly GCA_963680865.1). Lineage (NCBI taxonomy): Eukaryota > Viridiplantae > Streptophyta > Magnoliopsida > Caryophyllales > Caryophyllaceae > Spergularia > Spergularia marina. Next base: position 27,872,208 of record OY804546.1, read on the forward strand.
ATCAAAAGAGCATCGTCGCTCAATATATATATATATTGTTTAATTATTCGGCCAGGGTCCTACCCCATAGCCCCACTTAACGAACTTTGTTCGAGCTAGAGTTGTAATTATCGCCCTAATAATCCCGAGTGTGCACACCCCTCACAAGACAGGCCGATAGGACGAGCTCCCATCTAGGAGGAAGACTATTAGGAAGTCGGTAGCTAATCCGACCCTACGTACCTTGATCAGAGGTATATCAAACGATGATCGGCTGAGCCGAATACATCGTACTCTAGGTGGAGTCATTTATATTCTTTCATCCGTTTTATATACGTTATTCAAAGATGCATTATTTGACGATACAAGTTATAATGATCATAATCGATAGCTATTTGAAGCGAAACAAAACACAAGCAACAAGCAAACACACCACTCGACCGAGTGGCCGAGTGGTGGTCTCGGCTAGAGGCCGAAGGGCCGAGGAGGGCAAGAGGGCCGAAGGCCGTGGGGAGTATGGTGGTCGAAAGACCGCAAACGAATATTGATAAGACGGAAAGAAAAATACGCTCAATGATATAGCTAGGTACAAGCGAAACGGGTAACAAGAATGATGGTGTAAAGCAAGAACATGCGATGATCAAGCAAAGTGTATCAAACAAGAATATGGTAGTGAGAGATTTGTGATCAACGTTCTTACCTTACAACGCTAATCCTTAATCATCCAATTATAAACTCAATCCACAATTCCCTAATCAAAAAGATGTAACCATAAGTCTTAGAACTCACAACTATCACTAATATGAAACGGATCCACAAAGGGACAGTGGTAAAGAAACACGAATAACGTCTACCTCCGATATTGGATGACCACCAAATTTTTATATGTTGTATAAGGGTATGTCAGAAACCTCTCCTCAAACTTTCGTCCACAAACTCCAAGCTGATCAACGGGAATCAACTTTACAATGAACCACGAATAACAATTAGGGTTTACTCACGAAAACCAATGTAACTTTTGATACAGAAGTCTAAGCCTTACAAATTTTGGATATGTTTTCAAAGATATATTTAGGAACATCCCCACAAAATATCGTCTTAAAATATCTTCTGAGTCGACGGGAATCATCAGAATACCGAGGCGGCGACACAGTTTCCGGGTAGATAGATACAGCTCTACTAAAACACCTCTACAGTGAGAATCCCATGGAATCTTGGCATGATCTACATGTTTTTAGATTCGTATCGAAATCACGGTTCTAACGCCACCAACCAAGACTTAAGCAAAGGTCGTATGAGAAAGTTATGTGTGTTTGGAGTTGACATAGTTGTGCTGAGATCTTATGCGGGTGGAGGCTACGAAAAGAAGAGAGAGGGAAAGAAGGAGGCCGAATGGTTATGAAATAAAGCAAGGGTTTTCTTTATTATATGTATATATAGGTATGAGGGTAGACTCGGGTTTGGGCTTTATTCGTTGGGTGAGATGAGTGATCCATAAACCCGACCCAAACTCAATTATAGGAGCTCATTTTATCTTCCCATAATCGATTTAAAAAGTAACACCCTTATTAAATAATTACCCAAAAATACGGGGTGTTACAGTCTTCCCCCCTTAAAACAAAGATTCGTCCCGAATCTTAAATTCATTCTCCAAAGTGTCCTCAATTACCGTCCTTCCAAGTTTATAGTTCTCCAAACACTTGTTCAGTCGCACAACTCCATTTACAACCGCTTGAGCATTCGACCAAAGAGAGGGAGATGAAAGTAAATAGGCTTATATGTGTTTGATAGTATACATGGTACTAGGACACCATATACGATGAGAATAAGTAGTGACTCAACAACATAATTGCATGTATGAAAGGAAAGGAGTGAGAAATGGTATGTCAATACGTGTGCATCGTCAGTGCACAAAACGAATACGTGTGCATCATTAGTGCACAGAATAGGTATACATGCATCGTCAGTGCATGTAGTAAGTATGTCAATTTATCAGAATAATTCGATAAGATGCAACACGATTCATATAATAACAAGTGAAATCACGTAATTCACATAATTCAGAGTCAAGGACGAACATGCGACGTTCTCATCCCCCTTAAAGAAAAGGTTCGTCCTCGAACCAATGTACTTTATGTATCATGCGAGGAAATTATCTGACCATCGATAAATGCCACTTTTCACTTGTGTTTCCCAAATTAATATTTGATTGTCTCTTTCTCATCCCTAGGTCGACCATGCTTTGTCGTATTTTCTCGTGATTGTCGTTGATAGACATGGAACACATTACTAAAATAGAACCTTTCCTGAAGCCGGCAACTCAAACTTGTACCATATCTCGATCCTGAGAAGTTTTACTGAAATATTTATGTCCATTTGAATCTCATCGTTGCCACTTCCATGTCAAACCTTTATTGGAGTGTTCCCATCTCCACAAGGTATTGTCATTTAAACCTCAGAGTACTATTTAGTATCAAGACCACCGTCGTAGAACTTGTATCTAAAATCTCAACTCACGTGTAAGTTGAACTTCCACAATCATATTTCTTAATGCATATAGGCAGCTGGCTAAACAATATCTTAACATTCCATGTATCCTTCACATTCTTGTTCGACAAAGTGAATTGACATCGATTGTCCCTCTATTGTGAGCCACTCAAGTCGTCATCCTCGTTATATTGTTGTGAGCTCATAAAAGACGTTGTAACCTTTTAAGCTAAACTTTCATCTCCATAATTGTTGTCATCTAGTGTCGTTTTACCCCGGCAAGATATTGTCGTCATCTAATAATTGTTTTATCGCACTGAGTAGACTCATTTTTTTTTTTGTTTTTGCTAATGACTTTACATAGACCTTTATGCTTGCTTGGTGTGTCCGGGATTTTTATATTCTCTATGCCATTCACGATGGTTCCATAATTCCTTAAGTTGTTGACCACAGCTTTTGAGTTTCCACCTCATCGTTAACTTGTCGTCTCATACTACTCATTAAGTTTCAGTAATCTCGCTGAATGTCTGATGTTAGATCCTTGAATTATACACCTATTTCACCCTTTTCGTGATGGGCTAATGTAATACCCCGGATTTCAGAGGAGATCCTTGAGAGATTAAGGGCTCATATGAGGTGCTTAAGAGGATTGATAGTGCTACTCATACCAACAAAGTCGACTTTCCTTTTAGGAAGCCCATGTGAAAAGAACTCCAAAGTTAAGCGTGCTTGACTGGGAGTAATTTCAGGATGGGTGACCTCCTGGGAAGTTTCCCAGGGTGCGCACGAGTGAGGTCAAAGTGCGCCGGAAGGACCCGTGTTGGTCTGTGAGGTCAGCCCACAGCCTGACTCTGATACCATTTGTAACACCCCGGCTCATCGCCTGAGACCGCGTGTTGATCTTGTGGTCAGGAGAGCCCAGGTCAGCCGCCTAGCGGGGGAAAGATCCTGGAGCTAGACTATGGTTGGCTGCCAGTCGCAACGAGGACGTTGCTTTCTTAAGAGGGGGTGAATGTAATACCCCGGATTTCAGAGGAGATCCTTGAGAGATTAAGGGCTCATATGAGGTGCTTAAGAGGATTGATAGTGCTACTCATACCAACAAAGTCGACTTTCCTTTTAGGAAGCCCATGTGAAAAGAACTCCAAAGTTAAGCGTGCTTGACTGGGAGTAATTTCAGGATGGGTGACCTCCTGGGAAGTTTCCCAGGGTGCGCACGAGTGAGGTCAAAGTGCACCGGAAGGACCCGTGTTGGTCTGTGAGGTCAGCCCACAGCCTGGCAAGCTGCCATAGGTGACTACTCTCGGCTCAGGCGATGAGCCGGGGTGTTACAGCTAAACTCGAATGTCTCTAAAGTTTAAGACTATAATCATCACTTTAACCTCAATTCAAGTAGGTCATTCTCCTCATACTCATTGGGTTTCCTGAACACGCCCGCTGTAGTTCTCCAAATTTTATCCGTTCATGACTCACATCAACCCTTAAGTAATACTTAGAGTCAACTTCTTTGGTTGTGCGAACGAGTTTAATCATATAATCATATGACCTTAATGTGTTAAGAGTATCACCCGTTAGCTAGGAGTTTTCCTTCCATATCCAGTTCTCATTTGATCCTCAAAACATATTGTACAGGCCTCGGAGTCACTTTCCTCTGTTTCTTGCACATTGGAGTCTTCTTGAATCCATGTCTCACAGGTGTAGACCTTAAAGCAATACACAAGCTTTATGTAACTGCAAGGAAACCCTTTCGGGACTTGATCAAACACATATTTGTATCCAAAGTTCCCAAGTGTTGACGCACTTTTTAGCCTTAGTCATTAAGACCATCATCCTAAATTGACTTGAAGAAACTTTGTCCTTGTAAACATGTAGCCTCAAGTCTCAAACTTGTCAAGCTAAAACTGATATGATTATCCTTAGTTCTCTTTTGTTGTCTTCTCATCTGTTTCATAACACCAAAGCCGCCTGAACTAATGCAATACAACTGTAACTTCTCAAAAAGGGGTTTAATTTTATTTTCAGTAACTCAATACCATAGGCGTTATGTAGGTAGTATCAACTCTGATCATAATAACAATCGCTAGATCCTCTATACAAAGTCCTTTTCGATTATCTAACACTTTTAAATTTCTTCCACGACAATTCCAATCCCATAACTCTACATCTTCGAAGTTCTCATTCCTTTCCTAGTTATTTAAACCAAAATGTACTAGGAGTCATCCTTTAACTTGAAATTAAAATCAAAGCCTCCAACGACTTCAAATCTCGAGATATGATGCTCAAAGTGCCTTGAACTCAAAGGGCGCAACAACGCTACCACCTCGAAATTACTTCACATTCCATTAACTTGTTTGTCAGGGTAAACACTATCAATCCATATCGACTAAGTTCATTTGTCGCAAGCCACAACGTCAAGAATGTAAATTTAACCAAATTAGATATAGCGCCCCATACGTTATCTTTTCCATTAGACTTGGGTGTCAATCACTAAGCACGCCCCATCTCAATCTTAATTTATCCACCAAAACATGATCTACAATGCCTTCAGAAAGACCGATGCCAAGGGCATAGTGTACAAACACCACTCATGAATAATAGCATTCCATACATATGAAGTCTCAAAATTAACCTTGCAGTAGTGGATTCAAACAATATCTTTATGTCGACTTTGCCCTACACATTATATGGTACATCAGTCCTACTAACTTATGACCTCGATATTGTTGTAGCACAGCGACGTTCCTTTTCTACTTACGTCTACACTCCATTGTTGAAAGTCCAGAAGCAACTTATGAAACAAATATTGTCCTAGTGGTTCTGTTGTGTTATGTTTGACTTGTAGGTTGGAGGTTCAAACCTTGTAACAAACAAATGTGTCTCATTTCCTTCGAGTCTTGCATGTACGCAACTAGTTGAATCTCCTTCACCACTTCGGTTTTCGAACAATTGTTGAAGTCATAACCATGTTATCTCTTCTATTTTATTAAGTATACCAATCATGTACCAATAGGTGTAACTGACCTTGAACATTGAATCTTTGTCCCCAAACCATCTAATTGTACCTCTAAAATTTTAATACCCAAATTTAATTGATCAATCCTCATGATAACCTCAAAATTTCACTTCCCATTATATATTAGGCGCCCAACACTTCTATCATATGATTTACCGAAAGAAAACTCATACAGATATATCGATGATTCCAGAACTCATGAATGTGTCCCTTTGCTCATTTATATTCCATAATACTACAATCATGCATAGGCAGTAATTACCAACGCTAGCCGTAGTTCATACAACATAGTCCCAAATCAAATTTGATTACTCACTTAAAACCCATAAGCACCAACCTTTACCCAAACGGCCCTAATTTGAAGAATCGTGTTATGGGTCCCGAGGTAAATAGTTTACCTTTATGGTACGACTTTCAAATGAACCAAGTATGAAATCCCATGTAATACTAATAATCAACCAACCGTATTATTCGAGTGTTTTATTTGAACATACGAAATTAGAGTAATGCTTTTCTGTTTAACTCGTCCATATGATTTATCAATTACTGATTCGATTCAAATTCTGTAAGGAGAAAGACGGAAAGTAGTGCAGGCTGCGCCTTGGCCAAGACCGGTGGACACTCTCCCTGGTGCCAACGTGAGCCATCGGTCAAACCGAGTCCGGCCATTTAGAACGGGTGAGTCGAGGACACAAAACACACAGACATATAAGTTTTCAGATAGCACGTGATCTCAATCAAATAACATTGACCTGAACATATTTATAGGGGCATTGTCTCCTTTTTCTAAAATGATTACAAGACACATAGTCTAAATGCAAAGAAAACAAAGCAAGGGAAATCACAGAAATCCTCAATTTTAAAGTATCGAACCCAAAATCGTGTCACTTCTAGCTTGCACTACTTTAAAACCTCACAACTCTTGCAGAAATATATATTGACCTTCAATTTGTCCCAACAGAATTTGATTCATTTCGAGAGTTCCTTCAAAATTTAGGTGCTTCCAGTACCGTAAATTGCATAACAAATCCTTGTCATCTAACCCCAAAATGTCGAAAACAATCATATGCCTGATATCCTCAATAAAATTTCTCAGTTCTCTTAACGTTACTTGGCATTCCCAATTTCTCAGTTCTCTTAACGTTACTTAAAATCCGCGTCGATGGCATTTGAATGACGTAAGGTCGAGTATACAAGAACCTACAACGCATAAGCTTAGCTCCTTCATAGACTCACCATTACTAGTCCCTTCTTCGACTTTTCACTTTCCCTTAAAATAATCGTTGTACTAGATTCAATTGGTGGAGCAAAGTTAGATTGAGTAGTGTCGGCTGTTTCTACAGGAATAAGCATAGGTTCGTCTCGATTCATTTTTCCCAACGATCTTATTTGATTCAATACCATGAATAGAGTTTTATGGTTAGGAAAAGAGGAAGTAGACGATTGCTTCCAAATTTGTGGTTTACCACCATCTCACATACACAAACCCAAGGGTATGTTCTGTCTCATATCTCACCTAAAATGGCCAAATCCTCGATAACTATAAACATTCAGTGCTCAAATACAATCATACTATCATCATCTTCAACTAATCCCTAATATAAACCCAAAAGGTGCTTAATGCCTCTATTTAACTTGCAATACTGTCGATCTATTCCAATACCCTAGTCGCCTTAAGCATTTCAATATCACATTCGAAACAATAAACTAAATTTCGAAACTCATAAATTAATAGATCATCAATTACTGTTAGCACCAAAGATAATCTCTAAAGTGGGTCGGTGTAAAATATTCACTTTTAGAACACCCAAAAATCAATCCAAGAACTCCATGGTGTAGTACAAGAACAAGTAGCACGTAGCAACTAGCATGCGAATGAATGCACCCGACTCGCCCCCATTTTAAAACTTTCAAAATTTGTTTTGAAAACTTTTGTAGACTCGACGAATCAGAACCTAACGCTCTGATACCAACTGTAACAACCCTAAAATTTGCTCAAAGAAATATATAGAATTGTCACGCCGCAATTGACTATCGAGTCAATTGCTAGGCTATAAATTCAGACACAACAAACTAAACAAGAAAGATACAGCGGAAGTCTTAAAACTGTCGAACTACAATTCTCAAAACCAAACTCAAATTACATAATCCAAAAGAAATAAAGTTTCAATAAATGTTTGTGAATCCCCAACATGCAAATCGACTCCTCAAGCAAGCATCCAAAGCATCAAGACCTGTCAACTACGCCATCGAAGATTGACATAGGCCCCAGAACACGGTAGGGACGAACCAGAAAACAGAACGTCAGCACAAGCTGAGTAAGAAATAACAAGCATAAAGAACAAATAAGATACGCGCCTTGAGGCGCGTAGCTAACAAGAATGAATTGACGTTATAACATAGGATTAACAATAGCAACAGAGTGCATTATCAAAAGAGCATCGTCGCTCAATATATATATATTGTTTAATTATTCGGCCAGGGTCCTACCCCATAGCCCCACTTAACGAACTTTGTTCGAGCTAGAGTTGTAATTATCGCCCTAATAATCCCGAGTGTGCACACCCCTCACAAGACAGGCCGGTAGGACGAGCTCCCATCTAGGAGGAAGACTATTAGGAAGTCGGTAGCTAATCCGACCCTACGTACCTTGATCAGAGGTATATCAAACGATGATCGGCCGAGCCGAATACATCGTACTCTAGGTGGAGTCATTTATATTCTTTCATCCGTTTTATATACGTTATTCAAAGATGCATTATTTGACGATACAAGTTATAATGATCATAATCGATAGCTATTTGAAGCGAAACAAAACACAAGCAACAAGCAAACACACCACTCGACCGAGTGGCCGAGTGGTGGTCTCGGCTAGAGGCCGAAGGGCCGAGGAGGGCAAGAGGGCCGAAGGCCGTGGGGAGTATGGTGGTCGAAAGACCGCAAACGAATATTGATAAGACGGAAAGAAAAATACGCTCAATGATATAGCTAGGTACAAGCGAAACGGGTAACAAGAATGATGGTGTAAAGCAAGAACATGCGATGATCAAGCAAAGTGTATCAAACAAGAATATGGTAGTGAGAGATTTGTGATCAACGTTCTTACCTTACAACGCTAATCCTTAATCATCCAATTATAAACTCAATCCACAATTCCCTAATCAAAAAGATGTAACCATAAGTCTTAGAACTCACAACTATCACTAATATGAAACGGATCCACAAAGGGACAGTGGTAAAGAAACACGAATAACGTTTACCTCCGATATTGGATGACCACCAAATTTTTATATGTTGTATAAGGGTATGTCAGAAACCTCTCCTCAAACTTTCGTCCACAAACTCCAAGCGGATCAACGGGAATCAACTTTACAATGAACCACGAATAACAATTAGGGTTTACTCACGAAAACCAATTTAACTTTTGATACAGAAGTCTAGGCCTTACCAATTTTTGATATGTTTTCAAATATATATTTAGGAACATCCCCACAAAATATCGTCTTAAAATATCTTCTGAGTCGACGGGAATCATCAGAATACCGAGGCGGCGACACAGTTTCCGGGTAGATAGATACAGCTCTACTAAAACACCTCTACAGTGAGCATCCCATGGAATCTTGGCATGATCTACATGTTGTTAGATTCGTATCGAAATCACGGTTCTAACTCCACCAACCACGACTTAAGCAAAGGTCGTATGAGAAAGTTATGTGTGTTTGGAGTTGACATAGTTGTGCTGAGATCTTATGCGGGTGGAGGCTACGAAAAGAAGAGAGAGGGAAAGAAGGAGGCCGAATGGTTATGAAATAAAGCAAGGGTTTTCTTTATTATATGTATATATAGGTATGAGGGTAGACTCGGGTTTGGGCTTTATTCGTTGGGTGAGATGAGTGATCCATAAACCCGACCCAAACTCAATTATAGGAGCTCATTTTATCTTCCCATAATCGATTTAAAAAGTAACACCCTTATTAAATAATTACCCAAAAATACGGGGTGTTACAACACCGAGGCGTCATCTCACTTGACCGCTGATCCAAGTATACTTGTTCGCCCTTTTAATTTGAGCAGTATTCGTTCCATATATGTTGGTAATGGCAATAGTATTCCAGTTCACGGTTCCGAAACCGCCATTCTCCCCCACCCAAACCGTGCCCTTTCCTTACAAAACATCCTGTATACTCCTCACATGATTAAAAATCTCATTTCTGTTCGCCAATTCATCAAAGATAATAATGTTTCCGTAGAATTTGACCCGAATGGTTTTTCTGTGAAGAACCTTCAGACTGGGAGTACGATTTTGAGGAGTAACAGCACTGGCGAGTTGTACCTGGTTTCGCCCACCAGCCCTTCCCAGCCCACTCACCACATCCTCACAGTTCTTTCGTCCGATGTGTGGCACCACCGCCTTGGTGATCCCGGTACCCCTGTTTTTCAATATTTAAAATCTAGCTCTAGGATTCGTTGTAATAAGGCGCACGACTCCACCTTATGTCATGCTTGTCAAATTAGTAAACACAAACGATTGCCATTTTACGATTCTACTTCCACCACGCTTGCACCCTTTGATATCATTCACAGTGACTTATGGACTTCCCCTGTCCCTAGCAAAAGTGGTTTTAAGTACTATCTTGTGCTCATTGACAATTTTACGCAATTTGTTTGGGTTTATCCTCTCAAAAATAAATCGGATGTGTTTTCCAAATTTCTCCAATTTCGCGCCCATATTATCACTCAGTTTGAACGTAACATCAAAAGTTTCCAATGTGACATGGGCAGTGAATTTGACAACACTTCGTTCCACTCTTTCGCCACAACCAACGGCTTAGTTTTTCGTTTCTCTTGTCCTAAAACGTCCTCTCAAAATGGCAAAGCTGAGCGTATGATCCGACGTCTCAATGACATCATGCTCACTCTTCTCTCTCAAGCCTCCCTTCCCAATAATTTCTGGGTAGAAGCCTTACACACAGCGACTTACCTTCACAATATTCTTCCCACCAAAACTCTCGCCTTCCGCTCCCCGACTTCCGCCCTTTACCTCAAACAACCCTCCTACGACCATTAAAATTATGAACAAAGTAAAGGGCTAATTAATATCAAGCATAAGAGAATTAGGCTATACATGTTACCATTACACGTACACTTTTTTTTTCTTAGTAATGCCAATTAAAGGCTTTGCTTTGGTAAAACACAATAGTAATTTCGTAATTTTGTCTCACATTGAAGGATTAGAAAGCTTTAATTGTTGGGTGTATTCTATATATGTGAGTTTTCTCATACGAGCTGAGTATGTTTTAGCTCTATTTGGAGTGACGGTAAGCTATTCAGGATGCTCTTTCATGCGCATCACTATCGTGTTTGTGACAAGTCCGATCCTCTCTATCTCGTTATAATTTTATAAACAGAAACTTTGATTGATACATAATTATTTCTGTATTGTTTATAAAATATAACGAGATAGAGGGAATCAGATGCACGTACGTATGTAACCTATGCCCTATGTAATGAAGTTGATATAGACATAGAACAAAAGTACAAAACTTCATATTTTGAATACTTGATCACGTGTGTAATATTTCACTATAAATGTGTTATTTAATATAGTATATATAATTGAAGACCAAGGATTACATAATCATACATCTATATAGTTGGCCACCTGATCAAGATTGTCAGATGGACCAACAAAACGGGAAATATTCAAGAGGAACATCAAATTGCTTGCTCAAAAACATTAGATCATGCAAATTTAAGAGATTACTACTTGAGGGAGGTCTTCCGGAGTTGCGTATATAGTTAAGAAATTTCGGAACTTGCTGATGGATCTGTTCACACTCCATGCTCAAAGAGCAAACCTCTGCAACCTCTCAGTGATCCTTGCAACTGCGTCGCTTCCCCCAGCCTACGACAATAACAACAAAGTATTAGTCTCAAAACCTCCTATTAGATACGTGTGTGGTAACTTTTTCTAGAAGTTATGTTTAAATCTATAAAAGCTCAATTCATTAGTGCATGCGTCGGCCACCTAGAAACATTTTATTCTTTAAAATTTAAGGTTGATTATATTTAGGTTTTAATTTACAATTTACTATCCTGCATACGACAACGATTTTTACCCCAACGCATTATAAAGGACTGTCTTATCCAAGTATTTATCCGAATTTGCGCATGTTTCACAAAAGTGTATACAATGTGTGTATATATACCTGAGCATGAATGGTGTGAAAGACGGTGCTTTCAACAACAGAATAGTTAGCATCAATGACCTCAGCATTCTCCTCATTCAAAATGCGCATGGCTTCAGTGAACACAAACTGGCACTCCAACCCAGTTATGAGGATGATCTCTAGAGTTCCATGTGATTCATTAATCTGAACTTGGACTGGCGAATTCGACAGCCCAGTTCTGCTGCCGTGAGATCCACCAGAACCACCACCGCGCAAGCTGTCTCGCTGCTGCCTTAGGTTCTCCACATTCCCTTGCAGCTGAGTTATGTAGTTTGTTGCTCCATCTATCTGATCAGGCAATGGCATAGCATCCTGCAATTTAGTTATCAACATCACCCTTTTAGATTTTTGCAAGATAACATGTAAACCTTAAGCTTCTTGATAACATGTTATTATGTAGCGATCTTGAATATGTAATTAACGCCAGGGTAAATGACTAGTGATTTTCATTTTTGATTCTCTCTAGATATTGTGGAGAGAAAACCCTAGAACAAAAACAGGCTTCTAAAACCCTAAATCCGCCAACTTACCTTTTACTCACTTCGATCCCTAGGATAGTTGAGTATTCGGTTTGAATTTCCCACTCATATTAAAACTAAATGTTAACAATGATGGAGGAAATAATTTGGTCTGAGAAATGTCGTCGAGGGAAATAACCATCGAAGCCAACAGTATTCTTAGGATTTGTAGTAAGCTTGTATGAATTCATGCATATCTTAAAAGTTAAAACCCTATAGATCCACCAAATTTTACATACAATATGAGAGTTTGCAAAGAAAATTCTATGTAGGGACTATATATATGTTTGGTGTAGAAAATGATGATGATCAGAACTCTATTTAGTACTTCGGGTTAAAAAAACTCATAAAAAGAATATATACGTCAACTATTATTGAAGTACTCCGTATACTGCATGCGCACTATATAGCAATATGTATCAATCATAGTTTGTTCAGTGACAATATATATCCACGGTTAGGGTTTCAAAACCCGACATAGATAACCCTAGTGACTCTTTTTAAATTAAGTGTAATTGGTTAATTAGATATACTTCGTGATCATAATAAGAGTCGTTTGTAACCCTCGGCCCCAACATAGATATAGCCTAACTACTCCTCTTTAAACCAACGGCATAATATAAACAAATAACGACACACCAATTTCGACTATAACTATTAACGAACATAGGTAGAGAGGTGCAAGATATTAAGGAAATATATACCCTTGAGCATGAGCCATCACCAGGAACAAGAGAGTTGAGCTGAGAGTAAAGGTTTTTCATTTGGTCTCTCCTCTTTTTTTCAACAGTCTTCCTATCTTTCCTAGATGAAGAACCCTTGTCCATGATGTTCCTAAGAAATGTAGGGCAAATTAAACTTATTCTTTTGGTATGACTAATAAGCTGACTTGTGCCCTAAAGTGATTTTTGTGCTGTTTACTAATGATTTATGTCAGTCACTTGGATAGGATATTTATAGGACAATGCAAGTGAATGAGGGAATAATTTGAAGGGTGCAAAAGTTGCAGAAATTTGTGGCAAAGCAAACAAAGGTTTCATGTGTGGGCCGAATCATGCCATGTATCACTATCCGGGCATCTTTTTGTGTATGGAATGAGCCGTAACGATAATTTTGATGTTAGCAGACATCGAATTTAGGTTATGATTCTTAAATAATTACATATTTTGATAACTGTATTAGCCAATCAGCCGTAAAAGGTTACACACACACACACGGATGCCGATTATAGAAGATGATAAGAGCCGATTCACATACTGTAACTCTTAACTAGATCATGAACTTCAACGTGTATATATGATATAACACGAGGATGCATGTAAACTGATGAATTCACATAGTATGATAATAGTAATACACTTTACAAATATAGAAGGGGCATGTGGGAACATTAGCAAGACTTTTAAATAATGCAAGTGAAGAAGCAAGACATCATATATGCATACGTGGGTAATGTCCTTTTCCTTTCCGTATATCTTTCGTTTGAATTTCAAACTTGGATTATCGATTGATGGATGATCATGTACTTTAATTATAGACTAAACTGTTGGGATGCCGTTGGATGTATGACGAAATTATATTTACACACACAAAGAAACAAACCAAAAGAAAGGCATGTATAACTACGTCATTTATGCCTCTCAAAGAAGATATTTTATAGACGGCTGTGAGCCTGTGAGGCTATGACTATTGACATTCTAATTGAGTCACATATACAGTCTCGTATTTAAAGTTAAATGATAGATGAGCAAGTGAAAAACGTTAAGTGTAGAGAGCCGCGAGACTTATCTAGGGTATCGATAGTTGTGACTTTATTTCATAAAAAATATTACAGTTTAACGACTTACGAAAATATAATTAAGACATGTTTCTACTAGACTAGACAATTATATACACCATCCAGTAACTAAATTAATATCTAACATAGATCATTAAATCTAAGGTATACGGAGTGCAATATTTGATTGAATCTCAACCATCTGTTTGTATTTTTTTTTTTTGGTTACGAATTACGAAGTTATACGAGTAGTTTTTACATAGTTTGATTGTTTCTACTACTATGAGATAACATTTTAGTCTGATATTAATTCTAGACCGTTTTACATGTGATTTTAGTGCACAACTTTGATTTATAAAGTAACCTATTTCCAAATCGGAACCATATACTACTGTATATACTAAGGCAAAGTCTCGTATGAGACGGCCTCACATCAAATTATTGTGAAACCAATTTATTTGGTTAAAAAGTGACCAGTTTAACATTATTTGCGACCACTGTATAGCTTTTATGAATGATTTTAATTAGTTTATAACTAACTGCATTTGTTGTGATATAAATCAGTCACTAAAAGAAGTATAATGGTCACTAAAATCGTAAAAGTAGTCAGTATAGAAACGAATAAGATGGTCTCACAATAAGCAATCAACAAAAGTAATATATTGGTTAACGTAAAAGAGAAATTAAATTACTGCATAAATCCCATGTACATGAAAGTTCAACAACTTGGCCCTAATTTATATGAGACGGTCTTATACAAAGTTTACTGGTAAATTAGATACCAAAAACACATCCAAAAGTCTGATAAATTATAAATTATAAATTAAAAAATGATCGGGTCGATTGCGTTCCAAGCGCGTTCTAGTTTCTCCGTCCACAAATGTGTCGCACGAAATAGAAGAATTATTATCTGCAACTTGGTTGTAAAAGTTGATTGCATGTTACGTTTTATGTCCTACACAATATCTTTCAGACATAATAGTGACATTATTTATCCATTTCAGACCTTAATTTTTTTGTGAATGTTTCATAGATTCTCATTTGTCCCATTTTTGTCCAATTGATTCGGTCTAATATCTACCTTCTATATGACCTAAAAAAAAAAAAAAAAAATACTAATCTTCTATATCTGCCTTTAAACATTTAAACATCTTAGGCCCGTGTAGGGTCATAATTGGTCCTTATTTTTGTTTCTATTATATTTCATTAATTTTTATAGGATTGCCAACATTTCGACATATTACATTCACCGAGTTCGTATTGGTAATTCACCAATTAATAATCAAAAATTTTAAATTAATAACGATTTGGATTTTTATCGAATGGGTTCATATTATCTCCAAGTTGCATGTCCTTCCCATTTCGATTTCGAAAAAATAAATAAATGAAATTTCGTAATATATATTACCAGTTACCATTAGCTAGCCAATTTGACTCCAAATGGCCGGATTTCTAAATAAGGCATGTGCAATATAACTACATTTTTCTGATTTGATTTTATTTAATTTGAACTAAACTTTGATTTGATTCGATCTGAACTGTATTTATTGACAAATTATCTGTATTTAGACTAATTGTGTTTGTTTGATAGGACTGCATCTTTTTGATCTAATCTATTCTCATTTGAATGCAACTGAACTAATCTGATCTGATTTGAATGTCTATGAACTGATTTGATCTGATTTGAATTTGTTAAAAAGTTTAGTTAAATTTCGACGAATTTACATAAAAAAAAATGGACTAAATTTATTGATCGTTATTTCAACAATTCTTAACTAATCTGATCCGATCCGATTTAAATGCGCATGAACTGATCTGATCTGTTTGAATACAAAAAAATTTAAGTCCTATCAAATAGAACCTTAATAACTAAAAATAGACTAAATTCATTGGTTATTATTTGGATGATTTTGATGTGATTTAAATTGAATGAAACTGATCTGATTTTATAAATTGATTTGAATTCACCGTTTTTTTATTTGAATCATACAAAATCTTAAGTCCTGTTTGTTAGGAGTTACAAGTAAAAAGGAATATATTCAACACAGATCAGATGCATTCAAATCAGATTAAATCAGATCATATTTATTCAATTAGATCAAATCAAATCAGAATTGTCCAAATAATGATCAATGAGTTTAGTCCATTTCTTGATATTTAGTCGAAAATCAGTTAGATTTTCAACAAATTCAGATCAGATCAGATCATTTCAGAGTCATTCAAATCAGATAAGAATATGCAGTCTTATCAAACAGAACCTAAGTCATAGTTTTATTAGTAGCTTATTAGTTATGTTATTCTAAGAAGATCCAATTGTTGAATAAGTTCCTATATACGTAATATATGTCCTTCTGAAAGTAACTTGTACAAGTGCTTGATTTCCGTGTCACTTAGTCCAAATATTTGGGGACCAATTTTTAAGATTATACAGTGTACATATATAACTATATAAGTACACTCTGTGTTGCTCTCACGTAAGACGGTCTCAGAGTGAGACTTTGAGCAATCGGTGAAAACACAATTCACTCCCATAGGTATGTAATTATTCGCTGAGTCGAAATCACGGAACAAGAAACACGAGGGGGAACAAGTAGGCGAAGTAAGCAGTTTAGTGAGCAGTATGAACAACAGCAGAAAAGCAAATCAGAAAGCTTATTAAAGGAAGTTTGTATCCAAAAAGGGATCAGTCAGGTAAAACCAGACAACAGTAGTCAAGGACTAGTCTTTAGTAGGTCTCAAACTGCTTAAATATTCATCGACTAATCAGAACTGAAGTAACCTTCTCCTATTCGATATATATTCACACTTGACTTAAGATACCTGTGACGACATAATTCATGTGCTACACGATTATGTTACTTTGGTCTTCCTAGAATATTATTTTGCCTATCATTTTTGGACGGAGAACATCATTCACCATTCACCAACGTATCGTCATCAATATTCCACATTATTATCCTTCACCGGTTCATATATACGACATAATCAATTACGAGTTTATGTTTAGGTATTAATTTAGATGGTTTACGTTTGATTTAAAATACCCTCTTACATTTTCAAATCGAACTCACGCATTAATTCACGTCAATTGTGGATGATCATCACAATTTATTTTTCATTTTGTCACACAAATTTGGACCCATTTTGTCTCGGTGTATTATCCATATAACTAAAGTAAATCATACAACACAAATTCTCATAAAAGATGGTCTCTTAATAAATTATTGAGAGACCATTATAATGTGTTATAAACTAACAATTTTGTACATTACTTGTAACCATAATAATACTTTAAGCAATCTGTTTAATTTGCTATATATCACATAATCAATCAATATATATATATATATATATAAACGAAGTTTTTTTCGTGGCCATTCAACGCGTCCAGAGCATTTCTAATTTTCTTAGAGCTTTGTATCTTTTATTGTTACATTCTTAGGTAAAGTGTATAAACATAAAAAAAAGTCGTTTTGGGAAATAATAACATGGTACTATACTTTTTACAAATTTAGGTAAAGTACTAAACTTCATACAATACAAATTTAGGTAAAGTGCATAAACATTCTTTTATTCTTTCTTTAACGCCTTCGTTTCCATATTCTCATGTCAAAATACTCACATGTGAAACTGGGTTGGAAATAATATATTGATACTATACGTTTTGGAAAAAGATGGTGCATAAACATAAAAATAGAAAAATCTTACCATGAGAATTATACGTGCATGTTTTCTATACGTTTTGGGAAAAGATGGTGCATAAACATAAAAATAGAAAAAACTTACCATGAGATTATACGTGCATGTATTCTATAATCCTTCGTGGACAAGCCTTAAGGAATTTATGTCAACCTGGGATGTAAAAATATGCAAGATTAACTTTGCATGAATGGAAAATTTAGCATAAAAATATGCAAGATTGACTTTGCATGAATGGAAGATTTAGCATAATAAAAAAAAAGTCTTACCATGAGACCATACGTGTATGTTATGGGATTATTGGTATTAGGTATGTATGTATATTATGGGGGCCGACAATACGATCATAAAATAAGTAATTAAATTATAATTACCCCTCAACTAAGTATGTATTATCCAACAATAATCAAGCATACAGAATTTGTTTAAATTCTAAAATTAATAGAAATTTTTATTTTTTAAAAGAGTTACTTGAACCGTGCAACGCACCGGCTTACAACTAGTTATTTATGATTTTGAAGGTTCCACCATATAAAATTAGCTAAAATTTATAAAGTAACTCATTTGCAAAACTTAGATTAAGTGTAAGGGCCCTTAACTAAAACGATTACAAAACGCAGGATAAGAGTCACTAGTTATATAAACGGGGTCACGATGTAAACAACAGGGTTCGTCTCTCACAAGACCTACTGATCGTAAAAATAATTGAAAGGCAATATTCAAGTCTCCATAAGAACTAATGCACCTTGGACTATCCCCTGATTTTATTTGTTGATGTTTCCAAGGGGGGAAATGAGTCTTCTTTTGACGTCATTGTTTATTTACATACTCGTACTAAAATTCCTTTTAGAGTATTTTTTTATATCAATCTGGTATCTTGCTATATTTTTATATACCAATTTAGGCATTTGACTAACATAAAACTTTCCAACATGACTACTTCACGTTCATCACACGCTCGCGCGTACACACCAAAAAAAAAAAAAAAAAAAAAATCCAATATTGGGTTAGAACTGGTGGGCTTTATGTCTTTCACTGTTGGACCAAGTGAGATACAAAGAGTTGTAAAGCCCAGCCATCGATTGGACCATGACCTACACAGAAAGGTGGTCAAGCCTAGCCATCAGTTGGACAAAGCCTGATACAAATAGGTGGTCAAGTCGTCTAGCCATCGCTTGCACCAAGCCCGATACAGAAAGTTGGTCAACCCTAACCATCGGTTGGACCGAGATCAATACAAGAAAGGTGTTCAAGCTTAAATATCAGTTGGACGAAGTCTGACACAGAAAGGTGGTCAACCATAACCATCAATTGAGCCAAGCACGATACATAAAGTTGGTCAGGCCTAGCCATGAATTGGATCATACCCGACACAACAACGAGTCGGTCAAGCTTACCCATGGATTGGATCATGCCGGAAACAACAGAGAGACGGTCAAGTATGGCCATCGGTTGGACCTAGGGGTGGCAAATGGGTCGTCGTGTCGGGTTATCACAGGTCGGTTCGTAACAGGTCGGGTCATACCGGGTCAGATGATCCTTCGGGTCGATTTTGGGTAGGTTCTATCGAGGGAATTTAGTTCCAAATCGGGTCGGTTTCGAGTCGGGTCACAATCGGTTTTAGTTACTAATGGTCATCTTTGGGCGTCATTTCGATTTTTGGCATTACGAGTCGGGTCATTGTCGAGTAACGGGAAATCGGGTCAGTTGCAGGTCTAGTCATCATCGGGTCGAGTCTGGTCGGGTTTTGTTGATCACAATTTCGAGCCTTATCGGGTCAAATTTTCGGGTCAACGAATCGGGTCGGGTCGGGTTTGGCAGCCCTTGGACCGCACCCAATACAGTAAGTTGGTCAGCCCTAGCCATCGATTGAACCAAGCCTGATATAGAAAGTTGGTCAAGCCTAGCCTTAGATTGGATCAAGCCCGATACACAAACTTGGTCAAGATCGCCCATCAGTTGGACCAAGCCCAATACTGAAGTTGGCCAAGCCTAGCCATCAACATTGACCAAGCCCCAAATAAAGCTGGTCAAGCACTCAAGCCTAGACATTGGTTGGACCAAGGCCAATACAGAAAGCGGGTCTGTCAAAGAAAAGTGGTCAGGATTTGCCATCGGGCCACTTGACCACCTCTAAAGTTCACTAAACTACACCAACCTATGGTAAAACCTTCGATTTCACAAAACGCTACAAGTTATACTAGAATCTCATTACCCATGTAGCAGGTGTAGCTCCTGCCTGAGGATGCTACAGAAAATGCGCATTTTGCGAATAATCTCTCCAAAAGTCTGTAAAGAAGAAGCATTTAAACAAGTTTCTCGCTTCCCATACACTCCGGCCAAAAACGGTCAATTCTATAACTTTCACAACAATATCCTATCTGCCCAAACCTAGAAATGTGACTATCAAATGGCCAGACAATGATCAAGGACGCAATCACAGCACCGAACCCAGCTTTCCGGGCCAGAAGAATGCCTACTGTTATTGATTCTACAGTCTACACTCTACACAGCCAATTTGCAAAGATTGCAATCAGATATAACAGCTATGCTCAGGTTAGAAGATTCTCATGTTACAGAGGTGGAACATGCAACTGTAAAAGTAAACTGCTAACTTCTACTAGTATAACTTTTGCTCAGTGAACGAAAATGATGCAATAACAGACAACAGACTATCAGCCATCAGACAAGTAGCTTTAAGAAGTAGCAGATGGTGTAAAATTCGTTCTCCCAGGATTTCACAGTGCCAAACATTGCAATGAAGTCACAAACGCATGACACTTAGTTGTAGCCGAAACCAATGACACCATAAACTACAGCGTTAAACCTGTATACTGAAATAATCCAATCCACACATAGTTGTGCAATAGCATAGAAGCAGACAAGCAGTTCTCATGAACATGTTTGGAACTAACTTAAATCACAGGCCAATCTTCAGGTGTGGTGCAATCAAACAAAAGTGATACATGTAGTTCAAAGTTACAGCATCCGAAATAGAAAGTCAAAAAACCTTTTTTTTTTTTCAAAAAAAAAAAAAACAAAAAAAAATGCATTGATGACTCATCCCTAACAGGATTCAGCATTTCCTACAGAATGAAAAGGCACTTTCTAATATCCAAACAATAGAGAAACGTTCACATAAAATTTCTAATCTTGAAGGCCATAAAATATTCGGCCCCCAAAACTTGAGAGCTACTAGTTGCCAAAGCTCCCCTACCACCCCTAAAAAAAAAACAAATAAAAGCAAACAAGCAGTAGATGAGAATTTTAACATCCAAAGTACTCTGCTGGGAATTTGATGGCGCAACCAAAGGCACATACACAAATAAGATTGCTAATCTATTGACTCCACTCACAAAGATGTGAAATAGATGATACAATCAGAGGACGCCAAAAAACAAAGCCTATTACTTACAACAAGATAGAGGGTATCTACTAAAGCCAGGTCATAATAAGAGTCAAGTAAATCTTGGCTTAGGAGCAGACTTAGAATGAGGGGGGCCAAGCTTCTGGATCCAATGAAGAAAACCCTTCTTTTCATCCTGCCAGATAGAGCTCTGTACCTGGTTCAAGGTTCCATCATGCGCTAGAGAAAATTCAAACTCCTCCAAAACTTTCACAATCTGCCAAAACTCAGGCCTCTTCTCAGGTTGTGACGACCAACACTGTTCAATTAAAGCTCTCATGGCAGAAGGACAATCTTTAGGGAAAGCAGGCCGCACATTCTACAATTTGAATTGTTTTTGTGTTAGGATAACATAGTTCATTTTATACAACCAACAACAAAGCTTTAGCCCCAAAATAATTTGATTTGGCTAACGTGAAAAGTCATGTAATGAAACACTTAAATAAGTGACTTAACATACTTAATGACTCAGAAAAAATCATGAGCCATGAGCCACAAAAACACATTCCCACCAAAAACTACCAAGATACAAGAGGAACAAGCTCTTTAAGACTGATTTATTGCCAGGGATAAGCAGAAACTGAGTCTACTAGTTTCAGTCCTAGGTGTAATTGTACTCTTTACATCGGTAGGCAGTAGCAAAGAAAATATATCCACCATTCATCTTATGAGTGCAAGATAACAATCAATTGATAGATTGATTGCAGCAAAGTTATATATTTATTGGCTGTCCTGATTCCACCTGATTCCTCTAAAATGTTTAACTGCAGTGGAATGAAAGCCAACACATACTAAAGACAAGGTCGAGTTATCATAGAGTGAAGACATGTACACAACGACACAGGCAAAAACTTCTGGTGATGCTGCTGTACAGGGAGCAATTGTGCATAAAATAAGTTATGCATAAGCCAAGCTTAAAGTCCCAAACAAGACAGGAAAAAAAAAATTACTTCCAAGAAAAAAGGAAAGCAATTTAGAAGAAGAACCTTATTGACAACAGCAAATGCCGCCACAATGGGGGACATGTCCTCATACGGAATACTCCCAGATACCATTTCCCATAATATGAGTCCAAAGCCATATACATCAACCTTTCGCCCATAATTTTTATGCTTGATCATCTCAGGAGCCATCCAGCGGTAGGTGCCAGGATCATCAGCAAAAGGATCACAATGAACTTCCTCACACGCTATCCCAAAATCCGCAATTTTCATGTGAAAATCTTGGTCAATCAGTATATTTTCAGGTTTAAGATCGCGATGGATGACACCTTGTGAGTGTACATATTCCATTGCACGAGCAATCTCAATAGCAATCGGGATTATTTTCTGTAATGGAAGAGCTGCATGCTCAAGCTTATGCAAGAATGCCCTCAATGACCCCTCTGATAAATACTCTGTTACAATGCAGTAAACAGGTGGTTGTTTCCGCGCTGCCATGAACTGGTAAGAAATATATACAGCATGGTATCAAGAAGTAGAAATAGACGCCACAAATGAAGCAAGGAAGTTACGTAAAGCTAGTACGTGAGAATTGAGTATGCTAATACTCAGGAGTGAAAGGTTAACACAATATATTACCAACCTATGCTGAAGATATAACCTAGGCTAGACCATTGAATACATAACCAACTAATTATGTACCATCAACACAAATATGGCTGATTGCCTGACTTAAGACCACAAACAGCTCCAGATAGAAGGACAGCAGGGAATACTAGCAGCAAAATATCACGGCAAGCTACCTCTTAATCCTTTGAATGACTAGCTACAAACCTCAAACTTGCTCATAAGAGTCACAACTATACAGGAAGTATAGAATAAAGAGCAAAAGTACCTTAATCACATTAGGATGGTGGAGGCAAGAGAGGAAAGTAACTTCCCGCGTGAACTGCTTCTCTAATCGAGCAGCCAATAAACCACTTTCGTCATTATCTGGAACACACATAAGTTTCACAGCAACAGCTTCCCCTTTATATACTCCATGGTAAAGCCGACTGTTTGCCCCATAAGCAAACTTATTCCCAAGCATTAACTTTGTCATATCTATCATATGCTCATCAACCGCTTCCACAGCTGTAACCTTTCCTCCTCCATTCTCGAAGTACTTTGACCAGCTAGAATCCCTCTTCACCTTTGATTTACCAAATCCCCTCAATGGTGAGAAATTTCTCAAAGGACTGGAATTCGGCGTCAACTTTGCATTGGATAGCCTGCTGTCAGAAGAATCTGTACTATTATATTGGTCTGCTCTCTTATCAGGTTCTTTCCTTCTTGGATGAGGCGTCGAGAACCTCTTTTTCTCAGAACGGGCTTCCTTAAATGTGTCAGGAATGAGGCTCACTGGCACAGGTGATACTGACCTCTGCTTATTTGTCAAAGGGTTGCGCTGAACCTGCTGTTTGCTAGTCACTGGTTTCTTATGCAAATCAGCTACTTCAGACCTTGGTTTAAACTCCGGGATTTCCTTTGTTCGAAATCTTACTGGAACGGAAGCCAATCTAGACGAGTCAATTCGATGGCACACGGTGTGTGAAAACTTAGTTCTCCTAATCCAGGAGGTGGACTCCTCATCCATTGACCCACCAGAACCTTAACAATTCCCTGAGGATTTTCAACACTATTTACAGTATTTGATGATCCAAACTCCTATGGGTTTCTAAATCCTCCTCTGAAGCAAAACACCTCAAAGTCGGCCGCTTTATTTCATGGCCAACGAACACATCAAGCATAACACTAGCTCTTCCACTACCATCCAAACCCATAAAACGCTCAAAACACATCAAACACTATACAACCCCAAAAATATATGAATTACAAATACCCCAACATTATTCTGATCATACTATATTTACAACTCCCAAATTCCCAATACAGGACACTTCTCTGCAAAAACAGAAAACCCCAAAACTCATCAGAAACTTCAAAGTTAAGTTTCTTTCTTTTTTGATGGGTTATAAATCAAACCCAGAGTAAAACTCAATCGAATTAAGAAGATCTAAAATGCATGAACAAAGTAAGAGAAATCTCATTTCATTTCACATCCAAACGAACAAAGTTAGGATCTTTAGAAATGTAACAAACACAACTGGATGAAAAGTCAAATACAAGCTTCCCCAGAAGACCCAGAAAACCCCCTCCCCCCAAAACAAATCAACCCAACACCCACAAATAAATTAAATTAATATTAATAACTTAACTTGCAATTAAAATACACACACAACCCATAATTAATTGCGAAGGTATGACACAAAACATTAAAAATGGCAATAATTTCACAGAGAAGAAATCAAGCAACAAGAACAACCACCCCCACATAATACACAATTTAAGAATATACCCAGAAGAAGCAAAATACAGAACAGAAAAATGACCAAAATAAAAAATAAAAACAAAGCATATACCTGTAGGAAAAAAAATAAAGTGAAGGGAATAAAAATGGGTGTAGAGTAAAAAAGAAGCAAGCTGGGATTAAGAGGTTTGGTGGGTAAATTTCTCTCTCAAAGAAAAGGGAAGGGAGTAAATGATAGGGGAGGGTGAAGGGGAGGGACAGGATCTATCAGGGGGGGAGGGAGAAAATTCTTCTAAAATTCCCCAAAACCAAAAAAAAAAAAAAAAAAAAAAAAAGCTTTTTAAAGGTTTTACTTGTCATTTATGTGTCCTTTATAAAGTAGCATACGTATTGTATACGGACCTTGTTTCTGGGCGGGTCGTGTTTCATTCCATGTGGAACCCATTTTTTGGCCTTTTCAATAGATGAGACTGGAGACTGGAGACCGGAGACCGGAGACCGGAGAGACGTGTTTGGTGTAGCACTGTGTATTGTGTCATTTCATTGGCAATGCCAGATTTCATTTATTTTGTTTGAGTATTTGGAACGTTAATTTTGATTTGAATTTTGCGGAATTTTTAATATCGATCGATTTGTTAACTTTTTTTAACGGTTTTTTTTGGGATGTTAAGTTTGGTTTGAATTTCGCGGAATTTTTAAAATCGGTGGATTTGTTAACTTTTTTGAACGAGTTTGGGATGTTCAGTTTGATTTGAATTCGCGGAATTTTTAATATCGGTAGATTTGTTAACTTTTTTTAACGGTCTTTTTGGGATGTTAAGTTTGATTTGAATTTCGCGGACTTTTAATATTTAAGGATTTGTTAACTTTTTGAACAGTATAATGGACACATGGAGAGTCAAATAGGCCTAATTTTATGGCGGAGTTGGAAAATCAACAAAAAAATGTATTTATTTTTTCAAAAATATACAAAATAATCTCTTTACTAATTTTTGAAAATAAAATTTGAGAGTATAACTGTTTTTCAAAGAAAAATAGGAAAGCATTATTTCGCAAGTTTTTCAAAAAAACAAATAATTTTTTTTGTCAATTTTCCAACTCGGTGAAAAATTAGACTTATTTGACTCTCGTTGCGTTCTTTTATACCAATATGTCCTCTAGAGTTTTATTTTTATACCAATCTGGTAAAATCTTGTGTCTTTTTATACCAATCTGGTCATTTGGCCCGTTAAAGTCACTATTGAATCAAAGTTTATAGTGTTTGGCGCTATTGCACATTTGCACCAAAAAAAAAAAAAAAAAAAAAAAAAAAAAAAAAAAAAAAATCATTTTGAAGCAGATGCCTGGTCAACTTAACCAAAAATGGCATTTTATTTATGTACTACTGCCAATCTATCATACTGTGCCCACGTAGCACGGTGTTGCATATAGCTTATCTGTTCTTATTGCTACGTTTGATTGTTGAATGTTTGAAATGCGTATATGGGAAGAGGAAAAAAAAAATCTATTTTTCGGCAAATTCTCTAGCAATGCATATTGAATGATAGACTAATTGAATTTCGCATAATTATACGGGGAACGAGTTTATTAAACTTTGTCCATTCCGATGTTAATTTTGATTTGAATTTCGCATATTTATTAACATCGATGGATTTGTTAAGCTTTTTAATAAAATGGAAAGAGTGTCATGATAGTAATGTTGTGATATTTGTGGTTGTCTATCCTAAAAATAGTGGGACAGGAATGTAAATGTTGTAATTACTATTAGGTGCTCGTACTTTTAGTCTTTTACTATGAATGGAAACATAATGCTTGTTAAAGTCAGTATTGAATCAAAGTTTAATCCCTGGCGCCATTGCACAAAGAAAAAAGAGCTCATTGAAAGTTGAGGCCCGATCAACTTCGCCAAAAATAGCATTCTATTGATATCCCTGTGTAGCACAATGTTGCATATAGGTTGTCTCTTCTTATAGATATGTTTGATTGTCGAATATTTGAAATACTTAAATGTTTAAAGAAACAAAAAATATTGAACTTTTTTTTCCACATTTTGAATAAATGTATGAAGTGTGGGCTACTGAAAACGATGATTGGTAATACTTGAAATTGCATATATGAAGTATTAAACAAATCTTAATTCGGTAAATTTCTAAGTTGTGTATGACAGCCATGACGTTGTGAACCTGATTATAAGTGAAGGTCTTTGACTCGATAATATTTTTTTCTACAGTAACAATGATATTTAATTGTTCTCCCACTTTTCTATTTTGTCCTAAATATATATAAAAGCAATATTATCTCATCATTATATATACTAATTAAATTAAACTACACCATTCAATTGAGAACTTCTAATAGTAACATCATAACAAATAAAACAAATTTACATTTAATTTAATGGATAAAAGCCGGTGAAAGAAATACTCGATAAGATGTGTTCTATACTCAAAAAAATGGAGCTACATGTTATTATTAATCCTTCCGTGTTTTTTTTTTTTTATCTTGCGCAAATTCTACTTGATTCAAATGTCACAAGAATCAAGTAGAACTTAATCTAAATATTATTAATTCAACTTACAAAAATGAAATAATTTTTTCATTTAACAAAGTCATTGACTTTTACTTCAGTGATCACTTATATGTTGGTATCTTTATTATAAACAAAATACCAAAAAATATTCATCTACTTTAATTTTCTTTTCGTTTGACAAACTCGGTGAATTTCACCTTAGAAAAAATTACTGAGTTAAGAGTATTTCATGTTGGATATCATCTTTACCATAAATGAAATACAAAAGAATATCTATCCACTTATAAGTCTTATCATTTCTTTATTTTGTATCCATCCCTAGTTTTTAGGAAATACAGTGGAAAATAGATCCCTTATGCATATATAAAAGCATACAATGAGCCTTATGAAAGTAAAAAAGACGGAACATATTGACCATTGAGTGAATGTGTGGTTTCCCCTCCTTTGATTTCCCAATTCCAATATTTGTTATAAAATGAAGAGTAACGATTTTAATTTGTAGTGTTTTTTTTTTTTTACTTTTTTCAAATTACATACTAACACACTAGTGTCTAAGAAGTTGAGTTAGGTTATGAGAAATTTATATTGGCAGGATTAAAGTTAGACTTAAAATAAATTTATGTACGACTAAGACATAGAGGAATTAAACTAAGCCATAAAGAGTCAATTCCATGTTTTACAATGGTAGAAAAAAAAAATATTACATGTAGCAATCTGCTAAGAACTATAGTAGAAAAAAACAAACTTATCAATTAATGTTAAAAACCAAAATATTTGTTACCAATTACTATCAACAACAATGGTCGTAAAGCTTGAAACTCACGGGAGCTTGAAACATGTCAACTTTACAAAATAAACAAGGTAGGCATGCAGAAGCGTGGCCTGATTCGGTTTGTTATCAATCTTCTAA
This sequence comes from Spergularia marina, assembly GCA_963680865.1. Lineage (NCBI taxonomy): Eukaryota > Viridiplantae > Streptophyta > Magnoliopsida > Caryophyllales > Caryophyllaceae > Spergularia > Spergularia marina. The sequence continues at coordinate 27,900,048 of OY804546.1, forward strand.
GAGGGGTGAGAAAAACTAGATACCCGGCCCGACGAAAATAGGGTACTCAGATTTTAAAATTGAAAAAGTTTTTGACGCGTACTCAACCCCGTTTAACAGGTTACCGGATTCTCGAGTGCCTGTATCCAAAATATTAATTTGCGATATCCAATATTTAACATATTAGATTTTGAAAAACGAATAATATATTGATCTATATACCATATAAAAATTAAAGTCATCATAATAAAAATAGGGAAGTAGGGAAGTAGCATTGATCCTATATTCCTATGTGATTAATCATATGATGCTATGGGTAATAAGTAGAGGTGATCATGCTCCGGGCGAGGCCGGGTTAGGGCCAAGCTTGGGGTGTAAAAGTAGGACCGATGTGTGGGCCAGGCTTTTATTTCGGGCCTAGTTGGTCGGCCCAAGCCCGGCCCATTCGGGCCAAAGCGGACTTTTGGGCCGTTTCGGGCTCGTTCGGGTTTTTAAAAAAAATATATATATTACTTAATTATTACGTTTTTTTTATCACTTTACACATTAATATTATCTAGTACTTGCATATTTAGTTTAATAATAAATTATTATACATGTTTAAAGAGGTTTTTGATGTTATTTTCATAATTTACAATATTTTATTTTATTAATAGTAATATTTTTATTATTTTAATATGCTTTATTCACTATATTTAACCTAATTTTGCTACATTGAGTATAATCCGACATCATTTACACTAGTTTACATAACTTAGCTTTATAAAATTTAAAAATTTTGCATTTTTTTTAAAAAAGCGGGCCGGGCCAAATTTCGAGCCACGAGCTCGACCCAAGCCCGGCCCATATTATTGCGGGCTTTTTTCGGACCGGGCTTTGGGCCATTTTCGGGCCTAGTTGGTCGGCCCAAACCCGGGAAAAAGTCGGGTCATGCTTTCGGGCCTGTGCCATATGATCAGCTCTAGTAATAAGGTCACGTGCAACCATATACACCTACTATGAGTTAATGAAATGCTTATTTATGTTTTCTGTTTCCATTTTATTTTACTGTAAACTAGGTTGTATTCCCTCCATCCCAGTTCAAACGCCCCTTGTGATATTTGTAGTGGAATAAGAAAAGTTGATATAGTAAGTTGAGTGGGGTAATATTAGGAAAAAGGAGGAAAGAGAATGCGAGGATTAATAAAAGTAGGAAGAATAATGTGGTGATGTGATAATTTAATAAAAATAGGAGAGACAAATATGTCCAAAAATAAATGAGGTTTGATTTGACCTTCTCCTTTATCTAATCCAAAGGGGGTCAATAAAAAAAAAAAGATTTCTTAATTAATCGAAGGTCTGTCAAAGAAGAGGTCAACCATCTAATTGATTTGGGCTCCAACCATAATAGCGATTGGTGCTTCTGCCGGCCAATCTCGAAAGAAAGGCCCTTTCAAACATGGTTTATTACTTCCGGGTTTTGTGTTGGTCTCACTAGATGTGAGTAGAAGTATTCCAGCAAAGCCATTTCAGGGGACAAACACAAAATCCAACCCCTGTAATAACTCCCTAATCCGCAGCATGCCTTGTTTGTAACATGGAAACCCGCATACATATCACAGAAGATGCTCGTGACGTCAGGGAGCTCCTGGTTCAGCTGCTCAACCATGTATCTCATCACAAAGTTGAACTCCGCGACCTACCAAGGTAAGGAGCTGTAAGGGCGGAGATCAAAAGACAATGAAAAACAGAAGAAAGTAGATCATCATCACCTATCAGCAGGGAAAGGAGCAGCAGGCAGCAGCATAGGTGGCAGGCCTCGTACGATCGTGTCGGGTGAGCAAGAGCCCCTTCGTCACAGTATTTACTTATGGGCTAATAGGTCACACTTTGGCCAAGTGTAGTCTTTGTCAGAGCAAGCTGCCCCATTGTTCCAGTCGAAGAGCTTTCATCCGGATATAGTCCAATGGCATGGCTAAAGCTCTGCCAGCTTCTTGTAGACTGAACTTTCTTTTGGCCCCGAGGATCGCCCTCCCAATTCGAAGTTTTTTTCCTGAAATCGTGGAACCGAGTTCCTTTCCAAAGGCTAATACGGAGGCTGTTGTAATCGCTTGCATTACTTTAAAGAGTAAGGGGGGAAACTAAAAAAACACGAGGTTCTGGAAGAACGGGACGCCTACTATACTCCTAAACTACAAGCTAGCGCGCAACGGCTTTTCAGCCGTTGTTGCTTTCTGCTTGCCGGCTCGAAAATGGAGCTTTCGTCCATTGTGATTGATTCGATTTTTTTGTGCTGTAAAGCTATAAGGTATCATACCCTGGAGCTCATTGTGAAGACTCTGACCGACTATGTTGAGTGGTAGTATCAAGTCCTTCGTATGCTGAGTCGGAGTCAAGTCTTCTATCAGATTGAAATAAGTGTTTGTAGCTCTTACTCATCTCTTGCCAAGCTAGCTCCGGGTGGCCTAATTGACCGAGTTGGGCTGAACGTCCATGTCACAGAACCTTTATCTAGCCAAAAAGAAATCCCATTTTTGATCGAATCGGAGCGGATCCAATTCATTGGCAAATGAGAAATCTATCGTTTTAACACTCAGAAAAAAAAAAAAACAAAACAAAGACAAGAGCTAAGTAAGCAAGCAAGAAGGAGGGGCTTGGAAAGGCAAGTTTGAGGTGAGACGTTCAAAATGAAATATGGAGCGTTTGAATTAGGACAGAGGGAGTAGCCGACTTAACTATCACTTTTCAGGTAATTTAAACGGATACTGAATCGGATATAGATCGTTTGACCGGATCAGGTTTTCAGCTCAACCCTGAACATGCATAGGGGCATCTAAAAAAAAAAAGCAAACGGATTTCTATGGGCCTGATCGGTATCACTGCCGTTTTCACTTTTTGGTTTTTCTTTGCATAAAATATTTACTTAAATGAGTTACAAAATTAATTTTAAATTGCATGTTCTTATAGTAGTCATACAGAAAATGTAAACTGATAACTGAAAACCACTTTTTTTCTGGTTTTAAATAACGGGACTTTAGTTTTCAAAAAAACAGAAAACTGAAAACAGAAAACGATACCAAATAGACCCTAATATTTCAAGATATTTTTCCACTAGCTTTATTTTTCTTATTTTTGTGCATAATATCGCGTTGTTTGTTATATTGATTTTTGTTTTCCCTTTAACTCATATGGCGTCAAAATATTTTTTCCCTTTAAACTTGTCAAAAACGTGTCAATTTCACCAATGGTTATGCCATACTCCGGGGAGCACAAGGAGTATGGTGGTCATTCTCACAAATTCATAATAGAGGAGTAAGGACCTCACTTAAAATTATCTAAAATTTATTTAAGTATGACCCTTACTCCTTAAATGTGAGAAGGGCCACCAATCCACCATGCTACTTATACTCTCGAGAGCGTGGTATAATTTACTCTGTAAATACAATGGCGGCATGCTCTTGAGAGTAGGTAAAGTTGTATTCTAGCCTTAACACGAGTTTAGGATATTTGGATAACTCGATGGTTAACCCATAATTAAAGTTGTGGGTCGATAACATACACTTTTTTTTGTACTTGAAACCAACAACTCCATAACCATGGAAACAAAGAGATCTTGGATTTCTACGGTCAGGTAGTACGATTGTTGGTTGATGGGTTTTGGAATTGTAAGCATCTTTTGTTTCATCTGCTTATTTTACATGCATCATACACTCATAGTGTTGGATGCTTCGTTCTCCGTATATGCTAACTGCTAGTATTTCATTAATGCATAAACATAAACTATTACATTTAACTAAGGAACGGACGTCAGGGAGCCAAAATTTTATTTTTTGGTACTCCTTTCGTTCTTCTACTCCAAAATCACCTTCTATTTTTTATTTTTTTCAGTATCTTTGAAAGATGCGAACATTCTTCTTAGTTAAAAGTTATCGTTACTTCGTTAGTAGGAAAGTCGATAAAAAGTCTCACTTTCGTGTTCTTATTGTCGTTCTTGCTTTCTCTATTCCCTCATATTCTTGCCTACCCCAGGCTAGGGGTGTTCAGAAAAAACCGAACCGCGGTTAACCGAACCGAATAACCGAAAACCGCACATTTTTTCGGTTCGGTTAACCGCACCGCAAATTTTTTCGGTTTGGTTAACCGAACCTAAAAAAATTCGGTTATTCGGTTCGGTTTCGGTTCGGTGTTTTGGAGTTTCGGTTAACCGAAATCGTACCAATTTTTATTTTTTGAAAAAAAAATTAAAAAATGTATGTGGCGGTTCGGTTTCGGTTCGGTTAACCGAAATAACCGACCTATAATCGGTTTTCGGTTCGATTTCGGTTCAAGATAAGGGCAAACCGAAAATTCGGTTAACCGAAAAATTCGGTTCGGTTTCTGTTCGAATTTTATCCGAACCGAATTTTCGGTTCGGTTCGGTTCGGTTCGGTTAACCGAAATGAACAGCCCTACCCCCGGCCTCTTCCCCCACTTGTGTCACCATTCTATCACCCCTCTTCAATATCGAGATAATTCTCATATAGTATCAAGTGGAAAAAAAAATAATAATTTAATTTAAAATAAATTATCGAAAAGTAGAATTAATGTGATAGGAGTATACAATAACTCTTGGCAAACAAGTACAATAGCAATACTAAGACTAAGCCAACTGAAATAAAAGAAATATACATATTTAAGGATCAAAGTTGGCCTAGTGATTAAGACCGTGTTTGATAGGACTTAATAAAAGTAGTATTCAAATCAGTTCAGAATCATTCGAATCAGATCAGAGTCATTCAAATCAGATCAGAAATGTTCAAATAACTATCAATGTATTTGGTCCATAAATGATACTAATTCGTTGAAATTCAATCAAATCTTTAAACAAATTCAGATCAGATCAGTTCAGTTTATAGTCATTCAAACAAATCAGATCAAATTATAATCATTCACATTAGATCTGATCAGTTCAAAAAGATGCAGTTTTATAAAACAGGGCCTAAGAAATCAACTTACCATTATCCCGTTTAAATCCTCATATGTCGAACCAAAAGAAATATACAGTTCGTATCTAGGCCGGACATGATTGGGGCCCCAGACTATCGATATATTTCAAGCAGGCCCATTACTTTCTTTTACTTGAGCAGGCCCCATGTAGACTAGATAGGTCAAAAAGAGAAGAAGGATAATAAACAGTAGGCCCATTAACTCCCAAATCTGATGTCCCTAGTGTTGGCCCATTGTCCTTTGTGATTATTTCACAGCTTAATTTCTCAAGATGTGAAAGTGTCCAACTTGATCAGTTCACAATTCATACAAAGGGCCTTTGTTAAGGGAAACTTAAGAGTTGATATGTGCGGATCATTATAACCAACCCTACAACTTTACTCCCTCCGTTCGCCTATAAAATGCGCAAGATTAGAACACAGTTTTTAAGAAAAATAGAATAAAGAATGAGTTTCAGAGTCCATTTGGTGTAAAATTACAGATAGGGATATGTCCCACTTGCACTTTTAATAAACAAGTAAGGGTGTTTTGGTTTTTATATGTACAAATAAAGAAAAATTCTAAGTAGGAAGTTTAAAGATGAACACCCGTCAATCAAAAGTAAGAAGTTTATAGGCGAACGGAGGGAGTATATAGGAAAATAATAATCAAAGTTTACTTGACGTATTGTCGTTGAAACTGTACTTATGAGTTCTGACCTTTTGGATAGAAATGCACTTGCAAACCAACGGATATATACAACCTAGAATGTCACCGTAAAATATCATAAGTTCTTGAAGGTAGGTTGACACGCACGATGACACGACAGACAAAACACACTTGTTAGACAAGCTAAGCCGAGTCGGGCAAACGGCAGCACGCAGTGTACGTGTGTATATTTGCGGTTTGCCCCATACTACAGCTCATTCCATATGTAGGAAAAGCTTTGATATAAAAATGAAGAGAAACTACACTTCTCCACTGATGTGGGGGAGTACAAGAAAGCCAAAAGTAAAGCCAAACTCTTGCTTTACAACCAACATGTTGTCACTTGTGTAGTTGTGAGTACCATACACACTGCATCGTTCTGCTCCATACCAAAATGTTACATAATTAGAGGGACCAAAATTTGGGAGCAATATAATGAATCATTTTGGGTGGATACATTCATAAGGTTAGATACATACTTCACCATTCACTACATACTATCGAACTTGATATATCTTCCTAAATCGTCTACAATTGTGGGACCAATTACCACTTAGCATAACCGTGTCACACAAATTGTCTCATCCGTTAATACTACCGAATGATACAAAAACTTAGTTATTATCAAATACACCATCAAGGTAAGTATACTTACGAAGAAAATTGCAACCGTTGTATGTAGGAACCAAAAATGTTTTTTATTTATATAACTTAGAGTACAAACCATATATTCCTACCTACACTATACCTATACGTGTACCTTTACTTTCGGTACACATACATATACTAAGATACATGCCGCAATTGTGATGTACTATACACTCTTCATCTCACTTCACTCAAAAAAACAGATCAAACAAAACACCAAAAAAATCTTCTAGTTTACGCAGCAGCCACTGCATTTCGATGCACGTCCAACAAAGCCATAGTAAGCATAGAAGCTCTGGCAGGCTTGTTCGTTTGTTTCGAATGTGCACTATTTATTGGCACATTTTTAACTTCAGCCGCCGTAATGATCCTCTCACAATTTGAACTGAACCATTTTGCTTGCATGTACTTTTGTTTTCTCCATGGACCCATATGCATCTTCTTGTCCTTCATACATTTCTTGGCTGCCATACACAATATCTTGATTAAGGCCTTTAATCTTTCGATTTTCGCTACGAAAACCTCCGGTAGTCGGTTAATTAGTTGGTTATACTCCTCGCTTGCTCTCCCCATCTCGAACTCTGCCCTGAAGTTTAGTTCGATTACCACCCTTATTTCTCCCTTGTTTGGGTTCGAGTTGTCAATTACGTCTACAAAAGTGTGTTCACCTGAATAAAAAGACGGTAATTGAATGAGTGTCACGAGATGATATCAATTAACGTGACAAACAAGTTCAATCATATTCATGATAAAATCATGTACCTTCCACACATTAAATATCTACCCTACCATTCTAGATATCAATGAAATTAAAGCTACAATTATCCTACAATAATTTTTGTTATATTGTTTTGTTTTTAAGTGACAAAAGATGTTGTCCACATCATGCTGACAAAGGATATAGAAGTGATCAAATCAAAAAACAATGCAACACATTGTAGTAGTACATAAAATATACAATATCTTGCACCACAAGTTGCCTAAACCATTCAACGAATATTCTAGCTAGAGTAATTAAGAATTGTCTAGTAGCATATACTAGTACAAGATAAGGTTAAAACAACACAAATTGTTTATCTAGCTAGTTCTAGATTTCGATCCAAACTTAGTCAAACACCTACCAAATGACACATATCCAGCTCAATAAACACCCCGGCCAATTTGCTCTAGAAAATCTTGCAAAAACATATCATAATATATATAACCCTTCTTTTTGACCATTCAATCTTACGTAACTTAACCTTTGTGTCACTAACACTCATTTACTAATTTAAATTTTGTAGTAAACAAAACAAGTTGATATTGTGTAATAAGTTGGCTTGGCATACTGTGAACCGTGACGCACGTTAAGTCGCTATGAACACTATTATCTTAACCACCAGAATAAGACTCTCGTTATAATGAAATGTCGAAATACTGTTTGAAAATTCGAAATGACGTGAATTTGTACCTGAGGGTATTTCCGGTGAGCTCCGCCATTTGGACCGACAAATCGCGGTGTTGTAACCGGCGTTACGCAATTTACTAGACACTTCTCGCATTAAGCAAAGGCGGCAAATGTTCCCCGGCACCGCCTTGCTACACTTGCAATAATTTCCTTGTGCTTGTAATTCTTTTACCGCCTCTCTTGTCACATTTCTTATCCGTGTTTCTACGGAGGTTGTACGGCACAATGTCGCCTGTAATATTTAACCAACAATTCACATTATTCATTATTCATATTTATTACCATCAATTATCATATCTTACTGTAAGACGTAATTAACCAATATTATCTCTAGAAATAATTATTAATCAACAAATATTATCTCTAGAAATAACTAACTTCAGTATGTTACCAACAACTTTACATCTTAATTTATTTTTTTCGCATATTTAAACGAAACGTTAACGAATAAAAATATATTAACGATCGATAATGATTACCTGAAGAAGATTGTGTTGATTTTCCCAAAAAGTCTTGTTCTCCTCAAAGTTACCACCAGAATTATTCTCCCCTTCATCTTCCAACTCAAACATATCCTCCATCCCGTCACTACTACCCGTGCTCTCCACGGACCCCTCAAGGAACCCGAACACGGAGTCGGATGAGCTCACAGCAAGCTCGTCCGAAACCTCCATAACCCGGCCGGAAGAATTCTCATACGTGAGAATTCTCCGGCCGGAAGGGAACCTTCCTGGAGCTCCGGTAATTGCCATACAAATATAACTCTCACACAAATTAAATATGCCAAAAAAAGAATTTTGCTCTAAAAATGAAAGGGAGAGAAATAGTGTGCCCACGTGTGAGATATTGGAGGCTAAAAATGAAAGGAGAGGTTTTATTTATTTATTTTGGAGTTTAAAGTTGGGAGTTATATATATGGGGGGAGATGGGGAGGGGAGGTTGATGTGGGACCCAAGAAAGATGGGTCCAACGAGTCGCCGCGCATATGGGTTAGACATAGGGGTGGGTGAGTGTGGTTTAGACAGCTATGTTCCACGTCAGTTTATATCGCGCCTAATCATTTCCTATCACCTTCGTTGTTCTCTTCTTTTGTTTTCTGGATATACTCGAATATTCTCATCTTCTTCGCTTTCGTGTTTTTGCATTTTTCAATTATCGTCATTGACCCATATATCGATTGAAAATTAAATTCCTTTCACATATTTAAATGAAGCGAGGTATATCAATTATGACTTAATCCATTAATGAAAATAATGTTAGTGGTAATTCAGCCCCAAGTTTCTTAAACTCGTAAAGTTAAGTACTTGTACGTGCGTGTGTGTTCATTACATTTCTCGAGGATCTCAACGTGCAGGATAGAGTTTGTGGCCAATTTTCAGCTATATGATCTCGAGATATAACAGGCTAAACAGCTTGTGATGTACTGGTATTCTTTCAAGAACTAGAAAGTTACCTAGCGAAAACATTTTTGTTCACTAGCCATATTTTTTCTATTTTATACTCCAATTGTCATTTATTGCAATATATAAGTTGGTTTGGATGTGTACGGCCGTGAGACCTCGGAAGAGAGTTAATGTATGTAGATGAGCTTTTGGTATTTTTGGTGACGTATTGTATACTCCTACATAAAACGGTGGGCGAAGACCAAATTTAATTGATTATTACTTTGACATAGGTGAAGTTCATCATGTTGATTGAAATTTGTTATAGTTTAAATTAGAGATTTGGCTTAGTCTATAACTATTGGATTTAGTAAATTAAGTGGAGCTCCGTCTTTTAAAAAAAAAATTAAGTTTAGTTCAATTCCTGATAAAATATAGAGGAGAATAAGACATTGGATAATATTCGATACATCGGTGTTGTGTATGACTCGGGGTGAATCCCCTATTTATACAAATAGATGACTTGTACGTTCAGACTAACCCTAGATCTATAACACGATTATACTCTTACCATAACTAACATATTCCAAACACTGACATTCCTAATACACTATATTTTCCTAATCTTTGGTATATTTCAACACTCCCCCGCAATCGGAACGGCAGTAACACGGACGATTCGATTGGACTGGATAATAGCAATGCCTTGAATAATGACGTCGTCGAAAGAAGAAAAACAACCGGGCAAGCACGAAGTCATCGATAAGAAAAACGCCTAATACTGTTGATAGGCTGAAATCCGGGACTGCCTATTGCAATTTCGCCAGTTAGGGGCCGGTGACAAAAACGAATGACTCGGCTGGAAGACGGCCACACAGTCGAAAACGTGTTACATGCTCCACGTGATAAAATATAGAGGAGAATAAGACATTGGATGATATTCGATATATCGGTGTTGTGTGTGACTTGGGGTGAATCCCCTATTTATACAAATAGATGACTTGTACGTTAAGACTAACCCTAGATGTAACACCCCCAAATTTCCTTTCCTTTTTAAAAACGTTTTATCACGGGACCAAAACACAAATTAAGGAAATTCAGAGGTGTCACTCCGCACTCGAGTCAAAGACCCGAATGCAAGGAGATTTCAGAAGCCGAACTACAAATGTCTAATGATTTAAAATAATCTATTACAATCCATTAATTAAATTACAACAATCCAAAATCCGAATATGAAATACGAAATAGTATAAGTGTTATTAATGGTTTATAGCTTAAATAAAGTTAAACTTTATTTGGTTCAACTAATATCTAGTGAGTCGTCGTCCCCGCAATGCATCAAATACTCCAAACCTGTGGTGGATTTAAAACACAAAAACCACAGTTGAAAAAAAGTCAGAAAATTGAGTAAGCTAACACCTCAACATGTTAAAAACCAAAACTCTTACCTGGGTTTTGAAAACATTTAAATTTTATTTTCGAAAACCACACTTAGCACATTATCATATAAACCAATCATCAAGACAATTTATATCACCAGTATAGAAATATCACAGTAGCTTCAACAAGTATATAACATATCATTAATATAATCCAAATTATTCTTTTATATCTTTAATGAGGAATCCATACCAAATATTATAAGTGGGATGAGCCGAATTTATTTCCAACTCATCCAAACCATACCAATCATATATTTATAAGTGGGTGAGCTGATTTTTACCGAATCACCAAACCATACAATTATATACGTGGGTGAGCCGAATTTTTGTCGACTCACCAAACCATTATATACGTGGGTGAGTCAGTTCTTTGCCGACCCACCAAACCATACCATACAAGACTACTAGACCTTAAGTGTGCACACCCCCTATTAAGTATTGCTAACCCAATAGAGTAGTACTAGAGCCAAGCCCACTTAAAAACCGATGCGGTGGGGCAATAAAGTGGAGTCGATGTGACTCAAATCAATAATCATCGTGTATCCTCATACTTTATTTATTTTGTTTATAATATCGATCATTCACACAAGTTTATATTCCAACAATCATACAATCATTCATAATTCAGACATACCAATATCAATTTCACACCCATCAACCATAATTCCAACAACATCTTTTGAATCATAAACCAAACAATATATCAACGCATTAATCCAATCCAATTAAATCAAAATATGATAATCAAAACAATAATTCGTTCTCCACCTAACATGATACTAGGTTTTCATCCAGCACACCAATCACTTAGCATATAATTTTTGAAAGGTTTTTACAAGCTTAAGAAAGGTTGAGCATGCTAGCTTACCTTTTCAATGCACACAAGAACACGACAGCACAACGGTCACTAGTATTCTTCGCCTACGAACTCAGGGGCTACAATAATACAATCAATAATCCCAAATTAATACTAATCTCACCCAATCATTTATCAAATACTTATGTTAGCTTTACTCTATTCGGAATGCCCACCACAATCTATATTCTAAACCAACAATTATCAATTTAACCAACAATTATAATTCTAATTCAATAATTAAATACCAATACTCAAATAACACTCAATTTATCTTAAATATTCCCAAAGACTTAAAATGACTTTTAAAACAGACTCTAATTTATGAAAATAAATACTTTATTATTACAATTTATTTAGGATTTATTAAAACTATTTATATTATGTTTTAATTATCAAAATCATGCTTAAATTACATAAAATCACATAAAAACGAATTAAACTAATTAAATTACGAAAATCAGTTTATAATTCCCTAAATTATCAAAGTTTCGAATTATTAGTTATCATAATTAAATTGGAGTAATTAGCCTAATTATAAAAAAAAATCACTCAAATTTCCCCCAATTTACAATTTCTACAAACTTGAGTAAAACCCAATTTAAATCTCAAACTAAATTCAAGAACTCCAATTGACAGATTATAAGTATGATAAAATCATAATTGTCGAAACTAATTGAACCTAATTCGAATAATTTAGCTAATTAATCCCAAAATTGTGATTAGTGAAAATCAACCCAAATCAAACGTCAAAACCAATTCTTTGTGTATAAAACTAATTCAAATGAACTACCCAATAATCATAACATCTATTAGTATCAATTAAACACGAATTAAAGCTTTAAAAACGACTCAATAATCATGTTTGATTACAAGAGCGAAAACAGGGAAAAGAGGGATGGCGAAGGACGTTACCCACGACAAAGGAAGGAGGAAGAAGAGTGGCATCGAGGTGGTTGGAACAAACGGGAACTGGTGGCTGGGTAGGCGTCTTGAGCGACCGGCGATGTGTGCGCGAGGTGTGTGGTGTGCGTGAGAAGGCAATGGAAAAACATGGGTGATTTGTAAAGGAAGGGGGTGTCGGGTAGAGGAGTGAGAAAGAGGGTTTTTATTTTATTTTTTAATTTTTTAATTTTTTTCCTTTTTTTTTTCTTTTTCAATTTTTTGATTTCCTTATTCTCTTTGGGTTTGGTATTGGTTGTTTGGGCCAACTTGGTATTGAGTTGGTGTAGATTGTTATAAGTAAAAGTGACCCAATTTGAAAATGGAAAACCCAAATTGCAAGTCCAAATTTGGAACCAATTCCCGATCCCATTTTCGAAAATGACTCATGAAATAACAACTAATACATTTTTCACTAGAATAAATTAGCAAATAATACTAAGAGATTATTATTAAAGTATTCCGAATTTTCGGGATATTACACTAGATCTATAACACGATTATACTCTTACCATAACTAACATATTCCAAACACTGACATTCCTAATACACTATATTTTCCTAATCTTTGGTATATTCCAACATTAGGAATGTCAGTGTTTGGAATATGTTAGTTATGGTAAGAGTATAATCGTGTTATAGATCTAGGGTTAGTCTTAACGTACAAGTCATACACAACACCGATATATCAAATATCATCCAACGTCTTATTCTCCTCTATATTTTATCATGGTATCAGAGCCTCTTTCCTGAGGACTCTTCAAATTTCGCTTCCGCTCCGCCGGTGGGTGATCTAATCTAGCCCACCGGCGGGATTTCTCGATCATGGTATCAGAGCCTCTTTCCTGTGGACTCTTCAAATTTCGCTTCCGCTCCTCCGGTGGGTGATCTAATCTAGCCCACCGGCGGGATTTCTCGATCATAATCAAAGTCATCTTTTTGTCTTTTGTCCTGTTGTTTTCTTTTTGCCGTGGTTCTTCATGTGCCACTACCATACTCCAATTCTTCTGGTCAAATTTGTCATGCTGTTTTATTCTCTCACACGGCTTGTCTCAAATCCTAAACACTATATTTCTCATCCTTGCCGTTCGCATGTGTCTTCTTACACGGCTTATCCTCGTGGTTCCCAAACCCAAAGTCTTGCCAATCTCAATTTTGGCTCTCGTCATCGCCGATTTTTTGTTTGCAGCCCTTTATAGTCATCCAGGACTCCTAGCCTTACCATCGTCATCGATCAATTGTCCTTGGTTTGTGGTGCATCGTCGTCTTTATTGTCACGGTTATGTTATTATTGATCAAGTAATATACTTTATTGTCGTCGTTCGTCGTCCTCACGTGGAGCATGTAACACGTTTTCAACTGTGTGGCCGTCTTCCAGCCGAGTCATTCATTTTTGTCACCGGCCCCTAACTGGCGAAATTGCAGTAGGCAGTCCCGGATTTCAGCCTATCAACAGTATTAGGCGTTTTTCTTATCGATGACTTCGTGCTTGCCCGGTTGTTTTTCTTCTTTCGACGACGTCATTATTCAAGGCATTGCTATTATCTAGTCCAATCGAATCGTCCGTGTTACTGCCGTTCCGATTGTGGAGGAATGTTGGAATATACCAAAGATTAGGAAAATATAGTGTATTAGGATTGTCAGTGTTTGGAATATGTTAGTTATGGTAAGAGTATAATCGTGTTATAGATCTAGGGTTAGTCTTAACGTACAAGTCATCTATTTGTATAAATAGGGGATTCACCCCAAGTCATACACAACACCGATATATCGAATATCATCCAATGTCTTGTTCTCCTCTATATTTGATCAATTCCATTTATTTTATTATTATTTTCGAACTTTTTTTTTTTGTTGATGTTGTTTATATATTATCTATGTGGATAAAGTTAGAGGATGGCATCGATTTGGGTGTATGTTGTTTTTGAACTAATAATTACCCTGATTAAATCCATAAATAAGACATGAGAGGTGTTATTCGTCGCCCGCCTTATTACTAATATCGCCCGCCATATTTCCAAAATACCCCTTTTAATTTTTATTGTTTGATTAATCTTCTTTCCTTTATTTCCCTACCTATTCCCGGACTTAATCAACCTAAATATATCACCATCAATTTCGACAAACCCAATTTAGTCAAAACTCCCGACCATCGACGCCGGCAGCAACTCCAACGCATAATTAGTAGCGAGAAAGGACCTCAAGTTAATGAAATTAGGTAGAATTTCTCAATGAAATGTTTGGACTGATTCTAGCAATGTGCGAGTGACAACATTTCATTATGTGACTCATTGTCATTCAAAGTAGATGCCCTCCCTATATGTCCAATCGTCCCGTTGTGACATGCCGTAATTCATAACCACCACTTCTTTGAAAATCAGATAGGCTCAACGGTATCACCAGATGGGTGCGTTCACCAGAGCCGCGACGCCGTAGTTTGTATCGACTAGCAGTTGGGTTGGGTAAATTAGATTCTTTCATGAGAATGAAATTAAGTGACGTATGATAATTGATGATTGTACATACCTCTTGACGGGATATACGATTTTCTATCTATGATGTTAATTTTAGAGGGGATGGAAGAGGAGTGATTTACTGGTTAAGTCGTTTATCGTATAAGGGTATAATTGAGAAAAGTTGAAAATTTTTGGGCGACAGTAGTAAAACAGGGGCGACGAATAGCTCTTCACATAAGACATTACTACTTGCTGCGAACCAGTGAGTCTTTTTTGTGCTTCTAATATTCCCGCGTATTATAAAAGGGTTTAGATCCCCTAGAGTTGTTTTTTCGTAGAGTTGATAGAGTTTAGTATAAACGGAAAATATAATTGAGGATGTATTTTTGAAATTAAGAAATAAATGCACATGATAGAGTTAATATTCCAATTTAAGTAAACTCTACACAATCTACCGTGTAGAGTTCTTTTCCAACTCTAGGGGATCTCAATCCATTATAAAACTAGTTTGCATGCCCGTGCCACGCCCGGGCTATATATTTATATTATTTGTACTCGTTTTACAAAAAAAATATTTTGCCTTATCTTTGTTCTAATAAATTAGCATAATGATTATTTTCCATAAATTAGCTAATACTATACTATTTTATAATAATTTATAATCATATCTTAACTGAAAATTGTATTTAATGCTATTTTTATGTTCTATCCAATTAATGTATAATAATTTATTACCATATTCTAACCGATAATTGTATTTAATGCTATTTTTATGTTCTATCCAATTAATGTACGCCAAGTGTCATCCTGGGAAAGACTTGGTTTCAGGTTTTAATATATAGTATTAGATTACGTTTCAACACTTTAATGATGATACATACGGATAAATAACTAATGTCACGAAAACGGAGAGATCAGCGGTAGAAAAAATTAACTTAAATATTGAGAGCTTGCATTTTAGATTTTATCTACTATATTAGCCAAATTGCCAAGTTTGTGCGAACGATCTACTTACATATGGCTTACTACTAATTTTAGCTAAGCATGCAATTTACAAACAATGATCGGACAAACGCGGAATGAAATGAAAAATATAGCCGTATTTGACTACTCGTCTGCATGCTACACAAAGGTCAAACTGTAAAGAGGGTACGAAAACATCTTTCCTGATAATGTTACATTTTTTTTATTTTTTTATTTTTTTTTAAAGAAGTAACTTTATTGCATTACTCAAATGCGGATATATATAGTCCGCCAAAAGTACACCCCGCAGATTGTTAGGGTCGGCCCCGAACCATATACGAGTAGACTCATCTATTGCTTGGATATAGGTGGACCATGAAATACGTCGCCTGATTACCCTCCCTACGAACATGAGAAAACAAGACCGTATTAAAATTACAACACAAATATGCAATATCCTAACCTACTATGTAATGTTGTGGACCGCCAAACTACCAGCTCCACGATTAGTATGATATTGTCCGCTTTGGGCTGGGAGACAATTCCTTACGATTTTGGAAAGTGAGTATATTTTCAACTCAAAAGGCCTCATACTATTTAGTGTGGAGGTGAAACTTATATACAAGAATTCTATACCCTGTTTCTTCAATGTGGGACTTGGGTTGACACCCCAACAATCCTCCCCTCAAACCAAGGCCCAATTCATGGCCGGACCTCCTTCCGTTTATTATACGGAGACACACAGTCGCGAGGTGTTACCGAGGGGGGATGCCCACAAACGCCAGAGTCCACTTGCCACCACAGGTTTCTTTAAACCATGGCTCTGATACCACTTGTTGTGGACTGCCAAACCACCTGCTCCACAATTAGTATGATATTGTCCGCTTTGGGCCCAACTACCAGCCCGCACGGTTTTTCAAACATGGGTATTTTTTCAACCCAAAAGGGCTCATACTATTTAGCGTGGAGGTGGAACTTATATACAAGAATTCTGATCCTTGTTTCTTCAATGTGGGACTTGGGTTGACACCCCAACAAGTAACTCAATTGAAATGACTGAGATTTGAGCATATTAACTAACTTGTAGGCAATCCTACTCGACGATAACATCGGGCAACCCATGTAGGCAAGAAAGTTTCGGACCTAGTTTTATGGCTCTAGCTAGCTTCGACCACAACAGGTTCCCACCTACCTACTCCTCGGTTCGTTGTTGGCAACCCGCAAGGAGTTACCCGTCACAGCCTCTAATAACCACCCCAAGCCCACGACCATCCTCGCCTAAATCTGCACCATCGGAGTTAATTATTTTTCATGTTAAAATAATATCCTCCTTCCAAGTCCAGGTTTCCCTATTAATCCATTCTTCGAGCTTGAGTTCACGGTAGTAAAGGGTTCAATAACGGACGTAGTGATCACGATGTTAAGCTAATTAATATGCATGCTTGGTTCCAATATTTCTTAGACCTTATATTAAAGTTTTGACACTCAAAAAATATTTTATGACCAGTATCGGTAGTGATAACCATCCTATATCCTACTAAATAATTGTAGAATCATCGATCGTCTATTGCGTTATTAGCTCGCAAGATTTAGAGCCGGCCTAATGACAATTTTCAATTATGCGTGGGAAATGAACATAGACTTGTAATTGAGTGTAACATTATCTTGTCAATGCGAAAAAGGTCCTATCAAAGGGACAAGGCCAACCATCAAGTGATCCCATATATCCGATCGAAATTTCTCGTGCCGTACGTGTCGTCTTTAGAAACATTGATGACTCAACTTTATCCCATTTAAGTGAATTATTATGTTATTATGCGATGCAACGTTCAAGTCCAATACAAACTGGATTATTATTGAAATCAAACAGATAATGATTGGCCACCATCGATGATTCGATGATAATACAAATTAAACTTTTTATTTATTTAATTTATCATCTCAATTTGTGTCAACCTTTGTTAATATTATGAATGAATGAATCATTTCAATCAATAGTCTAAACCGATATATACTTGAATCAAATCAATGTTTTATACTCTGGATCAAGATACTTGAATCATATCAATGCATGTTTTATACTTATAACGTAACACGACTGATGACTCCTCATATGAATGCCTTCAGGCATACCCAGATCTTGGGTTTAAGTTAAAGTGTCTTAATATTGAGAGAGAACCGGTCTATTATTAGGATTTATGTACTTGAGACCTCGGGAACGATAAATTTTTGGTACAATAATATGAAAGAACAATAATCATGTCAATTAAACTTTACACTGTTCTCTTATCTCTACGAGCTTAATTTACAACTATTTCGATAAGTTTTGGTGAATGGTTGAAGCTCATGTTAAATGTCCATCGAGTTCAATGCACCATTTTAATCTAATCCCTATCGAACCTAATATAATTCTTGTTTATGATATAGATTGATGGAGCAATTTGAGGAGGGAATATCTTTTGAATTATACCTCGGTGAACAATAATGAGGATCATGATTACGCGGCGTGTTGGGCTAGTTTATTACTCCATGTTTGTACTCAACTAGTTAGATCATAGGACAAAATGGGTCCTACTTAAAAAGCTAATAAGATAACTAATTATTTTCCACATGTTTGGGAGGACAATTTCGTCATTTCCTTAATTAGCTCAATAATTGCCGAGATCCAAATCCAAGGTTTAATTTGGTCATCAATCTATTCACATGGCTAACGTATCATCATGAGTAGGGATGCATGGGCACCAAGATAGGGTTCTTTCTTGTTCAATTCCGATCCACATGTTTTTAATTTTGAGTTGGGACGATGGTGATCAATTTTCATATACAACATGCAAATTATTGAAGGCATGCATATGGCTAACTCATAAAAAGCATGCATGCTGATCGATTTAAACATATATGCAACGGTAGTAAAATTGAGTACATAGCCGGGGAAATCTGAAATCCATGTACTGCATTCTAAAACATTAAAGTTAAAATTGAGTTGCAAATTATTGTGATAGGAAATTAAAATTAGATGTACGTATATACATTCTGATATTAACAATATTCTATTGCCATAGTTAAATCTACATCAGATCAATACTACTTTGATTGGCTTATCAGTAATCTAGTTGTCTCTAGAACATCCATTTGTGTCAAGAGTTTGGAGAACAAAAAGTTAGGCCTAAAAATGACGTATATATATGCCCGAATTAGTTAGGTATGGGTGTGATTCAGATATAATTTTAGGTCTAATGATTCGATAGACCGACCTGCAAGTTATGTAGACGTTTTCCAGCCAACATAATAGCCAGGAAATTAAATTGATTATATATGTACGTATGTAGACGTTGTTTTAAGCAGAAATACTGTGGTCTGTTCGACTGTGTGCATATACAAGTAAACGGTAGTCACTGCCTCATCAGCTGTATACATAAAATAACCAACACTTATTGCAATGCTAGCTGTTATGTCTTCCCTAGCATTATCATTTTTTTTTTCTGTCGAGAAAAAATAACAATTTTTTTGGCCGCATATGTATAATTTTCGAAATAATTTAATTTAGAGTACGAATAATTCTTTTCTGACCACTAATCATCCAACGGTACTCCTTACGTTTTCTGTTTGAATATCAATGAGGATTATTACTGTGCGTCGTTCTTTTATTGTTAACATTTTGTTTAATTAGAGTCCCTTTCACATATTCCCAAACCAAAAATGTTCAACACAACAACAATAGCACAACTTCCTAAAATGATTCGAGGTCGGCGAATAAGAACCATCATAAGTAACTGTCTCGAGGATGTCATCAAAGATAGTTGTGAACAAGTTAAAAGAATAATGAAACACGTTTAAAAGGAGTAGTTATAACAAAGCCACCAAAAGAAAGGAAAACAAAAGATTAAAAACAATAGTTCGTTGTAAAACAAGAGAAAAACACATGTAAACTTTAAACAAATAATAAGAAGAAAAAGTTTGAGAGAATATAAAAAGAACCAAATTTTAATGAATGAAAAAGAAAGGATCGGAGTATACACAACGTGTGTCTGTAAATTATACGTTTCATATTGAATGGAAATTAACAATTATTGAGTCCTATTGTAGGCACTGAAAATTTGTTAATGTGCCGTAAATTAGATAAATTAATTATTTATGAGTTAATATCAAATTTTAACCCAATTTAATTAATTTTACCTCGTTAAATGAAATCCGGGTTGATTCAATTACTAATTTGGGTTAATTGGATCGTAATTCGGATAAAACAGGCAATTGGGCCAAGTCCACATAAAGCCTGAAGATAGGCCCGCGACTACAAGCCCGCCAGAAATTAGGTTTCCACTCTATATATATAGAGTCTCCCTCATTCATTTGCAGGTTGGAAAAATCAGAGAGAAGAAAACCCTTAGAGGAATTCTCAAATTCCCAGCCACACGCAGTCAACAAGCACATCCGTGCCGCCTGCAAATCAAATCAAACACAAGTTCAAACAACCAAGTTCAAGGAGAGATTCAAGTCCTCTGCGACCCTCTCAAGAACAACAACAACGCACGCGGACGACGCGCGCACCCCCTTACAGCACGTACGCTACCAGTGTAGTGTATCGTACGGCATACCCCTTACTGCGTAGTAGAATTCAGAGGATTACATTAGAGATTGTAAACACACAACTTTTCTGATATTAATAAAATATTCATTTGTTTCCTTATATTGTCTTAGTACAAAATTTGCGTTAACAAATTTTGGTGAACCCGACGTGAACTCTCTATTTCTCATCCCTACTACGTACGTATCAACTACTACAACGATGATGTCTGCTGAACAGCACACTCCTCGTTCTTCCAAGAAAACCTCTAGCAAAGTGATGCAGAGTTCTCCAAGCGCTAATACAGCGCAACCCACTACCATCTACACCAGAGGGATGGCGAAGAAGGCTGTCGTCAACGCTACTGCTGCTCGCCTTCGTGCTGCCGAGGTTCCTAAGCGGTCTCGCAGATTTTCTGCTGCCTCCATCCCTGCAGCAGCTACTGCTATAATTGCGTCTGCTTCCCCTCAGCGCAAGAAGATTAAGGATGTGAAGACCTGTAGCCCTGAGAAGAAGTATAAGCCGATCGTCGCATCTGTCATGACGATAACACCAAAGACTGTCGAAGAACAGTTGGCAGAAATGCAGGCCCACTTCGAGAAGCTCAGGCTCGAGAACGAAGAAAAGAACAAGAAGATTAAGGATCTCCAAAAGGAGGTAGCTGAGCTGCGCAAGGCTGAGAAGCTACTTAACTCCGAAAAGGAGGGTAGCAGCGACGAAGAGGAAGAAGAGGATGACGAGGAGGAGTCTGAGCATGATGATATCATCAAAACCAAGGAAAGCTCCTACTCCCAAAAATAGCTGCAGATGCTAATAGCAGATGCGGTTAAGAATCAGTTTGGTGAAAGCTTTGCGAATAGCTTCCGCTACGTCAAGCCTTATACCAAGAGGATTGACAAATTGAAGATGCCTTCACGCTATCAACCGCCGAAGTTCCAACAGTTCGATGGAAAGGGCAATCCAAGACAGCATATTGCGCACTTTGTGGAAACATGCAATAATGGTGGAACGGGAGGTGATCGACTGGTCAAGCAGTTCGTTAGGTCCCTCAAAGGTATCGCCTTCGACTGGTATACCGACTTGGATCCTGAGTCTATTGACAGTTGGGAGCAAATGCAAGATGAATTCTTGAACAGGTTCTACAACGCTAGGCGCATTGTTAGCATGAACGAGCTCACAAATACCGTCCAATGGGATGAGGAACCCGTTCTTGACTACATCAGCCGTTGGCGTGCACTGTGTCTTGAATGCAAAGATAGGCTAACCCAGAGTTCAGCTGTAGAGATGTGCATTAATGGTATGCACATGGACGTGATGTACAGTTTAAAGTCAAATAAGCCTAAGGACTTCCAAGACCTTGCGACACGCGCCTATGACATGGAGCTTACATTAAAGGCGCGTAAGAAGGAACGTACCTCCTCTTTTACGAAAACTCTATTCGAAAAGAAGGAGTATAAGAAGAATGACAAGACCTCCAAGGGGACGACGAAAGAGGCTATGGCTGTCACCACCAGCAGTGGTCCCATCAAGATCTCTACAAAACCAAAGTACGAAAAGAAAAAGGATACGTCAACAGGGGAGTACAACCGCGACAGGCCTTCTTTGAAAGAGCTGATGGCCAAAAAGTATCCTTTTCTCGACTCGGATGTGCCAGAGATGTTGGAATAGCTACTAAAGAATAAGCTCATCGAGCTACCTGAAGCAAAGCGCCCTGAGGAGGTAGGCAAAACCGATTATCCTAGGTACTGTGCGTACCATAGGCTGATCAGTCATCCCACGGGAAAGTGCGTTGACGCAAAAGAGAAAATGATGGACCTCGAGAAAAGGGGTGTGGTAGCTTGGGACTACGACGACGTCGTGGGAACATACTGTACTACAGTAATAGAGGATTCACTCCCATCTTGTCCATGTGATAGCAAAGCTGAGTGGTATGCCCACTCCATTCGGTTTGGTAGTCTTGAACCTATGCTAGTATGACGTCCAAGACCGATCCCACAACCAAATCTTGTGTCATCAGAGGTAGAGGCGCAAGAGAAATCAAACATATCACCAGGCTCCTTAGATGTCGATGACGATGAGGGGTGGACGTTGGTGACGAGAAGAAAGTCAAGGAGGCAAGCGAAGCCTCAACCACAACTTGTGTCACACAAAAGGACACAACCAAAGAAGAAGGGTCCCCGTCGACCTAAAGGAAAGAAGAAGCCAAAGAAGGTCGTAAAGC
This sequence comes from Spergularia marina, assembly GCA_963680865.1. NCBI lineage: Eukaryota > Viridiplantae > Streptophyta > Magnoliopsida > Caryophyllales > Caryophyllaceae > Spergularia > Spergularia marina. The sequence goes on from OY804546.1 coordinate 27,922,600, forward strand.
CATATGTGCTGTCAAATGACCTCTTGGAACAAAATCCATCGGCGCCTGTCACCCTGAAGGAGTTCTTCCCAGCAGAATACCTCGACAAAGTCACTACATGCGCAGTGTCAACTTCGGTAAGCGAGGATGAAGAGGAGGAAGTCCCAACTAATGAAGTTTTGGTAGTCCAACCACCCAACCCTGAAAAGGACGATAGGGTGTCAGCCACGTTACGCACTCTCCCTGCGCGTATGGGGTGGAAACAAATCTTTGGTCTGTCAGATGAGACATGACAACACATAATCCAAGCTCTCCAGAACCCAAAGCTGTACGTAGAAGAGATCAAAGATGCTACAGACTTTGAAGAAGAATCATCCAAGTGCGCTTCATGCAGCACGGTTGTGACGTTTTCTGATGAGGATCTCCTACTGGGGTCTAAACCCCACAATAGGCCGCTCTACGTGTCAGGCTACATAAGAGGGCATAAAGTTCGTCGAATCCTGGTCGATGGAGGCTCTGCCGTTAGTCTCATGCCCAAAACAACCATGACAGAGTTGGGGATCACGATGGACGAACTCTCTAATAGTCGTATGACTGTTCACGGCTTCAACTCAAATGCTGAACGTGCTATCGGACTTATTCGCGTGAACCTCACAATAGGAGATCTCTCTTCGGATACATTGTTTCACGTGATAGATGCCAAGCCCTCATACAAGTTGTCACTAGGTCGACCATGGCAACATCAAAATGGAGTTGTACCGTCAACCCTTCACCAATGTATGAAGTACTATCGTGGAGGTGAGAGAAAAATCAATGGGGATGCGAAGCCATTCGAGAAAGCAGATTCATACTTCGCTGACGCTAAGTTTTTTGACGAAGACCTTTGCTCATCTGAGTTGCTGCCATCTTCCATCTCTTCAACTGGCAAAGGGGCAAAAAAGAATAAGGTTGTGGTTCAAGCTAAGGCGCCACTCAATCACCCTTCATCAACAAACGACCAGCAAAGTCAACCGGAGGTTGTTATCAAGCCAACTATAGTTCCAACTGTCAAAGTTCAGCAACCAATACCAAAGACTATGACTGCCGTCCTGCGATACATCCCACAGTCACGTCGCAAGGAAGGACAAAACCCTTTTGAGGCATGTCAGAGCTTGAAGCCAAAGACTATAGAGGTGTATAAGACTAAGAAATCCATCAAACAAGAATGGGTGAAGAAAGTTGTCACACCTCAAGTGAGAAGAACGTAGGGAGGTTCGACTCCAATACATACAAGTTGATGGAGAAGGCCGGATACGACTTTCAAAATCCAACTCCACTAGGCGACGTTGTGGAGGTGGAACCATATGGTCTTAATGCAACCCAAAAGAAACTATTCAAGGAAGGGGGTGATTTTGCAGTCACCAAAGATGGTTTGGGTTATGAGCCTCCTGCGCCCATAAAGATCTCCGTTCGACGCAAGGATGCCTTTTCCTGTCAACAGATCACTGTCGAAGAAGTAGACGAAGAGAAAAAGGTGGAACAGAGCTCACAACGCACTTTATCCGTCTTCGATAGGATGAATCCACCAATAAGGAGGATGCCCCCTGTGTTTCGAAGACTGGGACAAACATATGCAGAACGTCAACTTCCTACGAGAGATCGTCCGTCTGTATTTGGCAGATTAGGTGAGCTGCGAGTTAACAATGAGGCTGAATCATCTCACACTCAAGTACAGAGGCGATCGGTGTTCGACCGTATAACTCCTCCTATAATCTTCGATCGTTTGGGAACTCTTAACGATACAACTGGCGACATGACTTCCCAACCTATCACAGCGACTCAAGGTGATGAGGAGACTCCAATCAGCGCTGATCTCAGGAGTAGCGTGCCTTCACGCATGAAACGCTCACGAGAGGTAGACATCGTCAATGACGAACCTCTAGTGGCAAAGAGTCGCGTAATAGTGTTGACCAACCAATCGAAGTCCCCAAGTCATAACGATAAGGTCAACAAAAAAGAAGTTGTTACATGTTCTCGTTGCAAATGTCAAGTGAGAAAGAAGGATGTCCCACCAAATGAAGAACCCTCAAAAGGCGACGAAGTGGTAACATCCTATCACATCACCGTGGAGGAACTACCTGACCCTAACAAAGAGGTCGAAGATGATGAAGCTCCAGCGCCACTTGAGGATGGGGTTAAATCAACAGTAGATGAATTGAAAGAACTAAACCTGGGCACCCCAGAAGATCCACGCCCTATCTACGTTAGTGCTATCCTAAATGAAAATGAAGAGAAAGAGTACTACACGCTGCTCTCCGAATACAAAGAAGTGTTCGCTTGGAGTTACAAAGAGATGCCTGGGCTTAGTCCCAAAATTGCAGTTCATCGTTTCGCGATCAAAAAAGGGGTCAATCCTAAGAAACAGTCCCAACGATGTTTCAGGCCGGAGTTAGTCCCTGAAATTGAAAAGGAAGTCAACAAGCTCATTGTAGCCGACTTCATTCGCGAAGTGAAATATCCTACATGGATAGCAAACATTGTTCCTGTAAGGAAGAAGAACGGGCAATTGCGTATCTGCGTTGACTTTCGCGATCTAAACGAGGCATGCCCTAAGGATGACTTCCCCTTGCCAGTCACTGAACTAATGATTGACGCAACGACTGGGCACGAAGCCCTCTCCTTCATGGATTGTACTGCAGGGTACAACCAAATCCTAATGGCGCGTGAAGATCAAGAAGCTACGGCCTTCCGCACTCCAAAAGGGATATTTTGTTACAAGGTTATGCCCTTTGGTCTGAAGAACGCAGGTGCGACATATCAACGAGCTATGCAGAAAATCTTCGACGACATGCTGCATAAGACAATAGAGTGCTACGTTGATGACGTGGTCGTCAAATCCAAGAAGAAGGAAGACCACATCGATGATCTACGCTCTATTTTCGAGAGGCTTCGCAAATGTCAACTCAAAATGAATCCTCTCAAGTGTGCGTTCGGCGTCACGTCATGAAAATTTCTCGGGTTCGTGGTCACTCATCGAGGCATTGAGATCGATCAAAACAAGATCAAGGCTATCCAAGAAATGCTTGAACCCAAGAACCTCAAGCAACTGCGTGGACTGCAAGGTCGTCTAGCCTACATCCGTCAATTCATATCCAACCTTGCTGGTCGTTGTCGACCATTCAGCCATCTCATGAAGAAAGGCGCACCATTCGAGTGGGATGGCAATTGCCGCAAAGCATTTGATGACTTGAAGAAATACTTGTCATCACCACCTGTGCTGGGGGCACCAATTCCAGGGAAGCCCCTCATCTTATACATCGCAGCACAAGAAAGTTCGCTGGGGGCAATGTGCGCCCAAGAAAATGACGAACGTAAGGAAACTGCTCTCTACTACTTGAGTAGAACTTTGGTAGGGGCTGAGTTGAATTACTCCCCTATCGAGAAAATATGTCTTGCATTAGTATTCGCGGTCCAAAAGTTGCGACACTACATGCAAGCACACACTGTACACGTGGTCTCCAAAGCCGACCCTATTAAGTACATATTCTCAAGGCCAGTTCTATCTGGTAGGTTAGCCAAATGGGCAGTACTTCTCAAGCAATACGACCTCGTGTACCTGGCACAAAAAGCAGTTAAAGGCCAAGCAATTGCTGATTTCTTCGTCGACCACCTCGTCCCTGGAGACTGGGAGCTATGCGTGAACCTTCCTAGAGAAGAGATCTTCTATGTCGACGTGCTCCCACCATGGCAGATGTACTTCGACGGAGCTGCACGACGTGACAGAGGTGGAGCTGGAGTAGTGTTCGTTTCTCCAGAAAGCCACATTCTTTCATACTCGTTCGTCTTGACTGAATTATGCTCAAACAATGTCGCCGAGTACCAAGCCCTCATACTTGGTCTACAGATGGCACTTGAAATTGGTGTTAAGGACATGGACATTTACGGTGATTCACAACTCGTCATAAACCAAGTCCTCGACGATTACGAAGTTAGGAAGGATGACCTTGTCCCCTACCATCAACAAGCGATCCAATTGCTTAATAAATTCGATTCCATAACAGTGGGACATGTTCCAAGGAGTGCCAATAAGCTGGCTGACGCGCTTGCCAATCTTGCAGCCAACTTGGCACCGGGGGCAGAAGAATCAGTAACAGTCCCTGTATGCAATCGTTGGGTAGTACCACAAGAAGAAGCGATAGAGGTGGTACAGTCTTCAAACATGATTTGTGTACACCAAGTTGACAAGGAGGACTGGCGTCAACCCATCATTGATTACTTGGACCACCAAAGGTTGCCAGACAATCTAAGGCATAAAGTTGAGATACGTCGACGAGCTCCAAAATTCTTCCACTACAAGGGAACGCTATATAGACGGAGTTTCGAAGGACAATGGTTGCGATGTCTTAGCGATGAAGAAGCAAGTGATGCAATGCAAGAGGCTCATGCTGGTGTGTGCGGCGCCCATCAGTCCGGTCCTAAGCTCTATGAACGAATCAAACACCTGGGCTACTATTGGCCGACCATGGTACGAGATTGCATGGAATTTGCTAAACGTTGTCAACCATGTCAATTTCACGCAAATTTTATTCATCAACAACCAGAGCATCTACGTCCTACCGTTTCTTCATGGCCCTTCGAAGCTTGGGGACTTGACGTTGTAGGGCCTATCACTCCAAAGGCATCGAACCAGCATGCTTACATCCTAGCAGCGACTGACTATTTCTCTAAGTGGGCAGAAGCCGTCACATTACGAGAAGTCAAGAAGCAAAATGTCGTCGACTTCATAAAAAACCACATCATTTATCGACACGGCATACCGCGACGGATCATAAGTGACAATGGTAAACCCTTCGACAATCATATGATGACGGCCTTATGTGAAAAATTCAAGTTCCAGCAATGTAAGTCGTCGATGTACAATGCCCCCGCGAATGGCCTAGCTGAGGCATTCAACAAAACACTTTGCAACTTGTTGCGAAAAGTAGTTGCTAAGTCAAAGCACGATTGGCATGAAAAGATAGGCGAAGCATTGTGGGCATACCGTACTACATACAAAACAGCGACTCAAGCAACCCCATACGCACTGGTATATGGAGTAGAAGCAGTGGTTCCATTGGAGCTTCAAATCCCATCCCTACGGATCGCCATCCAAGAAGGACTCACAACTGATGAGAATGACAAGTTGCGCCTCGCCGAGTTAGAAGCGCTCGACGAGAAGAGAATGCAAGCGCAACAAAAGCTTGAGTGCTATCAAGCACGAATGGCTTGCGCATTCAACAAAAAGGTGCGACCGCGTTCCTTTCAAGTGGGAGACTTGGTGTTAGCTGTCAGAAGACCAATCATCATTCCTCGCAAAACTGGAGGTAAATTCCAACCCAAATGGGTGGACCTTACGTGGTGCAAGAAGTCTACACTAACGGTGCATACAAAATTGTTGATCATGATGGGTTACATGTTGGCCCAATCAATGGGAAGTTTCTGAAGCGATACTATCCCTAAACACCACAAAGCTGCTCCTAAGCACGAGCTAAAACTGCATACTCCAAATGAACTACGTTGGCTTGATCTTGCAAATTGAATTTACAGGTACGTAGGCAGCTTAAGTAAACACTTTACTTGGGTGCAGCCACACCAACAACAAAATAACCTCCATCCCTTCACACACAAAAAAAAAAAAAAAAATGGCGCTCATGGCCCGCATGAGCCTAAATTGTGAACGGCAAAATCATTATCTCGTCTAGACATTACCGTTCGAATGCATGTTGACCAGAATTTTGCAGACAAGTTATAAGTCCTTATTCGAAAATTCAATCATATGGATAAATAAACTAGTCTTTGTATAAGTTCAATGCACAAAACAGAAATGAATGGTAAATAGTCGACTACTACAAGGAAGTCCGACAAGACTATGGTTTTAACCCCAGTACGAAGAAAGCAGTCCTCTCCTCTGATCAAGCGCTGCCTTCATCCGCGCCAAAGTCTCTTTCTCCTGTTGAGAATTGGTATGAATAGTTGTCAGCCTATTTAGCTCCTGTTGAGAAGAGTCGACACTTGCTTGTGCGGCCGAAATTTCATTATGTCCCTGCTGGTGTTGCTCAGCTAAACGCGCCTCGGCCTCGCAAACCTCTCGTAGCGACTCCTCCAAGGCTACTTTCTTCTTCCTCACGACATCTAAATCTCCCAGTCGTTCCTCACTAACACGAGAGACGACCAGAAGAGTTGACTTCGCCGACTGCAAGTCTGCCTCAGCCTGGGAGATATCATGAACAATCTGATCATCACTCTTGTCTGCTGTAGCATCAGACGCCACCATAAGGAATGCATCAACTTGTTGCACATACTCATCAACGATGGCCTTAAGATCGGAGTAGTCACCGCCCAATTGTTTGATCTTTTCATACATGTCACCAGCAATTTGCTTTGTTTTCTCCACTTCAGCATATGAAGTTTGCTTCAACACCTTGAGCACACGTTTCTTTATCAATACTATCGCATCTTGCACAATGTCACATGTAAACTTCTCAGGCTGAACCGTGCAGAAGGAGGAAGCGGGTTGTGAATCCGTCACCCCCTTATTTTGTGGAGAGAGAGACTCCTTGTGAGGGGTAGAGACGCTCTCATCATCTTGGTTTACTGCAGATGGGTGGCTATTGGAAGTCGATAGGACAACTACATTTTGTGCAAGTGGGGGTTTTCCCCTACCAACACCAAGTCTCGGACGTGGCAATTCAGATGTTGTCTCCACGATTGGATTCAAGAATTCCTCATCCAAGTTAAGCTCTTTGACCTGAAGGGCGAGAGAAAATGGGGAATTAAAAAAAAAAAAGAAAAAAAAAAAGAAAGAAAGAAAATTACCGAATCCAGCTTCGAGAGAGAACCACTGCACTCGGGCAACCCACGGAAAAAATTGTCACCAAGAGAGATTGAATGTTCCTTTACTCTCTTCTTTTTTCCTCTACGACTATGCTTGAAGTCTGCCTCTGACTCTTCGTCGCTACTGTGGCTATCGCTAAGCCGTTTGCCTAACCCATCGCTACAAACTTCCTTTGACGGAGTCGCATTTGTTGTTGGAGTCTCGTCGGTACCCTCAGGATGCGGGTGCTCAGCCTTCTTACCTCGTTCAACCACTTTGGTTTGTTGCTCGGTGCTAGAAAGGAGGGTATTGACGTTCTTTCAGAGGTCTTGCACCGACATCTTAGGCCACCAATCCTTAAAGTTCTTGCTGACCAGTTCGCACCAATCCAATGAGTAGCTCGGAAGTGTCGCAGTGGCGTAGCTACCACTGAATGAAAGCATCCTTATCCGATTTAGTGCATCATCATAGGATACATCATCCTCATCTTTACCACGGGGAAGTACACCGGGGATGACTTGGCAAAAGCCGAACTGTCTGCTAAATCGAGTTGGAGTATACGGCTCAAGAACAAAGGAAGCACCGACCCTCAACGGTAAGTATGCTGTGCGCAGAGAGATTAGGTAACTAAGTCTCAATCTATCCAACGCATTATTGTCAAGCAGCGACTCCATCCTGTTCTTCGATAGGATATGACGAGAAGCTTTGAAGGAGGAGCCGGAATGAATCAGTTCATGGGCTACAACGTCAGTGTATTGCCTAGCACATTGATGCCCTGAATACGCAACCATTTGAGGGCCAGGAGGAGGGTTGTCAGCTTTATAATGCGTGCCGAAATAGTGAGCGAGCCACCCATACAAATAATGAGCCGGAAAGACTGAGCAAGGATATGAAGGCTTGGAAGCATAAGTTATCTTCCTTAGACCGTGGTAAATATGAGCAAGTACCGGCGCTGCCAGGTTAAACTCTACGCCACTCGCCATTTGTGTCGCCACCTCAAAGGTGGAGGGTCTGATTATCCTTTCCTCATGCTTGGGTATTACAAACACGCACAACCAACATGACAGGAAAGCTGCTAGATGGGTCGTTCTTCTATCTTGGTCGGACTCAACTCCGACATCAGAAAAGGTCTCCACTTCTGCTTCAGTCCAATCGTCCAATTTATCACCAACTGTACCTCTAGGGTTATGAGTATTCTTTGGACGAGAGTCTGACTCTCGAGTGCGCTTTTGAGGAGGCTTACCATAAACCTTTTCTCTCTTACACCAAAAATTTATCCACTGTGAGGCACGGACTCCATTTTTGAAATCCGGGTCATCCGTAAGGGAACAATACGCAGCAAACAAATATTGACAGGCACGAGAGACTAATCTGTTGCCATCTCGGTCGCGAGCCTCCATAGCAGCAAAACTCGGAATAGCTTCATCATATATAGAACCAGATATCGACAGGCCACCAAGTTGGAAAAGATCCCACAAAGAGATGGACCACTCTCTTGCCTCAGTATGAAGAGTGTTGGTTATTGGGCACCAACTCTCACAAAAAGCGCGCATGACGTTCGAATTACGGTCATACGTGTACCGCGAAGCATATACTGCATCATAAATCTTACTCTCATGCAGCATCGCTGAATAACGACCGAGAATATCCTCTGTCCACTCCCAGTAGCATTCGATGTGGGAAAACTCACCTGAAACACGGAGTCCGTTATTACCCCACCTTACCGACCCGCTAATGATTCGGCGGCCAAGCATGGGTAATTGAGCTTCCACGCCGTCTCTTTCTCGATGCTGAGAAGGATATGTGAAGACCCATCCGACGCTCCAGACCCCACAGGCTTGGCCATCGCTGTAGGAAAAAGCTTCCTCATTTCAGTAGGGTCTACTGAAGTATCTGGACGCAGCATGGAACGATATATGGGAAACCTGTATTTGGCAGTGTTAGCTTTGGCGCCTGGATGCCTCATTATTGAAAGATATGGTGGTCCGCTTTCATGGTAGTCTTTGAAGTACACTACCATGTTACCTAAAAAATAAAAAGAGAAAGAAGCGAGTAAGTATCTAAGCAAGCATGGCAAAAGAACAGCAGAAACTACGCGATGGGCGTGGTACCGCGACAAGGATGAAAGATGTTCAGTTAACATGTGGTGTCGCCGCATTGACTTTGGTCTGAGTGCCATACCATAGCGTCGGGGTTCCGCTGCTCGAAAGCTACGAGATTCCCGACGTATCCAAGTATAGCCCTCGCCGCTGGTCAGTGACAGACACCAACTACGCCACGGTGCTGGGGCTTCGCTACTCGAAAGCAGCAAGGCTCCCAGCGACATCTGGCGCTGCAGTAACTATACACATCCATCCTGCTTGCGTACCGAACGTGCGACATCCCGTCAAACGATTTCGGTCTGAGTGTCGGCACCATCGCGCTGGGGTTCCGCTGCTCGAAAGCAGCAAGGTTCCCAGCGTATCCAGGTGCGACCCTCGCCTCATGTCGATGATGAGCCCCAACACGTCGACTACAGCTCGACTGACCTGCAAGTGTTTGTATGGTACAACAAAGAAATATGTGTAAAAAAAAAAAAAAAAAAAAAGGACAACACCTGATGAGTCAACCATGAAGCTCTAATGGAACCTTTGATTCGATCTGTCAAAGCAAGAAAGCAAGAAAATCAAGATTGAAACTATCATTGCTGTCAAAAAATCACTGTCATAAAGCAATTTACAGCCGCACGAATTTAGGAGCTATAATTTGATTCAGGCTAACGACCATTAGTCTTTGGTCAAAAGGGTACAACAAATTAAGACAAGCTACGTATGAGTATCTACACGATCATACACAAAAAAAAAATAGAAGACATACGTGAGAGGGCAGTACCCCATAATTTCAATACTACGTCAACTAACACGACAAGTCAAGCGAGAAAAAAAAAAAACAAGGAAAAGAGAAAAAAGAAAAGGAAATTGAAGTCGGAATAATCTTAGTCGATCGTATGTTCATCGAGCGCCTATCTGTACAACAACGTACTACCCTGAATCGTCATGATAGTTGGTTGCGTTTTACACATTAAATTGTGATGAATTAGTTAATCATGTGTAAAAGAAGAACAAAGTCCTATCAAATGTGGGGACAAACAGTAGACAAGTTAATTTGCTAAGCATTATTGTCTACTAAACTTTAAGCATAGATTAGCAGGGTACGTAGCAAGCATGTGTATGCTATAATCAAATTAATCAAAGCAAACGAAATTCTCAAACAAACAAACAAAGAAGAAGCCAACAAAAGAAAAGACTTCAACGTGTGTAAGCAAAACGGCGGTTGTAGATAAAGCTTGGTCGACTCATGAAATCAAGTGCAGCTCATGAAAGTATGGCATTCGTGTGCAGCATAAATTTCAAAAAAAAAAAAAAAAAAGGGACAGAGAAGAAAGATGAGCACATAAATCATGCCTTCACTGTACGGCCGCTTAGTCGTAGGTTGAAGACAGTGCGTTCTCTGCACAATGGCACGACACGAAGAGTTTATATAGTGTTAAAATTGAAAGGCTAAGGAAAGACTTCCGAACTCGTCCCATGAAACGAATCTGCGGCACATATAACAGTTTGGTAATAATGCCGAAAACATGGTAAATTTCCCATAGCTTGCTCTTCGCGTTCGTACAATTACTTACTTAGGATGCAAGTCGGTCATATTCTTCAAATTGACGTTGGGCAGCTTGTAAAGGAGGTGGGTTGCATTTTCTTAAACTAAAATAGCCATACTCTGGATCACATCAGGCTTAATTCCACTGTTCTTGGACTCTTGGTTCCAACCCACAATGTCTGATGGCGACACTATGGTAAACAAAACCAACGTGTCGTATTACTAGACCTCAAAACGTTGACCTACCAAGGTAAATGAAATGACATAAGGCTCGATCCTGCCTCACCTCTACCCACTGAGTCAGATCGACAGGGTATAGAAAAATGTCAAATTGCAAAATGATACACGTCAACCTGCTAAGGTACCAAAATGACGTAAATTAAACGCCCGCTAAGGTTACAAGATTACCAGGGTAACATAAAAATGTCCCAATATCATCCGATAACGTTGTGAAGATGACCAAGACGGCGCCATCAGCAGTACTGGGGGCAAAATTGTCATCCGCCAAGTCGACAAATGACAGGGTGACGTTAAAAAATGTGTGAACACTCTTACAACAAATTCGGGGTTCATTGACTTCCAAGTCAAACTCAAATGAGTCGGTACTTCACCGCGTTAAAACACTTGCATAGTGTACGCGACAAAGTACCGAGGGGGCAATTTGTAGGCACTGAAAATTTGTTAATGTGCCGTAAATTAGATAAATTAATTATTTATGAGTTAATATCAAATTTTAACCCAATTTAATTAATTTTACCTCGTTAAATGAAATCCGGGTTGATTCAATTACTAATTTGGGTTAATTGGATCTTGATTCGGATAAAACAGGCAATTGGGCCAAGTCCACATAAAGCCTGAAGATAGGCCCGCGACTACAAGCCCGCCAGAAATTAGGTTTCCACTCAATCTAATCTAATACTATATATTAAAACCTGAAACCAAGTCTTTCCTAGGTTGACACTTGGCATACATTAATTGGATAGAGCATAAAAATAGTATTAAAATACAATTATTGATTAACATATAGTAATAAATTATCATATTAGCTAATTTATGGAAATAATAAATATGGTAATTTAGTTTATAACATAAGATATAAGAGATAATATTATGGCGGTTGACTAATTTATGGTAATAAATTTGAATATGATGTGATATAACGGGTGACGGAATAGTAGAATGACATAATGTAACATGTGACGAGATAATGAGATTGAAACTGTAAAATGGGTGACATAAAAATGGAAATATGATAATACGATGAGTGAGTAAAAATATATAATAATAAAATATGACGGGGGATAAAAGTTGATTATAGTACTGTAAAATTAGAACAACGATAAAACATGTTGTCATTTTTACAAAACGAGTATAAACATTATAAATAGACAAGCCCGAGCGTGGCACGGGCATGCAAACTAGTATATAATATATATATATATATATATATATATATATATATATATATATAAAGTCTCCCTCATTCATTTGCAGGTTGGAAAAATCAGAGAGAAGAAAACCCCCAGAGGAATTCTCAAACTCCCAGCCACACGCAGTCAACAAGCACATCCGTGCCGCCTGCAAATCAAATCAAACACAAGTTCAAACAACTAAGTTCAAGGAGAGATTCAAGTCCCCTGCGACCCTCTCAAGAACAACAACAACGCACGCGGACCACACGGGCACCCCCCTACAGCACGTACGCTACCAGTGTAGTTTATCGTACGGCATACCCCTTACTGCGTAATAGAATTCAGAGGATTACATTAGAGATTGTAAACACACAACTTTTCTGATATTAATAAAATATTCATTTGTTTCCTTATTTTGTATTTTGTCTTAGTACAAAATTTGCGTTAACACCCATATAATGAAGCTAGCTCTAATGTCATACGATCTCGTGTTTTAATGTTTGCGACCACCGTTTATTTGATAACTTACTCTTTGACCGCGTTGGTCAAAAACATCCGACAAAATCACAAAAATGGCCTTGTTCTTATTGTGCACTGAGTTACTGAGCTAGATAATAGACTAAATTGTACCAGCATGATCGTCAAATAATTGTAGATCCATCGATATTTCTCGTTAATTTATAACGAAGGGCCCGTTCGATATCACTGTCATTTTCTATTTTTTTTTTTTTTTTTTTTTGCGTAAAAAATTTAGTTAAATAAGTTACAAAATTAACTTTAAATTGTTTGGTTCTATAATAGTCATATAGAAAATGAAAACTGACAATTGAAAACCACTTTTTCTGGTTTTCAAAAAACTGAAAATTGAAAACTAAAAACGACACCAAACAGGCCCAAGTTTTGCAAAAAAAATCGATCATATTCTATTTTCTTTTTAGTGGTAAATAGAAAAGAAGCCGAAACCAACAAAGAATAATAAAAACTGAGGGAATCTAGGAAAAAAAGTGTGCACCAGCCGGGAATCGAACCCGGGTACTATTCTACCACTAGACCACTGGTGCTTGGATATTTATTTGTCGAAAGCAAAGCATTTATTAAATTAAAACCGCCGGAGCGGCCGGACCAATGAATGGGAAATTAATCCATGGTTCATGATCCAGACGACAAATGGGCCCTATATATTAATTATAAAGGAGCGAGGTTAAGGGGAAATTAGGGTGGCATGACGCCAATGCATACCTAGGTTAAGGTAGCACCAAAATGAAAACGGAAATGGACACGGACACGGATACAGGAAACGGCATTCCGAAAATTATGGGACATGGATATGCCTAATTTAAATTATATAGAATACATATTTTATGTTTGAAAAAGTATATTACTAATTTAAATATTAATTTAATACGATATTAATACTGATTATAAAATAACTTAGATTAAGAATGATCTATATTATGATAATATTAAAAAAACCATCGATAGCATAATTCATTTTTCATGATAATTATTTCTCAACTCACACCTTTATTATCAATATTCTATTAATTTTAGATTAAAGAGGTGCCTAGAAGTGTGTTGGAGGTATCATAGAGTTTCTCGACAGGCAAAATATCAATATATTAATGGACATCTATTTAAGAGTTTCGCACACGTATTGTCAAGTGTCGTGTCGGTGTCGTACACGGACACGGACACACTAGATCATGGAAGTGTTCGTGCTACCTAGATGCATACTAGTATATTACTCTCAGTCGATAAATTATGGAGTTTGGAGAAAATTGAAAATTGTTCGATTGTAAATGGTTAACCGATGGGTTTGGACTTAGGAGGTATCAGGATAGACATATTGAACAATAAAACCCTAATAAATTAGATCACGAACAACAAAACTCCGGCGAACAACGAAATCCCGCCGGTAGATATTATAGATCACATGCCCACCGACAGGCAGCAGAAACCACTTTTAGAGTCATCTAGGAAAGAGACTCTGATACCATATAAGAATTATAACGTACGATATTTTGGGAATAATATAACATCAATATAATTCCGTAATAACTTGTTGTACTTGTTACAAGGACCTTACGGGTCGTTTTTATTGAGGGAATACGATGAGGGATAGGATTATTATTCCCAATTAGACATATTCCCTTGTTTGGAAAATGGGATAAGGAGATGAGAATTGGGTGAGAAGAATTTCATATCCCTCCAATATAATATCTAGGGGGGGGAGGTATTATTAGACTTCGGAATTCATTTAAGAAGTTAAAAGACTAAATTGCTCCCCAACAAATTATATAAGGAATTATTATTATTATTTAGATATTAATTTTACAATGGCTACAATAGTTTGGTAGCTATTGTAAGAGGAATGATAATAGCCATCGATTTTCTTAGATCTGATCTCAGCCACTCAATAGTTTGACCATGTAAATAATTAATTAAATCACAACCTTCCTTTTCTCCCTCCTCCCCACTCCCCACTCCCCTCAACCCGACCCACCTCTGCCCCACCGTCGGCTAGCCCAAACCCGAACCATTACGGGCACCCCCATGACATCTTGAGCAAGGAAAACCGTCGAACCTGCTCCCTCGACCCCGCTCCGCAAAATCACGGATTCATGGTGGTAGCCGCCTATGCCGTAAGCCGTCAACGCACTCGCAATGGTATGAATAGACGCATGAGATAGAAAATGGGCGGCCGATCAGGGAGGAGGCTGGGCTGCGGCTCGCGAGGGAGATAGAGGAGATATGGTTAGGAGGTGGCGTCGTGGCGGGGAGGTGTCAAGGGAGGCTGATGATGGTGTCGGTGTAATCGCCGGCGACAAGTGCCTACGTCACTGGCCGGTGCTGCAAGCGGTGGTAAGTGGTTGACTGGTTGGTAGTGGTCGGTGTTGCAGGCGGTGGTAAGTGGTTGACTGGTTGGTAGTGGACGGTGCTGTAGGCGGTGGTAAGTGGTGGTCGGTACTTGGAAGGGGAGGGGAGGGTAGAGGAGGGATCGGAGAGGATCTGGGAGCGAGAAAATGAATAGGATGAGGATTTTATAATAATTAATTTCAATTATTAGCTTTTTTTAATTTAATTAATAATTTTCTAAAATTAATTTAAGGTTAAACTTACAATGGCTACCAAGTCTTGGTAGCCATTGTAGAATCACTCTTATTTAGATATGGGTATATTATTAAAGTTGATACATATCCCATTACTCATCCACCTATTCCCAAGTTAATCCAAATAAGGGAATTGTATAATCTCACTTAATTCCCCTACTACCAATTCCCACCTCTTATCACATCATCTAATCCCTCAATTCCCATCCGACAATCCAAACGTCCCCTTAGGTCCTATCTATACTAATACAAAACTTGACCCTTACAAAACCTATGGCACAATATATTACTAAACAGATATAATATATATTCCTTAATCCGAATTCTTTGGATACTCCATAATAATAATCTAATATATATATATATATATATATATATATATATATATATATATTTTAATTTCATTTTGTATATATATAATAGAGAGATTTTGAAGCGCATAAAGAGAGTTCATCATTTGAGAAATACTCAAAAAGTTTAGTGTATGGTGAAAGAGCAAAAAAGAAGAGTCCATCATTTGAGAACTACTCAAAGAGTTTAGTGTATGGTGAGAGAGAAAAAAAGAAGAGTTGTGTATGGTGAAGAGCAAGAAATGAGAGGATAAATTACACAGTTAATTATTAACAATTCACAATTATTTTTTTTATTAACAATTCACACCATATTAGAAACACGGTACGATTGAGAAAGTTTACTGTATGGTTAAAAGAAGAGTCCATCATTTGAGAAATACTCAAAAGACTTTAGTGTACGGTGAAAGGGCAAAAAATGGTAGAATAAATTACACATACAGTTAATTATTTACAATTCACACATAGAATCTCATTTCCGTGAAACTCTTACATAACACTATATTATAGAAACACAATACGATTGATCAAAGTGATGGGTTTCACGTGCTCTAAGCCCAGCTCGGCCCGCCCGCGGTTAGGAAGATTGGCCGCAATCTGAGCGACAATTGGTTATGTGTATGAGAAACTTTTGAAACATATATCATTTTATTTGATTCGAAATTTATTTCAATTTGAGATCCATTTATATATTTTTTGATATGTAATGCTTAATTTTTACAATCGACTTTATAAACTATATCTACTAAAAAAAGTTTTTTTTAAGAGTATATATAGGAAATGTTGTTGTATAATTTAAACATGAACAATGTAGACAACTTTGTATTTTTTTTTTAATCGATCAAGATTTTAAAATATATATGTAAAGCAAAATCACAACAATTGCTATGGATTATTTTAATTGAAATGATAGCATAGTTGGTTATAAACATAAAAGAATGATATAATATTTGAACCGAGTAACGCATGAATTTAAAACTAGTATCCTCTGTTAGGATGTTTTTTGATCAGGTTTATGAATGTTTCTCCATCTCTGGGTTGGAATCCTTAATTTAATTTGACTATATATATATATACATCAAGCAATGTAAAATTTTGAATATGCACTACGTAAAAAATGGCCTTCAAGAACGGTTCCTCTAAAGCTAAGCAGAGCAGTTGTGGAACCGTTCTCTAGACGACGGTACTTAAAGGCTAAGAGAACGGTTGCAACCGTTCTAAAAGAGTTTAAGAACGGTTATGTTAAAAATCGTTCTAAAAGGTCTTTAAGAACGGTTATTTAAAAAACAGTTCTCAATAGTAGATTCCTTTTAGAACGGTTTTCAGAAAAACCGTTCTGTTATATACCCAATTTTTTCAAAAAAAAAAAAAAATTAAAAAAAAATTGTTTTCTTTTTTCGAGGTTTTCTATTTCCCAACACTAGACCACGATTCCCAACCCACAATGGCCACAGCAGCAGCAAAAACAACATGAACAAAAACAACAACTAAACTTACCAATCTTGTTCATATAAAATCACAGAAAAATTTATGCAAAGAAATTGTACAATATGCTGAAAAAAAAACACTAATAAAACATATAGACCTAACACTATTCTTAATTTCTCGCAAATCTTGTGGCCATCGACTTGTTCATCTTCTTCCGACTTTGGATCTGGGCTTTAGTTCCTCTTTGCGTTCCAACTACACGCACAATTTTTTATTTATTAAAGAAGTAGAATAAACAATAGAAAAATAAATTAATCGATGCAATGAAAAAAAAATCGACACTGATTGAAAAAACACCCACAAATTAAAGCGATACAATAAAAAAGAAGAACACAAGTGAATTAAAAGTAGATTTTAAAACAAATTAAAATTCGAAATTTAGATTAAAAAAAGTCAGAAGTAGATCTGAAAATGGTATTTGAAATTAGATAAAAAGTAGATCTTAAAACCCCAAATTAGATATCCCAAATCATATAAACCCTAACATTATCTCAAACACTTATTCAACAATATCAGTAACAAAACCATACGAATTTCAAGAAACTTTAAACAAAAAAAGTAAGAACTTACGAAAATGGACGACGGCGGTAATGTGGCCGTGAATGAAAGGCGCGAGAAGGGAGAAGACAGTGAGGAGTAAATGTGGCCGGTGATGAGAATAAGCGACGAGTTGATGATGGTGGGAGAAAAAAAAAGAATGTTAAATTTGGAGTATAGAAGAGGAGATCAGATTAGAGATGATAGAGAAAAGAGAAATTAAAGGAAATTACGAGAGGAGAGGAGACCAGAGGAGGAGATTGAAGAGGAGAGAGAATGAAAGAGGGAACTGGCGGAAATAACAAGGTAAATGAGTTGGGTTGTTGCAATTTATTTCTATTTTAATTTTTTGTTTTAGTTTTTAAGCACGGTTATTAAGGAAACTGTTTTCTAAATTAGATCTTTAAGAACGGTTTTAGAGAAAATCGTTCTCTTTTGTTTGGTTCTTTCTTTAACGACATACTAGTATAAGAGAACGGTTTTGTCAGAAACCGTTCTCCAAAGTCTACTTTTTTAGACTTTTTTTATTTGTAAAATCATTTAAGAACGGTTTTTAACGGAAAACCGTTTTCGTATATTATAAGAGATCGGTTTTAAAAATTTCCGTGGTTCTCGAAGCCCATTTTTGACATCACTATTATGTTATTCTTTTCATCCCACCGCAGCATTACTAAACAAAAAGAAGATTCTGATGATAGCATGAGTAGTAGCCTTCTTGATAACGCTACCAATACTATTAATGATGATACACATACTGAAGAAGATGGTGTGATAGACGATACGCCTGAAAGCAAGACCTGTATCAACCCAACCCTTCCTGACGACATCACGACCGATATCTTAAGTCGACTTCCCGTGAAGAGTGTCCTGGTTTGCAAACAAGTCTGTAAGTTATGGCATCGCTTGTGTAATGCCCCAGCATTCGCGGAGATGCACCTCAACAAAGCCAATAATTCATGCTACTCTCGCACAATTCTCACAAACTGGTGGACAATTAATGAAAGTAACGGAGTCAATATGTATGCAATCTACTAGTCGAAGAATAATGATTGGAATAGAAACGTTAGTTTGAAAGCCATGGAAAAAACAAAGACGTTGATCGGTGGCCGCCTTTACGCTTCTTGTAATGGGTTACTCCTATTTACACAAACCAATAGTGGTAGTGGTAATTGTGTGATTAGCAATTCAGTGCCTCGAGGGGAGGTTAAGTTTGATATGGGTAAAAAGGAAATTCGTGGGTTTTTTCTTCGATCGATCCTAGAAACAGTACAAGCTACTTCTCCGTAACAGTTCTAATTAAGGAAATAAAGAATCTTAGATCTCCCAATAATTGTGATTTTACGGCTTTCGAAGAGCTCGCTGTCGCTGCAAATGGAGCACTCGCTCTTTTGGAGAGTTAGCGTAAAGGAGGAGTATGGTGGGGTAATTACTGTGTTTTTTGTGGCGTTAATTATGCATGATTTACAGACACAAGATTGTGTGCGTTAATTACTGCGAAGCCATTTCCCGGAGACATCTTTTACGCATCAAGCAACTCATATGACGCGGCCGTAAAACTTTTGGAGGTTAATAAGAAATTGTGTGCGTGTGTTGTGAATTTGGAGGAGATTCGAGTATTTAATTTGATGGATGTCGAGAGCTGGAGATGGGAAAAAGGGTGCGTTGTTCGCTTCTCCGAGTATACCATGTACCGTACCCGATACTCGAATGCAATGCCGGTGGTCCTAGACATTCTAAACGGAGTTGTGGTGGTTTATTGGAATGGAGTTGGAGTGTTTTGGTATAACACGCAGCGGAGGATAAACAAAGATACCAGGTGTTCACTACTTGGACTCCTTTCGGTACAAGTTACACTGGGAGTTTTGTGTCCCTTGAATGCAATAACATACTCTCGCTCTCGCTCTCGACTTAGCTCATCATGTTAATTAATTAGGATGAAGGCCCGTGGATTGCACGGGTCACATGAGAACGTTTTCTATTAAAATGATATATAAAAAAAAAACTAATTTTCACAGGGGGTATAATGTACGATTAAATACTTAAACATCCAAAAACTAATATATGTTTTATATATAATCTCATTACTCATGATAGAATTTAAAAAGTTTATATTTAAGTGGAATCATAAGACATGTTTAGGTAAGTTAATTTATTATACAAAAAATCATTTAAAAGGTTCTTTTGTGCTTAATCTTTAGTTATATAAATGTTTAAAGTAATAGTGCCACAACTTATCGTATAGTACTATATTGATCTTCATGCAAATACATATTGCAATCAACATTATAAACTCACTTACTCACCCTTATTACATGCATGCATAAACGTGACCACCTCTCCCTAGCTAACTCAAATCTATTAACCATGTTGCTGCAAATATAGACATATAATAATCGACATAAGATTACAAATTGAGATATCACGAAAGAAATAATCAGGGATTAGTGTCCAATCAAATAGGACATGAGAATTAGGCCATGTATGATACAACTTAAAAATTATGGAGTAGTTAATTTAGTTCAGAAGCAATGAATCTGGTCTTTATGTCAGCATATATACAACTCCAATTCAGATCAGTTTAGATATTGTCAGATGAATCATAGAGACCTTAGTATGGTTAGAAATAGAGTTTGTTTTTGCGTTTAGATGGACATCAAATACTTTTAATATTATAAAATTCTCAAAACAAGTCTCCTTTAATAATATAGAAGGATTACCGAGAATCTCTGGTACAAGTTACACTGGAAGCTCTGTGTCCCTTCAACATTGTAAGTTGTAACATACTCTCGCTCTTTAATTGGTTCATATCTACTATATAAGTTACATATATATGTACGTTGCTCGGAATATGGAGTAGTGACTTAAAAGGTGCACTATAAGAATTTTTATTAACCATAGTTAAGAAATATCAAATGGTTGAGATTTACCGATGAGACTTAATGGTTCTGATTTTTTTTTACCTATCCTAATTGTCAAATACTGACAATTACCGTCAAGGAAAATTCCCTAAACACAAATCATAAAAATTCTACACCTTTTCCTAATTACAATCTACATTTCTTGCTACATACGAAATTCTAATCTCACAAGGTCAATTACCAATCTTGCGCAACAAGCCGGCCAGCGGCATGGGACATGTGAAATTCTAATTCTTCGTTGGTGATCACAACGATCCGCGACACTGTACTCGATCAATTCAAACATATAATATGCGAACGAGATGAAGTGGTTTTCAGCCTTGATACAGTTTATCAGCCGTGTGTTTAACACCCATAGTGCTGAAGATGATAGTAGGACCTGTATCATCTCAACCTTCCCTGACGAAATCACGGCCGATATCTTAAGTCGACTTCCGGTGAAGAGTGTCCAGGCCTGCAAGCTAGTGTGTTCGCTATGGCATCGCTTGTGTAATGCCCCAACATTCGCGGAGAGGCACCTCAACAGAAACAGTGGCTACGCTCGCGTGATGCTCACAAATTGCACGGTTAAAAAGCGTTGTGGAGTGCGTATGCTTTCAATCGACGAGAGGAAATTTAAAGGCATTATCGAAACTAAGAAATTGATCAATGGCTCTCTTTACGCTTCTTGTAACGGATTACTCCTCTTTAACAAAAATTATAGTAATGATTGGGTGATCAGCAATCCAGTGACGCGAAAGGAGGTTGATTTCCATTTTAGTAACACGGAAATTCGCGGGTTTTTCTTCGATCCATCAGGGAAAGAGTATAAGCTACTCCTCTATGATGGGTGGAATCGAAACGAAATGAAGTTTTCGGTGTATGGTTTGAGTACCAAGGAAAGGAGGAAACTTACATGTCCCAATTGTGATTTCACTCCTTACAATCAAGAGCCCGCTCTCGCTGCAAATGGTGCGCTCTTTCTGCGAGGTACTATTAAGGAGTTCTCGAATGGGGTAATTACAACTATGATTGCGGTAATTAAGCATGATTTCGGGACAGTAAATCTACAGGTGAAGCTTCTCCCCGAAGACATAAGGTACGCATCAAATTATAACGTGAACGTGCAACTATTGGAGATTAATAGGAAATTGTGTGCTTGTCATGTAAGCTTGGATGCCGTACAAGTATGGAATTTGACAAATGTCGAGAGCTGGACATGGGAGAGACGGTGTGTGGTTCACTTCTCTGAGTATAAGTGTGGAAGTTTTGATAGCTTGGTCGATTTTTTCCTGTATGTATACAATAACGATGATTTTCCAAGCAAGGTGAAGGAGGTGCCGGTGGTGATGGACATATTGAACGGAAATCTAGTGGTGCAATGGAGTAGATATGGGGTGTATTGGTATGATCCGCGACACAAGCAATTCGGTAGATGTTGTATATACCCGGGTTCTTCGAGTCTATATGGTACGAGATACACCGGGAGCTTTGTGTCCCTCCAACGCCCTCTAATATTCAATAGTTCATCGTATCTTCTTTAGTTTCACGGTATAAATTCTGTATGCCCAATGCTAAATTGTATTATGATTAGTGCAATTTCGAAATGTTGGAAAAATGGACACAATTACTAGCGGAAGCAACAAAAAAACCCAATTACCCCTTTCATGTTGCTAGATGGACAATCAACACTACCAACCAATTAACATGAAGTCATGAACCAACCAACAATATAGCACAACTATGGTGATCAAAACAGCCCCCCCCCCACACAAACATACAACAACGATAATCAAGTGAGACACAAGATATACGTGGAAACCCAATGCTGGAGAAAACCACAAGTACTGTAAGCCGGTACCAATCCCTTCCACTAATTATCAATAATCAATGGGATACAACAATACAATCTCCCTAGGCTCACCTAGAGGCAACCACAATCTCAAGGTACAACCTTGGCACAACCAACCACACAATACTTTACTAACTAGTGAGAAAAAACACCAAAATATACCAAAGAAGAGTAGAACGAAAATACCACTTAGAGAGGTCGAAAGACCTCCAAACTTGGCATAAATGAAGCCCCCATATACACTAGCATCCTCCCCAAATTTCGTTGCAATCCGTGCTCGTTCGTGCCTCGAAACGGTCACTCAAAATCTGGATTTTTAGGGTTATACGGGTTTGCTCTTGTACCCCTTTCTCTCTCTTTCTCTCTCTTTGAGTATGTGTTTTGTGTGGTTGTTGATCTCTAATTTTTCTGCTGTCAAACACACATTATGTGTTTGGCAAAGCTTCTCCAAGAAGCCACTCATTAGTAAGGGTAAAATGGACTTTTCCCCTTTACTTCATAAACTCATATCAAATGAGTTCTTCCTCCTTGTGGAGGGATATCCCAACATGAAATTGCATGTCCGAGTGTTGATGTGTAATTCACTATTTCACCAATTTATCTGATTGGATTCGTTTTCTTCAAATCTGACACGATGGTTTGATCCTTGTGTTTATTTTGATATGCTTATAGTGTTTCGCTTAATCTTGAATCTAGTAGTGTACTAATCCTCTAAGCTAGGATTTCGCTACAGCTTACTGACCTCTTACTCAAAGACTTCTCCCCTTTTGTTTTGGTGTTTTGACTGGTCATGTTGGGAGCTATTTCTAGACATAACATTACTGGGGCATTTGACATGTGAAGTTATGGTAAAATTGTGAATAGAGTACAAGCACATCTAAGGTGTGTTTGTGTTTCGTTAAGTTCTATGAATTACTCGTAATAGATGACTAAATATATATTATACACTCCATAAAGGGAAAATTATTTCGTGGAACCGAGAGTACATACTCCCGGTGAGCTGGCGCACGAGTGAAAGCCAACTCAGTCGGTTCAGAGTATAAAAAGCCGATTTTGTTCAATTTCAAAAACCGGTCTATTCTAATAAATAAAGAAAAGTAACTGCACTAAAACGATTCCTCCTTTTAAACTTAACATTTTCTCTCTCCTTCATACCGTCGGTGGCGATCCACCCAGCCCACTTTTACTTACCGGTAAAGTCGTCGGAATTCCGAAACACTCCGGCGACATGCTCCACACCGTAAATGGCAGCCACCTCCCATTCGCAGCCTTCCTTTTCCCTATTTTCTGCCTTCCCAACCGACACCTGCCCCCAACTCCGTTCCAACCACCACCACCGACCGCGCACCTCCCTCGATCTTTAACGCGGATGTAATACCCCGGATTTCAGAGGAGATCCCTGAAAGATTAAGGGCTCATATGAGGTGCTTAAAAGGAATGATAGTGCTACTCATACCACAAAGTCGACTTTCCTTTTAGGAAGCCCATGTGATAAGAACTCCAAAGTTAAGCGTGCTTGACTGGGAGTAATTTCAGGATGGGTGACCTCCTGGGAAGTTTCCCAGGGTGCGAACGAGTGAGGTCAAAGTGCGCCGGAAGGACCCGTGTTGGTCTGTGAGGTCAGCTCACAGTCTGGCAAGCTGCCATAGGTGACTACTCTCGGCTCAGGCGATGAGTCGGGGTGTTACAGCGGACGACTATAATGAGAATATAATGAGTATGATATGGTAGTCTATAAGTATGATATAGTGAGGATTTACAAAATATTAGAGTAAAAAACCTAAGAGAAGATAAGGAACACGACAAAAACGGTCATAAATCCATGCAAACTGACGGAAATCGAAACGCAAGAAATATTTCACAAAATGAGGAACCAACAATAAAATCCAACAAGTATAACCCTAGTCTAGCTTCAGTAGTGTTTGGAAAACATTTGCCGTTTTTCGAAAAATTGATCAAATTTGATTCCAGTCCTAGTACATAATCCATGGTTTTTCGAAAATATGGCTCCGGAGCGAAAACGACTCAAATGTTGGTGGTTGTCTCTAAGTATGATATAATGAGGATTGGAAAAATATTAGGGCCAAAAACCTAAGAGAAGGTTAGAAATACAGCCAAAACGGTTATAAATCCATACAAAGTGACGATCGTCGAAACACATGAAATAATTCTTAAAATCAGGAATCAACACTCAAATCCAACAAGTATAGTCCTAGGCAATCTTCAGCAATTTTTGGAAGACATTTGGCGTTTTTCAAAAAATTGATCAAATTTGATCAGAATCGCAATACATTAGCCTCAGTTTTCGATAAAATGGCTCCGGAGCAAAAATGACTCAAATTTTTGTGGTAGTCTTTAAGGATAATTTAATGAGGATTTTCAAAATATTAGAGTAAAAAAACCTAAGAGAAGATAAGGAAAACGGCCAAAATGTTTATAAACCCATACAAAGTAACGAGCGTCGAAACGCATGATATACTTCACAAAATGAGGAACCAACAATCATATCCAACAATTATAGTCTTAGGGTATCTTCGGTAACGTTTGGAAGACATTTGGATTTTTTCGAAAAATTGATCAAATTGAGTCGCAGTACAGAATCCACGGTTTTTTGATAAAATGGCTCCGGAGCAAAAATGGCTCAAATTTTTGTGTTAGTCTTTTAGAATAATATAATGAGAATTTGAAAAATATTAGAGTAAAAAAACCAAATAGAAGATAAGGAAAATGACCAAAATGGTCATAAATACATACAAAGTAAAGAGCGTCGAAACGCATGAAATTTCTTCATAAAATGAGGAACCAACAATCAAATCCAACAAATATAGTCCTAGGCTATCTTCAATAACATTTGGAAGATATTATGCGTTTTTTGAAAAATTAAACAAATTTGACCCGAATCAGAGAACATAATCCACAGTTTTTCGATAAAATGGCTCCGAAGAAAAAACGGCTAAAACTGTCATTAATCCATACAAAGTAACGAGCGTCGAAACGCATGGTATTTCACAAAATGAAGAACCAACACTCAGATCCAACAAGTATAGTCCTAGGGTATTTATAATAATGTTTGGAAGATATTTAGTGTTTTTCGAAAAATTGATCAAATTTGTCTAGAGTCGCAATCCATAATCCACGGTTTTTTCGATAAAATGACTCTGGAGTAAAAACGGCTTAAATTTTGGTGGTAGTCTGTAAGTATGATATAATGATGATTTGAAAAATATTAGATTCAAAAAACTAGGAGAAGATAACGAAAAGGGCCAAAACGGTCATAAATTTATACAAAGTGACGAGCTTTGAAACGCATGAAATATTTCACAAAATGAAGAACCAACACTCAGATCCAACAAGTACAGTCCTAGGGTATTTACAATAATGTTTGGAAGATATTTAGCGTTTTTTGAAAAATTGATCAAATTTGTCTAGAGTCGCAATCCATAATCCACGGTTTTTTCGATAAAATGGCTCTGGAGTAAAAACAACTCAAATTTTGGTGGTAGTCTATAAGTATGATATAATGATGATTTGAAAAATATTAGATTCAAAAAACTAGGAGAAGATAATGAAAAAGGCCAAAACGGTCATAAATTCATACAAAGTGACGAGTGTTGAAACGCATGAAATTGATCAGTTTATGAGGAACGAACACTGAAATCCAACAAGTATAGTCCTAGGACATCTTCTGATATTTGGAGGACATTTGACAGTTTTCGAAAAATTGATCAAATTTGAAGAGAATCACAACACATAATCCACAGTTTTTCGATAAAATGACTTCGGAGCACAAATGGCCCAAATTTTGGTGGTAGCCTGTAAGTATGATATCAAGAGGGTTTTGAAAAATATTAGAATAAAAAAACTAGGAGAAGATAAGGAAAATGGTCAAAACGGTCATAAATTCAAGTGACGAGCATTGAAACGCATGAAATATTTCTGAAAATGAGGAACCAACACTCAAATCCAAGAATTATAGTCCTAGGCTATCTTCAGTAATATTTAGAAGGATATTTGGCTTTTTTCGAAAAATTCTTCAAATTTGACTAGAATCGCAGTATATAATCCACGGTTTTTTCGTTAAAATGGATGCGGAGCAAAAATGGCTCAAATTTTGATGGTGGTTTCAAAGTATGATATAATGAGGATTTGCAAAATATTTGAGTCGAAAACCTAAGAGAAGATAAAGAAAACGGACATAGCGGTCATAAATCCATGCTAAGTGACGAGCGTTGAAATACATAAAATACTTCATAAAATAAGGAACCAAAACGTAGATTCAAAAAATATAGTCCCGCGAGTTGCAGTAATGTTCGGAGGACATTTTGCCTTTTTCGAAAAATTGATGAAATTTGACCAGAATCGCAGTACATAATCCACAGGTTTTTGATAAAATGGATGCGGAGCAAAAACGGTTCAAATTTTGGCGGTTGTCTCTAAGTATGATATAATGAGGATTTGCAAAATATTAGAGTTAAAAACCTAAGAGAAGATAAGGAACACGGCCAAAACAGTCATAAATCCATCTAAAGTGACGAGCGTCGAAATGAATGAAATAATTCAAAAAATGAGTAATCGACACTCAAATGCAACAAGTATAGTCCTAGGCTATATTCACATATGTTTCGAGCATATTTGGCGTTTTTCGAAAAATTGATCAAATTTGACCAAAATCGCAGTACATAATCCATGGTTTTTCGAAAATATTGCTCCGGAGCGAAAACGACTCAAATTTTGGTGGTTGTCTCTAAGTATGAGGTAATGACTATTGGAATAATATTAGGGCCAAAAACCTAAGAGAAGGTTAGAAATACAGCCAAAATGGTAATAAATTCATACAAAGTGACGATCGTCAAAACGCATGAAATACTTCACAAAATGAGGAACCAACACTCAAATCCAACAAGTATAGTCCTAGGCTATCTTCAATAATGTTTGGAGGACATTTGGCGTTTTTTCGAAAAATTGATCAAATTTGACCCGAATCGTTGTACCATAATCCACGGTTTTACGATAAAATGGCTCTGTAGCAAAAACGGCTTAACTTTTGGTGGTAGTCTCTAAGTATGATGTAGTGAGGATTGGAAAAATATTAGGACCTAAAACCTAAGAATTAAAAGGTTCGAAAATCATCCAAAACGGTCAATAATCCATACAAAGTAACGAACGTCGAAACGCATGAAATATTTCACAAAATGAAGAACCATCACTCAGATCGAACAAATATAGCCCTAGGGAATGTATAGTAATGTTTGGAAGACATTTGGCGTTTTTCGAAAACGTGATCAAATTTGACCAAAATCGCAACACATAATCAACGGTTTTTCGATAAAATGGCTCCGGGGCAACAACGTCCCAAATTTTAGTGGTGGTCTTTCAATATGATATAATGAGGACTTGAAAAATGTTAAAAAAAACTAGGAGAAGATAAGGAAAAGGGCCAAAATTATCATGAATTCATACAAATTGACGAGCGTTCAGACGCATGAAATAGTTCAGAAAATGAAGAATCAACAATAAAATCCAACAAGAATAGTCGTAGGCCATCTTCAGTAATATTTGGAGGACATTAAGCATTTGTCGAACAATTGATCAAATTTAACCAGAATCGCAAAACATAATCCACGATTTTTGGATAAAAAGGCTCCGGAGAAAAAACAGCTCAAAATTTAATGGTAGTTTCTAAGTATGATAAAATGAGGATTTGAAAAATATTAGGGCCGAAAAACCTAAGAGAAGCTTAGAAAAACAGCCAAAACGGTCATAAATCCATACAAAGTGACGATCGTCGAAACGCATGAAATAAATCACAAAATGAGGAACCAGCAATCAAATCCAAAAAGTATACTCCTAGGCAATCTTCAGTAATGTTTGGAAGACATTTGGCGTTTTTCGAAAATTTGATCAAATTTGTCCAGAATCGCACTCGGTTTTTCGATAAAATGGCTCTGGAACAAAAACGGCTCAAATATCGGTGATACTCTCTAAATATTATATAATGAGGATTTGAAAAATATTAGAATAAAAAACCTAAGAGAAGATAAGGAAAACGGTCATAAATCCATACAAAGTGAAGAGCTTCGAAACACATGAAATATTTCACAAAGTCAGGAACCGAGACTCAAATCCAACAAGTATAGTCCTAGGCTACCTTCATTAATGTTGGGAGGACATTTGGCCTGTAACACCCCGTATATTTTGGGAATTTAATTAAGTCGGGTGTTACCAATTGTATTTATTTCGAGTTAATTTTCATAAATTATTAATACGATTTTCAGATTTTAAAGGATATTTTATTTTATTTTATGTATACAAATTAAACTAATTAAACCAAATTCCATTTTATATTATACTTCCCTAAATACCAAATTACTTTTTTTGCCCTTAGTTATTTACAAAACCTAAAACTAACTAAATCCCTAAACCTCTTTTTACGTATCATCATCATATAACATTCAGCGTACACCGTCATCATAGTCGTCCTTCCCTCACGATCGCCGCCACCTTTCAATCGCTTGCCGACTCCGATTTCTAGCCCGGTTTTGGACGAAACTAGTACCGTTAATCCTCTTTTTCTCTCCTCTACACAACAGTATGAATTTCTCCTAATTTTAGTTTAGCTTTACCGTTGTCGATTTTCATAAAATGCTTCGTTGGTTTTGTATTTCGAGGATTGTTATTGTTTTGATAATGGATGATATAGTTTTACTAGTTTTGGTCAATTTTATGAGTTTTCCAACATGGGTAATTTGTTTGAGAAGTTTAATTTTGTTGTGGCTGCGTCATTAGTGTGTTGTGGTATTGTCGAAGGTGGCTATTGTATTGTCGAAGGTTGCGATTGTATTTTCGAGTGTGGCGGTTGTATTTTGAGTTTGCTGTTGTGTTGTATGGATGTTGAAGTCGCGTTTGGTGGTGTCGGTTTGGTTTCCGTAGTGGTATTGGCTAGGCTAGACGTGATTTGTTTTTCTTGGTACCATAATGGCATTCAAATGGCATTTGATTAATGTCCTTGGGGATTAGCCGTGCATACGTTCAGCTCATGGCTCGGTTTGGCCATAGTTTTGGTGGTGTAGATTTAATTAGTATTAATTTATTTAGGATTGATTACATAAACTATTTGGGTTCTATTTGTGTAATCACGTGGGGTTCTACATATATATTAGTAAATTGGGTCTTTGGTTTACATACTTAGTTAGTAATGTGGGTTATGTTTCTTAGTCGTTCGTCTATTAAATTTAGTTATCATTTTATGAAATATGGCTTGCGGGTTTAAAGAAGTTCGGTTTAACGGTTTTGAGAGGAATAATTGAGAAGAAGTTTAGCGCTATTGGTAAGAACGCCAACTCTCGAGCTTGAGCATGTTTTATTGTCTTCTAATGTGATCAATTCTTGTTTCATTTATATTGACTTCTATAATTCTTCTAATTGATCACAATATCTCTTGTTTGGTTGGGGATTGGTTATGTATCAAATAAAATATCTAATAATGGTTTTGAATATGGGTTATGGTTGATGGGATTTCTTCTATAAACACTCTAGAGTGACGTGTTAACTCCTCCGGGGGTGCTCGTTTACAAATAATTTATTATACCTCTGATCAAGGTAACTCTTAACTGGATTAGCTACCAGTTACCTATTAGAACCTCCTCCTTGACCGGTTACATCCTACTGGCCCTCTTGCGAGGGGTGTGCACACTCGGGTTCTCTTAGGGTGGTTTGGGTTGGTTAGCTCTAGAGTTGTTCCTGGTTAGGGGTAAGACCCTTACCAAAGATGGGTTACTGATGCGGAGTGCCCATTCCTGTACACTTTATTTCCCTCTCTGATACTCATAATATAATTCTTGTTCATATAACTCTCTAATCATCTTGGCTAATCCTTTGATTGTAAGCGTTGCTTGTTCAGCTACGCGCCTCCAAGGCGCGTATCTTATTTTTCTTGTCTTGCTTTGAGTTCTTACTCAGCCAGTTTGCTGACGTTCTTTTGTTGGGTTTGTCCCTACCCTATTCTGGGGCCTGTGTCATTTTCCGATGGCGCAGTTGACAGGTGTGTCTGATGGTGATATGTTGAGCTTGCGGACGTCTGCATTCATGGGGTCTTATTATTTAGACAATCGTTGAACATTTATTATTTATTTGGATTTCGGATTTGGATTTTGTAAACTTTGACTAAGTCTTCCGCTGTCGTACTATTTTATTATTTACATTTTGGATTTATTATTTTGGTTTTCGCCTTGCAATTAATTTGGTTAGTTAATTGTGGCATAATAATCCTAGGTTTTCATTATTTAACTGAGTCGAAAATTTAGGGTTGTTACAGTTGGTATCAGAGCCATAGGTTCTGATCGAGTCAAAGGTTTACAAAAGTTTTGTTTTAAATGTGTCCTTCTAATATAATTCCAAAAAAAAAGGGGGTCTTTTTGAAAATGGGGGTTGGGTTGCATTCATTCGCATGCTATATGCTACGTTGTATGTTATTATAATTAGTGTGACAACGTCTCATTAGTGAATGTTTATATGAGTTTCTTTGGTTAATTGGAGTTGTGTGTCTTATTGTTGTTTTAACTCTACGTATCCATTAGCGTTTTGTTCTTAGTTTTGTGTCAAATAGGGGACAACTCCCCTACAGATTCATTGTACTTGTAAGATAAAACCATTCAGTTAGGCTTTTGTGCTACTTGTAAGCTTGTTTGCGTGGTGCTATGCTCACTCCTAATCTATACTTTTCAGAAGTTCTAATTTGGTTGAACGGATTTACGTGATAACTTAGCCATGGTACCTTCTAAGGACTATGGATGGGAGGAGAGTGATAATTTACGCTTACTGTTTGGTGCCTTATTTGTCATCTTATGAAAGTTGTTATCATATAGAAAATGGTACGTGGAGCGTCATCTTCGAACAACATTAGCCCAGAAATGGCTGCTTTGATAGCTCAAATGACTGCACAAAATGAGGCAATGGCTCAGCAGCAACAGGCTATGGCTGAGCAACACCAAGTTATGACGCAGACAATGCAACAGGCTATGGCTCAGCAACACCAAGTTATGACACAAACCATGCAACATGTGGCTGGTCTGGCAAATACTATGACCCAGGTGCTAAACAACCACCAAAACAATAACAACAACCAGAACAACAACCACCAGAATAACAACAACAACAACAACAACCAGAATAACAATAATAACCATGACCAACCTGCCCCGGTCATTGCACAATCTATGTCCAAGGCTGTTCAACAAAAGAATCCGCCAACCTTTTCTGGGACGGGAGACCCAGCTGAGTTGGATACCTGGTTTAGGGATATGGATAGAATTTACTGATCCT
This sequence comes from Spergularia marina, assembly GCA_963680865.1. Classification (NCBI taxonomy): domain Eukaryota; kingdom Viridiplantae; phylum Streptophyta; class Magnoliopsida; order Caryophyllales; family Caryophyllaceae; genus Spergularia; species Spergularia marina. Next base: position 27,954,014 of record OY804546.1, read on the forward strand.
TAGAGTGCCCAGCAAGATACAAGGTAAGGATTGACGCCTTTTACCTTAGGGAGGATGCTGACAGGTGGTGGCAAGAGATTAAGGAAAGCTTCTTTGAACTGTACACTGAGACCAATGAAGATGGGGGGAGTGGTTGAGTATGAGCGTGGTTGGGGACATTTCAGAGAATTTATGGAGGAGGAATTTTTCCCCGAACACCTTATGTAACAACCCTAAATTTTGACAACTTAAAAATGCGAATATAAAGGATTGTTATGCCGCCATTGACTATCAAGTCAACGGCAAGGCTTATTAAACAGACTTCTGAAAAGTAATAAAAAGTGTCAGCGGAAGACTTGTAGCTAAGATTACAATTCGAAATCAAATCAAATGAAACAAATTACAGTCGTTCATAAAACCAAATGTCTGACGAATTTATTCTATTATCCCATGCCATGCAATCGACGTTCAAACAGACAATCAATCACCTTCAAAACCTGTCAACTGTGCCATTACAACAATGACACAGGCCCCAGAATAGGGTAGGGACAAACCCAAACAGAAAGAATGTCAGCTCAGGCTGAGTAAGTAGTTTAAGCAATAAGGAATGAATAAAACAAAATAAAATAAGATACGCCCCTTAATGGCGCGTAGCTGTCAATCAAAGAAACGCAACCGCGCGAAGAAATAGAGAAACAAAGAGGCGCCGATCACGAGTCGTGCCCACCACTGAGGCCGAACTTTACGACCACGGGTCACGTTATTTCTATGTTCATTATTTTGCTTTCGAGCATTCTTTTTGTAGTAAACGTGTAGGGCCTTCGACAGGTCCCTAGTATGGACAAGGGTCCTACCCCAAGCCATCCCACATCTAGAGTTAATGTAAAACTACCCTAAAGACTCGAGTGTGCACACCCCCCGCTAGAGGGCCGGTAGGACGAGTTCCCATCGAGGAGGAAGTCAATTAGGAGGTTGGTAGCTGATCTCCAACCTAGAATATGTACCCTGATCAGAGGTTGTAAACAAAACATGTCCATAGGACATGGTGACGGCGCAAAGTCCGTCACTCTAGATGGGGTCACAATATTTATTTCAATCCTTTATCTTTCAAGTATATTATTTTGTGCAAGCGCTTTTTCAATTTATAAACGGCCGTAGCCAGAAACAATATACCATAAGCTCAATGAAAGTGGGCAACATAGTTATGAAACAACATATGTATCATATAAACAATTGATTGTGAAGCGATAATGGTTAGAAAACCAATGAATCAATAGGAGATGATTAATGAAAGCTCAAGAGAGTGGGATTGAGAATCATGCTTAAACATTAGGATGATCAACGTTCTTACCTTCAATTCAGGAAAAGCTTAATAAATATCAAAAGTCCGTGAAGGGTACTTCCTTGAAACCACCACCTAGGTAAGCACCAAATAGAGATGGATTACTACAACTCCCAAGTAGACATACATACATAACCATGCTATCTCATAACTCACAAACGCCATACTCCCATATCATAACAATTCCAACAAATCTTGGTCATACGATAACCAAATCAACTCCAATTAGCACCAAACTTATACCACAACTCCACAATCATACTAGTAATATTTTCCCATCATCTAAACATCAAAACATCGATAATAACACCCGAAATACCCGAAGATCAGATCTGGACAGAACCTAAACAATTCACACAAAGCACCATAAAACCTTCCCAATTTAATATAATACGTTACCCAATTTGTTATAAGTCACTCCTTTAAATTTCATGCGATTCCGATTACAATAACATCATCAAATAAACATAAACCCTAATTCTCAAACCCTAATTTATAAATTCATGATTTCATGCTCAAAATCCCAAATAACAATAAGTAGAAACATCAAACTAACATCCTATATCCATATTCATGCTTTTAATTCCACAATCAACATGAAACAATAGAAACCCTAATTTTAATTCATAAAAAGGGGCTTAGGGTTCTTACTACTCTTGATATAAAATCAAGAGGGGAGGAAAGATGATCAAGGCAGAGAGGTGGGGCGGCGGTGTGGGTGGCCGGCAGCGGTCCGACAAGGGGAAGGACGGCGGCTCTTCTCCTCTTTCTTCTTCTTCTCTTCTCTTTCTTCTCTTCTCCTTTCTTTTCCTCTTCTCTGCGTTTCACGTGTGATGGGGTTTGGGGTGGGTTTGTTTTTTTTTTTTTATTGTAGTAGTAGAGTGAGGGAGTATTAGTAAGGGTGTTTAGGTAGTTTCCCTAAAATCAACCCAATTAGGAAATCGGTCCAAAGTAGGAAAGTTCCCAAATCAGTAACTGATTCTTAAATTTCTCAATTAAATGTAACACCCTAAATAAATAAAAATCCTAAAAATTACGGGGTGTTACAGACTTCCCTCCTTAAAACAAATCTTCGTCCCGAAGATTCCGGTCCGTCATTGCTGAAAATCACCAAGGTTGTATCACCACATATTTTGGTGACTCATACCCTATTCTCATCTTAACGAGGTAAATGATGGTAAATGAAGGTTAACAAGGGAGGAGAAAGGTGAGGAGTAGGATAAACAAGATTATAGAAATGTATACAGGGAGAGTACATCACAGGGTACATCGTTAATGCACTTCTATATGGAGAGTTGTGTTTAGGAAGAAACGCATCATTAATGCATTTCTGAGATTGCGCGCACAATTATTAAAATTCAAATCAATTAATCATGCTCATAAAATAGCAAGTTCAATTAATCATGCTCATAAAATAGCAAGTTCTCGAAGTAAAGCAAGAGAGACGGAACGCACGAGGTTCTCATCCCCCTTAAATTAAAGGTTCGTCCCGAACCGAAAGTACCTTAATTGAAAAGGTGGGGGTATTTCTCTCGCATGGCGGACTCAACCTCCCAAGTTGCCTCCTCAACGTTGTTGTTACACCACAACACTTTGACCATGTTGGTCTCGTTGCGCCGAGTCTTTCTTGTTTTACTGTCTAGAATCTTTAGCGGTGTCTCCTCATATGTCATCGTTTCATCAAGCTCGATCGTTTCTGGGTCGAGCACATGAGACGGGTCACTAACATATTTCCTCAGTTGTGACACATGAAATACGTTATGGACTTGCTCTAAATTTGCAGGTAACTCGAGCTCGTAAGCCACTTCACCAACGCGTTTCAAGATTTTGTATGGTCCAATGAACTTAGGACTCAATTTACCCTTTTTACCAAACCTCATAACACCTTTGGTAGGTGACACTCGTAATAAGACCATGTCACCGTCCTCGAATTCTATGTGGCTTCGAGTTCTATCGGCGTAGCTCTTCTGTCTATCCTGAGCTGCCTTGAGTCTATCCTGAATCAACTTTACATGGTCGGTCATTTCTTGGATGTAGTCAAGACCCAAGACTACAGTTTCACTAATGTCATTCCAACAAATTGGACTCCTGCACTTCCTTCCATACAATGCTTCATAGGGTGCCATCTTGATCGAAGCTTGGAAGCTATTGTTATACGAGAATTCAATTAAGTCCAACTTATCTTCCCAACCTCCCTGAAACTGTAAAGCACAAGCCCGAAGCATGTCTTCCATTGTTTGATTTGTTCTTTCGGTTTGACCATCAGTAGTCGGGTGAAAGGCAGTACTCTTTAAGAGTTTCGTGCCCAAAGCTTCTTGTAGCTTTGCCCAAAACCTAGACACAAATCGTGCATCACGATCAGAAAATATTTCGTCGGGAACTCCATGTAGCCTCAACACGTGATGTACATAGGCTGTAGCCAACTGCTTCTTCTTCCACGTGTCTTTCATAGGTATGAAGTGAGCACTCTTTGTCAGTCTATCCACAATCACCCAAATCATATTGTTTCCTTTAGATGTTCTGGGTAAGCCAGCGACAAAGTCCATGGATATTGAGCTCCACTTCCACTTTGGTACTGGTAGAGGTTGTAGTTTGCCTTGTGGCCTCTTGTGTTCACTTTTTACCTTTTGACAGATAAGGCATTTAGCTACAAATTTAGCTATGTCCTTTTTCATCCCAGACCACCAAAATACTTGTTTCAGATCCTGATACATTTTGTCTCCCCCAGGATGCACAGAGTATAGGGTAGCATGAGCTTCGGTTAAGATCTTCTCCTTTAATTCGACATTGTCAGGGACGCATAAACGGTTTTGAAAGCGAATCAATCCATCCCCAGTCATCTTGAATAATTCGCCCTCCTTGTCCAATTTTCCTTTGAGGTACTCATCTGAGTTCTGAAGTTCCTTGATTTCACCTAATAAATCATTTTGAAAGGTAGTAACTCCATGTTCAGATAACTGTATCCCAAAATTTAGGAATTCATCTCTGAGTCTCTGCCGTTGTACCACCAATTGAATACTATGTAAAGACTTCCGACTGAGAGCATCCGCTACCACGTTGGCCTTACCCTCGTGGTATTGGATTTCCATGTCGTAGTCTTTAATGAGTTCAAGCCATCTCCTCTGTCTCATGTTAAGTTCCTTCTGTGTGAATATATATTTGAGACTCTTATGATCAGAGAATACCTTAAATGTTACCCCGAATAGATAATGTCTCCACAATTTTAACGCAAACACTACCGCAGCTAACTCCAAGTCATGTGTTGGGTAGTTCTTGTTGGAGTAGGTGTCCTCCGACAATAATGCGTTGACTAATTAAATCTAATTAGGAATAAACCTGGGATATATTATATATACTAAGTCAGTTGATTAACGTAAATCGATAACGCTTGGCTGGCTAGAGTTTGACGTTATTGTCGTTTTGACGGCGGTAATCAACTGATCCCTCCCGGTCACACTGATAAAGATAGTTTCTCCAGAAGATATTATATTTGTATTTAATACAATATAATATAAACCCTAATGTATCAGTTATAGAGTTAACTGATTATGTTGGATAGTGTTTTACGAGTTCGGAACTCGAGTCGGATAAATTATGGTTTTTGTGTAAATAGTCAAAATTGACGATTAGCTATTTAAATTACAAAGAGTTGTAGTTTTAGCTTAAAATGATGTAATTAGTAATTATTATATAGAGATATAATAAGTAACTAACACTTAAAGAAATAAGTGTACAAATTATACCCAAATTGTAACATAAGATGTTAAGGGGTATAATTAGTAAGGGCAAAATGGTCATTTGCCACAACCATTATATATAGTGTGTTTTATGTCAAATAAACACAACAAAATCATTTCTACATACACAAAAACTTGATTTTAGAGAGAGAATAGAGAGAAAACCCTCTAATTTCTCTAAAAATTCAGCCTACTTCCAACTCTTTTAAGATCAAGTTTTCTTCATTGCATGTCAATAAAAACTTGATCAAAACACTTTACTAAACCTAGAATAACATTAGCTAAAGTGTTAGCTAATTTTATTTTGGTTTTAGGGTTAAAAAAAAATCTCTTAAAACTAGTCCATTTTGTGAGATTTTTGGAGAGCTTCTTTGGTGGATCAAGAGAGGAGGTTTCCTAACTTGGAAACTCAAAACTAAGGAGGAGGATCCCCATTAATTAGCAGCTCAAGATCCTTCTTTTGAAGGAAGGTCAAAATTCCTCTTGATTAAGGTATAAAAAATATGTTTTATTACCTTATTTATGCTTTAATCTTACATGCAACAAAAGATCCTAGCTAAACTTAATTAGGGGTAATTAAGTACTAATTAGAGGAGTCTAATTAGGGGCTAAATAACTTGCATGTGGTATCAGAGCTATTTAGGTTTAATAGCTTTTATTAGGTTCTAGTCTTATGGCCATACTAGGACTTGGATTTATTTGATGCATGCTTGGTTTAATTTCCGCACAATTATAACCAAACTCAAATCCCACATTGTCATATCCATTATCCGCGACTCGCTAGAATTAGTTCACTTAAAAGCGATAGATATAATATGACAAGATCTCTCACAAAAAAAATTTTAAAATCGAGATTTAGTCCTTCCACAATTCACACCTATGCAACCCTTGTTCATTAGGGGCACGCTCGCCCTAGCGGGGTGTTTCCTTTTTACCTTGGGGGAGTAGGTTAATAAAGAGTTATTACGAGTGAATTTTGGTTTAATCTTGACGTGATTTGCAATACAAGTCTTGCAATACGGGACTAAAGGATTGATTTAGTTGAAATCGATCAACCGAGAGTTCTAAGTGTAGAATCAATCATGAGTTGGTTTACCGAAATTACATAAATTTAGGATGTATCGCCATCCGCGTGCCTAGATTTATATAAGATCGGATCTCGGAATCATTTATATAATTTAGAGAGATCATTATATAAATGCCTAAATTCACAAATAATTATTTTAATGTGAATTTGACGATGAATTTAATCGATTTTTTTTTTTTTTTTTTTCCCACGTTGTAGTTTAAAGTCAAAAATGGCTCAAATGTCCAATTCAGTAATATCCAAAGACTCCTGGCTTCGTAATTTTATGGAAAAGAATGAACTAAAGGAGGATGGAAGCAATTTTACTGATTGGGAGTTAAACCTGCGATTAGCCCTTCAATCTGATAGAAAACAACGTTTTCTATACGAACCCCCGATTCCCGCTCCAGGTCCCGACGCCACCCCTGATATGATACAAATGTATGAAGAGTACAAGCATGAATCTGACCAGATTAAAAATGTATTGATTTTTGCTATGCACCCGCGTTTAAAGAAACGCATGATTGATTTCAGTGCGTATCAAATATTCGCTCGGCTTACGACTAGTTTCTCGCAAAAGCCGCGAATACTTCAATACGAAGCAGCTTCGAGTTTCTTTGAGACTAAGCTCTCAAAGGGCCAACCAGTTGGTCCTCAAATTCTCAAATTTATTGAGAATGTTGAAACTCTTGAGAAGTTAGGATGCCCAATTTCTGAAGATTTTGCGGTATACCGTCTGCTTAATTCTTTGCCTGCAACATTCGATCCTTTTAGGACGAATTACAACATGAATGATTTAAAGAAAAATCTTCATGAATTGCATGCCATGCTTGTACAACATGAGAGGGATTTGGTGTCAAGTGGGAGCGCGAATAAAGATGTTTTATCCATGGCGGTAAAACAAAAGGGGAAGTTCAAGAAGGGTGCGGGCAAGGGTAAGAAACCCGCGCGTGGCAAAGGAAAAGGAAAAGTTGCTTCGGGCAACAATTCTATTGCTAAGAGAGGCGCGACTCCTGAACAAAAATGCTTCCATTGTGGAAATTTCGGTCATTGGAAGCGAAATTGCCCACAGTACCTGGAGGAGAAGAAGTCGAAACCAGGTATATATATGATAGACATTAATTATGCAAGTACCACGTCCTGGGTATTGGACACTGGATGTGGATCTCACCTTTGTAATCACTTGCAGGGGCTGACGAAGGCACGTCGGCTGGCAAAAGGTGAAGTTGACCTCCGTGTCGGGAATGGAGCTAAAGTAGCCGCCGTATCAGTAGGAACGTATATTCTGTCACTGGCCTCAGGGCTAGAGTTGTATCTAAATAACTGCTATTTTGTACCAACTCTAAGTAAGAATATAATTTCGGTTTCTGTTTTAGACGCTGAAGGTTTTGAATTTTCAATACGAAACAACAGTTGTACCTTCTCGTTTAATGATATGGTGTACGGAACAGCCAAATCTATAAATGGTATTTACGTTTTAGATTTGACAAATGAGGTCTATCATGTAGCAAATAAAAAGCTCAAAATAGGAGATCCCGATCAATCCTACCTTTGGCATTGTCGTTTAGGGCATATAAACGAAAAACGCATTGAGAGACTCGTAGCCAATGCAGTTCTCAAACCATTTGATTTTGGATCATATGGAACATGCGAATCTTGTCTTTTAGGCAAGATGACTCGGGCACCTTTTTCAGGAAAAGGAGTACGAGCCAGTGATTTATTGGCCCTCATTCATACAGATGTCTGCGGTCCAATGACAATCACTGCTAGAGGAGGTTATGACTACTTTGTCACTTTTACAGATGATTTTAGTAGATATGGCTACATCTACCTAATTAAATATAAAAGTGAGGTACTTGAGAAATTTATAGAATTTCAAAAGGAAGTAGAAAACCAATTAGGAAAGAAGATCAAGGCCTTACGATCAGATCGGGGAGGTGAATATCTCAGTAATGCCTTTGATATTCATCTGAAAGACTGTGGAATCATATCACAGCTTACACCTCCTGGTACACCACAATTAAATGGTGTAGCCGAAAGAAGAAACCGTACCCTGTTGGATATGGTCAGATCAATGATGAGTCAGACTGAGCTTCCTGATTCATTCTGGGGTTTTGCTCTCCAAACTGCTATTTTCACTCTCAATAGATGCCCGACTAAATCAGCTCCGAAAACTCCATATGAGTTATGGAGAGGAAAAGTTCCGAACCTCTCATTTATCAAGATCTGGGGTTGTGAAGCATATGTCAAAAATAAGACTGACAATAAGCTTACACAAAGATCTGATAAATGTCTCTTTGTAGGTTATCCTGTACATACTCGAGGATATTACTTCTACAATCGTGTAGAGAACAAAGTTTTTGTGTCTCGAGATGCTGTCTTTTTAGAAAAGGAATTAATTTCTAAAAGACAGAGTGGGAGAAAATTTGAACTTAGTGAAGTTCAGGAGCCACAAATGCATAATGAGGCTCAGGATGTTTTGCCAGAAGACATTCCTGAATCGTCTAACTCTGTGGTTCCATTTTCCACTCCTAGAAGGTCAGGCAGATCAAGCCATCCACCAGATCGATACCTAGGTGTGATTGAGGATGGTGGTGATCATTTTTTGCTTCTAGAAAGCAATGAGCCTGCAACCTACAGAGCAGCCATGTCTGGACCGAATTCTGCTAAATGGCTTGAGGCAATGAAATCCGAGATAGATTCCATGTACGAGAATCAAGTATGGGACTTGGTTAACTTGCCTGAAGGAACCAAGGTTCTTCAGTGCAAATGGATCTTTAAGATCAAGACCGGCATGGATGGAAATCAAGATATTTTCAAAGCTCGATTGGTAGCTAAAGGTTTCACACAAGTTCATGGTTTAAACTATGACGAGACCTTTGCGCCAGTTGCAATGCTTAGATCTATTCGGATAATCTTAGCGATTGCTGCTTTTCATGATTATGAGATATGGCAGATGGACGTTAAAACCGCCTTCCTAAATGGGTTTCTGGAAGAGGAAGTGTATATGACACAACCTGAGGGTTTTATTGATCCAAACAATCCTAAGAAAGTTTGCAAACTTAAGAGATCCATTTATGGTCTTAAGCAAGCATCTCGGAGTTGGAACCATCGGTTCAACCATGTGATTAAACAAAATGGTTTCACTCGAAGTGTCGAGGAACCTTGTTTATACATGAAATTTAGTGGGAGTAAAGTAACTCTCCTAATCCTATATGTAGATGACATATTACTCATTGGAAATGATATCCCCATGCTTAACTCCGTTAAGGACTGGCTCGGGAAACATTTCCAAATGAAGGATTTAGGAGAAGCGCAACGCATTCTAGGTATTCGAATCTATAGAGATAGATCAAAAAGAATACTAGCGTTAAGTCAAGAAACTTATATTGATAAGATTCTTGACAGGTTCAATATGAAAGACTCTAAACGAGGCTTTTTACCTATGGGAAGTGGGATAATTTTGAGTAAATCTCAATGTCCAACTAAACCTGAGGATATTGAACACATGAAATCGAAACCTTACGCTTCCGCAATCGGTTCGATCATGTATGCTATGATGTGTACGCGCCCAGACGTGTCATATGCTTTGAGTATGACAAGTCGTTACCAAGCCAATCCAGGCGAGAGCCATTGGATAGCCGTTAAGAACATCCTTAAATACTTAAGAAGGACTAAGGACACGTTCTTAGTTTTTGGAGGGGATTCTGAGCTTCGTATAAAGGGTTATGCGGATGCTAGTTTCCAAACAGATCGAGATGATTCAAAATCTCAATCAGGATATGTTTTCATACTGAATGGTGGAGCCATATGCTGGAAGAGCACCAAGCAATCGGTGACTGCGGATTCTACAACGGAGGCTGAGTATCTTGCAGCGTCAGAAGCTGCAAAAGAGGCAGTTTGGATCCGGCAGTTCCTGGAAGGATTAAATGTAGTCCCTACAGCAGCGGATCCTATTCCAGTCTATTGCGACAATAGTGGAGCAATAGTTCAGGCTAAAGAGCCTAAATCTAGTAACAAATCTAGACATGTACTCAGGAAGTTCCATGTAATTAGAGACTTTGTGGAACGAGAAGATATATCGATTTGTAAGGTTTGGACAGACGATAATATCGCTGATCCTTTAACCAAGCTATTATCACAGGCTAAACACAATGGTCATATTGCCTCGATGGGTTTGAGGCGTATGCCTGACATGTGTTAGATTATATGTTGTAATAGTTAATAAGTGTATTACCTTTTACATATATGATAATTAAATTCATCGTTTTAAGTTTTATTGAACTCGTTTATTAATTCATTTTTAATAAAATGCTGAATTATATATATGCTCTGTTGATTCCTAATAGGTCGTGGAGACGATTTGAACCCTATTAAGTGAACAGGATTAACAGTGTATTCTGTCTCTAGTCATAAAATGAGGTGACGTCTCAATTGACTAGATTGTAAGTCGGTTGATGACTAGTTCAATAATCATGGATTCATAGAGATGAATAACCGATTACATAGACAGACTGTAGATGACACTCTGTCAGACATTTGACCAATTATAGAACCTTTGTGTCTGGTCGTGACAAGGTAATCTATATTATTCCTATTAGTCGATTCTTTCGACCTGAGATTGTTTGTCTGAGTTTATGCAGCAGGCAGTGACTTTGATTTATGTTCTAAGTCGTGCCGTAAAAGGAGGCTAAAAGGGCTTCTATTGGGTCATTACCTACTGTATGAAACAAAGAAAATATGTCAAGAAGGGATTGTCCACCCACGTCAGGGTATAATATCTTTGGGCCACTCGAGGAATTGTGACTGGAAATGCGTGGCCACGCTCGGAAGAGATCTATGATAGATATTCCGGTCAGACAGTCATAATCCAGATCGAGAAAACCACTTTTGATAAAGATCCAATGCAAGTTCGACCTGAAAGATACTTCGCATTGAGTGGGAGATATAACGGACAAGAGAATCGGTAACGCATGACTTGTCTCGGACAAGTGGGAGATTGTTGGAGTAGGTGTCCTCCGACAATAATGCGTTGACTAATTAAATCTAATTAGGAATAAACCTGGGATATATTATATATACTAAGTCAGTTGATTAACGTAAATCGATAACGCTTGGCTGGCTAGAGTTTGACGTTATTGTCGTTTTGACGGCGGTAATCAACTGATCCCTCCCGGTCACACTGATAAAGATAGTTTCTCCAGAAGATATTATATTTGTATTTAATACAATATAATATAAACCCTAATGTATCAGTTATAGAGTTAACTGATTATGTTGGATAGTGTTTTACGAGTTCGGAACTCGAGTCGGATAAATTATGGTTTTTGTGTAAATAGTCAAAATTGACGATTAGCTATTTAAATTACAAAGAGTTGTAGTTTTAGCTTAAAATGATGTAATTAGTAATTATTATATAGAGATATAATAAGTAACTAACACTTAAAGAAATAAGTGTACAAATTATACCCAAATTGTAACATAAGATGTTAAGGGGTATAATTAGTAAGGGCAAAATGGTCATTTGCCACAACCATTATATATAGTGTGTTTTATGTCAAATAAACACAACAAAATCATTTCTACATACACAAAAACTTGATTTTAGAGAGAGAATAGAGAGAAAACCCTCTAATTTCTCTAAAAATTCAGCCTACTTCCAACTCTTTTAAGATCAAGTTTTCTTCATTGCATGTCAATAAAAACTTGATCAAAACACTTTACTAAACCTAGAATAACATTAGCTAAAGTGTTAGCTAATTTTATTTTGGTTTTAGGGTTAAAAAAAAATCTCTTAAAACTAGTCCATTTTGTGAGATTTTTGGAGAGCTTCTTTGGTGGATCAAGAGAGGAGGTTTCCTAACTTGGAAACTCAAAACTAAGGAGGAGGATCCCCATTAATTAGCAGCTCAAGATCCTTCTTTTGAAGGAAGGTCAAAATTCCTCTTGATTAAGGTATAAAAAATATGTTTTATTACCTTATTTATGCTTTAATCTTACATGCAACAAAAGATCCTAGCTAAACTTAATTAGGGGTAATTAAGTACTAATTAGAGGAGTCTAATTAGGGGCTAAATAACTTGCAGTTCTCCTCATAACTTTTGAGTTGCCTAGACGCATAGGCAATTACTCTTCGGTTCTGCATAAGGACACAACCTAATCCATTCTTGGAGGCATCCGTGTAGACCTCATACGGAACATTCTCATCTGGCAGTGCTAAAACTGGTGCAGATGTCAACCTATTTTTCAGGGTTTGGAAGGCCTCCTCACATGGGTCGTCCCACTTAAACTTAGTTGCTTTCCTCATCAATGTTGTCATGGGTTTAGCTATCTTTGAAAAGTCCTTTACAAACCTCCTGTAGTAGCCGGCAAGTCCCAGAAAGCTTCTAATCTCCGTCACACTTTTAGGTGCAGGCCACTCTTTGACTGCCTTAATCTTGGAAGGGTCAACAGCTACTCCTTCCTTAGAAATTATGTGACCTAAGAAAGCAACTCTATCCAACCAAAATTCACACTTTGAGAATTTACCATACAGTTTCTTCTCCCTCAGAATCTCTAGTACAATCCTCAAATGTACTTTGTGTTCGTCATCATTTTTCGAGTATATCAAGATATTATCAATGAAAACTACCACAAATTTGTCCAGATAAGGTCTAAAGGTACGGTTCATAAGGTCCATGAACACAGCGGGTGCGTTCGTCAATCCAAACGGCATCACAGTGAACTCATAATGCCCATACCTAGTGGAGAATGCTGTTTTGGGAACATCCTCCTCAGCCACCTTAAGTTGGTAGTACCCTGACCTCAGATCGATTTTAGAAAATACGCTTGCTCCTTTGAGTTGATCGAACAAATCGTCAATTCTAGGTAGAGGATACCTATTTTTTAACTGTGACATTGTTAAGTTCACGATAATCGATACACAACCTCATGCTTCCATCCTTCTTCCGAACAAACAGGACTGGCGCACCCCACGGCGACACACTAGGTTTCACATACCCTTTTTCCACAAGTTCATCCAGTTGTTTCTTGAGTTCTTGCATTTCCGCAGGTGCCATTCTATAGGGCGTCTTAGCAATGGGGCCAGTTCCAGGAACTAACTCGATCTTGAACTCAACCTCCCTTTTTGGTGGCATCCCTGGGATTTCGTCTGGAAACACATCCTCAAAGTCTTTCACTATGGGTACATCACTCAAATCGGGATACTCCGCAGTAGTATCTCGAACGTGACACAAGAACAAGGGATTGCCTTTGGAAATATGTTTCTTTAGGTTCATTACAGAGATTAACTTGACTTTTGGTCTTTTAGCGTTTACTCGGTAGGAAACCCTTACATCCTTAGATCCTCTCAGCGAGATTTTCCCCAACCAGCAGTCCAACCTAGCCTTGTACTTGCCCATCCAGTCCATCCCCAGAATAACGTCAAAATAGGGTAGAGGAAATTCCACTAAGTCAGTTTTGAACTCATGGCCTCCAATCACTACAGATACGTCTTTAAACATGTTTTTACAATTGACATTCGCCCCAGTAGGCAAAGAAAAATCGAAATCTACAGCTAAACCCGACTTAAGACCACATCTAACTACAAACTTAGCAGCAATAAAGGAATGGGAAGCACCACTATCAAACAAAACATGCGCAACAACAGAATTGACAGGAAATTTACCAGAAACCACATAAGTGTTGTCTGCTTCCTCCTGATTCATCACATACAATTGACCAACTGTAACAACCCTAAATTTTGACAACTTAAAAATGCGAATATAAAGGATTGTTATGCCACCATTGACTATCAAGTCAACGGCAAGGCTTATTAAACAGACTTCTGAAAAGTAATAAAAAGTGTCAGCGGAAGACTTGTAGCTAAGATTACAATTCGAAATCAAATCAAATGAAACAAATTACAGTCGTTCATAAAACCAAATGTCTGACGAATTTATTCTATTATCCCATGCCATGCAATCGACGTTCAAACAGACAATCAATCACCTTCAAGACCTGTCAACTGCGCCATTACAACAATGACACAGGCCCCAGAATAGGGTAGGGACAAACCCAAACAGAAAGAACGTCAGCTCACGCTGAGTAAGTAGTTTAAGCAATAAGGAATGAATAAAACAAAATAAAATAAGATACGCGCCTTAATGGCGTGTAGCTGTCAATCAAAGAAACGCAACCGCGCGAAGAAATAGAGAAACAAAGAGGCGCCGATCACGAGTCGTGCCCACCACTGAGGCCGAACTTTACGACCACGGGTCACGTTATTTCTATGTTCATTATTTTGCTTTCGAGCATTCTTTTTGTAGTAAACGTGTAGGGCCTTCGACAGGTCCCTAGTATGGACAAGGGTCCTACACCAAGCCATCCCACATCTAGAGTTAATGTAAAACTACCCTAAAGACTCGAGTGTGCACACCCCCCGCTAGAGGGCCGGTAGGACGAGTTCCCATCTAGGAGGAAGTCAATTAGGAGGTTGGTAGCTGATCTCCAACCTAGAATATGTACCCTGATCAGAGGTTGTAAACAAAACATGTAACAACCCTAAATTTTGACCAACTATAAATAGAAATAAATTTAGAATTGTCACGCCGCAATTGACTACCAAGTCAATTGTTAGGCTAGAAATTCAGACACAACAAACTAAACAAGAAAGATACAGCGGAAGTCTTAAAACTGTCGAACTACAATTCTCAAAACCAAACTCAAATTACATAATCCAAAAGAAATAAAGTTTCAATAAATGTTTGTGAATCCCCAACATGCAAAGCATCAAGACCTGTCAACTACGCCATCGAGAATGACGTAGGCCCCAGAATAAGGTAGGGAACAAACCAGAAAACAGAACGTCAGCACAGGCTGAGTAAGAAACATAAAGCAGAGAAACAAAGATACGCGCCTTGAGGCGCGTAGCTAACAAATAATAAGCATTGGATATAATAATGAATACAGAGTACCATCGGGACACGGCAGTGCGATAGTCACGTATCGCTGACGAGACAAACGGTCTTGTCTATCATACACGGCTGGGCTCCTACCCCGCAGCCACCACAATCTCGAACCGGCGCGAGCTAGAGTACATATAAACGATTCCTAAAGACTTAAAATGTGCACACCCCTCGCTAGAGATCCAGTAGGATGCGTACCTCTAGGAGGAAAGCCTAATAGGCAGTCGGTAGCTACTCCGACCGAAACAGTACCTTGATTAGAGGTATAAACAGTGATCGGTCCGTGCCGCATCACATTCACTCTAGGTGGTAATCATATCGTCATTTTCTTTCATCCGTTTTATGTTCATTATTTGATGGTACGTTATTCGATAATACAATTTATAAATGGCCACAGCCGGATTCAATAATTCAACACAATCGAAAAACACAAGCCAAGATCAACAAAAGCATACCACTCGGCCGAGAAGCCGACTGGCCGAATGGTCGAGAGGCTCGGATCACAAAAGACCGAGGCCGAGTAAGGAAGCCGAGAGGCCGAGGTCGAGCAAACTCAAACGGGTTACGAACGAATATATATACATTGAAACAAGCGTAGGCAAATTGAATTAAGTGTATGGTTATGAATCAAACGTAGGAACAATGAGCAAGTGAACATGTGAATCAAGTGAGAGGATAGAATAGTCCAAAGATGAATGATCAAACGTTCTTACCTTTCAACGCTAATTCTTAAATTAAACTCTTATAACCAAGTCAATGAACTACACCTCCTCGAATCCACAATCTAGACGCCCAACAAATCACAAAATCAATCGATGATCCCCTAACTCACAAGGTATAATCATAAGCCATAATCTCACAACTTTACAAATATAACATGAATCTAAAAGAAGACAGTGGTATTGAAACATAGATAACTCCTACCTCCGACATCGTATGACCACCAAAATTTAGTATGACATAAAGGGTAATATCAGGAACGTTTCCTCCAAATTTTGTCCACAAACTCCAAGTGGATCAACGGGAATCGATCTCACACTGAACCATAAACACGAATTAGGGTTACCCACGAAATATAATATAACTTTTTATCCACAGATCTAGATCTTACCAATTTTTGATATATTGTCAATGCTAGAGTAAGGAACATCTCCACAAAATCTCGTTCTCAAATTTCTTAGGAGTCGACGGCAATCCTTAAAATACCAAGGGGCGGAACAGATTCTCGAGTAGATAGACACATCTCCACTAAAACAGCTCCACAAGTAGCATCCTATGGAATCTTGGCACGATCTACATCTTCCCGAATTCGTATCGAAAGCACGGTTCTAACGCCACCAACCACGCTCCAATTAGAGATCATATGAGAGAATTATGTGTGTTTTAAGTTGACACAGTGATGCTGGGAATTTTATGCGGGTAGAGGCTACGAAAAGAAGAGAGAGGGAGAGAAGGAGGCCGAATGGTTATGAAATAAAGCAAGGGTTTTCTTTATTATATGTATATATAGGTATGAGGGTAGACTCGGGTTTGGGCTTTATTCGTTGGGTGAGATAAGTGATCCATAAACCCGACCCAAACTCAATTATAGGGACTCATTTTATCTTCCAATAATCGATTTAAAAAGTAACACCTTTATTAAATAATTACCCAAAAATACGGGGTGTTACAAAACATGTCCATAGGACATGGTGACGGCGCAAAGTCCGTCACTCTAGATGGGGTCACAATATTTATTTCAATCCTTTATCTTTCAAGTATATTATTTTGTGCAAGCACTTTTTCAATTTATAAACGGCCGTAGCCAGAAACAATATACCATAAGCTCAATGAAAGTGGGCAACATAGTTATGAAACAACATATGTATCATATAAACAATTGATTGTGAAGCGATAATGGTTAGAAAACCAATGAATCAATAGGAGATGATTAATGAAAGCTCAAGAGAGTGGGATTGAGAATCATGCTTAAACATTAGGATGATCAACGTTCTTACCTTCAATTCAGGAAAAGCTTAATAAATATCAAAAGTCCGTGAAGGGTACTTCCTTGAAACCACCACCTAGGTAAGCACCAAATAGAGATGGATTACTACAACTCCCAAGTAGACATACATACATAACCATGCTATCTCATAACTCACAAACGACATACTCCCATATCATAACAATTCCAACAAATCTTGGTCATACGATAACCAAATCAACTCCAATTCGCACCAAACTTATACCACAACTCCACAATCATACTAGTAATATTTTCCCATCATCTAAACATCAAAACATCGATAATAACACCCGAAATACCCGAAGATCAGATCTGGACAGAACCTAAACAATTCACACAAAGCACCATAAAACCTTCCCAATTTAATATAATACGTTACCCAATTTGTTATAAGTCACTCCTTTAAATTTCATGCGATTCCGATTACAATAACATCATCAAATAAACATAAACCCTAATTCTCAAACCCTAATTTATAAATTCATGATTTCATGCTCAAAATCCCAAATAACAATAAGTAGAAACATCAAACTAACATCCTATATCCATATTCATGCTTTTAATTCCAAAATCAACATGAAACAATAGAAACCCTAATTTTAATTCATAAAAAGGGGCTTAGGGTTCTTACTACTCTTGATATAAAATCAAGAGGGGAGGAAAGATGATCAAGGCAGAGAGGTGGGGCGGCGGCGGTCCGACAAGGGGAAGGACGGCGGCTCTTCTCCTCTTTCTTCTTCTTCTCTTCTCTTTCTTCTCTTCTCCTTTCTTTTCCTCTTCTCTGCGTTTCACGTGTGATGGGGTTTGGGGTGGGTTTGTTTTTTTTTTTTATTGTAGTAGTAGAGTGAGGGAGTATTAGTAAGGGTGTTTAGGTAGTTTCCCTAAAATCAACCCAATTAGGAAATCGGTCCAAAGTAGGAAAGTTCCCAAATCAGTAACTGGTTCTTAAATTGCTCAATTAAATGTAACACCCTAAATAAATAAAAATCCTAAAAATTACGGGGTGTTACACCTTAAGGATGAGAAGAGATTCGAATTTGAGGAGTTTAGACAGACAGAAGGGATGTCTGTTAGGGAATTTTATACCAAATTCATGGAGCTTAGTCGCTTCGCTAAGGACCTTGTTCCCACAGAAAAATTGAAAGCCACTCAGTTCCAAAAGAAGCTACTCTGGAAAATAAAAGACATGTTCTCAGGCGAACCATCCAAGACTATAAGGGATGTCTATGCTCGTGCAAACAACATTGAGCGCAGTATTATTGAGAAAGAAACGGAATTGGGAGTGAAAAGGAAAGAGGGACCCTCAAACTTGCATGAGAATACGAATAAGAAGGGTAATTTTCTCAACTCTAAGAAACAAGCCAATTCTTTCAGTACCGGGAGAAGCGATTTTAGTCAAGGGCAATATTCTGGGCGACCTCAAAGCCAAGGGGGTGAACGTCGTTATATCTGTAAGCGCTGCGGTGCTAATCATCCAGGAGTTGACTGCAATGGAGTGAAGGTTACATGCCGACACTGCCAAAAGCCAGGTCACCGTGAGTTTGAGTGTCTTTCCAAGCTAGCTGGGAAACCACACCCACCTATGCTAGTAGGTTACCCAATCAGAGGGCTCAAAGCGCTTATGCTGGATCTAACACCACTTTCAGGACTCCAACTAAGGGTAATTCTAATGCAACGGCGAACAAGCCGACTGGCTCGGTTAATGCTGCTATTGCGAGCAATAAAAAGTCGGACCAACTTATGTCATGAACCAGGAGGAGGCTGAGAACACTGATGTTGTGTCTGGTAAATTTCCTGTTAATTCTGTTTTCGCTCATGTTTTGTTTGATAGTGGTGCGTCTCACTCGTTTGTTGCATCCAAGTTTATTGCTTTCACGGGTTTGAAATCTGGTGAATGTGTAGACTACGATTTTGCTATGGCCACTGGGGATAATATAAACTGTAAGACCTTGTTTAAGGATGTATCTGTGATTATTGGTGGGCATGATTTTAGAGCAGAACTAATCGAGTTTCCATTACCATATTTTGATGTAATTTTGGGGATAGATTGGATGGGTAAACATAAGGCTAGATTAGACAGTTGGAAGGGCAAAATTTCACTAAAAGGGCCTAAAAATGTCAGAGTGTCATACAAAGGAAATATTAAAGGACATAGAGTAAAGTTGATCTCCGTGATGAAGCTAAAGAAACATATGTCAAGGGGAGCACAATTACTCTTATGCCATGTCAGAGACACTAGAGTTCAATATCCAGACTTGAGTGAGGTACGTGTTGTGAGTGAGTTCGAGGATGTGTTTCCAGAAGATATTCCGGGAATGCCGCCTACAAGAGAAGTGGAGTTTAAGATCGACTTGGTCCAACTTGTTTATCTTTTCCCCTATTTATTGTTGTCCTATTTTATTGTTGGTGTGGTTAACATTGAGGACAATGTTCGGTTTAAGCATGGGGGAGAAGATGTCATCATCTTTGTTGTATTATTATGTACATGAATACATGATTGTAGTATTTTCACAAAAAAAAAAAAAAAATCAAAAATCAAAAAAGAGGAAAAGAGAAGAGAGAAGATAGTCAGAAAAGAGAGAGGAGCGGAAAGGAAAGTCAGGAAAAGACACGAGAGAAGAAAGTGAGCCGTTGAGCATGTAAAATTTAACGAGAGGTTAGGTGAAAACCTGAAAGGGCGCCTAGGCAAAATGAGTGGAGCGTGCTACTGTACCGGTGGGGCAATAAGAAAGGTAGAGGTGGCAATCGGGTGGGTCGAGTCGGGTTCGGATCGGATGGTTTCGGGTCCGGGTCGTTATAGTGTCGGGTTGATTCGGGTCCTGTGATTTTTCGGATCGGGTCGAGTTGGGTCGGGTCAAGCCGGGTCGAGACTACTACCGGAACTCGGATCAAACCGGGTCGGTTTAGGTCGGGTGTCGGGTCTCATTGGGTCGGGTAATATAGGCTGGTATATCTTATCGGGTCAATATATGTGCTATATAAATATATCATTTTCCTTACTTTCATTTATCGCCATATTTTTTAAAAAATTTAAATTTTTATCTTAGCGCTGAATGTAAAAACTTGAAAACCTTAAAAAGTCTCAAAGAGAGATAGATTCTTCATTGTGGATTTTTTGCGCTCAAAAATGAAATGACAAAGTCATATTTCAAATTAAATTCATAAATCATTGTAGTAATAATATATTTAGTTGACTTCTCACGTTATCTCTTAATCTCACAATTAATTAGCAATTTAGCATTGCAGATTTGTGGAGTTCAAATCTCATAACCTCGCTGTGTTGGTGTTCATGTCAAAATTAACCAGGGTCCTTTGACATTAACTGACCTATATACATAAATAATTAAAATAACCAATTAACCATGTGACCATGTCATTTTGAACAGTATAATTCAAAACCGTGATTTATCTATTGTTCATTAGTTCTACAACAGAAAGTGATACTATGTCTTAAAACTAAGAGATCCCAAAAACTCGCTATGATTTCATGAATCGTATTGATGACATTATGACGGGGACATTAGAAGTTTAAAATTTACTAGTAACAAGATTGTAGTTATATGACCAAACTTTATACGGAGTAAAAGGTTATCATCCTTTAAACTCACACATCTTTTAAAACTGATATCATTTTGAGAAATTTTACGGTCTGATTTAATACTTTAAGTGATTGTCTCTTTAGCATAGGTACACAGCCGGGTAAGAACGTAAGTTACAGGGAATAGGTGCTCAAAAATGTATCAGGGTACACAGCCAACCTTTACCTTAGGCAAGATACCTTGACTTATTATAAATTTTCAAATGAAATTCACACATTTTTTTATCAATATTGAAGAACTTATAGTGAAATAAAACTTTAATACTCCGTACATTATTTTTCTTCTTTTTTTCCTATAAAACAAGAATTTACAATATTCAGATAAAACTTCATATACATGGGGTGACGGGTGTAATCGGATAGTCGGGTCTTAATCAGGTCGGGTACTATCTGAGTTGGGTTCTAATCAGGTCGGGTATTATCGGATTCGGGCTCTATCGGTTATGCGTATAGTCGAGTACCGGGTATAACGGATATTATCGGGTCGGTTACGGGTTGCATCGTTTTGTTACATATGCGGGTGTCGGGCGGGTCGGGTATCGGATGGGTCGGGTCGGGTTTTGCCACCTCTAAAGAAGGGTGTGTTGAAGGTCGTGTCTGGGTAGGTCTCTCTTGGCTGATATAAGGAGGTTCGGTTGGATTGTATAGTATCACTGATAGGAAAGAAAATCCTCGATTTCCTTGGTTGTTTGGGGCGATTGGTGGCTATATCTAGGTAGTCTGGGCTCCGAAGGTGTTATTCCGGACCTAGGCTCACGAGGGTGTTGTGTGTGAGCGGCTTAGGGACATTTAGTACATTGTAGGTCCCTTTGCTAATTGGTTTTGTTTGTGGTTGTGTTTTATAGTGCATAAGATGTTTAGGAACCGTTGCGTTGAAATTACATCCATGACGACCCCTAACTAGCTAGGAAGACTAGGACCATAAACGGAGTAGAGGAGATAGGTAAATGTCATTTTCCGCCCGTGTTGCTTGTTAAAAGACCTTGGGGAAAATTTGTAGATGTTGGAATACTCGAGGACGAATAAAGGTCTAAGCGTGGGGGAATTTGATACACACTACTTAGTTGTGGGTAATGTTGGGTTTTGATGCTAGAAAATGATAGCTTTTGGATCGGTTTTTGGCTAATTCGATTATTTGATTATTTGTACTTTAATCTAAGAATTAGTGGTTTTTGAATGTATTTATGGCCTCAAGATTGATGTGCAAGTGTGTGAAAAGACACTGAGGCGATAAAAGATAATCCAAGAAGCGAGATGACAAGATTTGGACAAATTTGGAAGCTAGGTTGAGGAATTTCAGTCCAATTACAGAAGGTCAACTTTGAAGCTTCACAACTTTCAAATGGCTTCAATTTTTGCAATAAAACTAACGACATATTAAAGTTCATGATCTTAGCTTTCCAGGAAGTGGTCACACATCCTCATAGGCCAAGTAACGGAAAAGTTATGACCGTTTGAAAAACGTCGCCAGATGCAGTCTAGCGACAGAAACAGAGGCCTTTAGACGACTCGTCCCTAATCCACACTAGTCGTCCCGAAGCCCAGCCGAGTTGTCTCACCGCTACGTCGGTTAAGTACGGGTTTCCATAACCCGTCTTGTAATCTTTTAGTATAAATACTTTAAACTTTCGATAGTTTTAAATCATTCAGTTTTGTCAAGACCTAAAGTAGTATTTTGAAGAATTATGCAAGGCTAAAGACCTTTTATTCTCGGATTATTAATCGAAGCTATTATTCACCGACAATTGTGAGTTTGATTTGTAATTCTTAATTTCGTTTGAGTATTGTTTTTTCTCTTGCTATCATTGTTATTATTGATTGATTTATCGTTAATTAGGTGTACAACTAATTAGTGATAGGTTAAATCATATTGCTAGATTGTCAATCAAAGAATTAATTGTTTTATTGTGGAATCGAATAGTAGAAACTAGGTCTAATTGCATGCTGATCATCGTGATTAGATTTAAGAGAGAATAAACATATTAATTGAAGATCGAAACCGCGTGTGTCTAGATCTTATTAATCTTAGTTGATATCGTTTAATTACTTTATGCTTTCGTTGGATTGAATTTAGGCGCGCGTCTTTGTTATCCACCGATTAGGGCTATTAGGTAGGGCTGATCTCTCATCTTAGCAACAATTAAGAAACGATAAGAAATTATATTTCTACAACTAAGTACTCAACGGATTAGGATTAACTAGGACCAATTAGGTGAATGATAGTGGATATTAATTGTCCGAGATCTTTTCCTCAATTGTTTTACAAATTACTCTTTTGCGTCTAGATTACTTGATCACTTACACTCAAAAACCCCCCATTTGTTACTCTACATACATTGATAATTACCGTTCTTTGTGGATACGATCATACTTGCCCATTTACTACGTTTATAGGTTTGTGTGGTAATTTATATTTGTTAGGCATACGACTTTAGCCTGTCAAGTCCGTATGCTTGCAATTTACGATACAAGATGGATGAATAACAACGATAGTGATAAAGGGCGCACGTGGTAACCAAGGGAAATCTTAAAAGGTAAAAGTGATGATGGTGAGAATTGTGTGATTTGCAATCCAGTGACGCGTGAGGAGGTCGAGATCCACATTAAAAACGACGAAATTCGTGGGTTTTTCTTTCATCGATAAGAGAAAGAGTACAAGCTACTTCTTTACGATAGTTCGAATCGAGATGGGATGAACTATTCCATGTATGGTTTGAGTAGTATGGTAAAGAGGAAGCTTAGGTCTCCCCGATGTAATTTCACGGCTTACAAAGATTTCGCTGTTGCTGCAAATGGAGCATTCTTTTGGAGAGCTACCGTAAAGAAGAAATCGGTTGGGGTAACGGTAACTTCAACGGCGTTAATTATGCATGATTTACTGACACAAGATCTACAAATGAAAGCACTTCTGGGGGGCATTAGGTACGCATCAAGCAACTCAACAAACACGGCCGTACAACTGTTGGAGATCGAAACGAAATTGTGTGCTTGTCATGTGAGTTTAGAGGCGATTCAAGTTTGGATTTTGACGGCGGTCGAGACTTGGACATGGGAGAAACGGTACGTGGTAGAGTTTTCTGACTACACCATGTACACCAATATTATTACAAGTACGGGGAAGGCGAAAGAGAAGGCGAAGAAGAAGGTAGTGCTGGTGGTGATGGGCATTCTAAACGGAAATGTGGTGGTTCATTGGATTAAATATGGAATTTATTGGTATAACCCGCGGCAGAAGCGTCTTAGGGGGCGTTTGGTTCATGATTTTTGGGGGGATTCAGATTCGATTACCACTCCGTTACATTGTGTTTGTTTTCATATTTGTTCTTTTATAATCCTTTCCCACTCCCTTTTCAATCCCTCAAAATGAAACCCACCAAAAACCCAAGGTTACAAAATTGAATCCCCCTTCAGCATTTTCTCTCTCGTCCCTTCCTTTCTCTCCTCCCACACCCCAACCCACTTCAACCTCACCCATCACCGGACCACCGCGCCTCCACCGCCGGCCATACACGCGCCACCTCATGTACCACCGGGGATACCACCCTCCAACCGCAATTTCTCTGGCGACATCACCGGCCTCCCTTGCCACCATTTTGCCCTCCTTTTTTTATTTTTTCTTCTTCTCCTACCTTCCTCACTTCTCCTTTCGTCCTCCTTGCATCACCACACCACCGAGCCCACACTACCAGCCCACCGTTGACTCCTCCGCCCACCGCCGAACACTTCTCCATCGCGTAAACCACCATAAAATTAAAAAGCAAAACGAAATTGAATGTTAGATCTACAAATCTTGGAGAAATTTTATGAAAAACTAATTATATAACCATGTTAGCTATTAATTTGGGTTGAAATGTTGGTGGTGGCTGCCGCTAAGGTCGTCGGTGGTGTTGGTCAACCACCGTGACTGGTGGTCAACGGGGTCTTAGGGGGAGAGAGAGAAAAGAGAGGAAGGATGATTCATCTAAAATTTTAAATGGTAAATTACATTTTTACCTTTACTAATGGATTGATTCATCATTTTAATTGAACCAAACAACTTTAATAAGGAATGATACTTGTATCCATTCCAATCCATTTGCGTATCCAATCCGTTTTCAATCCACTTTCATGAACCAAATGCACCCTTAGTAGATATCTTGAGACCTCATATTCTTTGGAAGTGTACGGTATAAGTTACACTGGGAGCTTTGTGTGGCTTGAATGCAGCAACATACTCCCCCTTTTTGATTAATTCATCATTCTTTAGTTGTTCTAACTTTATGTTTTACTAATTTGGAGTTGGGATAAAACCTTTCTCTGAATTATATCAGAGAGAGGAAACGACGTTAGATTTTGTGGAACTCCTAGTTTATATAGGATGTATGTCTCGATCAATGAATGTAACAAGGACAAGGTTAAATCTGACATATATAAGAAAACAATGGACGTGTGAATTTTGATTACTTGCGAATCATTATTAACCTATGTTGAATGGTGCGATTGTTGAAGATATAAAACTATTGTGGGTGCTCAAAACATGACTTTTGGCTCACTTGATTATTATCTAATAGAGATCGATCAGGAAAAATTAGACGTGTGATTAGTGTGGTTATTAAAAGGAGTTTAATTTGCAAATCAATTGAGATGGGTAATTTTTTTATTTTTTTTAATTAGACGCCATTATATAATTGAACCTCTTGGTTTATAATTGAACAAGAGTAAGGGGGGGGGGGGGGGGGTTTACTAGTGGTTGTGGCTTTGATTTTGTTGTTAAATTGAACCTCTTGGTTTATTTTCGTTTTCGCTGTTGGTTTGAGATCACAATGTATACCATACTCTTGGGACTATGTACTCCTGAATTTGCTTTTATGTACTTTAGCAGGTTTTTCATGTACTTTTGGAAGTTTTTCATGTACATTGGTGGATATTTTATGTATTTTTGTGAATTTATGTATAATTTTAGTCATTTGAAACCAAGATAGATTAATAAACCTTTTATGGATAATTTTAAGCTTCTAACCTATTTACGTAAGCATTTTTCATCCATTAAGGCTATTTTTCTAACCTTCTCTTAGGTTTTCGGCCCAAATATTTTTCCAATTCTCCTTATATCATACTTAGTGACTACCACAAAAAGTTTAGCCGTTTTTGCTCCGGAACCATTTTATCGATAAACCGTGGATTATGTAGTGCGACTTGGGTCAAATTTGATCAATTTTTCGAAAAACGCCAAATGTCCTCTAAATATTACTTTCGATACCCTAGGACTATACTTGTTGGATTTCAGTCTTGCTTCCTCATTTTGTGAAGTATTTCATGCGTTTCGACGTTCGTCATTTTGTATGGATTTATAACCGTTTTGGCCATTTTCCTTATCTTCTCTTAGGTTTTTTTACTCGAATATTTTGAAAACCATCATTATATTATCCTTAGAGATTACCACAAAAATTTGAGCCGTTTTTGCACCGGAGCTTTTATATAAAAAAAACCGTGGTTGTGTATTGCGATTCGAGTCAAATTTGATCAATTTTTCTAAAAACGCCAAATGTCCTCCAAACATTGCTGAAGATAGCCTATGACTATACTTGTTGGATTTGAGTCTTGGTTCCTCATTTTGTGAATTATTTCATGTTTTCGACGTTCGTCACTTTGTATGAATTTATGACCGTTTTGGCTGTTTTTCTTATCTTCTATTAGATTTTTTACTCTAATATTTTGCAAATGCTCATTGTATCATACTTGTAGACAACCACCAAAGTTTTAGCCGTTTTTGCTCCGGAGCCATTTTATCGAAAAACAAAGGATTATATACTACGACTCAGGTTTAATTTGATCAATTTGAAAAACGCCAAATGTCTTCCAAACGTTACTGAAGATAGCCTAGACCTATACTTGTTGGATTTGATTATTGGAGCCTCATTTTATAAAGTATTTCATTTGTTTCGACGCTCGTCACTTTGTATGAATTTTTGACCATTTTGGTCGTTTTCCTTATCTTTTCTTAGGTCTTTTGACTCTATTATTTTGAAAATTCTTATTATGTTATCTTAAAAGACTACCACAAAATTTTGAGCCGTTTTTGCTCCGGAGCCATTTTATCGAAAATTGTGGCTTATGTACGGATTCAGGTCAAATTTGATCAATTTATCGAAAAACGCCAAATGTCTTCCAGAAAATATTGAAGAATGACTAGGACTATACTTATTGGATTTGAGTGTTGGTTCCTCGTTTTGTGAAGTAGTTCATGCGTTTCGACGATCGTCACTTTGTATGGATTTATGACCGTTTAGGCTTTATTTTGAACCTTCTCTAAGGTTTTTGGCCCTAATATTTTTAAATCCTCATTATTTCATACTTAGAGACAACCACCAAAATTTGAGTCGTTTTTGCACTGGAGCCATATTTTCGAAAAATCATGCATTATGTACTTCGATTCTGGTCAAATTTGATAATTTTTCGAAAAACGCCAAATGTGCTCCAAACATATGTGAAGATAGCAAAGGACTATATTTGTTGGAATTGAGTGTTGGTTACTCATTTTGTGAAATATTTCATGAATTTCAACCCTCGTCAATTTGTATGGACTTATATATGACCGTGTTACTTATCCACTTATGTTTTAAATACTAACAGTTTGCAAATCCTTAATATGTCATACTTATAGACTACCAAAAAAATTTGAACCGTTTTTGCTCTTGAGCTATTTTATCGAAAAACCGTGGATTATTTATTGCGATTCTTGTCAAATTTGATCAATTTTTCGAAAAACACCAAATGTCCTCTAAACATTAATGAAGATAGCCTAGGACTATACTTTTTTGATTAGTCTTGGTTCCTCATCTTGTGAAGTATTTCATGCGTTTCGACGTTCGTCACTTTGTATGCATTTATGACCGTTTTTCTCATCTTTTCTTAGGTTTTTGACTTTTATATGTTGCAAATCTTTATTATATCATACTTAGAAACAATCACTAAAATTTGAGTTGTTTTTGCTCCGGTGCCACTTTGTCGATTAACCGTGGATTATGTACTGTGAATCTGGTCAAATTTGATCATACGAAATAAGCCAAATGTCCTCCAAACATCACTGCCAATACCCTAGGACTATATTTGTCGGATCTAAGTATTGGTTCCATATTTTATGAAGTATTTTATGTGTTTCAACGCTCGTCACTTAGTATGGATTTATGACTGTTTTAGCCGTTTTCCTTATCTTCTCTTACATTTTCGACTCAAATAATTTGATATTTCTCATTATATCATACTTAGAGACTACCACCAAAATTTGAGTTGTTTTTACCCCAGAGCCATTTTATCGAAAAACCGTGGATTATGTACACTGCGATTCTGGTCAAATTTGAACAAGTTTTTGAAAAACGCCAAATGTCCTCCCAACATTAATGAAGATAGTCTAGGACTATACTTTTTGGACTTGAGTCTTGGTTCCTCACTTTGTGAAATATTTCGTGTGTTTCGAAACTCGTCACTTTGTATGGATTTATAACCGTTTTGACCGTTTTCCTTATCTTCTCTTTGATTTTTAACACTAATATTTTGCAAATCATCATTATATAATATTTAGAGACTATCAGCAATATTTGAGCCTTTTTTTTGTTACGGAGCCATTTATAACCATGGATTAGGTACACTGCGATTCTGGTCAAATTTGAACAACTTTTCGAAAAACGTCAAATGTCCTGCAAACATTAAAGAAGATAGCCTAGGATTATACTTGTTGGATTTGAGTCTTGGTTCCTCATTTTTTGAAATATTTCATGTGTTTCGAAACTCGTCACTTTGTACGGATTTATGACCGTTTTTGTTGTTTTTCTAACCTTCTCTTAAGTTTTCAGACCTAATATTATTCCAATCCTCACTATATCAAACTTAGAGACTACCACCAAAATTTGAGCCGTTTTTTCTCTGGAGCCATTTTATCGAAAAACCGTGGATTATGTGTTGCGATTCTGGTCAAATTTGATCAAGTTTTTGAAAAAACGCCAAATGTCATCCAAACATTACTGTACATACCCTAGGACTATACTTGTTGGATCTTGTGTTAGTTATTCATTTTGTGAGGTATTCTATGCATTTCGACGCTCGTCACTTTGCATGGATTAGTGACCGTTTAGGCTGTTTTTCGAACCTTTTCTTAGGATTTAGGCCCTAATATTTTTCCAATCCTCACTATATCATACTTAGAAACTACCATAAAAAGTATAGCCTTGTTTGCTAAAGAGCCATTTTATCGAAAAACCGTGGATTATGTACTGCAATTCGGGTCAAATTTGATCAATTTTTCGAAAAAACGCCAAATGTCATCCAAACATTATTGAAGATAGCCTAGGACTATACTTGTTGGATTTGAGTGTTGTTTTCTCAATTTGTGAAGTATTTTATGC
The DNA here is from genome assembly GCA_963680865.1 of Spergularia marina. Lineage (NCBI taxonomy): Eukaryota > Viridiplantae > Streptophyta > Magnoliopsida > Caryophyllales > Caryophyllaceae > Spergularia > Spergularia marina. Next base: position 27,983,070 of record OY804546.1, read on the forward strand.
TTTTCGACGATCGCTAGTTTATATGGATTTATTATCGTTTTGACTATATTTCTAACCTTCTCGTAGGTTTTTGGCCCTAATATTTTTTCAAGAGTAATTATATCATACTGAGAGACAACCATTAAAATTTGAGCCGTTTTCGCTCTGGTGCCATATTTTCGAAAAACCATGGATTATGTACTGCGATTCTGATCCAATTTGATCAATTCTTCGAAAAACGCCAAATCTGCTCCAAACATATGTTAAAATATCCTAGGACTATACTTATTTGATTTAAGTGTCGGGTACTCATTTTTTGAATTATTTCATGCATTTCGACCCTCGTTACTTTTTATGGATTTATGACCGTTTTGGCCATGTTCCTTACCTTCTCTTAGGTTTTTTACTCAAATATTTTGAAAATCCTCATTATATCATACTTATAGATTACCACAAAAATTTGAGCCCTTTTAGCTCCGGAGCCATTTATTCGAAAACCAGTGGATTATGTACTGCGATTCTGTCAAATTTGATCGATTTTTTCAAAAAAAAGCCAAATGTCCTTCAAACATTACTGCAAATACCCTAGAACTATATTTGTTGGATCTACGTTTTGGTTCCTAATTTTAAGTATCTTATGTGTTACAACGCTTGTCACTTAGTCTGGATTTATGACCGTTAGAGTGGTTTTCCTTAGGTTCTCCTAGGTTTTAGACTCAAATATTTTTGAAATCCTCATTATATAATATTTAGAGACTACTAGCAAAATTTGAGCCATTTTTGCTCCGCAACAGTTTTATCGAAAAACCGAGGATTTTGTACTGTGATTCTGCTCCAATTTGATCAATTTTTCGAAAAATGCAAATGTCATCTAAATATTACTGAAGATGGCCTAGGACTATACTTGTTGGATTTGAATGTTGGTTCCTCATTTTCTGAACTATTTAATGTGTTTCAACACTCGTCACTTTGTATGAATTTATGACCATTTTGGCCATTTTTCTTATCTTGTCCTAGTTGTTTGACTCTAATATTTTCAAATCCTCTTTATATCATATTTATAGACTACCACCAAATTTTGGGCCGTTTGTGCTCCGAAGCCATTTTACCTGTGGATTATGTGTTGCGATTCTGGTCAAATTTTATCAGTTTTTCGAAAAATGCCAAATGTTCTCCAAATATTATTGAAGATGGCCTAGGACTATTCTTGTTGGACTTGAGTGTTGGTTCTTCATTTTCAGAACTATTTCATGCCTTTCAACGCTCGTCACTTTGTATTAATTTATGACCGATTTGACCATTTTCCTTATCTTCTCCTAGTTTTTTTACTCTAATATTTTCATATCCTCATTATATCATACTTATAGACTGTTACGAAAATTTTAGCCTTTTTTGCTCCGGATCCATTTTATAGAAAAACCGTGGATTATGTTCTGCGACTCGGGTCAAATTTGATCAATTTTTCGAAAAATGCCAAGTGTCTTCCAAACGTTACTGAAGATAGCCTAGGATTAGATTTGTTGGATTTGATTGTTGGTTCCTCATTTTGTGAAGTATTTCATGCGTTTTGACGCTCGTTAGTTTGTATGGATTTATGACCATTTTGACCGTTTTCCTTATCTTCTCTTTGGTTTTTTGATTCTAATATTTTTCAAATCCTCATTATATTATCCTAAAAGACTACCACAAAAATTTGAGCCGTTTTTGCTCCGGAGCCATTTTATCGAAAACTGTGGCTTATGTACTGCGATTCAGATAAAATTTGATCAATTTTTCGAAAAATGTCAAATGTCTTCTAAAAATTACTGGAGATTGCCTAGGACTATACTTGTTGGATTTGAGTGTTGGTTCCCTATTTTGTAAAATATTTCATGCGTTTTGTCCCGAACCTGGAATGGGGTGACGTCCACCCCATAAGATTGAACATTTTCTCATTCAACCCATTTTATTTAATATTTATTTTTTAAGCCCTATTTCGAAAAATAAAAAAATTTGGGTTTTATAACCGTTTTGGCTGTTTTTCTAACTTTCTTTTAGGTTTTTGGCCCTAATATTTTTTCAATAGTCATTATATCATACTTAGAGTCAACCACCAAAATTGGAGTCGTTTTCGCTCTGAAGCCATATTATCAAAAAACCATAGATTATGTACTGCGATTCTGGTCAAATTTGATCAATTTTTCGAAAAACGCCAAACTGCTCCAAACATATGTGAATATAGCGTAGGACTATACTTGTTTGATTTGAATGTCGGTTACTCATTTTGTGAATTATTTCATGCATTTCGACGCTCGTTACTTTTTATGGATTTATGACCGTTTTGGCCATGTTCCTTATCTTCTCTTAGGTTTTTTACTCTAATACTTTGCAAATCCTCATTATAACATACTTATAGATTACCTCAAAACTTTTAGCCGTTTTAGCTTCGGAGCCATTTTATCGAAAACCAGTGGATTATGTACTGCGATTCTGGTCAAATTTGATAGATTTTTCGACAAACATTAAATGTTTTCCAAACACTACTGAAGCTAGACTAGGACTAAACTTGTTGGATTTGATTTTTGGTTCCTTCATTTTGTGAAACATTTCATGTGTTTCGACGCTTGTCACTTTGCATGAATTTATAACCGTTTTGGCCGTGTTCTTTATCTTCTCTTAGGTTTTTAACTCTAATATTGCAAATCCTCATTATATCATACTTATAGACTACCACATAAAAATTGAGCCATTTTTACTCCGGAGGCATTTTATCGAAAAACGCCAAATGTATTCCAAACATTACTGAAGATAAACTAGGACTACACTTGCTGGATTTGATGGTTGGTTCCTTTTTTTGTGAATTATTTCAAACGTTTCGACGCTCGTCACTTTGAATGGATTTATAACCATTTTGACTGTTTTTCTAACCTTCTTAAGTTTTCGGCCCTAATATTTTTCCAACCTTTATTATATCATACATAGAAACTACCACCAAATTTTGAGTCGTTTTTGCTCCAGAGCCATTTTATCGAAAAACAGTGAATTGTGTATTGGTCAAATTTGATCAATTTTTCAAAAAACGCCAAATGTCCTCCAAACACTAATTACTATAGCCTAGGAGGCTAGGACTATAGTTGTTGGATTGGAGTCTTAGTTCCTCATTTTGTCTAGTATTTCATTTGTTTTGGCGCTCATCACTTAGTATGGATTTATGACCGTTTTAGTCATTTTCCTCATATTCTCTTAGTTTTTTTACTCTAATACTTTGCATATATTCATTATATCATACTTATAGATTATCACCAAAAATTGAGTCGTTTTTGCTCCAGAGCAATTTTATCGAAAAACTGTGGATTATGTACTGTTATGCTGGTCAAATTTGATCAATTTTTTGGAAAAAACCAAATGTCTTCCAAACATTAGTGCAAATACCCTAGGTTTATATTTGTTGGATCTAAGTGTTGGTTCCTTATTTTAGGAAGTATTTTATTTTTTTCAACGCTCGTCACTTAGTATGTATTTATAACCGTTTTAGCCATTTTCCTTGTCTTTTCTTAAATTTTGCACTCAAATATTTTGCAAATCCTCATTATATCATACTTAGAGACTACCACCAAAATCTGAGGCGTTAGTCCAAATTTTCGACTCAAATATTCTGGTCAAAGTTGAACAACTTTTCGAAAAATGCCAAATGTTCTCCAAACATAAATGAAAATAAACTCGGATTATACTGTTGGATTTGAGTCTTGGTTCCTCAATTTTTGAAATATTTCATGTGTTTCGAAACTCGTCACATTGTATGGATTTATGACCGTTTTGGCCGTTTTTCTTATCTTCTCTTAGCTTTTTTACTCTAATATTATGCAAATCCTCATTATATAATATTTAGAGACTATCACAAAAATTTTAGCCGTTTTATCTCCGGAGTCATTTATCGAAAAACCATGGATTATGTACTCCGATTCTGTTCAAATTTGATCAATTTTTCGAATGCAAATGTCCTTCGAATATTACTGAAGATAACCTAGGACTATACTTATTGGATTTGAGTGTTGGTTCCTCATTTTCTGAACTATTTTATGCGTTTCAACGCTAGTCACTTTGTATGAATTTATGACCATTTTGGCCATTTTCCTTATCTTCTCCTATTTTTTTACTCTAATATTTTTCAAATCCTCATTATAACATACTTGCGGACTACCACCAAAATTTGTGTCGTTTTTGCTACGGAGCCATTTTATCAAAAAAAACCGTGGATATATAGTGCAATTTTGGTCAAATTTGATCAATTTTTCGAAAAACGCCAAATGTCTTCCAAACATTACTGTATATACCCTAGGAGTACACTTGTTGGATTTGAATCTTGGCTCCTCATTTTGTGAAATATTTCATGTGTTCCAACGCTCGTCACTTTGTATAGATTTATTACCGTTTTGGCCGTTTTCCTCATCTTCTCTTAGGTTTTTGACTCAAATATTTTTCAAATCCTCTTATTATCACATTTAGAGACTACCAGCAAAATTTGAGCCGTTTAGGCTACGGAGTCATTTTATCGAAAAACCGTGGATTATGTACTTCGATTCTGGTCAAATTTGAGCAATTTTTCGGAAAAAAACAAAATGTCCTCCATACTTTTCTGCAAATGCCCTAGGACTATTTTTGTTGGATCTACGTGTTGGTTTCTTATTTCATGATGTATTTTATGTGTTTCAACAATCGTCACTTTGTATGGATTTATACCCGTTTTGGCCTTTTTCCTTATCTTCTCTTAGGTTTTTTACTCTAATATTTTGCAAATCCTCATTATATCATACATGGAGACTACCACCGAAATTTTAGCCGTTTTTGCTCCGGAGCCATTTTATCGAAAAACCGTGATACTTCGACTCCAGTCAAATTTGATCAATTTTTCGAAAAACGCCAAATGTCTTCCAAACGCTACTTAAGATAGCCTAGCACTATACTTGTTGGATTTAATTGTTGGTTCCTCATTTGTGAAGTATTTCATGCGTTTCAACGCTCGTTAGTTTGTTTGGATTTATGACCATTTTGGTCGTTTTCCTTATCTCCTCTTAGTTTTTTTGACTCTAATATTTTGCAAATCCTAAATATATTATCCTAAAAGACTACCACAAAAATTTGCGCCGTTTTTGCTCCGGAGCCATTTTATCGAAAACCGTGGCTTATTTACTGCGATTCAGGTCAAATTTGATCTATTTTTCGAAAAACGTCAAATGTCTTCCAAAAACTAATGAAGATTGCCTAGGACTATATTTGTTATATTTTAGTGTTGGTTCATCATTTTGTGAAATATTTCATGCGTTTCGACAATTATCACTTTGTATGGATTTATGACCGTTTTGGCTGTATTTCTAACCTTCTCTTAGGTTTTTGGCCCTAATATTATTTCAATCCTCTTTATATCATACTTAAAGACAACCACAAAAAATTGTGTCATTTACGCTCCGGAGCCATTATTTCGAAAAACCATGATTTATGTACTGCGATCTGGTCAAATTTGATCAATTTTTCGAAAAACGTCAAATGTGCTCCAAACATATGTGAATATAGCCTAGGTCTATACTTGTTGGATTTGTGTATCGGTTACTCATTTTGTGAATTATTTCATGCATTTCGACGCTCGTCACTTTGTATGGATTTATGACCATTTTGGCAGTGTTCCTTATCTTCTCTTAAGTTTTCAACTCTAATATTTTGCAAATTTTTATTCTATCATACTTAAATACTACCACAAATATTTGAGCCATTTTTGCTCCAGAGCCATTTTATCAAAAAAACCATGGATTATTTACAGCGAATCTGGTCAAATTTGATCAATTTTTCGAAAACGGCAAATGTTTTCCAAAACGACTGCAGCTAGAATAGGACTATACTTGTTGGATTTGATTGTTGGTTCCTCATTTTGTGAAATATTTCATGCGTTTCGACGCTCATCACTTTGCATTGATTTATGACCGTTTTTGTAACACCCCCGAATTTCGGCAAATTTTAAAATATTATTTTAATACAAAAATCGCAAAATTTGATAATATTACAATTGATATACAAAGCTGACAAGATTAAACCTATTTATTACAAACTATAGAGACGATACAACGTCTAAACAAACAATGTAGTACATTCATATGCAGCGGAAGCTAGACAATTCTTCACGTAAAAACCAACAGACGCATCCATCACAACCACCTGTGGTAAATTTAAAACACAAAAACCACAATTGAAAAAGTCAGGAAATTGATGAAGCTAACACCCCAACTTGTAAAACCAAAAACACTTACCTTGCTTTTCGAAAATGTTTTTACTTTTCATCTGAAAACAACACTTAGCACATATTCACATACAAACAATCTAATAATGTTTCAACACAAACAAATATAAGTCATTTCAATTGTAGCATTCAGGTAAGATCAATGAGTGGGAATTCTGAATCATTTAAGGTGGTGTAACCAGCCCTGCATAATAATCCTTCAATTAGTCATTCAAGGCGGTATTATCAGCCCTACATAATATGCAATCATCCAATCATTTAATACGGTATAACCAGCCCTACATAATCCAACCAAGACAATTTAGACCTTAAGTGTGCACACCCCCTATCAAGTATTGTCAACCTAATAGAGTAGTATTAGACGCCTACAAGCCCTCTTGAAGACCTATGCGGTAGGGCAATTATATATGCGAGTAAAAATAATATATGCGATCAATAATGTGCGGTCAATAATGTAAGCTATTAATATTCCCAACTCATTGCCTTCAATAACTTTCGATCATAATTCACAAATCATAAATCAAAGCAGCTTTCATTCAATCAAACCATCAACCATTTCATAAGTAATATGCGATCATTATCCAAATACAATCATCCAATAACAATAACCAACATGATATTCAACAGTTCTCCACCTAGCATGCAACTATGTTCTCAACCAACAACCAAATCACACTTAGCACCATATGTTGAAGGGTTTTATATAAGTCATAGAAGGGTTGAGCATGCTAGCTTACCTTCACAAGCACAAGCGAAACCAGCACTAGTCACACTAATACTCCTTGTTCATAAATTTGTCATCTACAATAACATAACAAACAATCTCACATCAACCTCTAAACTTAGTCACCATCCAACTTACTTCTATTACCTAAATTTCATGCCCTCAATCTATTTATCAATTATAACTACGATAATTAAAGTTCTACCACAATCACTAATTTATAATTAACAATTAAAATACTTTTAGCATAAAAATTCCCAAAGACCTAAATAATTTTGTTAAAACAGTAAATAAAGCGTTAAAAATCATACTTTTATTTACCCATATTAATCCCAAACTAATCCAACTATATACTTTATGCAAAAACTATCAAAAATACATGTTTTAGGCCTAATTAATCATAAATCCGAAAATAAATAAAAATATTCCGAAAAATCAGAAAATAATTCTAAAAATTTATATAATTTCGAAAATCAACAATAACATATTAATCATAAGAACAATCAACCATTCAAATTATAACTAGCCTCAATTTCATAATTTCACAATTAACCCCAATAATTCAAAAACTTGCATAAAAATCACTCCTTTGATACTAAAATTGATCCTACTCAATTACTCATCTAGTATAACAACTAATTAAGCACAAGAAACATAAAAACGAACTAAAACTAACAAGAATTAAATTGGGTATTAATGGAGTGTGAAAACAGAGGAGAGAAAAAAGGGGAAGATGGGCGGTTTTGTGTTATTCAAAGTGATCGGAAAAGAGAGAGGAGCGACGGAGCTGCTGATCGGCGACGACGTGGGCGGGAAATGGCCGGACGTGGGCTGTCGTGCGGCGAAGACAGGGGAGGGCAGGTTTGTGCGTGCGTGCGTGATGAAGACAAAGATTGACGAGGGTTTTTTTTTTTTCCTTTCATCTGATTTCGTTTTGTTTTTTCTTTTTCTTTTTTTTTTGAAAAGGAAAGATACCCAATTGAGCTAATCCACCCATAAAAACACCTCTAAAATCATTGTATTTTCCGAAAACAACTCGATTCTCAATTTGTAATTCACTTCCTAATTCTAAAATATCCCGAAAATTCGAGATATTACAGTTTTGGCCATGTTCCTTATCTTCTGTTAGGTTTCTACCTCTAATATTTTGCAAATCCTCATTATAAAATACTTATAGACTACCACAAAAATGTAAGTCATTTCTGATTTGGAACCATTTTATCGAAAAACCGTGGATTATGTACTGTGATTCGGGTCAAATTTGATCAATTTTTCAAAAAACGCCAAATGTCTTAAAAACAATACTGAAGATAGCCTAGGACTATACTTGTTGGATTTGATTGTTGGTTCCTCATTTTGTGAATTATTTCATGCGTTTCGACGCTCGTCACCTTGTATGGATTTATGACCGTTTTGACTGTTTTTCTAACCTTCTCTTAGGTTTTGGGCCTTTTTTTTTCTAATCCTCATTACATCACACTTCGAGACTACCACCAAATTTTGAGCCGTTTTTGCTCTAGAGCCATTTTATCGAAAAACCATGAATTATGTACCGCGATTCTGGTAAAATTTGATCAATTTTTCAAAAAACGCAAATGTCCTTCAAACATTAATGAACATAGCCTAGGACTATAATTTTTGGATTTGAGTCTTGGTTCCACATTTTGCTAAGTAAATCATGTGTTTCGACACTCGTCACTTGGTATAGATTTATGATCGTTTTAGCCGTTTTCCTCATCTTCTCTTAGGTCTTTGACTGTAATATTTGCAAATTCTCATTATATCATAGTTAGAGACTACCACATAAATTTGAGCCATTTTTGCTCCGGAGCTATTTTATCGAAAAACCGTGGATTATGTACTGCGATTCTGGTCAAATTTGAGCAATTTTTCGAAAAAAACCAAATGTCCTCTAAACATTTCAGCAAATACCCTAGGACTATATTTGTTGGATCTAAGTGTAGGTTCCTTATTTTATGATTTATTTTATGTGTTTTAACGCTCGTCACTTTGTATAGGTTTATAACCGTTTTAGCAGTTTTCCTTATCTTCTCTTAGGTTTTTCACTCTAATAATTTGCAAATACTCATGATATCTTACTTGGAGACTACCACCGAAATTTTAGCCGTTTTTGCTCCGGAGTCATTTTATCGAAAAACCGTGTATTATGTACTTCAACTCCAGTAAAATTTGATCAATTTTTCGAAAAATGCCAAATGTCTTCCAAACGCTACTGAAGATAGCCTAGGACTATACTTGTTGGATTTGATTGTTGGTTCCTCATTAGTAAAGTATTTCATGTGTTTCGACGTTCGTTACTTTGTAGAGATTTATGACCATTTTGGTCGTTTTACTTATCTCCTCTTAGGTTTTTTTTACTCTAATATTTTGCAAATCCTAAACATATTATCCTAAAAGACTACCACAAAAATTTGCGCCGTTTTTGCCCCGGAACCATTTTATCGAAAACTGTGGCTTATGTACAGCGATTCAGGTCAAATTTAATTAAATTTTCGAAAAATGCCAAATGTCTTCCAAACACTACTGTAAATACCCAAGGACTATACTAGTTGGATTTGAGTCTTGGCTCCTCATTTTGTGAAATATTCCATGTGTTCCGACGCTCGTCACTTCGTATAGATTTATTACCGTTTTGGCCGTTTTCCTCATCTTCTCTTAGGTTTTTTACTGTCATATATATTTGCAAATCCTCATTATATCAAAGTTAGAGACTACCACAAAAATTTGAGCCATTTTTGCTCCGGAGCTTTTTTATCGAAAAACCGTGGATTATGTACTACGATTCAGGTCAAATTTGAGTAATTTTTCGAAAAAAGCCAAATGTACTCCAAACATTACTGCAAATACCCTAGGACAATATTAGTTAGATCCAAGTGTTGGTTCCTTATTTTATGATGAATTATGTGTTTCAACGCTTGTCACTTTGTATGAGTTTATGACCGTTTTGACCGTTTTCCTTGTCTTCTCATAGGTTCTTTACTCTGTTATTTTGCAAATCCTCATTATATCATACTTGGAGACTACCACCAAAATTTCAACCGTTTTTGCTCCGGAGCCGTTTTACCAAAAAAACCGTGGTTTATGTACTGCGACTCGAGTCAAATTTGATGAATTTTTCGAAAAACTCCAAATGTCTTCGAAACGTTACTGAAGATAGCCTTGGACTATACCCGTTGAATTTGATTGTTGGTTCCTCATTTTGTGAATTATTTCATGTGTTTCGGTCACTTTGTATAGATTTATGACCGTTTTTGGCCGTTTTCCCCATCTTCTCTTAGGTTTTTGACTGTCATACTTGCAAATCCTCATTATATCACAGTTAGAGACTACCACAAAAATTTGGGCCATTTTTGCTCCGGAGCTATTTTATCGAAATATCGTTATGTACTACGATTCTGGTCAAATTTGAGCAATTTTTCGAAAAAAGTCAAATGTCCCCCAAAAATTAATGCAAATACCCTAGGACAATATTAGTTAGATCTAAGTGTTGGTTCCTTATTTTAGGATGTATTTTATGTGTTTCAACGCTCGTCATTTTGTATGAGTTTATGACCGTGGCCGTTTTCCTTATCTTCTCTTAGGTTCTTTACTCTAATATTTTGCAAATCCCCATTATATCATACTTGGAGACTACCACCAAATTTTTAGCCGTTTTTATTCCGGAGCCGTTTTATCGAAAAACCGTGAATTATGTACTGCAACTCGAGTCAAATTTGATCAATTTTTCGAAAAACTCCAAATGTCTTTCAAACGTTACCGAAGATAGCCTAGGCGTATACTTGTTGGATTTGATTGTTGGTTCCTCATTTTGTGAAGTATATCATGTGTTTCGACGCTCGTCACTTTTTATAGATTTATGACCGTTTATTGGCCGCTTTCCTCATCTTCTCTTAGGTTTTTAACTGTCATATTTGCAAATCCTCATTATATCACAATTAGAGACTACCACAAAAATTTGAGCAGTTTTTGCTCTGGAGCCGTTTTATCGAAAAATCGTGAATTATGTTCTTCACCTTGAGTCAAATTTGATCAATTTTTCGAAAAACTCCAAATGTCTTCCAAACGTTACTTAAGATAGCCTAGGATTATACTTGTTGGATTAGATTGTTGGTTCCTCATTTTGTGAAATAATTCATGCGTTTCGACGCTCGTTATTTTGTATGAATTTATGACCATTTTGGTTGTTTTCCTTATCTTCTCTTAGGTTTTTTGACCCTATTATTTTGAAAATCCTCATTATATTATTCTATAAGACTACCGCAAAAATTTGAACCATTTTTGCCCTGGAGCCATTTTATCGAAAACTATGGCTTATAAATTGCGATTCAGGTCAAATTTTCGAAAAACGCCAAATGTCTTTCAAACATTATTGTAAATACCCTAGGACTATCTAGTTCGATTTGAGTGTTGGTTTCTCATTTTGTGAAGTATTTCATGAGTTTCGAAACTCGTCAATGTATATGTATTTATGACCGTTTTGGCCGTTTTCCTTATCGTCGCTTTGTTTTTTAGTCTAATATTTTCGAAATCCTCTTTATATCATACTTGGAGACTACCACCAAAATTTTAACCGTTTTTGCTCCGGAGCCGTTTTATCGAAAAACCGTGCTGCAACTCGAGTCACATTTGATCAATTTTTCAAAAAACTCCAAATGTGTTCCAAACGTTACCGAAGATAGCCTAGGACTATACTTGTTAGATTTGATTGTTGGTTCCTCATTTTGTGAATTATTTCATGCGTTTCGACGCTTATTATTTTGTATGGATTTATGACCATTTTGGCCGTTTTCCTTATCTTCTCTTAGGTTTTTTACTATCATATTTGCAAATCCTCTTTATATCACAGTTAGAGACTACCACAAAAATTTGAGCCATTTTTGCTCTGAAGCTATTCTATCGAAAAACCGTGGATTATGTACTGCGATTCTGGTCAAATTTGAGCAATTTTTCGAAAAAAGTCAAATGTCCTCCAAACATTACTGCAAATACCCTAGGACAATATTAGTTGGATCTATCATCTAAGTGTTGGTTCCTTATTTTATGTGTTTCAACGCTCGTCACTTTGTATGAGTTTATGACCTTTTTGGCCGTTTTCCATATCTTTTCTTAGATTTTTGACTCTAATATTTTGCAAATCCCCATTATAACACAATTGGAGACTACCACCAAAATTTTAGCCGTTTTTGCTCCGGAGCCCTTATATCGAAAATCGTGGATTATGTACTGCGATTTGGGTCAAATTTGATCAATTTTTCGAAAAACTCCAAATGTCTTCCAAACGTTACGACTTAAGATAACCTAGGACTATACTTGTTAGATTTTATTGTTGGTTCTTTATTTTGTGAAGTATTTCATGCGTTTTGACGCTCGTTATTTTGTATGGATTTATGACTATTTTGGCCATTTTCCTTATCTTCTCTTAGGGTTTTGACTGTCATATTTGCAAATCCTCATTATATCACAGTTAGAGACTGCCACAAAAATTTGAGCCGTTTTTGCTCAGGAGCCGTTTTATCTAAAAACCATGGATTATATAATGTGACTCGAGTCAAATTTTATCAATTTTTCGAAAAACTCCAAATGTCTTCCAAACGAACTATAGATAGCCTAAGACTATACTTGTTGGATTTGATTATTGGTTCCTTATTTTGTGAAGTATTTCATGCGTTTCGACGCTCGTTATTTTGTATGGATTTATGACTATTTTGGCCGCTTCTCTTAGGTTTTGACAGTCATATTTGCAAATCCTCATTATATCACAGTTAGAGACTGCCACAAAAATTTGAGCCGTTTTTGTTCAAGAGCCGTTTTATCTAAAAACCATGGATTATGTAATGCGACTCGAGTCAAATTTGATCAATTTTTCGAAAAACTCCAAATGTCTTCCAAACGAACTGTAGATAGCCTAAGACTATACTTGTTGGATTTGATTGTTGGTTCCTCATTTTGTGAAGTATTTCATGCGTTTCGACGCTCGTTATTTTGCATGGATTTATGACCATTTTAGTCGTTTTCATTATCTTCTCTTAGGTTTTTTGACCCTAATATTTTGAAAATCCTCATTATATTATCCAAAAAGACTACTGCAAAAATTTGAGTCGGTTTTGCTCCGGAGCCATTTTATCGAAAACTGTGGCTTATGTACACTACGAAGGTCAAATTTGATCAAATTTTTGAAAAACGCCAAATGTCTTCCAAAATTACTAAAAATTGTCTAGGACTATACTTATTGGATTTGAGTGTTGGTTCCTCTTTTTGTGAATTATTTTATGCGTTTCGCCGATTGTCACTTTGTATTTATGACCGTTTTAGCTGTTTCTCTAACCTTCTCTTTGGTTTTGGGCCTATATTTTTCCAATCCTTATTATATCATACTTAGAGACTACCACCAAATTTCAAGTTTTTGTTGCTCGAGAGCCATTTTATCGAAAAATCGTGGATTATGTATTGCCATTCTTGTCAAATTTGAACAATTTACTGAAAAACGCCAAATGTCCTCCAAACATTAATGAGGTTAGCCTAGCACTATACTTGTTGGATTTGAGCCTAGGTTTCTCATTTTGTGAAATATTTCATGTGTTTCGACGCTCGTCACTTGGTATAGATCTATGACCGTTTTGGCCTTTACATATCTTCTCTTAGGTTTTGATTCTCATATTTTGCAAATCCTCATTATATCATATTTAGAGATTACCAGCAAAATATGGGCCCTTTTTGGTCCGAAGCAATTTAATCGAAAAATTGTGGATTAATGTATTGCGATTCTGGTCAAAATTGAATATTTTTTCGAAAAATGCTAAATGTCCTCCAAACATTATTACTGCAAATACCCTAGGACTATACTTGTTGGATCTGACTATTGGTTCCTCATTTTGTAAAGTATTTCTTGTGTTTCGACGCTCGTCACTTTGTATAAATTTATGACCGTTTTGGCCGTTTTCATTATCTACTCTTTGGTTTTTGACTCTAGTATTTTGCAAATCCCCATTATATCATACTTAGATACTATCACCAAGTTTTGAGCCGTTTTTGCACGGAGCCATTTTATCGAAAACCGTGGATTATATACTGCGATTCTGGTCAAATTTGATCAATTTTTCGAAAAAACGCCAAATGTCTTCCAAACATTATTGAAGATAGCCTAGGACTGTTCTTTTTCGATTTGATTTTTGGTTCCTCATTTTGTGAATTATTTCATGCGTTTCGACGCTCGTCACTTTGTATGAATTTATGAGCGTTTTGTCTGTTTTTCTATCCTTCTCTTAGGTTTTCGGCCCTAATATTTTTCCAATCCTCTTTATATCATACTTAGAGACTACCACCAAAATTTTAGCTGTTTTTTCTCCAGAGCCATTTTATCGAAATACTGTGGATTATATACTGCGATTCCGGACAAATTAGTTCAATTTGTCGAAAAAAGTCATATGTTCTCCAAACATTACTGAAGATAGCGTCGGACAATACTTGTTGGATTTGAGTGTTGGTGTCTCATTTTATGAATTATTTCATTTAGTTCAATTTGTCGAAAAAAGTCATATGTTCTCCAAACATTACTGAAGATAGCGTCGGACAATACTTGTTGGATTTGAGTGTTGGTGTCTCATTTTATGAATTATTTCATGCGTTTCGACTCTCGTCATCACTTTGTATGGATTTATGACCGTTTTGGTCGTTTTCCTTATCTTCTCTTAGTTTTTTACTATAGTATTTTGCAAATACTCATTATATCATACTTAAATACTACCACCAAAATTTGAACCGCTTTTGCTCCGGGGCAATTTTTTCGAAAAATCGTGGATTTTCTAAACATTATTGTAAATACCCTAGGAGTTATACTGGTTGGATTTGAGTGTTGGTTCCTCATCTTGTGAAGTATTTCATGCGTTTCGACGCTCGTCAATGTGTATGAATTTATGACCGTTTTGGCCGTTTTCCTTATCGTCGCTTAGTTTACTCTAATATTTTCCAAATTCTAATTATATCATAGTTAGAGGCTACCACCAAAATTTGAGCAGTTTTTGCTCCAGAGCCATTTTATCCATAAATTGTGGATTATGTACTCCGATTCTGGTCAAATTTGATCAATTTTTCGAAAAAAGTCAAATGTCCTCCAAACATTTCTTCAAATACCTTAGGAATATACTTGTTGGATCTGAGTGTTGGTTCCTCATTTTTTGAATTATTTCATGCGGTTCAGCGCTCGTCACTTTGTATGAATTTATGACCGTTTTGGCTGTTTTTCTAACCTTCTCATTGGTTTTTGGCCCTAATATTTTTCTAATCCTCATTATATCATAATTAGATACTACCACAAAATTTTGAGTCTTTGTAGCGAAAAACCGTGGATTAGTACTGCGATTCTGGTTAATTTGATCAATTTTTCGAAAAACGCCAAATGTTCTTCCAACATTACTATGGATAGCCTAGGACTATATTTGTTGGATTTGAGTGTTGGTTCCTCATTTTGTGAAATATTTCATGCGTTTTGACGCTCGTCAATTTGTAGAAATTTATGACCGTTTTGGTCGTTTTTCTTATCTACTCTTTAGGTTTTTTACTCTATATTTTGCAAATCCTCATTATATCATATTTAGAGACTATCACAAAAATTTGAGCCGTTACATTGAGCCCTTTTATCGAAAAATCGTGGATTATAACTGCGAATCTGGTCAAATTTGAATAATTTTTCCAAAAACGCCAAATGTCTTTCAAACATTACTGAAGATAGCTTTGGAGTATAATTGTTGGATTTGATTGTTGGTTCCTTATTTTTTGTGAGTTATTTCATGCATTTCGATGCTCGTCACTTTGTATGGATGATCGTTTTGGCTATTTTTGTAACCTTCTCTTAGGTTTTCGGCCCTAATATTTTTCCAATCCTTATTATACCATACTTAGAGACTACCACCAAATTTTGAGCCGTTTTTGCTCTGGAGCCATTTTGTCGAAAACTGTGACTTATGTACCGTGATTCCGGTAAAATTTGATCAATTTTTCGAAAAACGTCAAATGTTCTACAAACATAAATGAAGATAGCCAAGGATTATACTTGTTGGATTGGAGTCTTGGTTCCTCATTTTGTGAAGTATTTCATTTGTTTCGACGCTCGTTACTTTGTATGGATTTATGACCGTTTTGGCATTTCTAAACAAGTTTTTATGCTATATTTTGAACTTTATCGTACCTTACAATCATGTTCCTAGATTTTTTTTATTTTTTTTTTAAATTTGCTCAATTATGTGACTTTTTTTAGATCAATGAACTTGATTTATATAATTAGCTATTGTGAAGCAAGCCTAGTCTTTCTTAATTTCACTAAGTACAAACATAATTTTATTAAATTCTTTTATTTTATTTTTTTTATTAGTTTTTGTGTTTAATAAATACCCAAATAGTTCAAAGTGTGTTTTTAGAACAAGTTTTCCAACTTTGGTGTTTTATATATATCAAATACAACTTTGATGTTTTTTAGATCCCACCATCATCACTTTGGTGGCTAAAAAATACTTCTTTGAATAATTTCAACAAGAAAATCATGTGGAAATTCCTTCCCTACATTAGTGGTTATTTGGTTGCATACAAGAATTCAAAATTCCCATGAAGTTCTGCTCCCATGTCATAGAAATTCACATTAATTTTCCAAGGTGTTTTGGTTACAAATGGGAAGTAAATTTCCACACGAATTTCCATTCTGTAGGAATTAAATATTCCCATGATTTCTCAATTTTTATTACTTTGGGCAACCAAACGCTTCCAAAAATTTGAATTCAGTGAATTTCAAAATTCACATGATTTTGCTTGACAACCAAACGACCAATAGGCAACGAATTTAAAAGATTATCGATAAATTTCTTTTCTTTGAAAAGTGGAACTTCATGGGTAATTTGAACCGTCGCTTGCCACTTAAAAAATAGAAAACAACAACAATTTACGAAACAATAGTGATACATAGGAACTCCAATACTACATAAGATTTGGAACTAGTAGTTTATATAGTATTGTATTGTATCGATCAATGAATCCCACAAGTAAAAGGTTATTTATCTATCCCTCTGCCATTTCATATGTATAAATTAACAAGGCAACGGAGGTGTAAAATTCTTATCTCAAACCTTCGTGATGACGCTACTATTGCTGATACGCCGCTTCATACAGATGAAGTCGAAGGTAGCAGACCATGTATTATCTTGACCCTTCCTGACGAAATCACGACCGATATCTTTAAGTCGAATTCCTGCCAAGAGTGTTCAGGCTAGTAAACAAGTCTGTTCGTTGGTATCGCTTGTGTACTGCCCCAAAATTCGTGAAGATGCACTTCGATAGATCCAATTCTTACTCTCGCACGATTCTCACAACCGGCTATGTTCTTGAAGGTAAGAGAGAGTAAGTATCCTTTCATTTGAAGACCCAACCTACTGCACGAACAATAATAAATGGGTGAAATATGTACGCTTCTCAAAAGGCATGGTAAGAACAACAAATTTGATCAATGGCCGCCTTGACGCTACTTGTAATGGGTTAGACAAAGTCCTAGTCAGGATGGTGGCTGTGTTATTTGCAATCCTGTGACGCCGGAGGAGGTTGAATTCCACATTCCAAGAGATAAAATTTTCGGGTTTTTCTTCAATCGATATGAGAAAGAGTACAAGCTACTCCCTTATGATAAATCGAATCGAGATGGGACGATGAAGTGCTCGGTTTTCGGCTTGACTAGCATGGAAAGACGAAAACTTAAATCTCCCCCGAATCGTGATTTCACTATTTTCAAAGTAATAGAGGATTATGGAGTATGCCGAGAATTCCAGTTAAGGAATATTACGTGTGTTTACTAAACCTATCACACAATATATTCCTAAACACATATTCCAATATATATCATATTCCGGAATACTCCATAATGGCATGAGCAACAACGATTGGTGTAAAGAAGTACGGTTAAAAGGCATGGAGAGAACATTGAACTTGATCGGTGGCCGGCTTTACGCTTCTTGTAATGGTTTACTCCTATTTACACGACTGTTAAACCACGATCGGGCCTAGGCCGCACCCGTAGAAGGAGAGAGAGTCCACGTCATAATCAAGGAGGTTCCATCCTCAAATCAATTGACGATAGGAGGAGTAACTCCTTGGTTTATATAGGTGGAGCTCACTTTAACAACAACAACAACAACTTATTCAGGGTAGTGTTGACTGTGTGATTGCCAATCCTGTGACGGAAGAGGAGGTTGAATTCAGCATTGCAAGAGACGAAGTTTACGGGTTTTTCTTCAATCCAAACGAGAAAGAGTACAATTCAAGCTACTTCTTTATGATGAATCGGATCGAGATGGGAACAAGTACTCGGTGTATGGTTTGAGTAGTAACGTAACGAAGAAGCTTAGATTATCTCCCAGTTATGATTTCACCGTACCCCATGCCTAGGGCCAGCTGTTGCGGCAACTGGAGGAGTGTTTTGGAGAGTTATCGTAAGGGAGGACTATGATGGGGTAATTGAAACTCGTATGATGAACGTAATTATGCATGATTTTCTGACCGAAGATCTACAGGTGAAGCCGCTTCCCGGAGACATCACTTACGCGCCAATCAGTTTAGATGACACGACCATGCAACTCTTGGAGATTGATAGGAAATTGTGTGCTTGTCTTGTGAGTTTACGGACGGTTCGAGTGTGGAATTTGACCGATGTCGAGGCTTGGACATGGGAGAAACAGTTCGTGGTCCATTTTTCCGACTTCGATGTGGTTTATGATCCGCATGAGGGTGTGCGGCATCTGCCGGTTGTGATGGGCATTCTAAACGGAAGACTGGTGGTGTATTCGAGAAGGAGAAATCATTGTTTACACCTTGTGTAACTTCTTTAGCCTTATACAACCAATACTATTATAACATGTGGCATTTTTAATTAATTATAATAAAACACAAATGGAAATGTGAGATTCTATGTTAAGAGAATATCTAAACAAATATAATCCCCATTTTATGCAAAAAAAAAAAAAAAAAAAAAAAAAAAAAAAAAAAAAAAAAAAAAAGTCTAGACATCTTTGACCCTTTTTTTCCTTTTTTTTTTCTTCTTTTGTTATTTTAATCTATAGCCTTGTCGGGTAAATGTATTAAGAATGGTTAATCGATTACCTAGCTCGCACATACTTCTCTAATTTTGTGAGAGAAAAATATGTAAAAACTCAAAGTGAAAATTAACAATAACTCACCCACTGATACATCTAGTAGACATACATCACCCGACTCAAAATTTCACAACAACATATTGTTCACAACAACATATTGTTCATGATAGGAATGAGAGTGTAGAGTTTTTTTTTTCCATGTATCAACGTGAGTGAAGAACATTTTTTGGCATAGATATATACTCTGTATATGTTTTGTCGAATTGAATCACTACGGTTGTACAAATTGGCGGATCCATGTAGGGCTAGGAAGCACGGACACGGGTGTCCAGTGCCGTGTCTATTTCCAACACGATGTCGGACACCGACACGGATCGGACACAACACGACATGTGTCCGACACTCCCAAAAATCGTGTCTGTTTTTTTATTTAATTTTAGGAAATAGACCGATTTTTTCTAGTTGGACACGAACCGGACACCGACCAGACACCTGATATGACACAAAACTACATCGTTTTAACAATTTTGTTTTTTGAAAAAAAAAAAAACTATTTTTTCTCTTTCCTATTCTAATTGCACTAGCGAATACTCCCTTCGTTCGCCTGTAAAATACGTAGGGCCGAAACACAGTTTCTAAGAAAAATAGAATAAAGAATGAGTTTTAGGGTCCACTTGGTGTAGAATTTATAAGGGTATGTCTCACTTGCACTTTTAATAAACAAGTAAATGTGTTTTGATCTTTATATGTATAAATAAGAAAAGATTCTAAGTAGAAAGTTTAAAGATGAACACACCTAAATAGAAAGTAGGAAGTTTATAGGCAAACGGAGGAAGTAGTTCAACTATATGTCTTACTTCTATATATCGTCTTCTGCTTCCCATCTTCTTACTCCGACCGGCTTTTCCACCTTCGATCGGCGCCGCCTCAACAGACCTCCTTCGACCGACATCCACTAGCGGCCCCACCGTTAATTCCCCACCTGCACCCGATTGACCCAACCCCACCCCTATCTACCCTTACACAGTACACGTAATTGAAAAACTACATTCAAAGTATTTGTTACTTTTGTTTCTTTGTCGTGTCCGTGTCCGCTAATTTCTAAAGTGCCGTGTCACGTATCCGTATCGGTGTCCATGTTCGAGTCCGTATCGGTGCTACCTAGATGTAAGGATGAGGGGGGCATAGGATACCGAAAATGAAAAAACTTTGTACTAAAAACCATGCAAATCCTAAAAGACACGAGAGGGACACTGGAAAATATTGTTGGAACAAGGAAAATATATTTTCTGGATCTGCCACTGATTTACTGATTATTATACGTTGGTCACATTATGTAGGATAGATGACTGTCATAATGTCATTGAACCTTTAATCTTACCCAAGCATCTCGCCACTGGAGGATACATTTTATTTGAGATTTATCGTGTCTTGAAGGATGGCGACGAGTTCATCGATGGAGAACGACTTCTTGTTAGTCTCGTCAAACCATAGATTCAGTTTCAGTTGACTTATCTCTCGATTTACATTAAGTACCAATGACTCATTGAGCCACATGCAGTTAACGACACAACATTTGAAATATTTGAACCCCATTTTTCTCTTGGTCACGCTCCTTTTATCAACAAAAATATATCAGAAGATTAATAGGTTTCATGTATGAACTCATACACCAACACATCTGGGTGAGTTACTTACGATTCAGCAGAATTGACATTTGAACAACCGGCCAATACATAGCTAGCCACTAATAGTTGAAACGGTAATTAAAATACGCCGAAGTGAACTTAATTCAATTGGATTTGTATTTGAAATGGTAAACAAACTACTAGCTAATTGATGAAACGTCGATAAAATGAATTGTACTTAACAAAATTGAATCGATAGTTGATATGCATGGTAGCTAAACTAGTAACTAGTCCTCCCTCCGTCCTATACTAGTTCAAACACCCCGATTTCATTCTCTGAACGTCCCACATTAACAACTCATTAATTTTGAGACATATTCATCTCCCATAATTTAATTAAATGATATCACATCTTGTCTCACATCGTCTCTTCTAGTTTTATTAATCCTCACATTCTCTCTACTTCTTTTTCCTAATATTCCCCACCTAACTTACTATATAGATGAAACAGTCCGAAACTAAATGAACCTGAATTAAACTAGTGTGTACGTTTGGATAAGCTTGAATTGTTAGTTGTCAAACCAAGATTAATCATAATTCTAAAAAAAAAAAAAGATTGGTTTGGCGGCAAATGAATTGCATTTAGCGCCAATGCAAATGATTAGAGCCAAAGTTAATAATTCATTTTACCGCCAATGCATACTCACTAATTAGGACGTACTAGAAATTTTGCTTATAGATAAAAGTTTTAGTAGTTAATTAAGGGAAAAACTAATTAAAAAAAAAAAAAGCAAAAAGAAAGAAGAAAGAAAGCAAGATGTAAACACGTATACCATCCAAAAAAATCATAAATAGAATATACTCCTTGCCACTTGTCACTAGATCATTCGTTGTGTAAACAATTGAGGCTTACACGGCGTGTAAGCAAACAGGGCTCCAAGAAGATTAAACAAGCTAAGTTTTGGTCTACACTCTACACATGTTCATCTAATCATCTTGTTTATGTAGCTCGGACTTGGCTAACATATATCACTCCGTCCCAATTTAAACTTGTAACACTACGGAATTTGAAAAGTGGATTATGAAGTTGGTTTATCCCACATTGAGAAACTAAGACTCATATGATCAGTTTATAATAGATTCCTATCATCATACTACCAACAAGGCATTCACCTTTTAGAGCCCAAACGAGGATTTATGGGCTTATTGGTGACTTCCCATCTTATTGGGTTGTGTTGCGACGGACGGTGGATCGATCTGTTACAGATGGTATTAGAGCAACCCTGCGACCGCGTGCTGATTGTTGGGGTTAGGCCCAGGTCGGCGGTCTAGCGGGGGAGATCTTGGACCTGTGTTGTTGATGTTATGGTTGGCCAAGGCGCAACGGGGACGTTGCGTTCTCTAAGTGGGGGAGTTTGTAACACTACGGAATTTGGAAAGTGGATTATGAAGTTGGTTTGTCCCACATTGGGAAACTAAGGCTCATATGATCAGTTTATAATAGATTTCTACCATCATACTACCAACAAGGCATTCCCCTTTTAGATCCCAAGCGAGGATTTATGGGCTTATTGGTGACTTCCCATCTTATTGGGTTGTGTTGCGACGGACGGTGGATCGGGATGTTACAAAACTTCCCATGAAATTTAAAATATTCTCACATAATACTATTTCATGGAAATTTTAATTTGCGACGGAGTGGTATATGGGATCTTCATCCGTTCTTACGGAGTGATATCTTATACTATATATAAAAAGCTGTGTTTGATGCAACGACCACGTTCACCGGCTTCAACCAGGCCTTCTCCCATGCCACGTGGCATGTCTATCTGAATTTCACTTTAAAATAATCATGTCAAAATCTTTGGAGTTGTGTTTTATGGTAAAAAAAAAAAAAAAAAAAAAAAAAAAAAAAAAAAAAGTAAATTAATCTTTGATAAAACGTGTAGAAGTCCATACTTGACAAAACTAACAAATAAAGAAATTAATAATATTGATGATAAAAGGATCTTGATCACTTCTTTGGTCAAACGTTTTTGAGGAAGAGAATTTTTGGGAAAGAGCTGTACCTAAACAAACCACATCAATCTTATTGGAAGGCTTACCAAATACCATAATGCAATAATCTTACACATATTTTTCTTATGGTAAACGAAAATTTCCAAAAATTTCCTTTACACAATATGAAGGCTTACCAAATATGGAATACCATAATGCAATTATCTCTACAATCTTCGACAAATTTTTCTTATGGTAAACGAAATTTTTTTTTACACAATATAGTGTCTTGAATTTTCTATTCTCCCTTCCAACTACTTTCTCCGTTCGCCTATAAAATGCGTAGGGTCGGAACACAGTTTTTAAGTAAAATAGAATAAAAAAATGAGTTTTAGGGTCCACTTGGTGTAAAATTACACATAGGGGTATGTCCCACATGCATTTTTAATAAACAAGTAAGGGTGTTTTGGTTTTTATAAGTACAAATAAGAAAAGATTCTAAGTAAGAAGTTTAAAGATGAACACCCCTAAATAGAAAGTAGGAAGTTTATAGGCGAACGGAGAGAGTAATGCATAAGTAATTACTATATCTTATTTTATATTATTATACTTTATACTATATATTAAAAGTTGTGCTAGAGGCAACAAGCACGTTCACCGGTTTCAGTTAGGTCATCTCACATGTCACGTGGCATTGTAGTTAAAAAAACACAATAAAAAAAATATATTGTTTCCACATTCAAGTATTATCTTACACTTACTATAATTCCGTCTCTTATTTATACCACTTTTATACTCTTTTTCCAAAATTAACAAATAATATATTCTTCTTCCATAAGTGCAATAACTCATGCATTGATGTGAATCATATCATATATCAATGCTTATATTATGCTCGCGGGAGCACAAGGAGCATGGTGGTCCTTCTCACAATAGAGAAGTAGAAACCACACTTTAAATAATATAAAATTTTCTATAAGTGTGGTCCCTACTTCTATATTGTGAGAAGGACCACCATGCTCTTTGTGCTCCCAGGAGCATGGTATAATTTGCGATCATTTATATTAAATTAAGGCGAAACATTTTTTTATCAATAAACATAAATATAGATCAAATTGCAGGCTTATATGTATGAGTAATTCTATGGTAAAAGTTAACTCGGGCGTAGCCCGGACAGTAAACTTTGTACTAACCTTAATACTATTACTTATACAACTTTTGGACTCTCTTCCCAAAAAATAAACAGATCGGTGATCCATATTTTTTCTTATATAAATATCTCTTTCAGAAATGTAATAACTTAATAGGGTAAAAGTTAACTCGGGCATAGCCCGGGCAGTAAACTAGTTGTGATTCAAACCCGAGTGAAAGGTATAATATTGTTACATGGTACCATTGGGCTAGATAAAAGTTCTCGAATACACATTCATCTTATTTGCATCTATAATAGTTTTTTTGTTATTGGGCCTCAAAAGCCGGGGGGCCCCCATGTCGCCCGAGTAAAAAGCCGCCACTGGCCATGGCAACGTTTGGAATTTGGATGGATAGAATTGGCTAGCTAGCAATTCACGTTTGATTGCTTGTAACTTTGTATGCCATTTATAGGTTTAGGCTTCCTTGAAAAAAAATTACACTATGTATTGTTTGGTTCTTTCATGCATGCTCTACTTGATTCGTACTTGGCATGTAACTTGTTCGAATCAACATATATTATTCACGAATTTAATTCAATAAAGTTAATGTTAAGGTGTCAACGTAAGTCACACATCGAATAAACAATAAAAACTATTGATAAATGTTCATTTTTGCTCAACTTATCAATTAATTAATTAGTATGAGGTCTTTACGATAAAGATAACTCACTCTCAAAACCATGCAGACTAGGCAACTCGATCCAAAGCCAACGGCTTCGAGCGGGTGGCTACTGGCTACCATAATCAAGATTAAATATTATGGCCAATAAGATTGGCCTAATGTTGGATAAGTCAACCTATCTAGCCATCTACGTTTGTCTCGATAGATTTCTTTTTTCTTTGTTTTGTTCAATTCAGGTGTGCGTTAAAGGTTTCGTTGTTTTGCAAGTGACAATGCAAATTAATTATTGAAACTAACGAAAAAGCAAATTATTAGAGGTTTACAGTGAAGACATAATTAATTTGTCTACAACGTAAAATTGAGTTATTAGTAGTAAAACTGATATTAGAGTAGTAAAATTAATTGTAATGAAAAAATCAAATAGTAAAATTAATTGTGTAAATAGTAAAATTTTGATAGTGTAGTAAAAAAAATTCTGATTGTAGACATTTGTGGGTGTATACACTGTAGACCTCTAGCATTGTCCAACGAAAAATCCATTAATTTTGAGGGAATTAAAATCGGACAAAGATGACTAGACCCCATTTGATACGACTTAGGTCATAAACGATTCAACTTATTAAACGGTGTTTTAATTTCAAATTAGATCAGATTTATTCAAATCAAATCAGATCAGTTTTATTCAAATCAAATCAAATCAGAATTATCCAAATAACAATTAATGAATCTAAATCTACTTCTAGTTATTAATTCGTTTAAGTGCAGTCAATTTATCAATTATTCCAGTTCAGAGAAATCAAATCAAGTCTATTCATATCAAATTAAATCAGATCAACCCAATTCAAATCAAATCAAATCAAATCAGATCAGAAAGTCCAATCGCACAAGGCCTTAATAAAAGTAGTATTCAGATTAGTTCAGACTCATTCAAATCACTCAAATCAGATCATAAATGTTCAAATAACTATCAATGTATATGGTCCATAATTGATGCTAATTCGTTGAAATTCAATCAAATTTTCAACAAATATAGATCAACTCAGATCAGTTCAGAGTCATTCATATTAGACCAAATGAGATCGAAGTCATTAAGATCGGTTCAAAAAGATGTAGTCCTATCAAATGAGGTTTCAATGATTAGATGTTGAAGGCATAAGACCCTTGTATATAGGCTCTAAGGCCATGTGCGATTGGACATTATTTTTCTAATCTGATTTGATTTCAATTGATTTGAACTAATCTGATTTGATTTGAACGAACTTGATTTGATTTGATCTGAACTGAATTTATTGATAAATTAACTAAATTTAAACAAATTATTAAGGCTCTGTTTAATAGGACTACATCTTTTTGAACTTATCTGATCTGATCGAAATTATTCTGATTTGATCTGATTTGAATAACTCTGAACTGATCTGATCTGAATTTGTTGAAAATTTGAATTAATTTCAACAATTGGTATCAATTATCGACCAAATACATTGATAGTTATTACATTTTCTGATTTGATCTGATTTGAATGACTCTGAACTAATCTGAATACTACTTTTATTAAGTCATGTTAAACAAGGGTTTAGACTAGGTTCATTGATTGTTATTTTGATAATTCTAGTCTGATTTGATTTGAATAAAACTGATCTAATTTGATTGATTTGAATAAATCTAATCTGATTTGAAAACACTGTTTAATAAGTTGAATCGTACAGGGACTAAGGTTCTAACCATTAGTTTAAATTTTTAGCTTAGTTGGTTCATTAACATGATATCAAAGCCTGTCGTTGGCATCGAGTTCTCAAGTTTGAATCTTTATAGCCTTCTCCTCTATTAATTAAATTAAACTAGTATTTGTCCCCGTGAAATCACGGGGCTGTTTTTGAGATTAAGGGAAATAGTGGCTTTATCCATCATAAGAGCTATAATTAACCATAGCTAACATGACCCCCACCCCCCTAAACCAATGGAATCATCCTCACATATAAGCACCCTTTGATCGTATCCAAACTTATTTGTACTTTTCTTTACATAAATGTGTATTTCCAATTATCAAAATTATATATTAGAGTGCCCTTTTCTTCGAAAAATGAGAATGATATTGACTCATATTAAAAAAATTCAAAAATTATTTAACATATTAAATTAATAATATAAGAATCATTATTCTATAACTATTTGATCTCAATATTAATGGAACAACAACAATCGTGATTTTCTTAGGTGTCTTGTCCACTTGAAATTATGTTTGTAAACAATTTACTCCCACTGTTCCAGTGAGATGTTTGACTATTTTATATTGGGGTGTTTCAGTGAATTGTTGGCTTTTCCTTATTAAGAAGAATTTGGTGTTTATAAAGTTAAGATAGTACCCTCAAGTGGTCTCACCTCTACCCACATTTTATTGGTTTTGTGGGGATATTTCTATTTCTATCTTTTCTATTTCTCTCTCCTTTCTCCCACCTTTACCCCACCATATTTTATTGGTTTTTGGTCGAAAAGTAAAGTCCAACATCCCACTGGAACTTAGGGAGTTTTTTTTTTTTTTTTTTTTTTAAGAGAAAAACTCATGCTCGCACTGTTTTTATAATTGTTTGTTTAAAAGTTTGTTTTTCATTCAATATTTCATGAATCTCATTCCCCAAAATGAAACTCTTCCGCCTCTAAGCTTATTAAATTATGGATACTCTCTACTTTACTACCTCTCTTCCCACACTGCATGGACACTAATATACTCTTAGCCGCCAGACCTCTTTTAAACGTGATTGGACTATCTCCCGTTCAACGATCTATTTGCCTACTTTATCTTTCATTTTATGATTTGACTCTCTCTTCCTCCATTTTAATCAAACTCTTTCGAACCCCTAGACTCACTCCCAGATATTGTCACACAAATCTCAATCCTCACTCCTCCCCCAAAAACTATTACTTTTGCCTATGGATGCCGAAACGTACACAAATTTAAAATCATGACATCTATATTTCGTTTCCGACCTTGAACCAAACACTACGTAAATAAAGTGAATATAGGAACATTAATTTAAACTTCGTTAAGAATATATGTATATTGACACAATTATCATTTTGATTTTGGTATGCTTTTTTAAACCAGTAGTGATGCTATATTCAAAGTATTTCAAAAAAATTATTGTTGCAAATTATATTTCCAAAATAACGAATAGTCATGATTTGCATATCATAATGAAAAAAATATCAAAAGTTAAGTAACGTTGTATGAATTCACAGTAGGTGTGTAGAATTTAGTAATCAAAATACAATTGTCGCCTTTGTCGGTTCAATTGTAACTTTGTAAGATAAAAAATATGGTGACCAACGATCAACTTTCATTATAAAAAGAGTTTTTTTTTATAATACACTATAACCATTTCGAATAATTCCTATATTAATTTGTAACTAACAATAACTTGGAGATATGTACAAAGATAATGTACAGTTCATAACATCTAACTCTGATTGATACATAAAATCATTAAAACTTCTCAATATCACTCTAAATTGTTGTAAGAGATAATTATTTTCTTATCTCCTCTCCTTAATTCTTTCTTTCGACATACCGTTCATGTGTGGGTGACATGTTTTTTTTTTTTAACTTACTAACTTCAAACAAGTAACTGAGCCATATAGATATTGTGTTGATCTAACATGTAACTAACAAACTTGACAAACGAAAATCCAAGAGACACATATTCAATACCATTATTAAGATGCTGATTCATGATTCAATAATGACGAAATTTATGCTAATTAAATTTAAAGAAGTTGAAATGTTTTCTAAACGTTTGCAAAGACAGCTCAAGAGACTTGAAATAATATGAGAGTGACACGTAGGCTGATGATGTGGAATTAACCTAAAATGATTCGCCATTGACATGCCCCGTGGATTTTATGAAACCTTTTTGTTAGCCTAAATGACGCAAATTAACCACATTAAAATCCCAATTATTAAAACATAATTTAGCAATAGAACATCAATTTGATATATTATGTGATATAATATTGAAATATCCGATAATAATTCGATCATAATTGACCAAACTTAAAATGACCAATTTTGATTGAACTTGTCCAAGAAGTGACCAAATATGACAAACCCCACCATGACCTAACCAGATTGACCTATTATCATTCCAAATTTAGTTCAAATTTCAAAATGATTTGACATGATTCGTAAAAGACTGCAATGTAGCTTCACCCGTTTTTAATCTAAGCTTACCGCAACACATATTCTACTCTTCATTGAAACCATAATTGATCCAAAAAAATTAAACCTTGATGCGAATCATTCTAAGATTCATGTAACCATAATCGATATATGGTGTGTGCATGCATTTTAGTAAAATCATATTTTCATAGTTTAATGCAAAATTGAAAATATTAATGACCAAAGCTATCAAATTATATTATATATAGTCTTCTACAATACAACCATAAAAAAAAATAGCGTTATATAATTTGGACGTAACAATAATTTGAGAGTACAAACACAAACACTTATATAAAGACTAACAACTATTAATACATAAAACTATTAAAAGATGCTAATATTCCTCTAAATTGTTGTATGAGAAAGCAATCTATACTCCACTATGTTAATATCTAATTCTCTAACCTAACTCCGCTCTCTCTTTCAACATGTCAAATATTTGTTTCATGCAAATTTTTCTCTCCAAATCAAACAAATCACCAAGGTATATATAGTATCTCAAACTAATACTCCATGTAACTGATAAATTGGTAAGCGAAAAGCCAAGAGACACAAAGTTGATTGCTATTAGTTGAATGAATAATGATGATGAATTATCATATAAATGATGAAATTGATGAGAATTAATTTGGAAAAAGTTGAAGGGTGTACTACATGGAGGAGAGAGAAGGGGATTGAACAATGGGATGACACGTAAGATTTGAGTTGGATTTTTTTTGCTCTAGATGCTTTCAAAGACTGCCAAGTAGGCGTTGAGATTAGCCTATTAAAGGTATAGTATAGATAGATTGGAATATGAGTTAGAGCTCATCAGTTTAACGTGTACAAGTTATTTGTGGAATTGTGGGACCATCGTATTATCCACGTTTCAAGCCCATTGAGCGTTTGCGTGAGTGGACGTGTTGAATGCATAAAACCGTGGTATGAGTTATAATCATTAGTCTCATTTGTACTTTTGGTTGAGCTAATACATTAACATTGGAATAGTGTTTAACAAAAACATTCTATTTTAATTCATATTACTACAATTGGTTTCTTCCTTAATTTTTCTATACATTTTTATAGCAGGTACCCTGAATTGGTGTTGGCAGGTTTGAATTTGCTTCCGACATTTTGGAAACTGTTGTCAGCGTTCCGGTTTCGGTTGCCAAATCTACGATCCGCCATCTAGCAGTCTAGTTCAGGTTCCTAGCACGTACGGCGTATTCGCTCATGCTCACCCCAGTAACATATACTTATATGATCGGATATAAAAAAAAATAGCGTACAACTTCTTTGTAAAAGACGGATAAAATAACTGTAAATAGACAACGACTCAAGGCGTATCAAACCCATTGTACTTAAGTCCCAGTTTTCCACCGCTTCCTCAAGCTCTCAAATTTTTTGGCAAATGTTGTTAGCGTTCCGGTTTCAATTCCAAAATTTAGGATCCGTTGCGAAGCGGTTCGGTTCAGGTCTCTAGCACGTACGACGTATTTGCTCAATGCTCATACTCATCCCAATAAACATCTACTCGCATAATTACAAATAACAAAGACAGTAGTGTACAACTTCATTTTTAAACGACAGACTACATAACTGTAAAAAGACAACTCAACGCTTATCGAACCCGTAACTAGCTAGTTCGAGTAGAATACTCCCAATATTCAACTATTTTTCTCAAGCTCTCAAAAAAAAAAAAAAAAAAAAAAAAAAAAAAAATTAAAAAGAAAGCAAGAGCCCCAACGCCACCAACTCACCATCTAACCGAAAAGGGTAGGACAAGGGACAATGGAAGACGGAAGAAGCCCCATTATAAGGCGCACGTTAACACGTTTGCTTGTATAGTTTTAACAGATTGTACACATGCTGTTAATTACAGTTTCATGGTAATAATTAATTAACTTTTACTGTACATTAATTAAATAAATAAATAAAATCAAACAGGTTTCAGGAATTTACCCTGAAATTTTGCATCATGAATTTTGTGACATGATGATGAGATCTCCCTCACACACTTGAAATTTGTGTCTTCAACTTCCACTCTGTTTCTTCCCTTTTTTTTTTTAAATATATATATATTTTTTTTTTTCAGATAAACCCTAAAATGTCCAAACAAAACAATCAATGATTTATTTTATTTTATTTATGTCATTTCACCACCATTTCCTTTACCAAAAACAATTCCAACATTTAGACTAAGATTTTAATATGAAATTAATTTTGATTGTTCCTATATTTTCTCAAAGTGGGTTCTTACTCAAATTTCACATCCCAAGGAGTATTACACACACTACATTATTATTACTTGCAATTAATAATTAAGTTATTCTTTATATTAATTATTTAGAATTATTGAGTATTTAATTTAATTCAATTCATTTTTCAGTAATATTTGATCCCATAATTTTCTCTCTCCTCAAAGTTAGGGTCTTTTCAGTTTTTTTGATTTGTTACCCACTTGATCTCTGCTGGTAATAAAAAAAAAAAAAAAAAAAAAAAAAAAGTTGGGGGAGTTTTCTTGCAAAATTTGTGCAAAATTCCAGTTTTTCTGAATTGGGTAATCTCCAAACTGGGTGAGATCTCATAGTTTGGAGTAAAAGTTTGAAACTTTGGACAATAAATTATAAAATCTGAGGTGGGTCTGTGAGATTTGGTACTAATAATTAAAAAAAAAAGGTGGTAACTTTGATTTGATTTTTTGTTTAATTTAGAGGTGGGTTTATTTCAATGAAAAGTGAGGAAGTTGAGGAAGAAGCTTCAAGGACACGATGAGTGGAGGCTCATTGGGTCTTGGTTTGCGGACAGGAAGTTATGGATCATTGCAACAATATCAACAACAACAACAACTCCAGACCAATAATTTATTGCCAAATCAATCGTCGTTGCCGCCGCCGCCGCCGTTTCTAAATCGTAAACAAGCTAAGATGTTGAAGGAGAAGGAGAAGTTGTATTATTGGCTTTGCAAGGCAATTGGCAGGAAAAAAGTTGGCATGCTCTTTCTTGCTCTTGTTTCTACTGCGGTTTTTGTTTGGGTTGTATATGTCGGCAAAGGTTTGATCATACTCTTAATCTTATAATACAAGTTTAATAATTCTGATTTTATTACTGATCCTGCATTTTTTAGATTAGTGCTTGTTTTATGTGAATTTATATAATTAGATAGTAATGTGATTACTACTATGATGTCGCACTACTTGTTTGTTGTGTGTGAAATGTGTGGAAATTGGGGTATTTGTGATTGGAATCGGATTCGATTGGTTATTAGTTCATTGATAATTTGCTGTTATAAGCTGATGAATGTTGGTCTAGGATTGTGAACAGAAGCATTTGAGGCAATTTTTCCGAGATCCTAACTGTTTTCGATGTTAGAATTGGCGGGTGGTTTGTACCCAAGGAGATGTGATGTAGGCGATTTTGTGTGAAACGAGTTATGATTTTTTGAGATTCTAATCTGGACTTCCATACGTTGTTTAGCTTTTGTGTGGATGCCAGTGTCCTGCATATATCCCGTTTAAGGTGTGTGTTGAAGAAGTCTTTTACGAAATCTATACTAGTCCCAGGGATTTTATTTTCAGATGTTTCGTCTCAAAGTGGTTCTTGCTATGAGAATGCAAATTGAAGCCGTTTCTATCTAGGGTGGCAGTTTCAGTGACTGTCTCTAATCGAGATTTATTGTTTGAGATAAAGAGGGATCATCGTAGAAAGCGCCTTTTCTCGTCATCATTACAATGATCTGAGCTATTGATTCTTGAGAGTTGTGGTTGGTGCACAGGCTGTGTAGTAGAGAACAGGAACTAATAATATTAAACATGGTTCTTTTCAGGTGAAGATACAGCTGGGAGGGAGGGTCCTCCGAGCATTAGATATGATAATAATAAGACACAGAATAGTAATGAATCCTTACCTGAAAACGTAGTGCACGAAGTAGTCCAAATTGAACCTCGTAAATACTTCACAGGTTACACCCTTCCTCCAGGAAATCCTTGTGAAACTTTCGCTTTACCTCCTCCACCGGCTGATAAAAAGCGAACTGGACCTCGACGTAAGTTCCTCGCCACAAACCTATTTCACAGTGTTATTCTTTTTCAACTGTTTGAACTTGTATCTGTAGATGCTTTAGCTTATAGTTCATATGTCTTTTCAGCTTGTCCAGTCTGCTACCTGGATGAGGAGCAAGCTCTATCATTAATGCCAGATGCACCATCATACTCCCCTGTGTATAATTTGACTTATGTCCATGAAGAACAGTCATCTAAAACTGAGTTTGGAGGCTCTGAGTTCGGTGGCTATCCTTCATTACAGCAAAGGTTGGATTCTTACAATATCAGTGAGTCGATGAACGTGCACTGCGGGTATGTTTTCTTGATTGCTATTCAGTTTTTCTGTCCCAGCTTTTTTTTTTTTTTTTTTTGTCAGATTTTATCGAATACTCCGTACATGATATGATGGTGGTGCTTCATTTTTTCAAGCAGATTTGTCAAGGGACCAAGACCCGGTCATGGCACTGGATTTGATATTGATGATACTGACTTCAGTGAAATGGAACAGTGTAACGGAGTAGTTGTTGCCTCAGCCATCTTTGGTACTATTATATTATACTGTAAATGTGAAGTGGCACTGCAATTGTTCGTTTTGGCACAAGTTAGGCTTGCTCTTTAACTTGATGTTTTTTTTTTATTTTGCCAGGAAATTATGATTTACTGCAACAACCAAAGAATGTTAGTGAAGCAGCAAAAAGAGATGTGTGTTTCTTTATGTTTTTCGATGAGGAAACTGAAGCGGCGATGAGAAATGCTAGCATCCTTGATGCAAGCAATAAGGTTGGACTTTGGAGGATAGTTGTTGTACGTAACCTTCCTTACACAGATCCGAGGCGGAATGGCAAGGTAAAGTAGCTTGTTGGCCCTAGGTTAACTGCAATTTTGTATAATTGCTGTTTTTCCTTTTGTATGGAAATTCATGTCATCAGTTATCTGTTAGTTTCTGGTCCTCAGTTCTGCTTTAGGCAACAAAATCTTGCTTGATGCCTGTCCCATTTACATATGCTTTGAAATAAGTCATCAAGTGTAATCTGGCTTTTCCCCTTGTTCATGATTAGTACACCAGTACATATAGCCTCTGCTCTGGTATAGTGATTTGCACATCCCCCTAATTTGCTATCTTGTCTGCTTCACATAGGCTATATATATGGCTTTAGTTTCTACTGTTAGCCTTATGCATAGGTATTCCACTTTAATTGACAAAGTGCTCATGGTGGCTTAAACTAGTGGCTGTATCTCCAGTAGATCTTGCATCCCCTCGTTATTACGTAGTAGTATCATCATTTTTTAAGGGTCATAAATTAGTTTTCGCTTAAGGCTACATGATCAAAGAAGTCTGAACTCTCTGAAGAACTTTTAAGACCCTGTTTCCCTAGATTGGCCAGGTATGGCTAATTCTGTACATGATGCTGAAAACTTTCCTGACAACAGGCGTGATAAAAGAGGGAGTGGTTGTGTGCTTGGTTGATGGCCCATATTTTTTTAGGTAAGTGAAACTGCTTGGAAGAGATTAGTTAACCTGAGATCTAGAAAGGCCCTTATGAACAACTGAAATTATTTGGAAGAAGATGATCAATATGTGATTCACAATGGCCCTCAAGTACCACTAATGAGTTTGCTGGATACATCAACCTAGTTGCCCCATTCCATTTTCCTCCCTACACTATATATTAAAAAAAAAGCAAAAAAAAAAAAACCTCTTATTCGGTGTTTGAGTCCTTGTATATTATCCCTCTTACCCAAAGAGATTTCCTCATTCTCTTTGGGAACATGCATTAAGGAAAATTTTGAAGAAATGTAAACTAATAAACAAATGCTTGGGTGGAGATCAAGTAGAAAGATTGAAATGGGGAGATCTCTTTGGGTTTACCAAAAAAGAATAACGGGCAAATCTCTTTAGGTAGGGGGGAGTAGTCTATAAGTGAACTTATTGTACTTTGTTGTCAAGGGCAACAGATTGCTATGTTGATTTATGTAAAGATAAGATCAATAACTACAACCGTACAACCACATTATCCCAGCGCCTTGATGGCTCCCACTTATGTCGAGTTAGGGGGGTCGCAAGCACGCAGTCTTAACCGTTTGTCAAAAACATAGAGGCTTTTTCATAGAATAAAAAGCACATGTAGTTTATGAGCCATTTGGCTTCTTCTATCACATTTCAAAGGCAAAAAATATTAAGTTTTCGGCTCTATTGGAAATGTACTACTTTGTGAAGATGAGATCAAACTAATAATTTTGTCTGCTGTACCTTTTGCGCTATAATTGTCCTGCCATAGCTATTTAGTCTGTTGAAGGTTCTTTACTTGATGCCTGCTTGTTAAGGGCCTGTTTGATATCGTTTTCTGTTTTCAGTTTTCTGTTTTTTTGAAAACCAAAGTTCCGTTTTTGAAAACCAGAAAAAGTGGTTTTCAATTTTCAGTTGTCAGTTTTCATTTTCAGTATGACTATTATAGAAACATACCGTTTAAATTAATTTTTGCAACTTATTTAGCTAAACTTTTTACGCAAAAAAAACCAAAAATTGAAAACGGCAGTGATACCGAACGGACCCTAAGTTTCTAATTTTAGTTTCTCTTTCATAAAAAGGATTTGTTTATTAGCGCAGTGGCTAGGTGAAATATTAACTTGATTGTTAGTGATTAACTGATTATGTAGAGCAATATATTAATTATTATAACATCATTGTCATCTTTTACTTTGATAGGTTCCAAAGCTCTTACTTCATAGACTGTTCCCCAATGCTCGTTATTCTATATGGATGGATGGGAAGCTTGAACTTGTTGAGGACCCTTATCGAATTCTTGAAAGGTGAGATACTCCTTTCTCCACTTTGTTTTGTATACTTTGGTTTGGAAGCACATATTTAATTAGAAACTAAAGGGGAAGTTGAATAGAAGGAATGAATATCCTTAAGGTCATTGGTAAATGAGATTTTTCACATGGGAATGATGTTAAGAAAATTCAACCTTTTGTAGTTATTGAAGACATTTTGAATTACAAACCATGTTTGCTCAGATACATTTTTGTTCGCCGTATGAAATGTTATTTTAGTTAGAATCTAACCGCATGTTAAGAAATGCGAGAGGAGCAAAAGATACACTGGTGAAAGCAAAATCGAAGAATTAAAGCACGGTACTTTAGAAAAGCCCATGGTTTTTTCAACATATTCCCTTTCCCATTTGTTTTTTCTCCATATGAATTTTTGTTCCTTCCTGTGATTACCCTCGAATAAACTCACGCACGGTTATCTTCTCTCCTTTTGGGGTTGACTGGTTGAGGGTGTAGGAGATAGATTAAGCCGTCCTAAGAATGTGTGTGGTCTATTGCTCCACTCTCTAACTTCCACACTCAGTATAGTCAACTTCTGAACATCCTTTTGTTCAGAATTATTTATCATAATCATGAGTTAGAATTATATTAATCAATTGGAAACCACCTCAGTCTATGCAGGGGTAAAATGCTCACTCCCTTAGCATCCCTTCTGCATAGCATACTCATCTAATTACCTGCCAAAAAAGAAAATTTAGGGAAAATCTGAGTACGTCTTTGAGGGGGTTGCTGTGAAGGTGGCATGTATCCGTTGCTGAGCTGCATATTAAAGTTCTGAATGATACACTTCGTAAGTGTAGGCAATCCTTATGCCGGTGTGTCTGTTACTGGCAAAGCGTCCTCTTACTCTCTCTGTAGCAGTTCCTGAATCTCGTTTCTTGAATCTAAACTTCTGGGCAGTGTTTTTAAACTCGGACAATATGTTTTTTTTTTTTATTGTTTTTACAGTAGTAGAAAATCGTTGGTGAATATTATACCAGTAACAGCAGTTAGTTGTAGAGCTTGGATGTTCTCCTGAATTCCATCTTTTAAAGTTTTGAGCTTGGAGTAACCCATTATAACATACCTCTTCATTAGGTTCTTTACACTCGGTTGGGATCCGCTTTACATATCCAAACCTAGTGTACAGAATCTAAATAAGTAGAGGGAGTGTTAGGATTGAATTTCCCGATTGTAGTTTACAGCTTCATAGGATTCGAAAGGCTGGGACATTATACTCAACTTTACTTTTTCAAAGACTTGGCGCAATGGAAATTGACAGCTGCAAGATCTGGGCAAGAATTTTGAAAGCTATAGCTCATGAACTGCTATGCTTGTCTGCTAAGTGCATAGGTTGGAATTCCGTGTAGTAGTCTTTTACTTAAATTTTATGTGAATCTGGTGGATTATTCATATAACAGATACAGTAATGAAATTATACAACAATAGTAATCATTCTCTCAGGGTTTAGATGTGTATTAATCAATTGAAAACCAATACACAGTCAGCTTGCTCATTTGGCTTTTCTTTTCTGCAAAAGTTGCTCTTGATGGATTGTTTTGCTGGTATTCTTGGTATACCGTTGCTGGTACTGGGAGGTGATCAAAGGAGAGGATACAAGTCTTAGCTCTAGGAATTCTTTGCATGTTTAACAATTTATAGTAATGCAGCTTACTTTTGTTTGTCTTTTTTTTTTTTTCATATAATTTTACCAAAAGCATAGTCCGGAGCTGAACTTCTTAATTTATTTTTTGGTATCGATGTTGCTCCATATAGATATTTAGGAAATCTTTTTGCATCTTCTGTTGCTATAGCCTGCTAATCACCCGTAAGATATGATTTGATAGAAAATTTATTCCCATTTCACTGCAGATTCCTATGGAGATCAAACGCTAGTTTTGCAATATCCAAGCACTATAAACGTTTTGATGTATTTGTGGAAGCTGAGGCGAACAAAGCTGCTGCTAAGTATGATAATGCCTCCATTGATTTCCAGATTGATTTTTATAAAAAGGAAGGATTGACGCCTTATTCGCTGGAAAAGCTTCCAATTACAAGTGGTAAGATTGTAGTCATAGCTTTTATTTTGTTTTCCTGTTTTATATCTGGAAATTTTCAAGCTTGTACCTGAAGTCCGAAATTCTAGTCTGATACTTTTACCTGATTTTGAGACCTTCGACTTCTGATGATTTTGCCGTATAAGCATGTCGACTGCTTAGCTCTGCTTCAACCTTGATTGACTTCTCTATTATGCTTAGATAAAGTTGAAGGGGAAATGCCTACTATTAAAAGTATATTGAATAGAGAATGTTAACTTGCCACAATAGTTTGCGTAAGAGACTCAGAGGTAGGTGTTGGGAACCATCCAGCCTGAGGGAGTGAGGGTACTGATCGAAATGTAGTTAACCTTTTCTGCACAAGCATGTTCTCCTGTATTAAATCCATTTTCTATCTATCGCCTTGTCTGCAGATGTCCCAGAAGGATGTGTCATAATTCGGGAGCATGTTCCGATCTCGAATCTCTTTGGCTGTCTATGGTTCAATGAGGTGGATCGGTTTACCTCTCGAGACCAAATTAGTTTTTCAACAGTAAGGGATAATATTAGGAAGAAGGTAAACTGGACTGTCAGCATGTTCCTGGACTGTGAAAGACGGAATTTTGTCGTTCAGGTAATTTATTCTTTCTACATCTTTAATTGAGCATATGTTGTCGTCATTTAGCTCGTTTTGAATCTGGTGTATTATGAATATATGATGTATGATGTGTTAACCGAACTTTCCATTTGAAGCATGATCTCGTCCACACTAATAGGCTTCATAAGTTATCCCTGCCACTTATCGTTATTTCCCTCGTTGCCATACAAAAACAGTTATATTCTGCTTGGTACACATCTGAATGAGAAATTTATATGCTTTTTAGTTTTCATGATGCTTCTGCTCAATTATTATTTGCTTATGATAATTCAGGGCTATCACAAGGATGTGTTAGCGCAGAAGGAAGCACAAAAACTAGTTGTTGTCCATCCTCCTCCACTTGTATCTCCGCCTCCTCCACCGCCTCTACTTTCTCCACCGCCACCAATCACCCAAACTGAAAGCCCTCCAGTACGGAGGAACTCACCAAGGCGTGGAAGAGGCCGAAGACGGAACCGCAAGGTTGCCGCTGGAGCTACAGATACAGGCACAAATCCTGGTTGAGGTCAAAATTTTGTGTAGCCTAAATATTTTTACTCCACATGCAATGGTTTTACCTTCTCTTCGTCAAAATGCCGGGTCTGGGTGTGAACTGCCATTCCGAGAAGTGTTGTATGTTATCATCTACAGAAACTACTGCTATTGCTGTAATTTTTTTCCAAATAGAGGTAAGGTAAACTATGAGGGAAATGAAGGGAAAAGGAATTGCCAATTCATTATTTGTTGTACATATATATAAAAATATTAATATATAACTACATTTTTTCAATAAATTTTGTCATTTATTTTGCCATTATTGTCTCAAATGGCAGCTGTTTTTGGTAACATTCTGTCTGAACACTTCGTTAACTCTTACAGACTGTCCACATTGCACTACCCTTCAATCATTCTCTTCTAGTGTCCTCAGTTTGACTTTTTTAGGTACTCTGGACTAGACTGCTTCTATGGATTTACAGTCCTCTTCTTCCTGTATTACTTATGACTATGAGTGGAAGTAGCCTGTACCTTAGATCATCAAAGTAACACGCACAGCCTCGGCCATTGCTGGTCTGCAAAACACGGAGAAGGCTGAAGATAGCTGGTAGTGTCGGGCCAACTCTTTTTATTGTCACGAGTCTCGTATGGCTGTATGTGTATGTGCCAACTTCGAGCTATCCCCCTGGACCATTGTGTATCATTCTATAGTGTATACTAGGACTGTTAGGAGTTGAATGCCATGTTCAGAATGTTCAAATCCTTTGGTGGTGCAACTACCCCCATAGCATCACTAGTTCACTACTAATTCTTAGTGCTGGTGAGGGTACTGTGTCTCGTAGATCTCGTGTGGTCAAAACTAGTATTGGTTTGTAGTAACGTCGCGTTTTCTAAGTTTCTAGACATGACGCGCTTTCTAAGTTTCTAGACATGATGCGTTTTTTAAGTTTCTAGACATAATGGCATACATATATAAGTTCTTTTTCCAAAACACGTTTGTTTCTTGTTTTTGATACAATTCATACGTGTCTGGGTCTTTTTTTTTGCACCAATGTGCGTGGTTCATTAAAATCTTTGAATGAAGATAAGTTATAACTCGCTAAATATAAATTAACCCCCCGAAAAGCTAAACTCCACTTTGGCCACAACACTAATGACTGGTCCAAGAACTCGACATAGGCATATCATTTTTTGCACTTTGCCTAGTTGACCCAGAAAATCTATGATGATAAATTGATGAGGATGAATCCTTTTCTTCCATAAGCTTTTGCCTTTTGGTTGTCAATCAACACTAACTTTATCTTTTTGCTACTTCCTCTAATTTTCCCTTTGCAAAGGGGCCCTTGAAAATTTTCTCCCTTACACCTAAAGGCAGACTTATGGATCATCTTTAATGCATCTATAATCCTATCCTTTTGAACAGATCCCAAGGATAAAGTTCATAGATATTATCTCACTTCTTGTTAGACAAATTCACTTTACAAAGTAAATCGTGTTTCACTCTAATCATATTGGTAAACTTATAAACTCTACATAACACAAATATAGTCTATATATACATACTCGAAATCTATACACGGCCACACGATAACGATAACTTGATAAGACGCACATATGTACTTAACACACCCGGGACTTCTACATTTCCACAAAAATGTGCTTCATTGATGTTGGTTCAATAATTATGA
Organism: Spergularia marina; assembly: GCA_963680865.1. NCBI lineage: Eukaryota > Viridiplantae > Streptophyta > Magnoliopsida > Caryophyllales > Caryophyllaceae > Spergularia > Spergularia marina. The sequence goes on from OY804546.1 coordinate 28,023,533, forward strand.
AGCGCACGTAGTGGCTTGAACAGTACTATAGAGCTGTTTCTAAAGAGCTGTTTGGAGAATATCATAGTTCCACCAAAACAAGTGGGGGAGGTGGGGGAATCACTTTAAGGTTCCACATATGCAGCAAACTACTAAATTTTGTATGTCAAAACAAAGCAAACAAGTCCTTAGTGCGCCCACTACACTTAGGAAATTAATTTTTAACACTTTGTATCATGCATTACTATATGCTAATGGAGTTCGCATTCATAACAGCGTCTATAGCGACCCCTACCACCCTAATGCATAGGAATGTAGGATCACAATCCTTGTTAAGTTTTAGTTAATCATTCTCGAAGATTACTCATATTGATACATAGTAGATTTTTTAATTTGTCTAACTTTATATTCGAGTATGTAAGATATTCACAAGTTATTTGACATTGAAAAACTAGTTTGTATAAAACTTTGGACGAGTTTTTAAGATATTATTAAGGGGATAGATATAAAATGAGACATTCTAAAAGGATTGAAATTTGATGCTCCGTACTTTGTATTATTGTCTCTCAAGTTATGTATGTCAGAGGAAACTTGTCCCTTGAACTTCGTTATGTCAGATCCTAAAGTAATTCGAGCTTTCTTTGTTTAGGATCGAAAGACAGTTTTAGTTAATTGGACGCAAAGTGGCCGAATATAATTAAATTATTCTTGGCTCCGGAAAAAAAAAATCGGCGAGCAAATTCTGTTCGGATTTGTTCACGTATATTACCAATGTCTCGATGCTAAGTAAAGTCTGATACGAAGTGGAGGCTTTTCATTTAAAACCTCGCCAAAGGTCAAAAGGGATAGCCTTTTCGTCGACTTTCGTGTGCATCATGTTACTCATTTATAGTGTACGTTGTTGCATATTTGCATTGTTGATTTACTCCAGACTTTAAGGTCTTTTTTGGTTAATTTTACGGAATAAAAACGGGATTGAATGAAAAAGCAAGTTCATTTAGTTAGAAACAAAATAATTTAACCTCTTTATGAATTTTGGGATTTCTAGTTAATAGATCTGCCATACATCTTTAAATAATCGTGTTCAAATGATACCAAATTCTTATATATAAATGAAAGTTCGTATATGGGTTATGTAACTATTAGAAAAGCTTGTTAAAAAAAAACTATTAGAAAAGTCCTCTAAAAAACGATTAAAATTTCCGATTACTAAATACGATCGATATTCTGCTTTTAGAAAGAAGGTCACGCTAATAAATTAACTAACTATATAAAGACATAGAAGTTAAATGATACAATAACCAATTATTGTTGAATCTTTCTGTAAAGGAAATGCTCAAATGCCATCAATAGTGGAACTTGACATGCATAAGTCTACTCCCTTGTGTTAGTTATTTTTTGCACATTTACTAATTTTTACGGCAAGTGAAAGATTTTTTTTTTTTTGTGTAAAAATAACTCTCAACATGACACCTCAAAACAACAAGAAAATCTTTTTGAATTCGATGGAGTATTTAGTTTTAATATAACAATCTTCATCATGTGGCTAGCTTGTATAATGACCATATTTTCGTGTACCAAGCGAACTGATATATTCTTATGAAATTGTACCTTCATATTGCATAGTTAACAAGTAAATCTTTTATAAAAGAGTTATCATTTTGATTTTAAGTTTTCCAATTCTCTTAAAGTCTAAAATTAACCATGAGAAGGATTAAATCATATAGTTTCCGGTATTCAATAGATAGTTTACAAAAAAAATAAAAAAATAAAAATAATAAAAATAAAAATAAAAAATCATTATTCAAACCATGTTTTGCGCCTTAGCTAAGCACCCCTTGTTAAATGGATCAATTGGCGAGCATCTAATATTTTAATGGACTTATAATGATATGCGGAATTCTGCGAATAATTGTATACTACTCCTACCCAAAGACTTCTCCCCCTTTTGAAATGTTATGTTTGGTATGATCATGTTCAGGTCTATTTCTAGACCCAATTGCCTTAAGATCAAGTGCATATGGTAGAATGCAATACAGAATAGACCATATACTGGTTTTTACAACAAATAAACGATTCATTTGGTTTAGAAATAACTCTCAACATGACCGGTCAAAATAACGAAACAAAAGGGGATAAATGTTTGGGTAGGAGGTTTTTATTTATCAACAATAGTCATTTTCGTGACTGAAACTCCGATCCAAAAAGTTGAGTACTACGTCTTTCATATCATTCGCAATTATACATGCATGAATGCATGATGCAAGCGCCTATTTAAATAGGTGTGTTGATGACTCTTCGAGCAATTAGGACTAAAATTCACTTAAAAATAAGAACAGGTTGGATCATGTCGACTTTAATTGGAAAAAACAAAGATTGGTAATTAATCAAACTGTGAAAAGTTGTAAGCTTTAGAAAGTCGAAGGGTTGAAGTTGAAGTTGCCTCTAAAAACATACATTTTCATTGGATAATTACTGATTATTTTGATTAGCAAATAGTACGTCCTCTTAAGGGTTGTTAAGCATATTCCCTGCCACTTAATTATGCTACATAATCTTTTGCTTAGGTAATACATACAATGTCTCCAACTTTTGGTCTCGTTTTGTTGCATAATGTGTGAAATCATTTTCATACCACTAATGAGATTATGAGAACATATTGTTATTGTACGGACGATTTTTTAAGTATTCATAAATGATGACCTATGGACTTTTACATAGCTTTCTTTTAGTCAATTAGTGAGTACTCGGTTATAAATTGTATCGAGTAGAAAAATGTTGTCCGGATAAATATTATAACAACCGTAATCTAACCGCTATAAGATTAGAAAACGAACCGACCACCTCAACTTGTAGCTCCAGTCCTAATGATGTGATATAGAACTCCTATTCGGTGGGTGCAATCTTTCACCCGGTTTACTAAAAGATTTAGAAGACAAGGTGTGAAAATAGTTGTTCGTTCGTTGCAGGATGGACTAACTAAAGTTGTCAAAAGTTGGTGGTCGTGCCACATATGAACGAACTTTGCAGTTCTTTACATCAACCCGATTAGTCAATTTTATGGTTCAAGATGTCTAAACAATAACTCAATAATTTACTTCTGGTTCGTGCCAAGTTACCTAAAAAACTACGAGTACTCGTCAATTTTAAACCAATGTGTAGAATGAAACACTAAATTCGTATACTAATTGTGTTACAAGTTAAAGCATACCATCCTCATGTTGAACTATTTAATTCTAACCCATTTCGTATTAATAATCATGCTGACTGTGTCAACGTATTCAACTACTTATTTTATGTCGTGTTGTCGTATCGTGTCTAACTTACTAGTATTAGACTATCGAGTAGCCGCCCTCCCCAATACCGGGGTGATGCTGATACTGCTGGTATATACTTGTTGAAATCACTTTCCTCTCTTCTCCTCGTACTCTTCACTCTTCAGCATCCATTTCCGAATAAATAAACAGTAATTGCGTAACAAACACCTCCAACAGCAATAACAGAGAAAAGAGAGAGTGAGAAATCTGTTGAAAATTCATGAGATGCTGCAACAAGATGAAATGATGGGTGTTATTTGGGGAGTAGGGTCTCTCTGAACTCCCCATATTTTCCTGCTTTTTTTTCCTCTTTTGTTTTTTTGGAAAAAGCTGTTGAAAATTCAGTGAACAAGAAAAAAGGGTGCATGAAATTTGAGCTTGGAAAAATGGTGAATCAGAAATCAGCAGTTTTTCAGCATCTGGGTTTCTTTCTTCTGATCAGCTCTTAGAGAAATTCTCAACCTTTTTTTTTTTTGGCATGCAATTATATCAAAAGTGGTATGTAATTCTGCTGAAAAGTTAGTTTTTTACCCCTTTAATTTCTTATTCTCTTTTGTAGAACTGTTTTTTTTTTTTTTTTAATTGTTTGCTGCAAATTTTTGAATGATTTGGTAAGTATTGGTCTTGATTCCAATTCCAAGGGTTTCTATTGCTTGAAAAGTTGAAATCTTTATACCAATGAGGTATTGGCGTAATGGTTAAGATTGAGGTGTTGGGTATTTAGGTCCCAATTTTGAAAAAAATGTTGATATTGAGTTTTGTTCTTCCTTAATTGTCTACAAAATAAACAGAAGCTTGTAATTTAAGTTGTGTCAAGTTAGATTTAACTTGGAATTTGTTTTCTTCTCTGTAAAAAGGAGTTTTCTTTTGGGACTACTAATATGCTGTGGTTTGGGAATTCTTCTATTTTTGCAGTGGATTGTAACTCGAAATAGAAAGTTTAGACGAAAATGAAATGGATGAAAAGGAAGTCTCACTTGTGATTTATGGCTTGTTTTTAATAGCTTTAGAGGTGGATCTGTACTGGAGATTCTAGTTTCTTAACACTGAAAACTTCAAAATAAGAATTTTGTATTGAGATGTATTGTTGAAGTTCTCTATAAAGCGAGAAGGAAGTATTGTTTCCAATTTGGTGTAGGCAGATATTCTTAATTACGCTATCTGTAGATTCTAGTTTGTTAATGCTGAAACTTCAAATTAAGAATAATCTGTCTTGTTTATGAGTGTGCTCCTAAACTGTCGTCATTAGTAGTTATACGTTACACGTTTTTGTGCTCTATAGCTACTTTGCTTGAAGCACATCATTCTGACATATTTCACGGAACATGGCAATTGAGACGTATTGTTCAATTCCTCTATAAAGCGCGAAGGAACTGTTGTTTCAAATTTGGTGTAGGCAGATATGTTTAGTTATGCTATTTGTACGCAGCATGCCATTTGTTTCATATGTTAAGTTTTTGTGCTATAGCTAACAACTACTTTGATCAATTTTTTAGGGAAGAGCTAACATGTATTTTGTCTACAGGATAAATGGAAAGTTTTATCAGGTTGTTGTGGCTGTTCAACTATGAGCAACTGGAAGTTGCTTAGTGCTTGAGCATCAATGAAGTGATATAAGGGGAAAAAGCCGCTGTTATCTGGACTTCGTCTTCTGCTGTAGTTTGACTTCATTTGGTGAATATACTTATTGTACTCAGCCAAAACAGTGATATATATTTCGAAGAGTCGCCTCTCCCTGGCAAATCTCCTTTGGCATACAAACTGTGTTCTGGAAAGAGCTTGTTTTTCTTACATAGCTTCATAGTTAGCCTTTTACGGCAAATCTTCTTTGGCAAAGGAGTAACTAAACTGCACTTGTGTGGCTCCCTGCAGTTTAATACCTGAGTAGAGATAGTTCCTATCTGCTTCCTTGTTCTCCTATCCTGGTCAAAGAGCGGATCTCCTTTGGCATTCTATCTTTCTTTGTTTCAGTCTTAGTTCAAGCCTAGTGCAGCAGTGTAGTACTCTTAGTTGTTTCCTAGACAGTCTCTCACTTTCTTCTACCTTACACTCAGTAGTTATATTTAATCAATTAATCAACAAGAACGAAGAACTCCGGTCCTTCGGGCAAATCTCCTTTGGCATTTTTCAGTCCAATTCGTTGGGCAAATCTCCTTTGGCAATACTCTGTCCAATTTGTTGGGCACATATCCTTTGAAAAAAAAGTTACTCTGTCCATTTTGTTGGGCAAATCTCCTTTGGCAATATCCTGTCCATTTGTTGGGCAAATCTCCTTTGGCAATTTACAGTCCATTTTGTTGGGCATATCTCCTTTGGCAATATCCTGTCCATTCGTTGGGCAAATCTCCTTTGGCAATATATCCATTTTGGTTAAAAAATCTCCTTTCAGTGCTAGAAATCCTAGTATCTTTAGGGGCAAATCTCCTTTGGCATTTGATCGTGAGCAGGAAGTACCTGTCCTATCTTGACTTGCTTACCGGTGTACTAATTTCAGAAGTGATCTGATATTCTATCAATCCCCTGGTATGTCTATCACTGCTTTCGTTAATGAACTTTGAATGCACACTTGTTCTGAATCTTTTTTGTTTCTATCTTTTATATATATCATAATTTGGTTCACTATATCCACTGCTTATGGAAACGTATGGTCTAATGTAATTAGTTGTGCAATATGGTGGCAGGAATCATGACAATGGAAATGTTTGGTGAATCTGATGTTGAAAGTTTTAGTGAGACAAGCAGTGATGATCAGGATGATATCTTTTCCTTATACAGTGGGCATGCTCAGAGTATCTTGTCCAATCTTGAGGACAGTATCGGAAAGATAGATGATTTTCTCTCCTTTGAGAGAGGGTTCATGCATGGGGACATTGTCTGTGCCACAGGGGATGCTTCTGGCCAGATGGGAAGAATAGTGAAAGTTGATATGTATGTTGACCTGGAAAATGTTTTTGGGGAAATCCTAAAAGATGTCAGTTCTGGGAAACTTTTGAGGATGCGCTCAATTCTGGTTGAGGATTATGTGATTCAAGGGCCATGGGTTGGGAGAGTGGAGAAAGTGGTTGACAATGTTGGTATTCTATTTGATGATGGAACTAAGTGTGAAATATTGGCAACTGGTGAAGCAAGATTGTTGCCACTTTCTCCTAATCTTCTTGACGACTCACTGTATCAGTATCACCCTGGTCAAAGGGTAAGGCTTGGTCACCCTAATGGGTCCAAGCCAGCCGGATGGTTATGTGGCACATCCAAAAGAAATCAGAATGAAGGAACTGTCTTTTCGGTTGAAGTCGGCCTTGTATGCGTTGAGTGGGTTTCTTCTGCTAATGTTGGTGTAAGTACCACCATTACGCCTCCATCCAGTGTGCAGAATCCCAAAAATTTGACGCTATTATCATGCTTTCCACATGCAAACTGGCAACTTGGTGACTGGTGTATCCTGCCAGTTGCTGTCCGGAATAGCAATAATGATGTTCCACAATTTAGGAAATCGGAATCTGATGTCCATAGGAATCTTGACCAGATGTTTTCCGTCGTAAAGAAAAAGATCAAACTGGATGTTATGTGGCAAGATGGTACGCGCACATCTGGGTTGGATTCACAGGCCCTCTTCCCAGTTAGTGTGGTGAATGCTCATGACTTTTTCCCTGAACAATTTATCTTGGAGAAGACGAGTTCAGATGAATGGAACGCTTCTATTGGTCGAAGGTGGGGGGTTGTGAAAAATGTCGATGCAAATGAGCGGACAGTTAAGGTGAAATGGGGAGATGCAGATAAGGGTGCTAGAAATTTGAATGAGGGTACAGTTGAGACTGCGAGTGCTTATGAATTAGTTGAGCACCCTGATTTCTCCTATAACATTGGTGACATTGTGTTTAAGTCAGATAAGAACCATGTCGTTGACCAGTTAGGCCGTATGAGTGTGGTGGATCAGAAGCAATCTGAATACGAGGTCTGTCGCACCAATTTGAGTGAAACAAATTATTTCCTGTCCTGCATTGGCAATGTTGCTGGCTTCAATAATGGAGAAGTTGAGGTGCAATGGGCTAATGGAGTCACAACACAGGTGTGCAACCCTTGTCATTTTGTGGCGTAATATTGCTTGCTAGTTGCAAAAGATTGAAATTTCTGGTTGTGTTAAAACTTGGGCCAAATTATCATATAGTAGATCCTTTTACTGCATTAGTAAAAAGAACAAAAATCTGGCGACATTGGTAAGTTGAAATACTGTGACTGTCGAATGACGGTATAAACGGCGTCCTAGTGCATCTATCTCTGTTCCTTCATTTTTATGGAGGTCAGAGTTCGACTTTAATTAGTTTTCTGCAATTCTGTTTCCCTTCTTTGATTTTCGAACTACTTTTTTTCCTTGTTTTTGAATCTGTTTTGTCGTGTTGTTTTTTTTCCTGTTTGTGTTCACTAATTTTTCTCTTGTTTATTCATAAAATCTTTTCACAAACGTTTTAAAACACGATTGTTTCACTATCGTGGTCTTACTAGTTTCAATTATCTATTGCTGACATATGGCGGTTTCAGATGACGATTCATCTTAACCGACCCATTGATACCCCCAAACTATTTAAATTTCTGTAAATTTGCTGCTTCTAGGTTGCTCCTTCCACGATTATCTGCATGGAAAAGGATGATGAGTCAGTCACAAATCCTGTTCTTGAAGGAGAAAATGTTCCTAAATTTGGCAATTTGCCCAACTTCGAGAGGCAGTCTGTGGACCATCAGGTGATCTTCTCCACCAGCCCAAAAGAGCTATAGCCTCTTCTTTGTTGGCTTTAGTTACGTCTCTTGTATCACATAAACTAATATGACGGAAAACATTTGAATATATTCAGGATCTATCAGACACCACTGGGGCTACTGTCGTTGGTTGCCAAAGTGAACACGCCTCTCGATTTTTCAGCCTTTCACAAGCTGCGATGGGATTCTTTTCTAGTATTACTACAAACTTTTTCCGATCACATGGCACGACATCTTTGCCTCAATCATCGTCATGTGTCCTTACGGTTAATGAAGGCGAAATTGGATGTTTTGATGAGCAGGACATGCTTGAATCTTGTAACCTGTTGTCAGATATCCACACATCTGACAGAGACTTTGAAGCCTATGAGATCATGAATATCGCGCAGAAAATCAAAGGGACAATAGATTACATAGGGCAAGTGCCAGAATTCAATAGAAGCTCAGAACAGTTTAAACAGTTTAATGTTGTGCGTGACTGCTCTGATCATCACTTTATTGATGGTGACGACAAGGGATCATCTCAGGCAAGGAATTACTTTTCCCAGGAGCTCAGCTGGCTAATTTTGTTTTGTATTCTTATGGTTTCAAATGTGTGTTTACAGGTGAGAAGAGGTTGGTTGAAGAAGGTCCAGCAAGAATGGAGCATTCTGGAGAAAGACCTTCCTGGTAAGTGCAAACATTTTGGCGTTTTGGTTATAATGCTTTTTACATTGTCCTACAAATAGCAACGTACTTTGTTATTATAGGGCATACAGCTAACTGAATGAAGTGCAACTTTGCAAGTATATGTTCAATTTTCTTAATCTGATCTGTTGCTAATTTATTTTTCCTTTGACCGAAGCAGAAAGTATCTATGTTCGTATATATGAGGAGAGGATGGATCTTCTTCGTGCAGCCATTGTTGGTGCTTCTGGAACTCCCTACCATGATGGCCTTTTCTTTTTCGATATATTGCTTCCTCCTGATTATCCTCAAGTACCACCTGTAAGTGTTCTTTTGTATATTTGCTCTATCGTACTTGAATAGTGCAAAACCTGGATTTGAATGTCTTATTTTGTTAGGTTTTTGAGGGTTTCTGCGAGCGCATAAGTTTAATGTGACATTTTAACTCTTCGATGAAACATGATCTTTCCAATAGTGACCTTTAAATCTCAAAAGCTCACACAGTTTGGCCAATATCCTATTGTGGAACAGTCTTATCCGAGTTTTTGTTATTTGGAGTGTTATTTGTACATGGTACTATTTTCCAAAATGAGTTATCTTCTATGCTCTTCTCTATGAAAAAGTCTATGCTAAACTAAGCACCAGAAGTAAATGGTAAAATATGAGGCAAACATGTGATGTGATTGTTTATTGTCTGATATTATGCAGCTTGTGCATTTCCACTCTGGAGGTTTGCGTCTCAACCCAAACCTTTACGAGTCAGGAAAGGTGTGTCTCAGCCTCCTTAATACATGGAACGGAACAGGCACTGAAGTATGGAACCCAGAAAGTTCCACTATACTTCAAGTTCTTCTCTCCCTACAGGCGCTTGTGCTTAATGCGAAGCCTTATTTTAATGAGGCAGGCTATGATGACCAGATAGGAAGAGTGGATGGAGAGAAGAACTCTTTGAGCTACAATGAAAATGCGTACCTGGGTACCTGCAAATGTATGTTGTACCAATTGCGGAAGCAACCCAAGGTATGATGATCACTTCTAGTACCATGTAAATATTTTGATTTCAATCTTCCTCCTTGTGGCATTGTCATTGCAAAATGTAACTGTTAGGACTTCAAATGATGATGTCGACATTTTTGACAAAAGAAAAGTGAACAGATTGAAAAACCGTTGACTGTTGCTTTGGTATTTGTAACCCTGAATGTGTTTTAAGGCTGATATTATATGTCTGAACTCTGAAATTCAAGTAAACATGCAAAATTCCTTTGTCCTGGTGATATTTCTAACATTGGAAACCGAAACAAGTGACTCAATTTATCCGCCTTTCTGTCTTCGGCAGCATTTTGAAGGACTGGTAAAACAGCACTTTGAAAGACGTGCTCAGCATATCCTCTCATCTTGCAAGGCCTATATGGAGGGAGCTCCCCTTGCTTCCGGTATCAGAGCTGAGCATGAAAAGGGAAATTCCACAGGCTTCAAAATTATGCTAGCTAAGCTATATCCCAAGCTTGAGGAAGCATTCTCAGACAAAGGGATTGATTGCAGCCAGTCTACTGATCCAGAGTAAAGAAATAGCCGAGGCGTCAGCTGCAGTAAGTATTCAACTAATCATCTCTCTGTATAATATGTATCATGGAATGGTATCCTAGATTTGTTGAAGAGTGGGTTGAAGAAACAAAAATAAAGACAAGTACATTCTTATCTGTGTATACCAAAGTTTGAATTTGTTTGCAAATCTCAGTTACTGCGAAATGCTTGCAGTAAGTCAGTCATCACTTGTATAATGTCTAGGATTGTTCTCCGTAACCATTAAGCTTGTAATTTACTGTCAGGTTGATTGTGCCATATGTTGTTCAGTGCGATGCGATTTTTGTATAATATGAAAACTTGAATTGTGTGTAATGTAAGAAGATTGTACGATGTGCTTTTTCACCAAGTGTTGTAACTTCTCAATTACGAGTACATTTTAGTTAGTTCACATGCAACTTTATGGTTAATTCTGATACCTGAGGATTACTTAGCTGTTGCGTGGAAAGAACTCACTGAGTTATCGTGTTCGACTCGTCTTCTCAGGGGTGTATGTACCTTAAAAGGTGGATGGTCGAGTGACCCTCCGCATATTTATTTTGTTTATTTATTTATTTTTGAAACGCGAATGTAACTTTGTCGATATACGGAGTATTTTTTTTTTTTTTCCGGTCAGTTATGTTTTTTAGTTTATCAAGCCTTATACAATCCCTAGTCAATCTCATGGCAAACGTCATCACTGTAAATATTAATTCCTAAAAATAACACCAAAATGTTTCATATCTCATCTTTACTTTTGTTTATGTTTATGTTAGCCTTGTGATTTCGAAAGCCGAAGTAACAATGTGAAACGGCTAGTTATTACTTGTGTTTATGACCAATTGATCAGAATCCGAATTATGTCTAGGTTAAATTGTTACGTTGAGTCTACGAATAGAATGAAATGGAGGGAGTACTGAAAATTTGTTTTTTTTTCATTCGTTGTTGATTTTTAAGCTTATAAAACATGTTTAAAAGTAACATAATAGAATTATGCCTAGGTTAAATTGTAACATTGAGTCTACGAATAGAATGAAATGGAGGGAGTACTGAAAATTTGTTTGTTTCTTTCGTTGTTGAATTTTAAGCTTATAAAACATGTTTAAAAGCAACGTCACTAACACAGTAACACGTTTAAAACTAACGTTATAATTCGACCAAATTAAAGAGCATACGAAGATGTGAACATAGATTCTTAGAAACCTATTTTTTTGGGGTAGAATGATACTTTAGATACCTAGGACAAGAAGTACTACCAAAAATCATACCGAGGATCTTGCATCCCACTTTTGTGTTTTATTTCATGTCCCCCTCCAATTATGTGTCAGTATATAAACAATAAAAAAGAAAATAATCTTTCATAAATCACAAATAATATTAGTAAGTGATTAGAGGAGTACACGGCTACAGGTACCGTATAAGCGCACAGCCTACGAGAAAGCAAGGAAATGAGACCGATGATCCGCAAGAAGATTAACCCCCTCCAAAATTCCAAATGGTCAAACTTAAAAACTCAAAATTCCATGGTTGTTTTGTTTGTTCCTTCAAACAAACAAAAATCAACGCGACATTACAACAACAAAAACAACAACAATGGAGGAGACAAATCACAACACTCTCCTCCTCATCTCGTTCATCTTCTTCTTCACGCTTCCCACTCTCACTCTCTCCATAGCCACCACCTCATTATACACCCAACATTGCTCTCACGTCATCCCTGAACCCCCTTCCTCCTCCTCCCCCCAAACCCCTCACTTCACTCCCCATGTCCCCACCTTACTCTCCGCTTACGTCAGCAATCCCGACCAAATCCTCGGACCCACCACTCAGATCACCTCCGCCAGCCTCATCACCTCCACCTTCCTCCCCACCGCACGCGGCGGCGTATACAAGCTGGATTCCACCTTGAAGATCCAATCATCCCGCCGCCGTTTCCGCCGTGATAACGTCGATTTCCGCGGTGGCCCTCGTCTGCCCCTCCTGTCGCGGGTGGTCCGGTTTCGGGTATCCGGGTATTGGGATTCGGGTACGGGTCAACTGTGTATGGTGGGGTCGGGTACCAGGAGGATTAGTATTGGTAAGAATTTGGACTCTAATGTTGGTTTTAAAGCTGTTTATCCTAATTACTCTGTGATTAATTCTAGTTTAATTGTTGGGTTGTTGGAAAGTTTGGATTTTGATGGGAGTGACACCTTTTTTAAGCCTGTTTATGTAATGGGTTTTAGTAGGATGAACTATAATTATACTTTGATTAAGGAAATTGATGATGTTGGTAGTGTTTCGAAAGGCGGTATGTTGTTTCGGAATTGTCATATGATTAGTAGTTTGGCTAATTATTTCGAGTTGCGTCATGGGGAAGATTGTGGTGGTGGTAGAAATTGTAGTTTGATTGATGGGGTGTTAGGGTTTTTGCCGAGGTTTATGTCGATGAGGGAGATTGATTGTACTGGACCGAGGATGGCTCGTGTTGCGTTTGTTGTCTCGAATGTTAGTGATGTTAGGAATGATGGTCGACAGCCTTTGGATCCTAGGAGGACATTGGTGGCCGAGGGAGCGTGGAATGGTGAGAAGACGAGGATTGGTTTTGTTGTGTGTAGGATATTGAATGTTGAGGATAGTTTGTTGAATGCATCGGTTGGGGATTGTTCTATGAGGTTGGATTTTGTGTTTAGTGATACTTTGAGTCTTAGGAATTGGAGTGCGATTACAGGGGAGATTTGGAGTGAGAAGGGTGTTGATGAACCCGGTTACTTTGATAGAATTGAGATTCGTGCTGCTGGGACTAGGAGAGCAGCGCTTCCTAATATGAAATACGAGTATACTGAAGATGAAAGGGTTCGGAAGTTTTGTGCAGAGAAGAAAGGAAGTAAGCAGAAAGGGAAGATATTCCCGGATCCTTATTCTACCGATTTGAAATTTGACATGGATGTGATAAGTAGCAAGGGGAAAGGTGCGTGGGGCAAGGCTCACCCTGTGTTTGTTGGTGATCGTTTTGTGCAGAATATGTATCCATACTTCCGTTCTTCAGGTCCAAACTCCGCTGCTCCAGCAAATAGTACTCAGTACCATGGTGCCTCACTAAATGTTGCCTATCGAATCATTCTTACACCTAAAGATGAGTTTCAGTTAGGTGGTAGCTCATTTTTAAGTGATGACAAGATAATAATCTCTTCTGAGGGGATGTATGATGCTAAACTTGGACGATTGTGTATGGTAGGGTGTTGGGATCGCCAAACCAATGTTCCTCTGAATACTAGTAGACTGGATTGTGAGATTTTTATCAATATTCAGTTTCCTCCTCGTGATTCCAGTGATAATTTAGTGGTCAAGGGGACTATTGAAAGTAAACGTGACAAATACTCGGATCCACTGTACTTTGAGAGTCTGGATCTCACTGGAACTTCACTCACGAAAAGCCAAGTAAAGGAAGTGTTTTGGAGGATGGACTTTGAGATTGCCATGGTCTTGATTTCAAACACTTTAACATGCTTGTTTGTTGGTTTGCAGCTATTTCATGTGAAAAGGCATCCAGATGTGCTTCCGTTCATTTCTATTGTAATGCTCATTGTAATCACCCTGGGTCATATGATTCCCTTGCTGTTGAACATGGAAGCAGTTTTCTTGTCAACCCCAAGCAAGAAAACTGTGCTTTTCGGAAGTGGAGGATGGCTTGAAGTGAATGAAGTCCTAGTCAGGGTTATCACCATGGTCGCCTTTCTTCTTGAGTTCAGTCTCCTGAAACTGGCATGGTCTGCAAGAGGGGATGACAGTAGAACCACGCTAAAAGAATCGGACAAGAAGGTTATCTATTACTGTCTGCCTCTGTATGCAGCTGGGGCTCTAATAGCTTGGTTTGTGCAGCGATTGAGAGGTCCACCTAAAAGTTCACTCCATTTCCGGGGTTTCCATGTAAACTCCAATTCCTCACCAACCTTCTGGGGAGATATCAAGTCATATGCTGGTTTCATTCTAGATGCCTTTTTGCTCCCTCAGATAATGTTCAACGTCTTTTCTGAATCCAAGGAGAGTGCGCTTTCTGTGTCTTATTACGCTGGGACAACACTTGTTCGGTTGCTGCCTCATGCTTATGATTTGTTCAGGGCTCATAGTTCTGCATGGAACTTTGATCCTTGGTACATTTACGCAAACCCTGGAATGAATTTCTACTCTACCACCTGGGATATCCTTGTTACATGCCTTGGTCTGGTCTTCGTCCTCGTGATTTTCCTACAACAGCGATTTGGAGGGAGATGGGTCATTCCGAGGAGATTAAACAAGACATTTGCTTACGAAATGGTCCCTTTAGGACAGTCATAGTGTAGTAATGAAAGAGTGAGTTGAAACGAAAACCTGTCCATACTTGTTACGAACATAGACTTGGTTAAGATCACTACTGTTTTTGCCTCCTGACTTTTTGCGTCTGCTTAACAGATTGAATGGAAGTCGTTTTTGTCCCTGTCGTTGCCTAGTTGGGGAGTACGTATACATTGATGTTAACTTGGGTGCTAGGAGATCACAGAATCTTAGGAATGACACTGTTTACTGTCTACCAATTGTGATACTTTTTTTTATCAAGAATTGATCGTCATTGCGATTTCTGTCTGGACTTGTGAGTTTGTGGGCTTGTGGCTAAAGCTTCTCCTTCTGCTTGGTGATGTGCTGGTTAGATTTTCTGTTAATGCCCTCATTCAAATGGGATAGATATCTTATTTTTTTTTCGACAGAAGCATATGTTTGTTGGGGACTTGGTGTGTTACTTTGTCATCGGCAAAGGCTCGTGAAGAATATAATTTGCTAGGACAAACAACAAATGTATGGTTTCAGGGGGTAAGATTTGAAGTTTTGAGTCGAAAACTCGATGCCCAAAATATGGCACAAGGTTGTGCATATATCCTGCATTCCTTCGCGATTAAGATGTCGTCTGCTAATTTACAGTATATCAGTAACCAAGTAACCAATAATACCGCCCAACTACTATAGTTGGGTAGCCGTATTACATATATGAGTTCATTGAATTTGATCTTGGTAACCAATAATATCCCCAATTTGTGAAAATCTGCCTACGGTTCTTCACGGTTTGACAATAATGGAAGCGTAAATTCACTGGAAAGACTCACTCGAGGAAAATGGAAAACAGAAATAATCAAGTTTTGATGGACTGCATCTGCCATTTTACCAGTTTGCCCCTGCATACTGGCAAAAGAATATCGTGACATGATTTATAAGCTTATAGAGTAATTGTCACACGGTTGCAATCTTGCAAATAATGCGTCGCAAACAAGTCATACATCCTGCATTTCAACATACACCTATTGAACTCGAGTCCGAGATCTATCACTGCAAGTAATTTTAACAGCTGCAGGAAAGTGTCGAAAGTCTCCTGTATGTAGATGTAACCATGAAATAACAGCATTCAGCGGTACAGTACGGCGGTACCTAATGTGATTCAGCATTTGCTAATACCCAACTTTGCTAGACATACTCCGTTGCCAAACATTCCAGACGAGGAGCGGAACACTTGACTGATTATTAAAGTTCTTCAGACTGCAAATCAGCCGATACACCCACTGAGTTCTATCATGACCAGTAAGTCATTCAGCACTACTGGCATTCGCAGGCTGAGATGCATAGCAATGGAGGCAGGTTTCAGAAGCTGAAGTATTTCACAACCATCTTGGGAGAAAATTGAAGCATTACAACAACCGAGCCTTATTCCCAAAATGATTGGGGTTGGCTAAAATGAATAGTCATCTGGTAACCGTCTTATGTACAACATCTTTACCCCAGTGCCTTAAAGGCTCCCGCCATAAGGCGGGTAAGGGGGGTCGGATGTACACAAGTCTTACCCCTACTGAAACATAGAGAGGCTGCACACAGATGACTCAAAATGAAAATTGCTTCGAGAATCGCACCGAGTGACTGCTACTTCACAAAATAAGAAGCACAAGCAGTTTTATGAGTCATTTTGCTCTATTCCATAGTAACCCAAAGCTAAATAATGATTAGTCTTTGGCTCCATTGGAAATGGAAAGTAGTAACCGTCTTGTGTATGCCATAAAATTTCAAAAACATTGTGGACCATATAGAAATATTGAAATACTTTCAAAAGAAGATTGAAGCATTACTTGGCATTATTATTTCAAAATACTACCATAAGAAATTAAGAATCTCAACCAGCACACGTCTGAACTTAGGCCAGATATGGGAAGAACTTTCAGACCAGAAATTATTTGGAAAAGAAAAGAGAAAAAAAGAGGGCTCCCATGCTCTGGATTTGATTACAGAGAAAACTGGTTTGTGCTTTGATTATTTAGGGTCCAGAACTACCCTACAAAAGAAACAAAAACGATAAGTTGATATTAAGACTTGTTACCTTGTGTCCTTGTCATGCCGAATACGATTTGCTTCCAGTTCTTTCTTGCTATACCTTCAATGTGATGCGTAGAAACACTTGCCACACAAATATATGATCTCGTAGCTGCTTCACTTAAAGCAACACAAAAGGACTTCCTTGGTAACTAGTAATCAGCTTATCTTCAACAGTTTAGTACGAATTTTCTGTAAATCAGGGCCAGTTTGTCGGTGCTCAGAGAAACTATCAATTTACCACATTGATCCCTGAACACAGGTCGAACTGGAGGATCTCGTATCTTAAGAACCCCTGAATCCTCAAACCATCCATGAACTTCCTCTACGGGCTAGGAAGTTGGCATTGCATTATGAGATGACTAACAGTCAAAAGCAAACTATCATCTTCAACAAACCTCACCACAATCTTGCTACATACCAAAATTAAGGTTTGAAATTCTCTGTGTTGCCGGTAAATAATGGGAGAAACAGAGACAGCTGGGGAACCAGCCCATCCAGATAAACACAAGTTTCAGAATGGCAGAATTGTAATGGCCAAAAAAACAGTTCGCTTTGGGGAGGTGCTTGTTTCGTACTTCAGCAGGCTAATGTCCGACTCTTTATTACCTCTCAATAATATACAGCTTAAACCAAGGACGAAGAAAGCAGAGCTGTAGCACAGAACAACACCAATAGTGACCATGTCTTGTCAAAAAAAAAAAAAAAAAAAAAAAAAAATTATCGGAGTTCTTAATAAAAACTTAATGCTACAACCATTTCAACAAAACTGTACAGAAAAGAGAAGTGGACAGCAAAATGGATATCGGTGATCTCAATGTCTTGTTGAACAATCATAATATATGGTAATGATGAAAATTGAAAAGTCAAATTTTTGATAATAACTTATAAGAGTCCCTAGAAGTCTAATTGACACAACTCTGAAGTAAACAGCAGTCTATACTCCATATATGTCCAGTTAAAATCTAAACGTTTGTCACGCGTAAGAGATGTAATAACAAGCCAGAATCGGGGAGGCTGGGGGGAGGGGGGCAATCAGAACTTATTCAACTTTTGACAAAAAATGTACAGGTCTAAACGGAACTGGATGGAAGATGAGTAGAAAAATTCAACAACTTCAGAGCCTTGTCCCTAAAGAATTTGTGGTCAGGTAACAAGAAATCCATTATTAAGATAAAAGTAGGATGTTAGCTGCCAATTTTCAAATTAAGAACCTAAACATTGAATGCCAAGTTTAACAAAATGACCTGATTTTTTTCACTTGCAACTTGAGAAGCTCATCTAACTTGTTGCCGCTCTTTGATAATTCACAAGGTTTTCTTTTTATTATTCACAAGGTTGCATATAAGCAAACTGCCCATCTATGATTACCAGACAGTATTGTTAATGTAGAGGAACTCGTCTCAAAGTAATTAGACACTTACCTTTCAGAAATTACTACTACAATTGGGAAATAAAAATTACTGTGCTTACCACGAAATTCACAAGTCATAAATTGGTCGTAACATTGATTAGTCAGGAACTTGTTATCCCATGAAAAGGCAGGATCACCAAAAAATTCGGAGTCTCGAGGGGAGAGGGGGCAGGGGGGGGGGCAAACTCAAGGGAACCCAAGGGCCAAGCAGTAATCTCAAACTAACAAGACCTGGATATATGAAATTATGAATACAGATAGCAGAATGACAAACTAAGAACCGTAATTTCAGAAATTGGCAAAACTAGCTCTAAAAGAACATATTTTTTTTAACAATTCCACCAAAAGAATATAGTCATTATTAATTGGCCAATCCCTCAAAGGCTCCCGGATAAGGGCAAAAGAGTATACAGTAGTGCTCAACTGAGTGTTCCCAACAAAAATTACTTTTAGGATCAGGATAAAAAGATGAATTATTCAACTGGGATACATCAAGATGAACTATTTAATATCCAGTTATACTGCACTTGAATTTAATTTATGCCGGGTTTATTAGGATCATCAATTATGGACAGGGAAATAGGAGGAAAGTATACAAAAGGGGAACCTGGCAACAGTGCAGAATAACAGATTGTGGTAGACTGGTAGGCAAAATTTTCATCGAATGAGCACGCAACTATATATTATGAAAGTCATACCTAAAGGGAGGACAGGATAGCAACAGGTCAAAAAAATAAACAGCATGCTACACAGAGGAGGATGAGGACCAAAATTTGACCAGAATATCAATTTCGATGCTCCCTTCTCAGACCCAAGTTAATGCGCCAGGCCAAGTCATGTTGTACGATAGCACTCCCTTTTTCTTTGCAATGAAGGTTAGAGCCTAAGAGGGAAAACGAACAGCAGCATTCTTGATGAGGGAATATATTGCAAATCTATCAGCATCGGTTTCCCGCTTTCTGAAGGTTTCAAGTCTGGAAAGAAACAAAACAAACATAAATTATTGTGTCGAAAGGAAACCAAAGAAACATTGGATCGCATAATCATATACTCCACAAATAATGCTCACAAGAAACTTTCAAATTCAGACAGGTTAAAGCACTATGAATAAGCAAACAGGACAACGATAATGTGAAGCCATGAGTGCACTTGCAATAAATGGCATTACACCCCGTAGAAAAAAAAAAAAAGGAGGGGGGGGGAAGGAGGGAGAAATGGGCATCATCACTCATCAGGCAGAAGAAAAAGGATTACCTCTATTCTACTAAATGAAATTGTTGGCAGTAAGAAGTTGAGAGATTATAAGGCCCCAAGTGACAGCTTTCATTGAGAAAGATCCTACGTATATGCAAGTAGCCAAGTAGGCGCAGAAGCTCATTCATATCATAGTAGCTGCATTCTTGTTTAGAGCAATATATTGCAAATCTATCAGTCAATTCTCCTGGTTCTTGAGTACTCTCTGGAAGGTTACAACAGCAAACACATATATAGTCAGGTAGGTACAACAAAGAACAGCACAGCTGAAACGGTAATCAATATACACATGCCTACCAAGAAGCTGTCAGAAACCTGGAGCTAGAGGCGTTACGAAATAAAGTAGAAAGGGGACAGCTAGAAAGTTCATTATCATCATAAGCATCCCCCTCCCCCCCCCCCCCCCAAAAAAAAAAAAAAAAACCAAAGAAAAGAAAAGAAGAATCAACAGACAAGAGGTAGAGTTACCTCTAATCACATCAGAAAGGAGATCACTTGGCAGTGAGAAGCTGAGAAATTTGGAGGCCTCGACTGAAAGCATCATTGAAGAGGATCCGAGTCTGCATTGACTGGAATCCAGGCATCCAAGACAACAACGCCACGGGAGCCATCACGATAATGCCAAATAACAAATCATATATCCGAGCCAGCGAAACCACAGTCTCCCACAACAATGTAGTTTGCAGAAAGGGACGAAGCACCTGTGCAATTAATATAATGCCCCAGCCTGTTGGGATGAACGCCATTAGACTAGTAAAGAGATCAAGAACCACAAGCTCCGTGAACTTCAACAGAACAATAGTCACCACTACAGTAACCGATATGACAGAGGTTTGAATCAGCCGGTAGTAGATATGTTTGGTAGCAGCAAATCTGTCCCGAGCATATGCTATAATTACATAGATTCCAACAAGCACGAAGAAAGAGACCCAAGAGAGCAAATATACAGCAATACTCTTCTTCCCAGAAGCGATCTTCAACTGGTACACAATACCATACTGGAAAAAGAAGTACCTCAGATCGAGAATTATTTCCAACAACTTCCCCCACAAACCAGTAGTTTTAAGATGTTCCTGCTCTTCATACCACCAAGTCTCCCAACTCCGATCTGCCTTAGTGGAAACTCCACTGCCATACCATATCCAGGTTATGAAGTCCTCAAAATCATACACAGTCTTCAACCAATCAAAGCCAGAAGGATTGAAAACAAACGGTGCCATAATCCATGAAACTACAAGGAACCAGCTAGAGATTGAAAAGGCTATGTACACAAACGTACCCTTGGCCAACGGACTATGAGACGCATAGACAACTAAAATCACCCCAAGCTCAATACCCTTAACAAAATGGCTGCGGGAATAAAGCCTGTAATTCTCAGCAAATTTTTTATGTTCCACAACAAATCCACGTCCAGTGGCTCGGTATTTGGCACCCCCATGGAGGATTGTCCGGCCAAAATAATGGCATCGTGTTCCCAAGGAGAAAGTGAAGAACAAAGATGCAAGCTGCAGCTGCATTTTTAAAAAATCCCAGACTGCTGGAAGAAAACCATGTTCAAGAGAATTCTCCACAATCATCGGTAGAGCTGTGAACATACCAATTTGAATGACAAACTGCTGGTTCACAATAGCACCTAAAGCCGCATTACTGCTGCTATTTTTCATGGCAGCCTTCTCAACACCACTGAGAGCAAGATAAAGGCGGCCCCACAAAAATGTATAAACAGATAGCACTACCATCATGGTGTTAAAATAGAATCCAACAGTGGTGTAAAAGACAGAAAGCATGCGAAAGAAATCAAGCCTGTGGCCCAACCTGTACACATCCCTGCTCAGAAGTTGCTCACCATTGCCACTAGCCACTTTGGCTTCAAACATGGCTATCTGATTCAGTCCTACATCCCTCCCTTTACCCACCTGTACGTACTCGTGATGGGTCACATTGCCACCTCGAAGAGTACAGTTAAACCCTGCAAAGATATCCTCACTCAAGTTAATCAGTTTAGAGGCTTTGCTAACTCCACCGCGAGTAAGAAACCAGAACCTATCAAATACATCAGGGTGACCGTAGTGCATCCGCACCTTCAGAGGATTTGCCAGAACACGCTGACCTAGCGTGACAAAACTCGTCTCCTGAGCAGACATAAACCAAGCAAGGGACGAGACAGAACCAGTGAAGATGTTTTCTCGAACACCAAGAATGGTAGGCTTCCTGATACCGTAGTACTTGTCAAATTCTTCCAAAAGATTCCTGATTTTGAGAGCTTCCTCGAAGTAATTGTCTTGATTCATGTCAATTGTCTGCAAAGCGTCACCTCGTGTAAAAATAATAGCATGATTCTGGTTCTCTGGCTTTCCTTCGCCAAGCTTGATGGGACCAGGCAACTGGACCCTGTATATCTCCACTTCCTGCTGCAATTGTTGATCATACTTCACAAGAACAGAATAATACTCCACCTCGTCCCTTCCAATGTGTACCTCATCGACATAAGCAACTCGAAGAGCCTCGTTCTTTTTCAGCAGATACAAGATTTCCTCAGCACGCGAGTCCCCTGCCATTTTGTGAATCCCATACACCTGACAGGCTATCACATAAGTGAACTTCATCATAGCATTCCCAAACTCATGCCCTTTGTACAAAAGGGTCACCCCACTCGCAGCTCTGGAGAGATTGCGTGAAGATGGAACTCGCATTGACCCTAAACGCTCCCAATTGTTACTTTGAGTCAATGTACCATATGAAGCAATTTGTTGGCAACCCGCCCTTATATCCATTTCAGAGGCTGAGTCCAAAAAGGCGAGCATCTTCAAAGCCCTGTAATAATACATCATCCCCCTTACAGTACGGGAGAGAGTCTGGCCTCGATAGGACGCCCATAGGCGCAGATCCCTCACCTTTGTTGTCCAAATCTCTCTTTCATCTTCCAAACCTTCCCTCCTCATCCGCTCTAGGAAGTTCTGCCACTCGTCCTCATATATCTTTTGCAAATAAAACAAGATGGAGATACCATCCTCATTAGGAGATTGCAGCTTGCTGGTTCCGTAGATTACATCTTCGTCATAGTAAGGGGTCATTACAGTGAAGGACATCATCTTCTCCACCTGGGGAGCACGAGGCATGTTCATAAACAAAGAGTTACTGAAGAACGCAATGCGCCTTCGTGCCTCCCGATTACTAGGCACATTATGCATAGAGTCCCTAGAAGTAAGAATTGTATACAATCGCCGCAGCTGCCGGAAAAAGAACACGTCCTCTGCATCAGGGAGTTCAATAGCATCCTCAAAAAGATTCCCTGCATCTGTAGCAGGGTTTTGTAGCGCCAGACCTTCCTCCCTCAAAGTCGCCATTGTCCTCTTCTGTACCGCGAATCCCCGAATACAAAGCTCATATAACGTCTGCAACACATTAATCACCCCATCAGTATCCTTCTCAACCCTAAGCACGAGCTCAACAAGAGTCACCAGTTTCTTGTGAATCTGTGGCAGCAATTTTAACTTGTAGAACGCAGTTAAGTTCCCAAGGGAAATATAATGATCCATCTCCAGAAAAAATCTAGTGATAATGGCATGCTCCTCAGAACCAAATTTGAGAACATGATTCAGCAGCAGATACTTGACACTATCATAGGCTTCAATGATCGAACATCGCCTGTACTCACTCTTGCATATCTTTGACCAGAGCCACCTGTCTGATGCAGTTGCTAACTCTTCAGCCTGGCTGACAGAGAGAAGCAGCTCATTGGAAAGCAGAATGCACGGCCAGCGAATAACTCTGATACCCCAACAGTTGGGTGGGAGCTCCATAAGTTCTACTTCCTGGTCGCTAACAAGATCTTCCTCCCTCATGCTCACCAATATCTCATTCCACAACAAGGCGAAACGTGTTGCCTCCACCTGACTAGACTCTATCTTATTGTAAGCTTGCCCAAGCCCATACCGTAGCCTTACCCTCTTAACAGCATCCCTCAACTTGTTCACTACGGTCATCACAGGCACATTAGGGAGCTGCTCCTCAGGCATGATATTGAACTGCATTGCACTAGCAAAGAATTGAAACCTCAACCTCAACTGCCATATATTCCTAATTTCGCCCAAATGCGAAAACAACCCAACATAAGCACCCACAACAGAGGAAAACACAGAATACCATATCTGCAAATCTACCAGATATATAACAATCACAGGAATCCACATCAAAACAACAGCAATCCTATTGGTATTGTTGAAAAACTCATGCCAATTATAAGTCACATTCTTCATTTTCAAAAGCGCCCTAGTCGGCTCTATCAAGGGCTTAATCTGAAGAAAGTAACTAAACGAAAATTTCGAAACCAAAACCACAACCCAAAACAAAGTATACTTGATATTATTTACCAAACCTTCTCTCACAGCTCGGCCAACGAAAATCCTGGTATGAAACCACCAAGTGAGCCAGTAAAACAACGGGAAATTCGCCCCTTCAATCAAATTCCTAACCCAAGGAATAATGAACAACACAATCGACAGCAACTCGGGTACAACAAACACGAAAACCGCCTTCAAAAACACCATAATTTGATCATACGAGCTCCCCCGCCATTTCCCACGGTCATTCCTATTCTTGTGAATCCAAATTCTAGCATAAAAAACCGAAAACACAACAATCCAAGCAATTGCCACCATTGATTTCAACACCATTCTCACCCCAATCCACCAAGTCTCTCTCCCAATCAGACTGTACTGCATTCCGGCGTCGAGAATCGACTGAATTAACCGCAACCCCGCCCACGTTATAAACACCGTCAGCAGCTTCACCTGCACGTCTCTTTTCACAACAGCGTCCCATGGAAACTTCTCCCCCTCGGCCGCCACAATCACCATTGCCTGCAACATCAAAATCAACAGAACCCAAACCCTATCAAAGCTCCGGAACACATTCCAAAACGACCGTTGCTCCACATACCCGGTTTTCCCAACCCGAACCGCCTTTCGGGCGGAGGAGAAGTAGTTACTGCTCAAATCCAACGGCCACTTCAAAGACTTGAAACACCGCTTACTCCAGAAATACTCATTCAAATCGTCATAGTTACGCCACGCCGAGTGGGGCTTACTCCCGCCTTTACTCCCGGCGACCTCCACCTTGATTGTATCGTACAGCGGCCTGACGACTGTGTTTAAGAAAGCATTCTCGCCGATTGTCGACGGAACGTACGGCCGGCCGGTGTCCCTGTCGTGGTAATCGTCAAGAATAAGATTCAGTTCGTGGCAGAGGTGGTGGAACAAGTAACACAAACACTCCGGCATGAAGCGGATGTTTGCCGCCTCTCCCCAAATTAGCAGGTACAGCGAAATGTAAAGGAGTTCACGGCGGAGCTCGTCGGTGTTGCGGCGCGTGAGGTGCGTCTTTAATTTATTCCGCTTTCCGATAAAGGAACACCACGAGGTGTAGTTAGAAAGAAGCTTCTTCCGGAATTTTCTAACCAGGTTGAAGTCCAAGACGGCGGCGTTTTGCGGCGGCGGAGTGAGGCGCATTTGAGAGTTGGACAAGTGGAGGACGAGGTGTTCGCGCGTGTTACGCACGTTATCGGCTTGGAAGCCGAAGAAGAGGCCAAGCCAGTCAAGGAGGTCATAGTTATCGTGCCACGTGTGAAACGGCGGCTTTCGGAGGTCTTCTATGAAGCGTAAAGCAGAAGCTGCGGCGCGTACTTCGGGGTATCGGGTGGAAGGGTGGTCTGTTAGGAGGTCATGGATGGGGATTATGTTGAAGGCCTTGTATCCTGGTGGTAGAGGCTGTTGGTGAGGTTGCGCGTGAGGGAATGAGGGGGCGCGCGTGGCGGCGGCGCGTTGCCGAAGATTCATTTTTCAAAGGTGATTTGAAATGGATTTTTTAATTTACTACATGCGTAATGAATCAATTTGTTTTTTTTTTTTTTTTTTTTTTTTCTAGGGCGTTTTTTTTGTTCGGGAGAGAGTGGGAGGAAGTGAGGCGAAAGACTGAAGATTGACTGTGTAGGACGTGGAAGTGAGGAGAGAGGTAGAGTGAATGTCGTTGGGATTTTTTTGGCTGCGGCGTGCGTGGGTTGGAGAGAGGAGAGGCTAGGGGAGTTCAAAGTAGATATGTTCTGTTTCTTTTGTTTGGTAGTCAAGGAATATGACTTGTTTATTCATAGCATTCAATTGTTTCAAGAAAATAATTATGGTTTTTTGGTTTCTCTATCTAACGTTACCTTTTGGGATATGTGGAGTAAATTTGAATTAGGATGTTTTAGGACGGAATTTTATTGGATTTATGACATTTGGTTTAATACAAGGGTTTCTTAATCAATCATCGCACCTTTCTTACTCAGACACTCAGCCTAGTCACTCCCCTTTATTGTCGATAGCCCTCTAGGCTCTAGTACATATCACGGACTGGTTTCGTTAACTTGTTCTATTGTCTTAACAAATATCGTGCACCTCACTTTTCTTTAACCTTGTACAAAACTCATTATTTGATTTGTATATATGGTGGGGGTAAAGTATAAAGTGATCAACATATTCGCCTTAGATGGTTAGCACGAGTGGTGTGTAGATATTAGAGATGGAGGAATACTATAGGCACTCTGAGATAATATAAACACACCTAATTGCAAGATGGTTACACTACCGACTAAGGTCATTAACGTTTTGAGAATGACAAATATATTTGTTAACATCTTTGTTTATTATAAGATGATGGACAATTTTTTTTTTAGAACAACAAAAGGAGGACGCAAACAAATTTCAATATGTTTACGCAAATGATAATTAATGGATGATGAAACTAATCACACTTTTTGAGATGATGAAACAACCAATAAAAAGATGGCATAAACAATTTTAGAGTATGATTACGCAATTGACATGCTACGTAAAGGAGGTGGATGACCCTTTTTGCTTTCTTTTTCGCACAAGTTATACCGTTTTTCTCAAACAAATTTTAACTATAGAACTCGGACTTTGCAATGTTGGGGTTGCCCAGAATCTTTATGGGCTCAACTTCGCAAATTAATTGAATTCTGTTACTTAGGGGATAATACGGTACACTATATAGTAAAACACAAATTCTCATAAAAACGTTTTCTTTTTAGTATTAAAAATTTGAGATTCTAACAAGTTCTGATGCATTGATAGTAGATTTTGACTTGTACAATTGTACTTATTCCTTAAATTATTCCAATTGCTGTTATTTGAAAAAATTGTGTCTTCTTTGGTCCTCATTCCCTTTCCTCATGGACTAAACCAACCCTACCGGACCGAATGAGTTTCACTACTGTCACTAATTTTTCAAGTTTGGTATACGGTTCAGCCAGTTCTGGAACGATGCTTAGCCCTAGTTGGTGATGAGAGCTCCATAGACTATGGAAGTGAAGGTGTGCATGCATGCTCAGATGCTCTATGAGTATGACTAATTATAATTTGAGAAACAAATGTATGGCAGAACCAAGAAAGGTCAGAGTTAAGAGGAGAGATTTACCTCTTATTCCATTACAATCGATTTTATTAGCAGCAAGAAGCTGAGAGATTATAAGGCCCCAAGTGACAGCTTCATCCAAAAGGATTCTTCGTATATGCAAGTACGCGCAGCAGCCAGCAGGCCAAGTCACGTCATCCAAAGAACTACAGCAGCTGCATTCTTGATCTGAGCAATATTTTGAATCTATCCGCGTCAATAACAACAAATACGGATACACTAAGGTACTCAGGTGAGCAGGACAAAGAACAGCCCAATCGAAACTCTAATCAATTTAGACATATCACCAATATGCAAAAATCTGTAACGGAATTTTTGGGAACGGCAATTTTGGAAGCATCAATTCACAAAGAACTCACCTGACAAAATGGAGAATACAAGAAGTAAAGTATCATGGACAATTGGACATGCATCCAGCGAAAAACTATCGTGACATGATATCTGAGCTCAGTGTGACTGTCACATAGTTGCAAATACGACAACTCAAACAAGTCATACATCCTGCATTTCCAGCATACACCTCACTGAAATCCACTGCAAGCCTGAAAACTATCACTGCTTACAGTTGCAGCATTATCTGCTCAAAAATCTGTTCCTGTATGAAAATGTAACCACGGACAACAGCATTCATCAGTAGAGAACCTAATGTGATTCAGCATTTGCTAATTTTCCAATTTGCTAGACTTACTCCTTGTTGCCAAACATTTCAGAAGAGGAGCAGAATATATCACTGGTTGAGGCTAAGCAAGCACTATACTTGAATTTCTTCAGGCTGACAATCAGGAAATACACCCATCTTCAGACCAACTAACTATTCAGCACTAATGGCATCCATAAGCAGAAATGCACAACAATAGAGACAGGTTTCAAAAACTGAAGTATTGTACTAGCTACCATCTTGAGAGAAGATTTAAATTACTTCACGTTATTATTTCAAGCTACTTCTATATAAATCTCAAGTAAGTACACTCGTCGAAATTTATAGCCAAATATGGAAAGAACTCTCAGATCACAAATTATCTGGACAAGAAAAGAGAAGTCACTCGCATGCTCTGGATTTGATTACACTATTACAGAGAAAACAGGTTTATGAATAATAAGACTTGTTACCTTGTTATGCCTAACACGATATGCTCCGAGTGCTCTTGCAATACCCTCAGAGAGATGCGTGGAAGTATCCGCAATCATATCCATGATGATAAACACTTGCCACACAGATATATGATCTCTTAGCTACTTAGAGCTAGTGCAGGAACAATTAGGAATAATTCTTCAATCAAACAAACACAAAAGCACTTCCTTGGTAACAAATAATCAGCTTCTCTACATCAGTAAGCTCAAAAAAATTTTAAATTAGGGCCAGTTTGTCGGTGCTAAACGAAATACTTAGCCATAAATCTTCAATGCATCAAGAAATATCGATTTAACATGTTCTTCCCAGAACCGTGGTACCAGAATTGAACTGCCTTGTATCTTAGAACCAATAAATCCTCAATGCACCATTTAGGAAGTTAGCACTACATGCTGAGATGACTAATAGGCAAAAGCAAACTATCATCTTGAACAAACCTCAACACAATATTTGCAATGTGCCAAAATCAAGGCTGGGCTCATAATTTCCTGAGTCCTGCCTGTAAATTAATGGGAGAAAGTCACAGAAACAGCTGGGGAACAAGCCCATCCGGATAAACACAAGCTGCAAAAGGGGAGTTTCTACTAATTTAAGCTGCCCAAAGGCAGAAATGTAAAAGTCGAAATATAGTTTGCTTTGTGGAGATGCTTAAAAAAAGGGCAGAGCTGTAGCACACAAGGAACACTGGATAACCAATAGTAACAACAATTTAAAGTTCTTAACAAAAACTCAATGCTACTAATGCATCTTAATTCCACTGTACAGAAATAAATAGGAAGACGCTCTTGGCTTTGACAAGGTCGTGTTCAACAGTTCCAAGTATATGGTAAAGATGGAAAACCAAACTTCTTATACATCATAGCAGCCCACCTTACGTAACAACCGAACTAAATGCAGTCAAGAAACCAAATCAAAACTAAACCACTGTCACAGGTAAGGGATGCAAGCACAAGCCAAAACCCCGGTGTGGGGGGGGGGTGCCAATTTGACTACAGGATGCAACTTCTGAACAGGTATACATTTAAAAGTGATCCCTACTTCACCAGTAAAGGGAACTGGACAGAAGATGAGTTCATTTTCGTGTTAACTTAAATCGCCCACAAATTAGGTATAGTCATTCAATCTAAAGGGGGGGGGGGGGGGGGGAGAAAATACTCTTGTTTGTCTAACAACACATTGAGATAATCCACACCGTTCTAAGAAGAAACAACTAAAGAGCCTCGTCCCAGAAGAGTATGTGGTCAGGTAATGTTAAACCAATATAAAGAACAGATGCTTGTCAAATTTGAATGATGAGTTAAACCAGATTATCTGAACTTTACATGCAACCAAATGAGAAACTTGTCAAACTCCAAACTGTTTGGTGAGTCACAAAGTTGTACGTATCAATGGAGTAAAAGGACCATTTGTCGCCCTCAAAAGAAAAAAAAAAAAAAAAGGATCATCTGTCATTGACTAGAGTGTATTTTTCGTGAAAGGACATCGTCTTAAAATAATTGGTCACTAACCATTTAGACAATACTATAATGAAGAAAATGTTCACAATGCTTTACCATGAAATTAACATGACGTAAAATGTTCACGACATCAATTAGTTAAGGAGTTGTATTGAATGTAGCAGAACATCCGGTCTTAGGAAAGAGAAGGGAGGGTAGAGGAGGGGGACATCTCAACAGCAATCTCAAATTAACAAGAGCTGAATCAATGAACCCAATCAGCAGAATGACAAAATATTGAAAAAAAAAAAAAAAAAAAAAAAAAGATGGTAATTTCACATATTTCGGCAACTCTGGCACTAGAAAGACCTGGAAGGCTGAAATAACATATATACTCCCTATAATTGTAGCTTTTGACAACCTACCAAAAAAAACTTTTAATTAGGATCAGAATATCATATACTAGTAGAGAAGCAAGCAAGGTATAGCTGGGGTACATGTACATCCATGCAATTTCATAGCAAGATGAACTATTTAACACTCATTGCACTTGAATTTCTCTGCCTCATTTATTAGGATCAGCAATCATGGGCAAGGAAATGAAAAGGAAGGTATGCAAAGGGAGAACCTGGTAAAAGTATAGAATAACAAATTGTAACAAACCAAAATTCTCCCCGAATCTGTACATAACTAAATAACATAAAAAGTCATAAAGGAATGAAACTAGTATAAAAGTATACCAACAGGTCAAAAAAATCAAACAGCATGTCCCTGCACAGAGGAAGATGAGGTCAAGATGATCAGAATACCAACTAAGCTGCTCCATTCTCAGATGCAAGTTAGGAAAAGAAAATAGAAAAGATAAAGAAAACAACAGAGCCATCAACAGATAGGAGGTAAAGAGTTACCTCTATTCACATCAGAAAGGAGATCACTTGGCAGTGAGAAGCTGAGAAATCTGAAGGCCCCGACTGAAAGCGTCATTGAAGAGCATTCGAGTCTGCATTGACTGGAATCCAGGCATCCAAGACAAAAACGCCACTGGGGCCATAACCATGAGGCCAAATAATAAATCATACAGCCGAGCAACGGAAACTACGGTTTCCCACAACAATGTAGTTTGCACAATGGGACGGAGCACCTGTGCAATTAATAAAATACCCCAGCCTGTCGGGATGAATGCCATTAGACTAACTAAGATATCAGAAACCACAAGCTCTGTGAATTTCAACAGAATGATAGTCACTCCTACAATAACTGATGTGACATAGCACTGAATCAGCCTGTAGTAGACATGTTGGGTTGCAGCAAATCTGTCCCGCGCATATGCTAAAATTACATATATTCCAACTAGCACGGAGAAGAAGACCCAAGAGAGCAAATACACAGAAATACTCGTCCTCCCAGAAGCAATCTTCAGCTGGTATACAATAGCATACTGGAAAAAGAAGTATCTAAGATCAAGAATTATTTCCAGTAACTTCCCCCACAAACCAGTAGTTTTAAGATGTTCCTGCTCTTCATACCACCAGGTCTCCCAACTCTTGTCTGCTTTAGTGGCAACTCCGGTATCGTACCATAACCAGGTTATGAAATCCTCAAAATCATACACAGTCTTCAACCAATCAAAGCCAGAAGGATTGAAGACAAATGGTGCCATTATCCATGAAACTACAAGGAACCAGCTGGAGATTGAAAAGGCTATGTACACAAATGTACCCTTGGCCAGCGGACTATGAAAGGCATAGACGACTAAAATCACCCCAAGTTCAATACCCTTAACAAAATGGCTGCGGGAATATAGTCTGTAGTTCTCCGCAAATTTTTTATGCTGAACAACAAACCCACGTCCAGTGGATCGGTACTTGGCACCGCCATGAAGGATTGTTCGGCCAAAATAATGAGATCGTGTTCCCAAGGAGAAAGTGAAAAACAATGATGCAAGCTGCAGTTGCATTTTTATAAACTCCCCAACTGCTGAAATGAAACCATATTCAAGAGAATTCTCCACAATCATTGGTAAAGCAGTGAGCATGCCTAGTTGGATGACAAACTGCTGGTTCACAATAGCACCTAATGCCGCATTGTTACTGCTATTTTTCATGGCAGCCTTCTCAACACCACTGAGAGCAAGATATAGGCGGCCCCACAAAAATGTATAAGCTGATATCACTACCATCATGGTGTTAAAATAGTGTCCAACACTGGTGTAAAAGAGAGAGAGCATGCGAAAGAAATCCAGCCTGTGGCCCAACCTGTACACATCCCTACTCAGAAGTTGCTCGCCATTGCCACCAGCCACTTTGGCTTCAAACATGGCAATCTGATTTAGTCCTACATCCCTGCCTTTACCCACCTGTATGTACTCATGGTGGGTCACATTGCCACCTCGAAGAGTACAGTTAAACCCTGCAAAGATATCCTCACTCAAGTTAATCAGTTTGGAGGCTTTGCTGACTCCACCGCGAGTAAGAAACCAGAACCTGTCAAATACATCAGGGTGACCGTAGTGCATCCGCACTTTCAGAGGGTTTGCCAGCACACGCTGACCCAGGGTGACAAAGCTCATTTCCTGAGAGGACATAAACCAAGCAAGGGACGAGACAGAACCAGTGAAGATGTATTCTCGAACCCCAAGAATGGTTGGCTTCCGGATACCATAGTTCTTGTCGAATTCTTCCAAAAGATTCCTCATCTTGAGAGCTTCCTCAAAGTAATTGTCTTGATTCATGTCAATTGTCTGTAAAGCATCACCACGGGTAAAAATAATAGCATGATTCTGGTTCTCTGGCTTTCCTTCGCCAAGCTTGATGGGACCAGGCAACTGAACCCTGTAAATCTCCACTTCCTGCTGAAACTGTTGATCATACTTCACAAGAACAGAATAATACTCCACCTCGTCTCTCCCAATGTGTTTCTCATCGACATAAGCAACTCGAAGAGCCTCATTTTCTTTCATCAGATACAAGATTTCCTCAGCACGCGAGTCCCCTGCTATTTTATGAATCCCATACAACTGACACGCTACCACATAAGAGAACTTCATCATAGCATTCCCAAACTCATGACCTTTGTACAAAAGGCTCACACCACTTGCAGCTCCCGAGACATTGCGTGAAGATGAAGCTCCCGAGACACTTCGTGCGGATGCAGCTCGCGTTGAACCTAAACGGTTCCAATTGTTACTTTGAGTCAATGAACCATATGAAGCAATTTCTAGGCAACCTGAGCTTATCTCTTGTTTAGAGGCTGAGTCCAAAAAGGCGAGCATCATCAGTGCCCTAGAATAATACATCATCCCCCTTACAGTACGGGAGAGAGTCTGGCCTCGATAGGACGCCCATATGCGCAGATCCCTCACCTTAGTTGTCCAAATTTCTCTTTCATCTTCCAAACCCTCCCTCCTCATCCGCTCTATGAAGTTCTGCCACTCGTCCTCATATATCGTTTGCAAGTAATACAAGACGGAGATACCATCCTCATTTGAAGATTTTAGCTTTCTTTTTAGGTAGATTACATCTTCGTCATAGTAAGGGGTTAATACAGTGAAGGCCATCATTTTATCCACCTGCGGAGCACGAGGAATGTTCATGAACAATGAGTTACTAAAGAATGCAATGCGTCTTCGTGCCTCTTGATTAATAGGCACATTATGCATAGATTCCGTAGAAGTAAGAATTGTATACACACGCCGTAGCTGCCGGATAAAGAACACGTCATCTGCATCAGGAAGTTTGACGGCATTCTCAAAAAGATTCCGTGCAACTCTAGCAGGGTTTTGACGCACCAGACCTTGCTCCCTCAAAGTCTCCAATGTCCTCTCCTTAGCAGGGAATCTACGAATACAAAGCTCATATAACGCCTGCAACGCATTAATCACCGCATCTACATCCTTCTCAACTCTCAGCAAAAGCTCAATAAGAGTGGCCAGTTTCCTCTGAATTTCTGGTAGCAATTTCAAGTTATAGAATACAGTGAAGTACTGATATGATATATAATACTCCATCTCAAAGAAAAATCTACTGACAATAGAATGCTCCTCAGAACGAGTTTTCACAACATGTTCTAGCAGCAAATACTTGACACTATCATAGGCCTCAATGATCGAGCATCTCCTGTACTCACTCTTGCATATCTTTAACCAGAGCGACCTGTCCAATGGTTTTTCCCACTTTTCGGCCAGGCTGACAGAGAGAAGCAGCTCATTGCAAAGCAGAACACACGGCCAGCGCATAACTCTGATACCCCAACAGTTAGGGGGGAGCTCCATAAGCTCAACTTCCTGGTCGCTAATAAGATCTTCTTCCCTCATGCTGAGCAATATCTCATTCCACAACAAGGCAAAACGCATGGCCTCCACCTTGTTGGACTCTATCTCACTGTAAGCTTGTGCAAGTCCATAGCGCAGTCTCACCCTCTTCACAGCATCCCTTAGCTTCTTCACTAAGGTCATCCCGGCCACAGGGAGCTGCCTCTCAGGCATGATATTGAACTGCACTGCACTAGCAAAGAACTTAAACCTCAACCTCAACTGCCATATATTCCGTATTTCTCCCAAATGCGACACCAACCCAACATAAGCACCCACAGCAGAGGATAACACAGAATACCATATCTGCAAATCTACCAGATAAATAACAATCACAGGAATCCACAACAAAACAACTGCAATCCTATTGGTTTTACTATTGAAAAACTCGTGCCAATTATAACTCACACTCTTCATTTTCAGAAGCACCCTAGTCGGTTCTATTAAGGGCTTGATCTGAAGAAAGTAACTAAACAAAAATTTCGAAACCAAAACCAAAACCCAAAACAAACTATACTTGATGTTACTAAGCAAACCTTCTCTCATACCTCGGCCAACGAAGATCCTGGTATGGAACCACCAAGTGAGCCAGTAAAACAACGGGAAATCCGCCCCATCAATCAAATTCCTAAACCAGGGAATGATGAACAACACAATTGACAGCATCTCCGGGACAACAAACACGAAAACCGCCTTCAGAAACACCATGATCTGATCATAGGACTCCAAATCCTTACTCCTACGACTCCAAATTCTAGCATAGAAAATCGACAACACGACAATCCAAGCAATTGCCACCATTGATTTCAACACCATTCTCACCCCGATCCACCAAGTCTCTCTCCCAATCAGACTGTACTGCATCCCTGCGTCAAGAATTGACTGAATCAACCGCAGCCCCGCCCACGTTATAAACACCGTCAGGAGCTTCACCTGCACGTCTCCTCTCTCCACCGCTTGCCAGGGATATTTCGTACCCTCGGCCGCGACAATCACCATCGCCTGCAACATCAGTATCAACAGAACCCAAACCCTATCAAAGCTCCGGAAAACATTCCAGAACGACCGCTGCTCCACATACCCGGTCTTCCCGACCCGAACCGCCTTTCGGGCGGAGGAGAAGTAATTGCTCCTCAAATCCAACGGCCACTTCAACGACTTAAAACACCGCTTACTCCAGAAATACTCGTTCAAATCGTCATAGTTACGCCACGCCGAGTGCGGCTTACTGCCGCCTTTGCTGGCGGCGACCTCCTCTTTAATTGAATCGTAGAGCGGCCGGACCACCGTGTTGAGGAACGCGTTATCGCCAATCGTCGACGGAATGTACGGCTGACCGGTCTCCCTGTCGTGGTAATCGTCAAGAATAAGATTCAGCTCGTGGCAGAGGTGGTGGAACAAGTAGCATAAACACTCCGGCATGAAGCGGAGGTTCGCCGCCTCCCCCCAAATTAGGAGGTAAAGCGAAATGTAGAGGAGTTCACGGCGGTCGTCGTCGGAGTTGCGGCGGAGGAGGCGAGACTTAATCTTTAATTTGTTCCGCTTTCCGATGAAGGAGCACCACGAGGTGTAGTTAGAAAGAAGCTTTTTCCGGAATTTTCTGACCAGGTTGAAGTCCAAAACGGCGGCGTTTTGTGGCGGCGGAGTGAGGCGCATTTGAGAGTTGGACAAGTGGAGGACGAGGTGTTCGCGCGTGTTACGCACGTTATCGGCTTGGAAGCCGAAGAAGTCGCCAAGCCAGTCGAGAAGGTCATAGTTATCGTGCCACGTCTGAAACGGCGGCTTTCGGAGGTCTTCTATAAAGCGTAAAGCAGAAGCTGCTGCGTGTATCTGTGGAAATTGCGTGGAAGGGTGGTTAGGATGGAGGTGGTGAATTGGAATTATGTTGAATGGCTTGTAGCCTGGTGGTAATGGGCGTTGCTGTGGAGGCGCGTGGGCGAATGATGTGGAGCGCGTGGGGGCCGCGCGTTGCCGGAGATTCATTTGAAAGTGGATTTACAATGGGTCCCCAATCTGTTTAATTCGTTACTAAGTAAAACTGATTAGAGTAATAATGATGGTAATTAATTACCAAATGTGTTTAGCGGATTAATCTAGAAAGCAACAACTCTACCATACAAAGTATACCGTATATAACAAGATAAAACTGCGCTAGGGTTGACTAAAATGCACAACACCACAAGGGAGTACCTTGCGCATTCTATATCTGAATCATAGTTGAATTGAATCAAGTCGAGTTGATCATGGTCGAGGATAGTGTACACGAGAAATTTCCTTTTGAGTGACTACATGGATGACTGAAGATTGACTGTTTTGGACGTGAAATTGAGTAGAATGGAAGGGAAGATAGCAAG
This sequence comes from Spergularia marina, assembly GCA_963680865.1. Classification (NCBI taxonomy): domain Eukaryota; kingdom Viridiplantae; phylum Streptophyta; class Magnoliopsida; order Caryophyllales; family Caryophyllaceae; genus Spergularia; species Spergularia marina. The sequence continues at coordinate 28,059,545 of OY804546.1, forward strand.
TACTGGTATATATTTTGTTGGTAATTTTGGCTGCGGTGTGCTACTTGGAGAGTGTAAAGGTAGATTTGTTGTGTTTCTTTTTGGTTACTAGTCCATGAAATAAGACTTGTTTATATTGACCCCAAAATCAACTTAGTTGAGATTTAAGTTCCAAATAAAAAATAGGAATATACTCGTAGTTGAGATCCATAACAATAATTAGGGGTTGTTTAGTTTATCTTCCTAACATTTTTGTTACATCTTGGGATATAATATATTTGATTGAATATAGTACATAGAAGAATAGAGTTTTAATGCAAATTAATAAGATAGTTTCTAATCATAGTCTGTTTGGAATTACGCATCAACCTTTTGCTCTACATCACCTGTATGCGGTTGCGGGCAAGCACTCGCGACCATTGGTGATAGCTAGCGATACACTTAACTCTTTAGATTATAATGAATATATGAAGCTTGTGAATTTGGTATATTTTCATTGATGTGAATATGTGATACATGGAAAAGTTTTTTTTTTTTTTATGTTGAGTACCACAATATGAAAATAAACTCATCTACTTAAGGTGGATAGCTCTATAATTGATACCATTTGTCATGTCGGACTAGCACAATATGGAAATAATATACTTAATATTTATAATACAACCAATAAGAATAGTGAGGAGTGTAAACACAAAGTGGTGTATAAAGGAAATATATCATAATTTATAGGCATTGGGCCTTGAGCAATAAATAATATATTATTATTAGACTAAATTGTATGATGAACTCTCTTTCACTATCAAGTAACCTCACTAACGTAACTGATGAAGTGATGATGATAATCTTATATTAATACAATTAGATAGTCAATATAGACAATTACTACAAAAAAAAAAGCAAAAAAACACGAAAAGAATTACTCAACGTGTATATGATAATATGCAACTAGGATGAAAACCCGTGCGTTGCACGGGTTTCTTAATAATGATTTCTATTAGACTTGTTAAAACTAAAATTTGTAATTTATGTTTGGATATAGATTTTGTGTGGTAAAATATCTATATAATAAAAAAAAATCATATTAATCTGTGTAGTTTTTTATACATTGTATAACGTATTTGTTTTTCGAGTTAGGGGTTTGATGGTCAGTCTGACGAAAAAATATTTCAAAACAAAAATAATTCCAAAAGTGTACAATATCATAATCCAATCATTGTATTTTGAGAGATATTAACGTTAAAGGGGTGTCACGAAAGTTGAGTGACATAAAAATAAATATATATACAAAGTGACTATAAGGCTATAAATTATAGCCGGGTAAAATCTGATAAGTTTTGTTTTCATAGTAATGATTAAGATGTCTGGGAAAAAAATCCCCTTTTTTTATTCTCATAATTTCTCTTCATTTGCGTTATTTTCTTCAAATTTGTATTCAATTCCCTTCAAAATTTCTTTCCACATTCCTTGCGTCCATTAATCTCAAATATCGCAATAATTCTCATTTGTTGTTTCTTATTTATAAACTGTAACAAAAATTTAGACTTGGAGCAACTTTCTTCAAAAATAATTGTTGGTTTGTCAAGGTTTAGGAAGAACTATGAGTATGATAGTTTAAGCTTTTTTTGTTTGTTTTTTATATGAATGATAGTTTGAGTTTAGACATGCACTACAGGTTATAGTAGACAATTATTTATACAACCAATAGGTTGTTAGTGGCTAGCTATACTTTTGTAAGTCTCTTCGAAATGTTCTTTCGAATGATAAATATATCAACTAATTCTTTTGAAAAAAACAAACAAAGAAAAGCTCATGCACAAAGTACGTAGGATTATAACATATTTCGTTTAGTTCTAGTATGCTGAGTTATATATGCACTAATGCACGTAGCTAGGATAAGAACTTAGTCATGTATGTCTTGCGTTTAGTACCGTAATTGTGATTGGAAACACCTTCTACACTAACGCATAACGTACGCTAATCATAACAAATGAAGAAGGCTAATTACAATCTAACTCGAGATGAAAAATCATATTGGAACCATTTATTATCAAGAGACATGAAATTTGACGAATTCAAGATCATCACAAAGTTTCCAGATGAAAACCCACCAATCACATTTAGCAACCTTCACTTGGTTTTAGATGAATATAGTTAACATTAACTCCTAGTTAGAATGTGTATTATCGTACTATAGCAATTCTATGACATAGGACTTGGAAAACTACGTATTAGTAGGATTATTAGTAGGATTGTCTAATATAAACATTATTATTATAATATTATTATTAATAGAAGATTGTTTAATTAAAAGAGTTTCACATAAACTTGATAACTAAATAATATTATAAAATTGTCAAAACTCTCTAATAACCTCCGGTCAATGTGAGAGCTCTAAAAAAGCCTCCTTTAATAGTATAGAAGGATTGACTATAATTAAAGGAGTTTGCAATCAAACTAACAAGCTATTTTCTTATGACGAAACAATTAAATAAAGGATGACATAAACAATTTCCGATCTGATTATGCAATTGACATACGTCAAGGGACCATTTGCAATTTCTTTTTCGCCTAGAAGTCAGACCTTGAAATGTTGAGGATTGAAAATGTACCAGAGTTAACCTGTTGTAATATGCGTGAGTTAGTCTCATATTGAAAGATATGCGAGATTTTTTTGAACTATATAAACAAGTGAGCTACATCTATAGTCAATTGGGGTTAGAATAGAACATGACTTGAGAATATGTATTATGGCCTGGCTCCATGGTTGGTCTCCCCTCCCCTAACAATGACTTTTGTATGGAACGATTTACAAAATTAAGCCAAAATATATGTCAACAATATGTCGCTAGTTTTGATTTATTAGTGTCATATTTTAGCTTGCTAGCTAACAACTGTTACATACTTACATACGAATAATCAATTATATAAATGGGTGAGGGTATGGCGTAGTACGTTATTGGCTAACAACTAGCTGTTTGAGTAGCAGGTAGTTGTTTGTTCTAAAAGTAGTAGTTGGTATTAGGCTTGTTCGGTAGAAGTAGTTGTTGAGTTATTAAAACTAATAGTACATAGAAAAACAAAATAAAAATGCTAGTTTTTTTACCTTAAATATTAATTTGAGTAGCATTTTTCAAATACTATATAAAATGTTAAATGCTACCAATATTATTACTTGAATTATATCAGCCAAACAGATACACTAATAGTTTGACCTGATCAAAATGTTACATTCGACTTTTTAATGTACTACCGAATATAGCCTTTGTATCATCTTCTTGTGCGCCAATTAATTGGTGTCACAAGTACTATAAAAAAAAGCACATAATATGTGCAAATCACTGCCACTCCCTACAGCCTGTTGACTTCATAGTTACTAACTTACTATAGAAGCCATAGGTCGTGGGTACGAGTGCTGGTAATGTAATAGCAGCAGCAACAACAGAAGTACAGTGGTTACTTGAGCCATTGAGGTATTTTAAAGTACCTCCATTTTTCCAATTCCACGTGTAGTTTGCGTAGAGTTGAATTGGTGATCGTCGGCCGTTGGGGTCGAATTGATTCCGGATCAGGTTTTCTTGAGTTACATGTAGTTTTGGGTCGCTATCGGGTTATAGTTGGGTCTCGTTACGTATGGTCATTTATGTGCATCATTTCTATTTTGCACATGTTACAATAGAGCACATTGTTCGCGTTAATAATACAGTCTCTAATTGTCGATAACCGACAATCACCATAGAATCATTGCTAATTAAGTGGTTCTTAATTTTCAATACAATATTTTAACAAAAGAATAGAATAAAGTATAATAATTCCATTTTATATGATGTACTTCAATTTGAGATATATTAAACCATCAAATAATCATATCTCGGAAAATGAAAGATTGAGAACAATAGATTAAACCGTCAAATAAAACAATAGAGGTGGTAGTATTTTACTCCGTAATCCGTATATATTTATGTTTCAATTCAGGATTGAATATAAAATTCTTATACTAGTCTGCTTGAAGAAAATAATTCGGATTGTAAAATGTCAGAAAATTGACTTCTTTTTGTTAAGCGCGGGGGGTTCATGCGCTCGATTACTCTACATACTCCGTACATTTCATTTCGCAAGCTTAAGAAAACCTTGTTCCTTTTTTTTTTTTGTTACCAATTTTCCTCGGCAAGTTAAGCATTTCTTGTGATATATAGTTGAAACATAGTTAAAGATCACCGGCACTTCCTGTAGCCCAGTGGCACATATAGTTGTTAGTGTCATTGGACACGGGTTCAAGTGCTGGTGGGACGTTTGTTGTTGTTGTTGAATCTTGTTGTTGGTTCTCAACAAAAAAAAAAAAGAGGTATTCCAAAATACCTTTTCTTTAACGTTTCATTTGTTGCGTGTGAAATGTATAACGGTTTTTCTGCAAAAGATTACTCCACATTATAAAATTTATTTATAATATTATTTGGCCATTCTAATGTATGTGTAACTTCTATGATAGATTGAACCGTGCTAGTAGCTCCGGAATGGCGAAAGCAAATAAGTGTATGTATGTCATTATCGAAAGAGGAAATCGTGATGCTGAAGTGTCAATCACTTGAAGGCACAAAGTTGGGCTTGTAGGCTTTCAATTCTTTAAGTTGAGCAGAACTAAAATTTAAATCGAATATTATCCTTACGCTAATAATTAAATTATAGAGGTGCCTTAAAGGTTGGAGCGGTCTATGACAAGGTAATTAAGAAGGATAGGATATACGCAACATTGCCCTATGTTGAAAACATAGAAAAACTATTACCGGGATGTGTCATAACGAGAATAACATCAAGAATAACATCATCGGAGTACTATTTTCTCGATATTTTAAGAAGATAAAAGAGAGTATTTTATAAACTTAATGATGTTTCACCTTTCTCGATTTCTATGCCTAAGGATTCCATGAGCTATCAAATAATATACTCGAATAAAATGTTAAACATAATGTATGGAACTCACTGGCACTCCCTGTAGCCTGTTGGTTTCAAAGTTGATAGCTTTGATAGTGCCACAGGTCAGGGGTTCAAGTGACGGTAGTGGTAGTGTAGTAGTAGACTGGTAGTAGTTGGTGTTATTTGTAATCTAAAAGGTATTTCAAAATACCTTGCCTTTTACAAGGCCTTCAACCTATTATGAGGGATTGAGGGAAATAACAAAAGTTTATAATTGAAGATTGGGCAAAACAGCAAATTAAACATTGGTTTAAAGATTATTAGAGTCGACTCCCAGGGACGAATCTATGGGAGTAACATGGTGCACCGGTTATTTCAAATTTTCCGAAAATATCTAAACATTGCCTAAAAAATTCTTGAAAATAGGAAAAATATGAAGAAAAATAATGAACTTGTATTAAAAGGACGACCCTAAATTTTTGGGGCTAGATTTGCTAGAGCAAATCTTCCTCAATTTTATGGAATACCAAAGTTAATACACATAATAAATACACAGCTCTAAATCACTGGCACTCCCTGCAGCCTAGTGGCACAACTAGCTGATTTTGTGCCAATGGTCAGGGGATCAAGTGCTGGTAGACGTTGTTGTTGAAGTTGTTGAAGTTGTGGTTGTGTTCTTCAACCAAAAAAAGAGGTATTCTAAAGTACCTTTCTTTTTAAACATTCCCATACTAATTTGAAGTATTACTCACCTCTGATAGAGGCATGTAAGCTAAACATCGGATCCCGGGGGCAACAAAGCAAATTGAATCGAAGGTTAGGAGTCGACTAACAAGGTTATGAAATCACGGAACAACGTAAAATGTAAGAAGAGCATAAATCAAGTAAGAAAAAGGGCCTCCCATAATAATTTTCATATGATGTACAGATGTACTATAGTAGTAATGAATAAGAGTTCCCTCCTTTGTGATCCCCTACTCATTTCACTTTTCAACAAATGAGACCATATTGCAATAAGGGTAATGTATAATGTTCACAGTCGTATGTTTCACAGAAACAGATTGTACCGGGGTAGCAGCTGCAGAACAGGCTAACAGCAGAAGTGATATACGAGACTAGTAGGCTCGCAATGCCACCAGACCACCACTCCATCACAACATGACCAAATTGTACGCGGAACTGTTTTCTGGTGACACCTCCCGCCTTGATCAAGATGTTGCACTAAGACCCACTACAGGTAAGTGTGATCACCATACATGTGTGCAGTCATGTTCAGAGAATGAAGCATAGATTCTCCTCTTTTATTGAAATTAAACACGCAAATGCCACCATTGTTCACATCAAATGCACGAAATCTGAAATACCAGACATTATCAGCACAGTTTTATCAAAGAAGCAGCCTAAACATAATCTTCACAAAAATGTATAGTGCTAAATTACTAAACATAAAGATATGGATAATGAACTTTGCAGGAGGAAAACGTGAACAAACGAAAGAAATGGAGGGAGTAAGTACCTTTCCGGACCTAGTCCTAAGGCTGTACAGACGAGTGCCCTCAACATTGATTTGTGAGTGACGACCAAAAAGCTCTCTCCCTGATACAAAAGATACAAAGGAAGGTGTCATCACAAATTCACAAGTCATCCAAAAAACTCAACTCCACTTAACAGTCGCAAATTCAGGACTACGAATTACCAACGGAAGGACTTACAGGAGTCGACAAAATTTCCCTCCACGCTTCAGTAGCTGTCCCCCAGAGCTTCTTGATTGGATAAACACCGTTCACATGGAAGTTGACTGGATCTTCCCTCCATGTTGTGTACTCCTTGGGATATATCTTCTTAGCATCCTCTGCCTCCACATGCTGAAAACCGTTTAGTTAATCTATTTCAAGTAAACAAGAACAGATGAATCTGACATTGTCAATATCATTAGTTAAGCCATTAAATGTCGAACTACCAGATAATTGATTGTATGTATGCACAGATTTAATCAGCAACTTTAGAGAGTCTGAACTGTTACTGCATTGAGCAGAAGTAGTCCTGAAGCGACATAAACTGACCATTTTTCATGCCTTCAAGGAAAAAAAGATGGGCCTCCTTCAATGAATCGAGGAAAACCAGTGGCTCCTTCCTCCCTTGCCACAAAATCTCAGCTGTAGACTGCAATTAGCAGCAAGAGAGAACGCAAGTAAATGAAACACTCAAATTTATAAATGCGAGAGCTGTAGAAGACTAGAAGTTACAGGTACACTATGGCATATTATTTCCAACCTTAGCACGAGTAATTGGGCTCGAGAAGCATTGATCGAAATGTATCTTTGCTAATGCTTCCCTACATCGTTCAGCTTGCTTTGCTCCGGTGTCTGTCAGAACAGATAAGTCCGAACTTCCCTGGACAAGCACATAGATGAACTAGATCATAATCATGGAACATTATCCACAGAGTATCTTTGTCACAATAGTATGTCTCTTCATAATTTCCAACCAAAGTTTTCAAAAATGACACACCTGCTATTACAATCTGCAATGTCTTACATTTTAGGAAAATTGATACTCATTAAATAGAATGATGAGAGAAGCATGACTGGAAAAAGCTATATAAAATGTCATGTGGAAGCAACTGTACAATCTACTTGGTCAAACCCAATAGTATGTCATAATTCAGATTAGGACATATATAAGATGAAATGAGATGCACAGCCAAGTGTTGCTGAAAATCATCTCTATGGATCAAGAGTTGCTACAAAAACAACGGTAGTTCCTGGTGATCGATTACATAAAAAATTCTCTGACTAAGGTGGTGATAGAGTAGCAATAGTTCAATATGATCAAGATTCAAGACAAAGATATGCAGCCTGTACAATGATTGAGCAGCCAGAAGGACAGCTTAATGAGAAGAATCATCTAGTGTCTTAAGAAGCATAGAACAAAGAAACAAACCTGAACCCTACTTTCAGCATTCCAGGAGCTTAGGCCATGCCTAAGAAGGGTTATCTTCTTGGGTGAAGATAAGGGATACGGAGTAAGCGAGGTAGTAGCTTTCCGAAAATCAAAGGCCCCCCCTGTAAGGGGAGAGCCATCCCCGAGTTTCTCTGCAACATAAACAGAAGAGTATTCATCTTCAAGTAGAAGCAACAACATTTCGAACTGAGAGACTTATTCACTCAACTTCAACATTACACTTCATTTCTATTCAAGTACAGATGATAGCATGGTTGGTAATTTCTGCCATAACCCATAATCAAGTACTCCAAGATTACATAGCATCAGTAAAATCAAAGTGATTTCTCCAACAACAATGTGGATACAATTCAAATTCTTGCATAACTCTATACTGAGTACTAATCGTATGATTTAAGTTATTCAGTAAAGTAATCTACCAAAACTCACTTTCATCTTCAAATTCTATGCACAATGTTCAAATCGTCAATTTCCTGTCATATTTGGCCATAATGCCATAAATTCACAGCTTTCTACTTTGCAATGTTAATTTTTGCTAGCAGGGTGTGACCAAAGCCCAGACCAACTCACCATCTAATTAACCGTCTCATCTAAATTTTCGCAACCAATATCCAAACTTCAGTTCCAATTTCCAATGAAGCCGAAGACTCACTATTCTAACTATAAAAAAAAGTCCGCGCTTATTATATTGTGAAGTAGTACCCATAATGCAATTTCTACTAAATATTCGAAAACGTGACTTTCTATGTTTTAAACCTAAGGTTATGATTGCATACAAAATACATCCAACTCTTTTTACCTCGCGGCAAGTGGGACCTTTTAAGGCACTAAGGTAACGTTAAATATCAACTACGACGACATGTCTATAGAAAATTACAAAGATAATTATAATAACTACATGGGGTTTAAAGGGAACAGGAGGATATAACAAGAGAAATTTACCAGTAACAATGGAGAGATCAGGAGTAGAAGATGAACACTGAAATCCAATACTTCTTCTCCTTAAAAAGGTGTGATTTATAACCTTGGAAATGTTGCTAACATCATTAGTCAAAGGAAAACTAAGTAGATGTGGAGTATTTGTCAAGGTTACTCCAACACCACCCATAATTCTTAAAAAGGGAATGATCACACTCTTTTGGGTTTGCCTGTTTATGGAGTAGCCTATAATTAGCAAAGTCTCAAACTTTCATAGACCTAAAATGTTGGGGTGTGCTCTTATTTTTCAATCTAATTTTGTGTATGTGAATTATGGACCAATAATTTTGCCATATGTGTCCAATAGATTGCAATCTTGTGGTTATGCAGGATTTTAGACTTTACCCTTTTTTTTTTTTTGGAAATTTTTCAATAAACTCCCGAGGTTCCCGAAATTTTCAGGTATACTTCTCAGGTTACCGAGCTCTTCAGCGTACCCCTAAGGTTTGCAAAATCGTGTTTTTTCCAGATTTTCGCTAACGGAGTTTGACACCGTGCTTTTTTTTAAAACAAAATGACCACTAGTGATATAAATTAAAACAAAAAAAAATATTCTTTCATTTTTCCCCAACCCCCACCCAACCCCACGCAGCCACCACCTTTCGCACCTCCACCACCCCCACCACTAGACGCGGGTCCCTCCCGCGACCACACGCTGACCACCCCATACCCCAACCACCCACTCCTCCATAGCCTACAACCTATTCTCTCTCCTCAAAGATCTATTTCCGACAACAATGGTGGCTAGTGGTGGCAAACGTTGGGAAAGGGGCGACGAGGCTGTTGGAGGGCGTCGGGGCAAGGATGGTGGGCCGGGAAGGAGTGAAAGGGAAGAAGGAGGGAGAGAGAAAAAGAGGCTTGGACAATGGAGGAGCGGGGGGTCGTGGGTGTGGTGGTCGACATGCGGTCATCGGTGGGAGGGGATTCTGATGGTGGTGGTATCGGTTTGCCTCATGGTGGTTGCTCCTGGTGGCTGCCTCGGGGAAGGTGGTGTACGGTGGTGGTGACTAGGGAGGGGAAGGGGGGGAGGGGAGAGGAGAGAGAAAAAAAAGGTGAGGAGTTTTTTTTTTTAATTAATATAATTAAGGGTAAATTTATAGAATAAGTATAATTTACTAACGGGGTTAGACGACTGTTAGCGAAAATTTGGAAAAAACACGATTTTGCAAACCTCAGGGGCACGCTGGAGAACTCAGTAACGTAAGGGGTATACCTGAAAATTTCGGGAACCTCAGGGGTATATTGAAAAATTTCCCCTTTTTTTTGGTTGGTCTAGGCTTGATTGACTGAGCGTTTCGAAGAATTGACAAATGGGTCACTGACGAATAACAATATAAAAGTGTTTAAAGATCGCTAAAGAAAGTAATAATAATGAAATGGTGACTATGTAAATTAGGTTGCTTTACATATACAGTGTACAGAGTATGTAATTGAGAAGGTATTGATTTTCTTCTATTTTTCGAATGAATTTTATCACAATGTATCACGATTCAACGACAGTGTGTTGGTGTCCACTAGCGTCAACTCGAATAGAACATATAAAATGTTATATGCTTAGAGTGCAATAATTGTATGTAGGATTGTCAGTATACATTGTTAATATATAACCAATTATCGGATCTCAACCATTAGTCTAGACTTTTGGTTGAGTTGACTCTTTAAGATGGTATCAGAGCTCAGTGACCCTAAGGTTTCAATTTCAAATCCTGGGAGCCCCATTCTTTTTAAGTGGAATTTCATCACAATATTTGTGCATTTATCATCCACATTCCAAGTGGTTTTAGTCCACATTTAATGCCCAATATGCTTTCATGTAAGGGGGAGTGTTAAAAATATAACCAATTATTAGCCCTCATACAAACCAAAGTGAATGAATAAGTAGTAATAACTCAAACATAAAAACAGGCCGGCATCAGGTATCTTCTACGTTACACTACGCATATTTAGTTGTTTACAGGATAAAAAGGACCAAGAGCAACATAAAGGGAGTACAGGAGGAGCACAAAGTAAACAAGGCCGGAGACAAATCCGACGGCGAGTGCAGCTGTGGACTGATCACAGAACTTAGGAACTTGGTCACAAATGGGTAGCCATCCGGCATGACTATTCCCTTTCTTTCCTACATACGCAACGGCCATTGCTGCTGAAAAGCTTGAAGTGAGCACCAGTGTCATCACCTAATTGAAAAAAGCAAATTTATAACCTTGTTAGGAACTAGGAAGACATGACAGACCTTATTAGGCTCACTGTCACGCCCACGATTTAAAAAGTAAAGATACACTCTCTTTAAATCTCAAAATCCTATGAAATTGTTAAGAGTATTAAATCAATTACTGGAGCTCAACCAAATGATTACGTTTAAGCTGATGGTTGAGGCTCACACAATGGTTTTATACCAATTGACGACAAGAAAAGTAGCACATTAACTTCCATACATACAATTACTCTCCTATTACATTAATGTGGGGACATAATTTTTCTTTCATTTATCACCAAATTGAACCAAGGGAAGAGCATAGTATGATAATATCTTGTATATGGAAGTTCAAAGTTGGTGAAGTGTATGAATAGAAGTAGTTAAGAGTCAATATTGATGCTCAAATTGAGCACAAAAAACGTCTACTATCAAGCTTTTCTTCATCCCTCACGCTTGCTACTCATTCAGCAAATGTTACTTAAAAAAGTTGCAAGTTATTGCAACAATAATCAATTAATACGACTAAACGAGTAATCCTCTAGCTTCCAAGTGAAGCCTTAAACAACAACTCTATTTTGTTTACTATCCGAATTCGAGTATGTAATCTACGAAATGGTCATGGTTAAACAAAAAGATGTTAAGAATTTACCTAGACAAAGAATACATGGAGCGGAGTACTTTGAGGCAGAGCAAAGTGAAAAAAGAGAAGTTAAGGAGTACATAATAATAATTACCGTGTCTAAAATGAGAATGAGTCGCCAAAACAAAGTTTTAGCTGGCACCAAAAGAACTGCTAGGGAATAACAGCATACAACTGCATATGCTATCACAAAGTACCTACATATATAAAAGTGATAAAAACACATATTAACAAAACAATACACGTCAAAAATACACGCAATCTTAGCTTGGATTGGACCGTCCTACATAGACTTCACGCTCACATAATAACACGTACATCTCTCGAGTATAATTAACCTGGTATGACGGTCATATCCAAGCATTTGGCTGAATCGGAACTTATATAAATTAAAAAATTGAACTTACTTCATTGAAGGAGAATTTGAAAACTTGGCCTCAAACTTGAGACCGAAGACTTGAGCAGAATCATGGGCAGTGCTCATAACGATGACCGCGACGAATGTCGTAGCCAAAGCAACGAGCCTAAGCACAAGGGTGACTATGCCATTAATCTTGGTCATCTTTGATCAAAATCATGCATGCAAATGCCTGGTTTTTCTTTCAAGAAGAAATTAACAGGAAGATTTCTAAAAAAATTCTAAGTGTAGGGAATTTATATGTAGGTGAGATGTGATGAAAAAAAAGGTTGGTTTGGTAAGGCAGATAGAAAGGTAGAGCTTACTTGTCAATTTGTCATCTTCCCAGATTTTTGGCCTTGAAAAACAACATATAGTATATACTTAGGTCACCTAGCAAAACAGATTTTTCATACAATCTCACAACTTATGTCAAACTTAGCTTTTTCTCTGAACATTTCATGGTAACACTTTTTCCTCTCGACGTTGAAGTATATAATAACCTATCTAGCTACTTAAGCATATATATGTAGTTAGCTTTAATCTTGACTGGTAGGTCATGTCATTACAAATTATAGTATATATAATGTGTGTCTTACTTTATTTTTATTTTTATTTTGGTTTTTGTGAGGAGAGATGTGAGACTATTTAGTAGGTGAGATTCATAAGTTAAGTGAGCATTTGTTATACAAATAATAGATGGGAGTAAGTAAGGCGCATCAAACTTGTAATTCGGTGTTATCAAGTGCATCGTCTATACCCAGAACACTTTGGAGAAGTTAGGTTACAATCAGAAATTCAGAATCATTGTCAAATGTTAGGCTTTCACGAACTCAATATTGTACACTAGTCTATAAAGAATCGTGATGTGCTTAGAGAAGAAAATTTGATCTATAGGTTAGATGAGAATTCAGAATTGTTCATATGTATCTAAGTTCTATAAAGCACAAATAATCGAGAATCATAACTTAGACGAGTAGACATTGGTATCAATTGGCAATAAAAAGAGTAGCGATAGCAGTCGAATTGTTTATATGACTAGAAAGATCACAGCACGTAATCCTTTGATATAGCACTAGCTCAATGCTCACACATCGTACACATCAACGATTTTGATTTTTGAACTAACATCTCTAATGCAATGTCAGTCATCTCTTCCAGTATCCTACATCGACATAGATTCACTTGATTCGAGAGGCCAATAATTTCGCAACTATACAATGAATTGTTATCAATTAAATTCTCACACGTACTGATGCTTAAAAGTTAAAACCCTTCCTATTTCATATTTTTTCGATTTGTCCCACATCGGTCTAGATCTTAAACCCCTCAACCTCTCTCTTCCTATAAATACCCCCATACCCTCATCATTCCCAATCTTTTCACAATCTTCTCCTTCAATCTGCCACCGCCTCTCGCAACTTTTCGCCGCTCTCACCACTCTCTCTCTCTCTTCACTTAGAATCTGAACAACAAAACCGCCATTTTTACACTATCAAATTCAAACTATAGAATATATCAACAATAATAATAATAATAAATAATAAACAAAATTGGACTCGCAAATCAACAAATTCAACTTCGGAAACCCTAGAAAAATGATGAACATGAATATGGAGTACGACTACGAAGACGACGACGGCCAGATGATGGAGGCTGGCGGCGGAGGCGGCGGCGAGCAGGAGGTGGAGGAGGAGGAGGAAGACGAAGAGGAGATCACACAGGATGATGCTTGGGCGGTGATTAGCGCCTTTTTCGAGGAGAAAGGCCTTGTACGGCAACAACTCGACTCGTTCGACGAGTTTATTCAGAATACTATGCAGGAAATCGTCGATGAATCTGCCGATATCGAGATTCGCCCTGAGTCGCAGCATAATCCCGGCCAACAGTCCGATTTCGCCGAGGTTTAATGCTTTTTTTCTCTTAATTTCGTTTGTCTTTTTGGAATTGTTAGGGTTTTGCGGTTCGTAATTAAGTGCGATTGTGCGAATGCTGGCTTTGTTGTGATTTTTTGAGCTTGTTTTTCGCCCGGAATTTGAATGTTTGATTGATAGTGCTGTCGAAAATTTGAAGGTTGTGACTGGTGGTAGTGGTTTGATTTCGATAGGGTTTGAGGCGAGTTGAGATTGTAATAATCGAAGAAAATTGCGAGTGTTGTGAAGTTGTAATTGTCGAAATTTTTGAAGGTTGTGAGTGGTGGTAGCGGTCGTGTTAATGTTGGACTGGTTTTACATGTAGATATATTGATTTCAATAGGTTTGGAGGCGAGTTGAGCTTGTAATAATCGAAGTGGTGGATGTGGTCGTGTTTAGCTAATGCCGCCAATTTGTTTGGGTTTGATATTTTCGGCTGGATTGACATGTAAAATTTGTAACTATATAGATGTATGTGTGTATGTTTGGGGCGAGTGGAGCTAAATTGAGCTTGCAATTGTCGACATTTTGAGTGGTGTGGTTATGGTTGTGTTTAGCTTATGATGCGACACTGTTTGGTTTATGCAGGAGAAGAAATCATTGGACTGTTTGTTTCCTTGATTTAGTTGTCATTAATGTGGATGTGAAAATGTTTAGGGTTTTAGGTTTATGGAGGTGAAATGAGTTTTAAGATTAAGTGCTGCTTGAATTTCGCAATTGCTTGGGAGTACTAGTGTCGAGTGTGCTGTGGACAGCTTGTGATTGCTGAAATTTGGACGTTGAAGTGGTGGTATTTATTTTTCTGTTTAGATGGAAATAAATGCGAGCTCCTCTTGTATTTCTTGGATTCCGGCCAAGGTGTATGTATGCAGTATACTAGTGTCTGAGTTCAAGGTTTCCCCTCTTTGTAACCAAAAAAAAATAAAAATACACCAGTGTCTGAGTTGCGATCAGTGAATAATTAATTTACTTGGACCCTGTTCTCAATTCTGGGTATGGGGACACGTCTTTTGTCTAAACCACAGATTCCAGTGTTGAGTTGTGGATATAATCTACTTATGTTACCGTCCTGGTGAGATAGACAAAAATGTTGTCTCAGTAGCACATCTCGTGAAGTGAAGTAGCATAGAAGATACATATCTCAAAATTTTAGGGTGATTGAAATGAGCAGATAATTTTAAAGGGATCTGGTGTAAGAGATAGCTGAAATCAATTTTGTTCTGTGATGGGAAATGTGAGAGAAGTACGCGGAATCTTTAATATAGATGCTGATGCAGAATAGCAGATAGGCATCAGCTGTCTTGACTCATGATTTGTTGTAGCACAGTGTCATTCAGACTGGATTATAATAAAAAGGAGAATCAATTGCAAATAGTATGGATTTGTAGTGTACTACCTTTGTAAATTAAAAAAGGAGTTATAACCTAGCATGCACTTAAGCGTATACCGGGATATTATTTGCTTGTCTCAGGAGCTTCTGTCGGAAGTTAACTGTCACTAAATTCAGATTCAAATTGTGTAGCGAGTCTAGCAACTATGGTGTTAGGGAGGAGTTGTTGCTAGAAGCTGTGTAATAATTTTGTTTTTGAGGAGAAATGGAATCGCCATGTATTGAGCTTTTGTTTATTGGGAAAGGTGAGTGCATAGAGTAATGAGTTCTTGTAACCACAATAAAAAAAAAATAATGGATTTTGTTGCAAATAAGAGAGTAAGAGTTTGGGAACTCTAAATGCAGGAGGTTATTGAGATGTATTTGGTTGAGGGAAGTGCATCGCACCTAGTGAGGAAATCATTTTCAGATTATTGTGAAGTTGGTTTCTCAAAGTAAAATGTGTGGCCAGTTATAAATTGGTATACTTGAAACTATTTATCGCGGAATACTGTGTAAGGAGTTATTTGCAGCTGATAATTGGTGAGTAATAGGGGTTGATGGTTTGTTGTCAAAAAGGTGGTGAAGCAGCAACCATGGGGCATTGATATCTAATTGGGGCCATGGGGCATGGGTAGTCAATATGAACTTTATGTAGCTAATGAACCAGAGAAAGCAACTGGTGTGAAATGTGTGTCCACTTGTTGGCAATGCGCAGATATGTGGTCTGATCTATATTTAAAGGTTAAGCTGGACATGTTTATTACTTTTTACCCTCGCTACAGGTGTAAATTTGGGAAATATGTCGTGTTTCTGAATCTAATATGTAGCTGCTATTCTGTTATGATGCTGATACCAAGTTATCTGCATCTCTTGCTATTGATTTAAGTATGAATACACATACTTTTTTCATAAAACATCATTTTCAAAAGAATTATGCTGCTTAATCAGAATTGCATAAACTTGTAGATATTGCATAGAGAATGCGAGTAGTTGTTCCTTAGTACTGGCAACTACGCTGTCTATTTGCCATGACATTTGAGAGTGGTACTTTAACCAATAAAGGCGAAGGTGGTTTTGTTTAGAACTTTGATATGGGGGATTCAAGTTTCTTGTATTGGCAATACCATGCATCAGATTTCATGATGGTTTCATTGTATTGCAGACAATATATAAGATAAAGTTTGGGCAGATATACCTAAGTAAGCCGATGATGACAGAATCAGATGGTGAAACGGCAACTTTGTTTCCAAAAGCAGCCAGACTGAGAAACTTGACGTACTCAGCTCCTTTGTATGTTGATGTCATGAAAAGAGTTATCAAGAAAGGACACGATGGTGAAGAGCTCACTGAAACGCAGGAGCTACCCAAGGTTTTTATTGGGAAGGTATGTTATTGAAATTGTAATCTGCTGCTTAGTCTACTGTTTGTGCTGGTGTTTACAGTATAATATGTGAATCATCTATGCTGCATTGCTCATTAGGTACCAATCATGCTTCGGTCTAGCTACTGCACATTATATCAAAACTCCGAGAAGGATCTAACAGAGCTTGGTGAGTGTCCATATGATCAAGGTGGGTACTTCATCATTAATGGCAGTGAAAAGGTGCTTATTGCTCAGGAGAAGATGAGCACAAATCATGTTTATGTGTTCAAGAAGAGGCAGCCAAACAAGTATGCGTATGTTGCCGAAGTTCGATCCATGGCAGAGTCTCAGAATAGGCCCCCAAGCAGCATGTTTGTGAGGATGCTCTCACGTGCTGGTGCTAAAGGGGTAATAAGAATTATTTGCACCTCCTTGGGATTTCTCATGTCATTGTTGGCTAATTTAATAATCTGCTTTTGAATTTTGGAATGACTTAGCTTTCTATCTTGATTGTAGGGCTCTTCAGGGCAGTATATTCGAGCTACATTACCTTACATTAAATCAGAAATTCCTATAATCATTGTTTTTCGAGCATTGGGATTCGTTGCTGACAGAGATATATTGGAGCATATTTGCTACGACTTCGCTGACACGCAAATGATGGAATTGCTACGGCCTTCATTAGAAGAGGCCTTTGTTATACAGAATCAACAAGTAGCCCTTGATTACATTGGAAAAAGAGGACAGACTGTTGGTGTAAGTAGGGATAAGAGAATTAAGTTTGCGAAGGAGATTCTGCAGAAGGAGATGCTCCCGCATGTTGGCGTCGGTGAATACTGTGAGACAAAGAAAGCCTATTTTTTTGGGTACATTATCCATCGACTTCTACTATGTGCTCTAGGACGAAGGGAAGAGGATGATAGGGATCATTATGGTAATAAACGGCTGGATCTAGCTGGGCCCCTGCTTTCAGGTTTGTTCCGGCAATTGTTTAGAAAGTTAACCAGGGATGTGAGAGCGTATGTTCAGAAAAGTGTTGACCAAGGGAAGGATTTAAATCTGAGCTTTGCTATAAAGGCCAAGACAATTACCAGTGGTCTCAAATACTCCCTTGCTACTGGAAATTGGGGGGCTGCCAACGCCGCGGGTACAAGAGCTGGAGTTTCTCAGGTGCTGAATCGACTTACATATGCTTCCACTCTATCACACTTACGAAGGTTAAACTCCCCCATTGGGCGTGAAGGGAAGTTGGCTAAACCTCGGCAGTTGCATAATTCACAATGGGGAATGATGTGTCCTGCAGAAACACCTGAAGGACAAGCTTGTGGTCTTGTGAAGAATCTTGCATTGATGGTATACATTACTGTCGGGTCTGCTGCATACCCTATATTGGAGTTTTTGGAGGAGTGGAGTACAGAGAACTTTGAGGAGATTTCTCCTGCTGTTATTCCCCAAGCTACCAAGATTTTTGTGAATGGTGGCTGGGTCGGAATTCATCGTGACCCTGACTTGTTGGTCAAAACATTGAGGCAACTAAGGAGAAGGGTATGTTTACTCGTTTATGATTTTCATGGCTTGAGACCTGCTGTTCAAATAACTAGCTGGGATATATATTTTGTGTACTGCGTGCATCAAATTTATTATTGACTATGTTTGCTGCGTGACTATGAGAGTCTTCATGCATGACTTGCAAGCCGCATCTTCATGGACATGCATCCCATTTCTTACATGCACTCTTTTGTGTTTGTTTGTTGAGGTTTTGAAATTTGATACTTTAGACTCTTCTACATGTGTTGCTATAATATATCTTTAGAGGATTTTTCTTCAATGGTTTGATCTTGTTTTGTGTTTAGCTATCGATTTATGCAATATATCCTCTACCATTTTCAGGTTGATGTGAACACTGAGGTTGGTGTTGTTAGAGATATTATGCTGAAGGAGCTGCGTATATATACAGACTATGGTCGTTGCAGTCGTCCACTGTTTATTGTCGAGAAACAAAGGCTTCTCATCAAGAAAAGGGATATCCGGAATCTGCAACAAAGGGTAAATTGTGTACTCCTCTGGTTCCTCTCATGTTTGTTTTCTGGTACTTTGCCTGACACCTGTTTTGTTTTTTTGGCAGGAGTCACCTGAAGATGGTGGTTGGCATATTCTTGTCTCCAACGGATACATTGAATATATTGACACAGAAGAAGAAGAGACCACTATGATATCCATGACCATTAATGTGAGTTCAGATACAGCTCTTGTTTAGTGTATCTATTCGTTCACTGATGTGATCTCTATTATAAGCGCTGAGCCGCTGACAATACTATCTATTGGTGATCTGATCTTCTGAAATTTGCTTTTAGGATCTGGTATCTGCAAGGCTTAATCCAGAGGAGGCATACTCTGAAACTTACACTCATTGCGAAATCCACCCATCGTTGATATTGGGTGTTTGTGCCTCAATTATTCCATTTCCTGATCATAATCAAGTAATCATATTGAGTTACCAGTGTATGTTCTCTTATGGGAAGTGTTCTGTTATCCTTTATTTACTGATCTTGTCTTTGTACTTTTCAGTCACCACGTAATACATATCAGTCGGCTATGGGAAAGCAAGCAATGGGAATTTATGTCACAAATTACCAGTTCAGAATGGTATAGCTCATCTTCTGGCTGCAGTATTGGATTGTGGTCTGTTTAGCCATTTGCCCAATTCAAATTCATTTGGGATTCTTACATAATTTTTGGTCTTCCTCCAGGACACATTGGCCTATGTCCTCTATTATCCACAGAAGCCTCTTGTGACAACACGTGCTATGGAGCATCTGCATTTTAGACAGCTTCCGGCGGGCATTGTAAGGGAGAAGTACCTAGCTTCCGCAGAACTCAGTGAAAATTGTATTAACATTTCTTTAACATTTTCTGCCTTTGTCCTTTGTGCGCAGAACGCGATTGTCGCCATTGCTTGTTATTCCGGGTATAACCAAGAAGATTCTGTTATTATGAATCAGTCTTCGATTGACCGTGGATTTTTCCGATCTCTATTTTTCCGCTCATACAGGTGGGTAATTACTGATTTGTGTTAAAGTAAAATGTATTTCTCGTTTGCTTCTGCTGGCATTCGTGTCCCAGGGCTATAGGTACTCAGGAGTTTGTATGTCTATTGCAGGGATGAGGAGAAGAAGATGGGAACCCTAGTCAAGGAAGACTTTGGACGTCCAGACAGATCTACTACTATGGTAGGTCTTAAATAGCCTGGTCTTTCTTTAGTTGATGTATCAGTTTTATGCTTTGCTATTGAGGTATTGAAGTCGTTATATTGAAGGGCATGCGACATGGATCTTACGACAAATTGGATGATGATGGGCTTGCACCTCCTGTAAGTATATTAGTTGCTAACTTTACTCCCTTCTTGGAGTTACCTAGGTGATTTTGCATCTAATTTTTGGTTCCTTGGCAGGGCACTAGAGTTTCTGGTGAGGATGTCATCATCGGAAAGACTACTCCCCTTGCCCCAGATGAGGCTCAGGGGCCTGCTGCACGTTATTCACGACGTGATCATAGTATCAGTTTGCGTCACAGTGAAACTGGAATGGTGGATCAGGTATTGGGTTAACACTTTCCCTTTGTAACTGAATAGCTATCTTTGTATGCAGCTGAGCAGCTCTCAACAACTGTTTGCATCTTGTAGGTATTACTTACGACAAATGCCGATGGCTTAAGGTTTGTGAAAGTAAGGGTGAGATCTGTTCGTATCCCTCAGATTGGGGACAAATTCAGTAGTAGACATGGTCAAAAGGGAACAGTTGGCATGACTTATACTCAGGAGGACATGCCATGGACTGTGGAAGGCATAACTCCTGACATCATTGTGAATCCACATGCTATTCCATCTCGTATGACAATTGGTCAGCTTATTGAGTGTATCATGGGTAAAGTTTCCGCTCATGTGGGGAAAGAAGGAGACGCTACCCCTTTTACCGATGTCACTGTAAGTTTTCTTTTGATATAGCTTCTGTTGTTGCAGCTTGGTATTATGTGATGATTGTTCACTTGTGAAATCCTTCACCTTCATACCTTGATAAAACACTGGTACACTTGAATGTTCTATTCACAAATCTTGTGTGTTTGTGTCACATTTATTATTCAGTGCATATGTTTTTGTTTCAGAAGTATTTCGTATTTTTAATCTACATCGAGGAAAAGTTGGACAAAAATAATAAGCGGAGAAAAGATGGAAATAGTGTTTTAGGGGGAGTATGAGTTTTCCTTCAAAGGAAAAATGATGTAATTGGCATTTTTGTTTGTTTTAATCGCTCTTGTGAAAGCATGTCATCTTCTTTTCAAAGAACTTTGTACGGGGTATTATATTTGTATCTGAAATCGATCACCTTGTTCTATAGGTGGACAATATTAGTAAGGCCCTTCACAAATGTGGGTATCAGATGCGTGGGTTTGAGACAATGTATAATGGTCACACTGGGAGAAAGCTCTCTGCAATGATATTCCTGGGGCCAACATACTACCAAAGACTTAAGCATATGGTTGATGACAAGATCCATTCTCGTGGACGAGGTCCTGTGCAAATTCTGACAAGGCAGCCTGCTGAGGGTAGATCTCGTGATGGTGGTCTTCGATTTGGAGAGATGGAGCGAGACTGCATGATTGCCCATGGTGCTGCCCACTTTCTCAAGGAGAGACTGTTTGACCAAAGTGATGCATACAGGGTCCATGTATGTGAACGCTGTGGGTTGATTGCCATTGCAAACCTGAAGAAGAATTCATTTGAATGCAGAGGCTGCAAGAACAAGACCGATATTGTCCAGGTATTCTTCATTTCATAAGCTTTTGCATCTTAATGTCTCACGCATATCCTTTTGTTTCACTGCTGGTGTTTTACTTATCATTAATGAGATTATAAACCGTTCAGGTTCACATTCCTTATGCCTGTAAGCTGCTGTTCCAAGAGCTTATGTCCATGGCAATTGCGCCAAGGATGTTTACAAAAGATATGAACAAGCTTCTCAAGGACCAGAAGAAGAAGGGTACTTGAGACAATCTTTTCTTGCTCTCTCAGATGTAGAAACTCTGGAAAGGCTGCTTCTGGTGAGTTTGAGCAGCGACGGGATTGACCATTGTCTCACCTTAGATCCCTCTCCCTTTTTTGTTCATTTTATGGGAGGAGTCAGTTGGCCGCTGACAGTCTTATTACTGATATACTGCACGACTCATGTAATTTCGAATGAAATTTTGAAGATTTGAGCCCTTCACCCTCCAGTTTTGTAGTACGTCTCGTGTCTGTCAATTTGTCTAATATCGGAAACTCTGCATATGCTTAGTGTTGGTGAATGACTTGTTAAAGGAAAGTGTTGATAGTAGCAGTTATGTGTTTTGTATATAACAACTTAGAACTTCACGAGCAAATTAGCTTCTCTTATATGTCGGAATTGCTTGGTCCATGGATGACGCCTTTAAAAGAGAGCACGAAGTCGTAATTTCTTCTACAAACATACGAATATACGATTGTTCGTATCTCAGTTGTGCTTGTTTGGGATACTAATGGGACGAGGAAGTGGCAGGGGAGGGCCGAGGTTTCTCCACGCTCTTGCGCCCTTGCATTCTTCCACTCCTGTAAATTGTCTCTATTTCGTACGGGTGAGGATTCTATGGAGTTCATATGTTGAGTTGGTAGAGTTTTACCAAAACGGGTAATAAGACAAAATAAAGAGGATCTCAAAAGTACAAATAAATTAACCAAATATATTTTTTTCTCAACTTTTTTGGTAAAACTCTACCACATAGAGTTTATTTTCAACTCCACTGGATCTAAATACATTTCGTACACATCTTCTCTTTGTTTTAAACAAACTATGTATAAATCCAAGCACCTGTTCTTCCATTTTTCGCCAACCACTTGATCACTAGCATGTTATTTTGTTGTTCTAAAACAATTGTAGGATCGTTCAATCGAATATGACCTTGACAGATTCATCAAATAAATCTAACCTAAACAGACTAGTTTTGGGCTTGTTCAGTATCACTGTCGTTTCAAATTTTTGGTTTTTTTTTTTTTTTTTTTTTTTTTTGCGTAAAATATTTAGTTAAATGAGTTACAAAATTAACTTCAAATTGTTTGTTCTTATAGTAGTCATACAGAAAATGAAAACTGACAAATAAAAACTGAAAACCACTTTTTCTGGTTTTAAAAAACGGGACTTTGATTTTAAAAAAAAACAAAAAACTGAAAACAGAAAACGATATCAAACCGGCCCTTCCTTTTGCTTTTTTTTTTTTTTTTTCTACGGAAAGTGACCGAATTCCGTAAAGCTCAAGTGAATTAAATTGAATTCTTATTAGAATTACGAGCGTAGTTATAGTTAAGCGAATTATGGATTAATGGATAAGTTACATTTCAAACGTGGTACGAGTACAGTTATACGAACTAAAAAGCTATTAAATCTCCTCATTCTTTCTTTCCTCGAGTAGAAGAGTTCAAAGAGAATACAACAACGATATTTTTACCCTAACACTTTAAACGGTTCCTATTAAGACATAGAGAAGGTGTACACAAATTACCCAAATTGAAAATCGCTTGGAGGATCAGAATTCAGAAGTGCATCCAACCCCCCTTTACCCCGCCTTATGGCGGGAGCTTTTAAGATATTGGGGTAAATATATTATTGTTGTTGCCTTAAAGCATACCCCTATTAAAACATAGAAAAGTTGTACACGTATTAATCCAAAATAAAAATTGCTTCGAGCATCGGAAATTCAGAAGTGCGACCGGAGAGAGTAGATATATATAACTGCCGCCCTTGTATAGAAGTAGAGGACAAATGAAGGAGAGGGAGTCATTCAAATGCAGTGACATTTCAAAAAAAAAAAAAAAAGGGCGAAGAAGACGACACTCAGAATCAGATGATTGAAACTGAAACCCATCTCACTCCACCTTCGCCTGATGAACAACGTGAAGAAGAAGAAGACGGAATGAAGGCAGAACAAGAGGAGAGAGAAATTGTGGGAATTAGAATGGAAGGTGAGAATCAGACACAAGAGGAGGAAGAAATCGCAGTAAAGGTCGAGGAACCAGTTAAAATAGATGCTGTAGAAATGATAGAGGGTGAAAACATGGAAAACCCAGTAAAAATCGAGGCAGAAGAAGTAAATGAGGGTGTAATTTCTCAAGGAGGACAAGAGAAAGAGGATGAAATTATTGAATACCTAGAAAAAGAGGGTGAAAAAGTTGAAGACCCAGTAAAAATTGATGCGGATGAAGAGAAAGATGGTGAAAGATTGGTAAAAACTGAAGCGGAAGAAGAGAGAGTGGGTGAAAAAATTGAAGAAGCAGCAGTAAAAATCGAAGAGAAAGAGGGTGAAAAACTCGAAGGGCCAGTAAAAATTGAAGTGAAAGGAGTGAAGGAGGAGGGTGAAGAGAAAAGTATAGAACAAGTTGAATATTCACCAAAGAAAGAGGAGAGAGAATTCGTAAGTGATGAAGGAATGGAAGGTCCGCTGTCCGGTTGGGATACTCTGCCGCCGCCGCCACCGCCACCGCCGCTAGATCCTCCTCTAGAAGGTTTGTTTTCTTTGAACAATGTTTTTTAATTTTTTTTTTTTTTTTATTATAAAATAAAATAAAAAATAGGAATTGTTAGTGTGGTCCCATTGGAATGTTTAAAAATGCGGTGAGCGTGGATCGAACACGCGACCTTCAGATCTTCAGTCTGACGCTCTCCCAACTGAGCTATCCCCGCTTCTTGATTCTTTTCAATTTGGTTGATATGTGTATCCTATAAATAGTTTGGAGTTGGTTTTTTGGTATGTGGTTGATAAAAAAAGTTAGTTTGGACAGAAGTTGGGTGTGAAATGTCAAAATGGTGACCAAGTTGAAATGGATTTTGTTTAACAAAAAGCCAAAAACTTCCTAGCATGGCAGTGAAATGTTGATTAGTATACTATATAAACTTGTGATTACAACAACATCTTTAACCCCAGTGCCTTAAAGGCTCCCATTATAAGGCGGGGTAAGGGGGGTCGGATGCACGCAAGCCTTACCCCTATTGAAACATAGAGAGGCTGCGCACGGATATAAACTTGTGATTATAGGTGATTTTTGATTTTTTGTGTTCCTGAATGTGGGATGCCATTTCTCTGAGATTAAGAATTCGCCTTTAATTAAGGATTTTTCTGTGGTGATCGGGCGGTGGTCGGTTTTGGAGAACCATGATACTTGGCGGTTGCTCCTCCGTTTAAAGTTCATTGGCATTGGTTAGGTGTAGAGATTAATGCTTGGTTGGGGAACAAGGTAAGAAGGCTATGGTAAAATATCAGTGCAATTTGGAGATTCAGTGATGATAGTTGTGCTTTATGGCACTTGACTAATGTAGGAATGCTCTCTCATAAGTCATAACCGTCGTTACTTGATTAGCTACATTGGCTAATCTGGCAAATTAACGTGCCTTCATGTCGTGGAAGATGCATATCTTTTAGCACTTGTATGGGTGATCATACAACTGGTGGATGTGTTAACTACCTTAGGTAGGTATGATGACAAAAATATAGCACCTTCTCCATTACTGTATTTTTGTTGTATTTTTGCTGGAAGACTACGAGAATTTAGGCTATTCAATCGGAATATTGTAATCTTCCATCTGTTGAAATCCATGGGAATGGTTCATTGCTGCTTGTTGCTTTGTGCGTAGGTTTTGCCTTCTGAGGTGCATAGGCTATGACTTATGGACCTATGGTGTATCTTTTTCAGTCTGCGAGATTATCAGCACCTTGCTGCGGCTTCTCTTCTATGCTATACAGCCTATAGTTGCTATGAAGATGTCATTTATTTACTTCTAACCGTGGCTAGTTCACTTGGTTGTGCTCACTAGTTTGACTCTGTCTTTGCAGAAAGAGGTCAAATGGTTTGTGGTTCTTGCCGCCGCCTTCTTTCTTATCCTCAAGGTTCCAAGCATGTCCGATGCTCATGCTGCCAAACTGTGAATTATGTCTTGGAAGGTCATTGTTTGCTCTCAGTCACTCTTATGCATTTAGTAAACTAAGTTTGCCTTCTAAGAAACTTTGAGATCTTCGCCAGGAAAAAAAAACCCGAAGAAAAGATCTGTTCAAGTTGAAGTTATGTCATTTTATCTGTTCTGACAGCAATCTTTTTTGTTCCCCTTTTGGGTTGTTTTTCAGAGCATCAAGTTGGACAGCTGAAATGTGGCAATTGTGCAGTGCTTTTGATGTATCCATATGGAGCTCAATCGATTCGGTGTTGCTCATGCCGTTCAGTCATTTACATCGGAGTATGTACACTGGTTCAATCCAAGAAATCGTCTAAGTATTCCTTTCCTTTCTGGATGTTACT
This sequence comes from Spergularia marina, assembly GCA_963680865.1. Classification (NCBI taxonomy): domain Eukaryota; kingdom Viridiplantae; phylum Streptophyta; class Magnoliopsida; order Caryophyllales; family Caryophyllaceae; genus Spergularia; species Spergularia marina. The sequence continues at coordinate 28,085,611 of OY804546.1, forward strand.
GAAATTGCAGGGAATCTCTGATTCTGCATAAATTTGTGCTTGGTGATATGCATATTGATCCTAAAATTAGTGCAATATGCGTTTTCATAGAGGAGTTTAGGTCTTGGTATTAGTTAGAGGTTGTAGGTATTGTGTATTTATGTTAGCTGCAGTTGGGTTTTGCGGCAATTATACTTGATCCAAGTACTTAAAGGTTGCATAATCCTAAACAACTAATTCCATCTAAGTGTTTCTTAGTTTCTTGTCATATACGACTTGTACACACTGTACTATACAACTTTTCATTCATCAGAGTTACTGTGACATTCAACCTACAACTTAACCCTGTTTTTACTCATTTCTTGATGATCTCAATTCCTCTCTTTTAAATGACAGGATCACAACAGGCGCCCTCCACTGTCTGTGCAACAGAGCCGAGCCTGCAGACCTTTCAGCACCGCTCATTGAATTCTGAGATATCTAGAAACCCAATTTTGCTCAGAGTCGACCATCATTTGACCGGACAGATCTTACATCAATTTAACTCACATTGAAGCAAAAACTTTTGAGAGCTGACTTCTTTACGGCCATTCTCAGCATTCTTTCACTTGTGTCGAATTCTGCATTATGCTCAGCAGAATGTAACTGTCTCTGCACGAGAATTCGTGAACCATTGGAGTACTGTCAAGCTCTATATTCGTAAACTTTTATGTTTAGGAAGAATGTAACCGTCTGGTCATGAGAATGTACTTGACCTTACCTAATGCCAGTTTCTATATTATGTTAGAGAGAATGTAGACATTGTGTAACTATTTCAGCGTGAGAATTTGCTGAACCTTAAATCTATAGTTACTGAAATTCTGGCTCTGTTGTTTTGGGTTTTGTTGCTAAGCTGCATTTGCAATGCTGCCTGATCACGTTAAGCGACATAATTTGCATTTGGAGATAATTGTCTAATACCTCATATTGAAGATGACAGAAATCCGTTGCCTTAATTACAATATACTGAGCTCATGAGCTTTAGAAAATTACTAAGCAACCAAGAACCAAAAAACCATGTCAAATATAACCGCAGTGGCAGTCTTGCAGACGATAAAGCTCTGCAGTCTGTAGTCTTCATCAGTATTCAGACTCTAAAGATATATATGGTCTGTACAGCAAACATAGCGAGAACAACATTTTGGCTTCCCATATGTTAGTCTGTATATCGAAAATTTGCAGCCTTGATATGCACTTAGTCGTCTGGTGGAAAGTCCTCATCCGAAACAGGATCTAGAAAGGAGCCCAGGGTCTTTCTCAGGAGGCTGAATGTTCTGTCATCCTGTACCCAAATGAAGAACTTTGAGTCAGAATCGAAGCAAGGCAGCTTGAAACTGATACTAAAAGCATGGGAGATCAACCAGAAATGAAAATCACCTGTTTCTTCTTTTTCAAGGATTCTTCAAGCTCTGAAATCTTTTCGGCACAAGCCTTCTCCTTCTCCTGCAACATGCTCCTCTCTTTCTTCCCTGAAAAGCAAAACCAGATCATTATTTCCTGTCACAAACTGGCTTTCCTGAAACTTCAGCCAAAGCATATGTATAGTTTCTCACTTAGTTGCTCGTATCTGTTGAATAGCCTTTCTTTCTCTTCTTCATATTTGGAGATGGCATCTGTCAAGAACAGACACCGCTATAGATCAATACGTTTCATCAACTTTACAAAACTAATAAGGATAAGATTATCATAGTCAGGACTTTGGTATCTCGTTAAAGGCCTGATGGAGATCTACAAAAAATAATTGATGGATAACAGGTCTAGTTATTCAGGAACATTAGCAGGTCTAGTTATTCAGGAACACTAGAGCTGCTCATATGATTTCACAAAGACCAACTAACAGGAGGGCCGAAAGCAATGGAATTCCAGTGACAGAAATCACTAAGCAGATACATTCTTCTGTCAGCTAAAACCAGGGAACTGAGACTAACAGCAGTGCCACTCAACCAAGTAGGTTAGGCCGTGAATTTGTGATTACTGATCCAAATGTTTATGCAACCATTTGAACAAAAAAAAACAAGTTGCGAGATATCTAATAATTGCAAGAACAATGAACTCTAAACTACAAGATTGAGGCATATGCGTCCTTTCTGATACAGACTTTCCATTAGATATACAAAGCTACAGCTAACTGACTAGTATAAGAATTAAAGGAATACCTTTCAAAGCTTGCAGATGAGTTGCTTTTTCTTTGGTGAACTTCTCATAGACTGCTTCAAACTTGGCTGTCTCCTCCTTTAGTGCATTCTCGCACTACCAAACCAAGCGATAAAACACATATAAGGTGTTGTGTTTGCAATGTACACTAGTCCATACTCATTTCAACAATAGAGATTAATAAAGGCTGTGAGCACTGAAGTCAGTATGAATTTCCACCAACCTCTTTCGAGCTCCTGGACAATGCCTTAGCGAAAGTTTGCCTGCAACAAAAATGGAGAAGAGGAAATGTATAACATCAACACCAAGGGCTAGGAGTATTAAACTTGAAACCAGGTGCACAACTTCCTCACAATGTTCTTGACAACAAAATTAACATCCATGAGTGAACACTGTACCTGTCCTTCTCAATTTTCGTCTTCAACTCTTCAAACATAGACCTGATCTCTGTTGCCACGCTGTTCAAGAACGAGCAATTTAGTGTAATGGAGAATTTCAATGCAAAAAAAAACACTCCTAATCCTAGACATTGCAGTTTTTCTGTTACAGAATCACTTGAAAACGAGAGTGACATTGCTGTTGATAGTAAACAGAAGACAGCTATACGAACTGAAATTACAGGTTTCCCTGATTAATAGCTTATACGTCAAGCAGATTGCAGCGCATTGTCCTAAAATGCGCGTCTAAAACCAACAATTCCTCAGCTTAAAACCATTCTAATAGGTGTCCGAGCATAGTTTTAAAATGCATAAGTTCTGACTTCTAAACTGAAGCACATTAGTTACGCCCAATGCAATTTATCAAATACCTTCCCTACGTAATGTCATAGCCAAATTCCCCTCCCAAAACGATGCTAGAAACATATGACCACCAAATCAGATTTCGAAGCTACAATCTTACAACCTATAAACCATATTCCCTACAAAATTTACGAGTACACGCAACATTTCACAAAACAATCACTAAAATGCTCATATCACCTCATCACATCTTCATCAACACAATGAATTATTAATGACCTACGACGTATAATTGTTTTCAAGAAGACAAGAACACAGTCATACAGCTTCTAATACACGTTACAACTACAATCAAAGTGCTACTTCAACTCTCATTATCAACATCAGAAATAAGAAATTCAAAATGTATTACAAATTCAAGCGTTCACATCATAACGAACTTCGAACCTTTTGCTCAATTCAGATCTATGGAAAACCAGTGCACAGTTCGGCATACGCATTTCTCAAATAAGCAATCGTTACCAAAACCAGAATCCCGCTCCTCGAATAATTATCTCGGAAACAATACATACAAGCATACAACAGTATATTCTATGATCACCGCAATTATTTGAAGCGAAAACTTGTAGAACACAATTCGATTTAATCCTAATTCACAAAATCAGTTACGAATTCAATGTGCTCAAATTTTACATGAGAATCGAAATTTTGAACTCGCATTCGAATTATTTTCTGAAATCAATCACATTATTACCAAAAAAAAAAAAAAAAAAAAAAAAAAAAACGGTAATAATCATCACATAATCACAAAATCAAGCAAAATAATTAAAAATTTAGAAAGAAAGTAGAGATGATGACCTAGAAATAGTTTCTTCCTTCTTCTTCTGGCCATCTTTGTGAGCTTTGTCTTTGATCATCTGCAACGCCGACACGATTCCTTTGATCTCGCTGAATTCCGTCGGAAAATAAAATACAAAAACGTCAGATATAAGCCGGCGGCAATTGCACCGAAAAATTCGTCGTAAAACGATGAAAAAAGAGAGAAAGTAAAGAGAATTGCGAAACCTGGAGAGATTATTGTCGAAGAAGTCGTCGTCATCTTCAGCGTCATTGTTACGCTTGAGTCGCTTGTCCGCAGATTGCAGAGCTTCCTCTGCACGCTTCTTTGCGCTTCCTCTGATTCCAGACATTTTTACCTGAAATAATTAATTAGAACTTCGAGTTTCTGAGCTCTGATTTTCTGGAGAGAGAGAAAATTTGAAAAAACTGATTTTCTGAGGTTTGAGATTTTTTTTTTTAAAGTGTATTTGAATTTCGAGTTCGCGCGTCAGGGCGGAAGAGTGAAATACACGACGCACTCGGTTTGATATTTGTTGGGCGTTTGGTTAATCTTGTTTGGGTTAAATATTATTATGGTGGCTAGGGGTGAGCAAAACCGAGTACCTGGCCCGATTTTGACCCGAAAATAGGGTACCTGATTTTAAAATTGCATAAATTCTTGACCCGTAACCGACCTTGTTTAACCGGTTACCCGGTTTTCGGGTACCCTAAATATCGGGTATCCAAAAACAGGGTATCCGTATCCTAATTTCTCAATTTGCGATTATAAGATGATGCATTTGCACAATATATGTAAGTGTATTTACACATATTCACAATATTGATTTAAATAATGCTAAAAATCAATAATAAATTACAAGAAGTTGGTGGGAAGCCGAGATACGATCTGAGCACCGATATCCTGCGTCCTGGAGAACTACGCACAAGATGGTAACTTTTTTTTTTCTAAGTATTCACATTATGTAAACTTCTGACTCAATTAGTGAAGTCGAGTTCTTAATAACTTTGTTTTTAAATCTTCAGGGTGTTAAAAGAAAAGGTTGAGTTAAAGGCCCAAAGTGGCTTTCATGGAATTTTTTTTTTTTTTTTTTTTTTTTTTTTTTTCTGTTTTGACCGCGTCTAAATGGTTCATGCGCAAATTATACCATGCTCCCGGGGACACAATGAGTATGGTGGTCCTTCTCACAATAGAGGAGTGGGGACCACACCTCAAATAATTTAAAATCTATTTAATTGTGGTCTCTACTCCTCTATTTAATGATGTATATTTTGGAATTTATTAGATCATCGATCAACAAATGAAAGGAGATCGAAATTGGGCATGTAAGGAGTCGAATATTGGATGTTTACGGATTGAACCATCATTAATGGCAATCAAACAAATGTAATGTTCTACTCGTACCAGAATCGTTTTAATATTTACGGTTCAATTAATTATACGGATCCTTACTTAGCATCTACTCAACTAGAGCTAGCTAGCGATTCATCATCACTGAGTTACGTTCCATTAAGAGGCACTTTAATGCTCTGATCATATATCTTAATTAATTAGCTCTGCATGTACTCACAAATTTACCATATCAATCAAGATATATATTCGATACTGGTCAAGTTGTAATGCTAAAGGTTTTCACCATATTATCGATCACATTTCTACTTCTCAAGTCACTCAAGTGTCAAGCAGCCAGCAAGTAGTAGGTGATCAATGGAGTATGACCCAAGTTGAATAATGACTTCGAATCTCAAAGCCTCTTGTTTGACTTGCGAACGATCACCATTTTTAGCCAAGTCTTAATCCTCGACTGAACCACAAGCCGGCCTCACCTGGTCCTATGACTAGGCCTAGGGATGGGCATGGGTCGGGTCTACTTGGACCCGGACCCGGACCCGTCAAATTTTTGACAGACCCAGACCCGGACCCGACCCGTCGGGTCTCAAATTTCCAGACCCATACCCAGACCCGTCGGGTCTGGGTCGGGTCCGGGTCTCGTGCGGGTCCAGTTCATAAATCGTGGTAATGCTTATAAAATAATTGATATTTCGATCCAAATGTAATTTGCTTTCATATTCTGTGAAGTACAATCTCGCGAAAATATCCAACCAAAACGAGATCGTAAAATTCCAACAGAGAGTCGAGGCCTAAGAGCCTACAACACAAAGTCTTACAAAGTTCACAATCAAAGTTTAAATCGTCTTAAAACTTATTACATAGCAATAGCATGTCATTCAAATGATTTAACCTTCACGACGTTCCGATGATTCTTCTTCTCCATCCGATTTTTCGATTGGAATATCATCAACATCCTAATTTCAATTCAAATCAACAACAACAATAACAAATATCAAATCAACAACAACAATAATCACAAATATCAATTCAAATCTACAACAAATACCAACAAATATTAATTCAACCCGAGCGATAATAACAAATATCAATCAACAGCAATAATAATAACAACAATACAGAGATGAAGAATATAAACTATTATATCCTAGATTCGCGATTTATTTTTCATCAATTTTGGATCTTATTCATCAATTCTTCAGCAACTATTGTTGAAATATCCCGAATTAAAGTAAAATAATTGAACTAACAGAAAATGGGGTATAGTCGTTCAAACCTGGCTTGATTTTGCTCCAACAACAACCCGTTCAAGGGGGAGGTGTCGAGGGTTAGCGGCGACGGGAGAAACTGGGTGGACGTGGCGGCGTCTTATCGTCGCCATTCGGTCGACGCCCAGATCAGATCTGGCTCAGACAAATGAACTTCTCTTTCTTCTCTTACTGGTGGCGATGAAGAATAGGCGACGCCGGTGGTGATGAAGACTTCAGGCGACGATGGTTGGAGTCCACGACGGCGATGAGAAGTGGGGACAGTCAGGAGAGAGAGGGTGTGGAATGTTGAAAATTTGGCTCTGCGTGTTTGTTTGAGGATTTGAGGCTGAAATGCTGATTGCCGACAAGTAGAACACCATGGTTTTTTTTTTTAATTAAACAACCTATACGGGTCTGGGTTGGGTCTGGGTCTCAGTTGTTGGACCCAAACCCGACCCGTCAGCTTTGTGCATGGATATGGGTCGGGTCCCAATTTTTTGGACCCAAATCCGACCCAAGCTGGTCGGGTCCGCCGGGTCTGGGTCGGGTCCTGGGTCCATGCCCATCCCTAACTAGGCCTGGGCAACGGGGCGGGTCCGGGTCATTCTCAAACGGGGCGGGTCAGGGGCGGGTCAACTCCAGTTTTAAACGGAGCGGGGCGGGTCAAGGGTCAACTTAACCCGCCCCGGCCCGTGATAAACTATCAATTCAAGCGTTTTTTTTTTTTTTTTTTTAGTTTTTGAAGTTGTACAGTACGAAGTAACATTCAACATCTTGCAGATCCCACCCAAAATAATGCAAAATCCTTTCTACAATATAACAAAATTACTCCATTAGATATATCAAGGATCAAAACTTCAATTTCGAAGATTAAAAATTTCAACATCAAATCCAGAATACTTTTTCAAAAAAATTCTTGCCCCATTTTTTTTTTTTTTTTTTTTTTTTTGTAATTTGACAAATTTTCACATATATATTTCATTGTTGTTAAAAAAAAAAAAACAAATTTTCACAATAAACCTAATATGCTTTTCGAAAATTCCCTCACAAAATTAAATCACCAACTTCTGATTGTTGGAATGGAATTAAGTGAATGAGAGTTTGGAGAAAAGAGATCAGAAGGTGAGAGTTTGGTGGAGAGAGAAGATGAAGCCACGAAGGGGTGTATTTTATCAAAGTATTGGAAATGAAGTGTGTACATTATTGGGTTTTGTAATGGACCAGTAGGATATTAAAGGCCCGCGTGTTTTCTTTCAACTTAGTGGGCCGACCCTGCTTGTTTCATAGAGGGCTTGACCCTTTTTGCCCCGCCCCTTAATTCACTGAGCCGGGCTTTGACCCTTTAAGCACGGAGCGGGTCACAGGCTTTTAAAGGGCCCCCGCCCCGTTGCCCAGGCCTACCTATGACTCCTAATCTCCTATCTCCTGACTTCGTAGTCAACTAGTCACAATGTCAATATATACAGAGGTGAGAGAGCTAATATAGTGGTGGAACCAAGATTGAAAATTTGTTTGGGCCGAAATTAATTTTTAAAACTTAAGGAGGGCTAAATTCTACAATGTACCTATTTTTTCGCATATTTGTCGCAAAAACATACAACATTTCGGAAACGTAGGGTGGGCCTTGGCCTCGATAGACCACTCCCTAGCTCTACCCCTGCCGACACAGATACACTCATCGGAATTTCTTGTTTAAGATTCCTATGTAAAAAAAAAAAAAAAAAAAAAAAACCTTCAAATTTTTCATCGTTTATAATTAATTTTGTATGGAATTCTTAAAATGCGGAATCTTATATATATGGAAAACCCAACTTTGACGCCCGTTGTAACGTTAATTATTAAGGGAGGTGTGGAACGTGCCACCAAGCTAACCCTTGATTATCCCCTGATAAATAACACGTTGACATTACACATTATCTACTCCAACTACATGTGAGTATGTAATTGATAAGCTACTGTTGTTGTGTACATCCATTAGTACCCCCATAGGCCATTATTAGCTGAGAAGACTTATTACATATGAATAATTGTTACTTGCTAAATTCGTATAAATAATCATTTAATTATTGTCCTAATTCAGTGCATAGAAAGGGGATGCCAAATGTACCTTACTAACTTACAAACCGACTATTACATTGGATAAATTACCTGGAAGATACCTTCACGTGTACTTATAATTGTGTGCCCTAATTTACTCAATATTTTTGTTTCATCTTGTTCCCTAAATGCTCCGTAATTTTTCTTCATGGCTTCTGATCCATTTCTTAATCTTGTTCCCCAAGCCTTAATCGTGGTCATTTGCCATTGGTCATCATTTCTTGGGATATTTATTAAAATTATTAGTCTAATTAATGATTTTCTTATTCATTACCCCATTGGCCCATTACATTGTACTATGGTGGCCTGGTCAAGTTGTTTCACATGCATATGGTTTAAAGTGCACAAGAATTTTAACTAGCTAGTTTGGGTGTCATCTAACTGTAAATCTCTCTATCACATATGATAAAGGTACCATTCTTAGCCTAATTTGGATTTGATTATAGGACGGTACGAGAGAGATTGTTTGTATTATTGGTATTGATGTAGGATGTATATATAGATTGTGAACCAGTTGTTGTAAATTAACTACCGTGGGGTTATCCTTATTTCCCAACATTAGCTTCTCGCAAAATTCAAATTCTTTTTCGTTTGTGAAGAAGTCTTTAACAAGGAGGCCGACGACAAACTTGACTCGAAGCGTCCTTGTATAAACTTATTTGAGAAACAGAAGCATAACATTAAGCATAAAATGATAAAAACAATAGGGGTGAGGATCCCCTAGAGTTATTTCTTGGTAGAGTTTGCTAAAATTAGTAATAAGATAAAAGGAAGAGAATCTTGGAATGCACAAAAAAATACAAAACAATTAATTCTTACCTTATTAAGTAAACTCTACCAGAGTTTATTTTCAAATTTAGGGGATCCAATTCCAAACAATAGGTATCCGTGTATACACTCATTTTCCAGGTATTCCCCCCCCCCCCCCAACATACCTCAATTTATCTCGACAATCTCACATGTCAGAGCTTAGCTCAATCGAATGGAGTTGATCTCAAACAAAACGGTTGATAACCTTCGATTGAGAATCAAACATGATCATTAATTGACTATAAATAACTGCGAAATCATTTGTGAAAGACGTTTTCATTAATCAAGAACCTATTAAAGGTGACCCGACTCGATTGACCTTAAGTGATGCGTGTCGGCACGTTCGTGAAAAAAATCCATGATGTAGAATTACACCCCTTCCCTTTATATAAAGGAGTGACCCAATTAAAAACTCCACAATTTCTCTCCTTCCACTTTCCCCAAACCCACCTCCCAACTCATTATATTTCTTCCAACTGTTGTTCAATCTCAAATTAATAATAATAATAATAATAATAATGATAATAATAATAAAAACATTTACCATTTGTTGAATTTAACACCCGATTTCCCGACAATTTTCTGCAGAATCCGACCTTAAAAATCTTGGATCGTCAGGTGCCCTTTTTCTTGCTCTTCATTTTTTTTTATCTTGATTTTATGTAATTTTTGAGCTTTAATTCCCCCTTTTTCTGCTTCATTTGCTGTTAATATTACTGCATATCATTAGTATTTTTATTTGAATTTTTATTGGGTTTTTCAGAATTTGGTTTTCTTGGTTTGAATTGATTGGTTGATGATTAGGATGAGTAAAAAGTAAATTCAGATTCCGGGGCTTGGTTTTTTTTTTTTTTTTTTTACTGTGATGGTGGTGGGGGGGGGTTAATTTTGGTTAGTAAAAAGTATGGAGTAAATGAGTAAGTGTATGAGTAGATTGTGTTTTGACATAGTGAATTTGTTACTAGTTCAAGGGCAAGGTTAAAACTTTAGGTCAGCTAGTAAAATTGGTTGGTGCTTGGGAAATGGTTTGTGAAGTATCAATTAATATTCGGATTGAACTTTACGCCTCATTATAAATCGGAATGTGTGGGTTGATATATTCAACAAGGGGTCCTTAAATTGATCCCTATGTAGTCCATACAAGGCACAATGGGTGAAAAGGGAGAGACTTGGGGGCGGTAGAAAAGCAGTGAATTGATCAAATGGCTCATACTAATGTTTGTGTTTATTCTTGTAAAACAAACAAATGAACCCACAACGATAGAAATAACAACATCACCCCAATGCCTCAAATGCTGGAGCGTATGGTGGGGTAGGGGGTTCGTACTTTTACCAAATGAAAGACGACTACTTTACTAGTTTTCACTGTTTTACATGAGCGAATTTCCCCACTTTTTCCAATTCAATTTGCTAGGGCCGGAATGCCGGATAAACTTGTGACCTTGGCCTTTGTTTATGGTGCTTGCCAAATAATGGTTTAGCACTAAGTGATTACCCGGAATACCCGGTGCAAAAGAGGATGCTGGTGATTGAGAAGTTAAGGTTAAGTTGGCAAGTGTCGTAGTATATACGCCTACATTTTCCGATTAGAGAAAGTTGACTTGGGATTGATGCGGTTAGCAATAATGTAATCTTATCCCTAAGCTGTGGAGATGTATTAAACCATCAAAAGAGGGGGTGGGGACAATTGGATTAGTTTTTTGGCAGTCGGTCTTCTTATTCTTTTGTCTTATAAGATCAAATTGGTATGTAAAAGCTAAAGTAAGGTCGGCAATCTGCAAAGTTGTCGGTGGGAATGTAATACTTCACACTGGATGATTTGAATTTTGATGAGCATGCAGTTTGGATAGTAGAAGCAGAATGTGATTAATCTACTTGGTATATCCGTTAGCCCATAGTTTTTAAAAATTGAATTTGATAGCCGAGTTTTCTGGATGATTAAGTGGGTTTTGGCCTTGGGGCATTTGCTGGTTTAATTAATTGACTAATCAAGTCTTTTTTTTAAACCCCCAGTCCCCCACTAATTAAGAAATTATTAATATTCTTGATCATGTGCACCCGCTGGCGTGTTGACTAAGCAATTATGCATATTTATATTGCAGCCATAGATGCACCTCTGCAGCTTAGCCTCTTAATTATTTGTATCTGGCTGACTCAAAACATAATTAATTAAATTGTGTGCGTTACGCATGTACTTACTCAGTTTTATGTCCTCTTTGATTAATCATTCTCTATTTTGCGTCTGCTTCTTATTTTTTATACTCTCTTGTTTTCTACGATTGGTGCCTCACTAGTTGATACAGTGACGATCCTCTAGAATGTCATCTCAAGAACTGGCACTAAGCTGTTGGACAATTGTAAAAGATGCAACTCAAAGAGAGTCCTATAAACTTAAACACAAAACGATATCTTAGGGCACGTGTTTTGCATAATGCATATTAAATCTTTGATCAGTATGGAGAATTCTAATGTTAGTGTAGAGGTTTGGGGTGAAGTACTGTGGCTAGTATCTATGCCATAGTCCATCAGCTGGTACCGAGGAGTTCAAATTTTGGTTTGGTCAATTGGTGGACTTAAGTTTGTGTATGGAAATAGGTAACTGGTGGCCTTTGTTAAGGTTGCTTACCTTCCCTATTAAAATGGGCATCCTCAACAACTAGCTCCTCTAGCTTTCAAGCTGTACGGGAGGTTCCTTATGATCCCTGAATAGCCCAGCCTTTTCTTAGTATCATGTTCATGTATGATTAAATTCAGATACCAAGGAGTCATGATTTTTCGCACTTTTTCCAGTAGCCTAAATGCAACAAACCCTTCTAAATCTCATAAGTTTTTGATAATTTTGATGCTGAAAATATCTTGCGCACACATTAGTTTAGCTGCTCAGATACTGTAGCGGTTGCGTTACACACAGGCTAGTCGTTTCAGCGGTACTTTTTTTCCTGAAATAGAGACTATAATTAGCATCTAGTTCTGGTGATGGTGAGTCAGTGACAAACTTAAAGTGTGTTCTACTTCTTGGTCTTATCCACCCATCAGAGATTAGGGGTTGATACCACTGTGGGTCCTAAGACAACGTCCTATAGTATTCACTCATTACTGGATTTTTTCGAAAGAGCATTATTAGCTTTAAGGTATTCTTGAACATGACCCAGCTGGGATTGTGTCCTTTGATGTTGACTCTTGCTTCTCAATGGGGTTAAAATTTTTTGCGCGTTGAAACATGTGAATGCCTACTATCATGTGCTGTTTAAATTATGAAATCGTTACCATCCGTGCAACATTTATTAAAATCCTACCAATTTGCAAGATTCCGATTACTACATCCTCCTGATCTTATCCTAACCTTTGTGTTTGGCTTCCAGAGATCTAAATAAAAACTGGTGCTTGGCAAGAGTTGCTGATTGCAAATTAGGAGTCCATGGAGTTAGAGCAGCAGTTTGAGCGGAAATGGAAATCTATTCCAGCTGCACCAAATGACGCAGTCGTAGATAATCTCAGTGGCTCTTTTGAGTGCAACATCTGCTTAGACTCTGCAAATGATCCTGTAGTTACGCTATGTGGCCACCTCTATTGTTGGCCGTGCATCTACAAGTGGTTTTACATCCAAAGTGCGTCCCTTCCTTCAGAGGAGTATCCACAATGCCCAGTGTGCAAGGCAGAAATCTCCCACACAACTGTGATCCCACTATATGGCAGAGGCCAATCTACCAGCATCCCTGAGGGCGAGGCCAAATCCGTTTCCCCTGATGTAGCCACACCTCCAAGGCCACCAGCTTGTGGGACACACGCGTTGCTTAATGCTGCATCACAACCTGAGCACCGCCTTCCACCATATCGGCGTAATCCTTATCAGAGTCACCAACACTACGCTTCTGAAGAGGTAGTTTCTTCCTCGTCATTGTTTAACCAAACAAGTGACGCAGTCGCTAATGTTTTCCAGCCAGTCGTGGGGATGTTTGGAGAGATGGTGTATGCTAGGGTGTTTGGGAACTCCCAGAGCTTGTACACATACCCAAACTCATATCATTATGTAGGGAACAGTAGCCCAAGGTTAAGAAGGCAAGAGATGCAAGTCGACAAATCGCTAAGTAGGATATCACTCTTCCTTTTGTGCTGTTTCCTCCTCTGTCTCTTTCTCTTCTGATCTGCAATTTTGGGGGCAGAAACCCATTATTTGTATGTTTGTATAGTAGTTTGTAAAAAATGTCATCTATCAGGCATTGGAAGCTCATTGACATTGCTTCATGTGCTACAAACTTGCATTTGATGATCGGGTGTGAAATTATGAATTCCCGATGTTTCAGTATCTTCCGTCTTTCTACAATGGGCAACGGAATACATCAGATCTATTTGCACTTTGTTCCAGCTTTGGCTTGTGTGTGGTATACTGTGTCTCCATGTTATTGAATACCCAGCGTACCAGTGCCGTTATCTATGGGTAAATCTTACACCAGATCGGAGAGGAAGAAGATCGAATAGAGATATTCTCTATGAGAGCGAGGGAAGGGAAAGAGAGCAAGACGAGGCTCTAGCGAGTTGGGGAAACCCACCTTAGAACTAGACGACCACAAAATCGCTCCCAATTTGCCCCTTCCTATGCAGATCATTTCAAACCCTCTTCTCTGTTTTTGCAGATATCAGATCAGATATCAGAAGACGTCGAGACAGTGACCAGGATTGTGACTGACATATTGGTTTCTCAGATGCTATACAGTCAGAAATCTAGAGGAAGGACAGCAGAGTTCACTATTGCCTTATCATGTATAATATAATCCAAAATCCAGGTGTGCAAATCACTATATCTTGGAATTATCTGCATTTTTCATTTAATTTGTACCAGTCAAGATATATTACCAACTGCTCCTGCAACACTATCAAGAATTTCAGTTTCGCCAACTGCTCCTGTTTGCTACTGGTGTAGAAAAGAAATCCATTATTCCATTTTAATAGAAAGTGACTTCTACACTTGTATAGTTTTCGTGTTTGTACTCCCTTCGTTTCTTAGATTGTGTACGTTTGGTATCCGTATGAGTATGTTAGAGAAATTTGGATCAAATATAAACAACCTAAAGAAACAAAGGGATTACTAGAACAATGCATAAGGTTAGCCGTGCCTCCGAGGTACAATTGTTGTTAGGATTTTGTTTTAAAGAACTTCACACAATCATACTACTGCTAGAGGTAAAGATGAAATCGATCGATGACATTGGCTTTGATTTCGTAAAATGTTAAATCAATAGCCAATTTTATGTGTTACAAACAGTTCATATCAGAATTTCAGTAGTCAATTTCAGCAGTTGTGTTTCTTGCTCTGAATCCTGTATCTGTCAAAATTTGATGAAACAGTAAGTGATGCACAAACAAAGATGTACTCCATTTTCACTGAGTTCTAGTAATTTAAGATAGTACTCCGTATTATATATGGGGAACACAGAAGACAGTTACATGACCACACTATATATTATATGGAACTACTACCTCTCAGTACATTAGTAGTTTAGTACCAAGGGCACAACCTATACATACATGCGAAGACACTCATACACGGACGATTTTTACACTCTCCTTGTTGATTTCTACATTGGAAAGCGTACTTTCACATGAGGGAGTGTTTTAAGATCAGTCATTGAGTAATACTATATAGTACTGATCGACTAGGACTATTGAACATATAACATATAGCTAGATGTAGCCCAACTACGACAGTTGGGTAGCCATATTACTTATGTAATATAGCTACGTATATTTATCATTTATATATGTAATTAGACAAAGTTTTAGTAAGCCTTCCCAAATGATGGTTTCTTCTTGGAATAGTGTTCACATATCATCATTCCATCAAACAGACGAGCTGCTTGTTCACTATCTATGGTTCTAGTCTCTCTTGAAGGATAGTAACCATAGGTTTGGCGCGACTGAGAATCGAAATTTTGATTCCTCGTCGTCCTCGGTTTTCGGCCCCGTTGATCTTCATATTGCTCCAACAACATGAAGGCCTCCATGCCAACTTGAGGAAGGGTAGAAGGTGCATATGATGCCATTGTAGTTGGGCCTTGTTTTGTGGCTTAAGCCTTAAGAGTATTGGAGTAGTGTTTTGGGTAGTATTAGATTTACAATTGTTGTTGGGTAGGTTGAGTAAACACAACTGCCCTTTAAATAGGACAATATGATGCGTGATGGTCCAAGATTCTTGTTCTATGAGGATAGATTGATACTCCAGTAAATAACATATATAGGTCACTTTTGCCAAACCTACATGGCATATATGCTCTTCCACTTTATTAAAATTTAGATCGATCCACACTTTTTTGAGATTATTTCATTTCGCAAAATTACTACATGTGTATTATTAATACGACAAAGTATTAGTTGTGACAGTTGGTTTGAACATTTACCATGTTAGTAACATGTACGATCTGTAACCGAACTTTTAAACTACAGGTATAAATGTGTAATGAAACTTTGTGAAGTTTTTAATCTTAAAGCGAACTCGTTGCACCCTAACGATAAATTCTACAATCGCGACCCAATTTCACCAAAACATGTTTATTTATTTATTTAGGTCACACCAAAACATGTTTATTAACAACAACCGTGTTTTGAAACTTGGACGTTAAACAAAACATGTAGAGTGCTTGTTATTACATGACATAGAGATGACTAAAGCACAAAGCTAGGTAAATGACTTTTTGTTGAGTTACCACGTTTGAACGTTGACGGTTGAAGGAAATGGAGGGAGTAGCACATTGATTATGACGACTCGTCATTTCTCCATATAATCTAACACAATAACATGCACTCAATGATATAATAACTAGTAAGCCTTATTATTCCTAAAAAATGTCTTCATGGCGCGGTGTTCGCACACCATAAATCCTCCATACTTCTGAGCAGCCTGAAAACTATCAATAATGGTAGTTTTCTCTCCCGGAGGAAACACTCGCAACTGGTTAGATTGATGATAATGGCTAAAAGTTCGCGGTTTCGGCCTAATATGCCCTAATCGTTCTTGATCATAATGCTCCATAAGGATGAAGGCTTCATTGGCAATTTTTGGGATGTTGGTAGGATGTGCCATGGTGTTATATATGTTGGGTGTAACTTTGCATGAACACAAATTAGTCTTGTGTTGTGGAATTGGTTATTGTCATTGGAGTAGTATTTAAACAGAAGATCATGATTCCAAACTAAATATTTAAACATTATTTGATATTCCATATATTCTCTTACTCTTCTAATTAATTGTTGCTAATTGATCATGTTTTCTTAAAATTTCTAGCTTTAGCTCATGCTTCCAACTATTTGATTCAATTTTGCTTAAAGCCAAAGCTTATAACATACTCTATTAGTCATTTTCACAATAAAGGAGTAAAAACCACACTGAATAAAAATAATTTATCATTTTTTATTTCATGGGACCATCCCTTTATTGTAAGTGAGAGCACCATGATACTTGTGCTCCCGAAACCATAATATAATTTACCCACCTCCACATCATATATTCACCTACTTCACATAATTATTATCGAAGACATTTAGATACATTTTTCATTGTTTATGAACTAGAGCTTTTTCACTGTTTTTCTGAGGGTGTAAAGGTTCAAAGTTACTTCAAGCCTTCACGGTCATACTAACTTACTAAGGTATTCATGCATTTTACTTACTAGCTAGGTTGTGGTTTGAGAGTTGTCCATCATACCTTTACCGCTTTAATCAAAATCATGAGTTGGTGGATCTTAATACTCTCGGGAATCGACCCAAAGATTGATTCGTTCTTGCCTATACCTTAGCCTTTAATACTAAAAGCAAATAGCACAAAAAAGATCTATCCAATTCTCCATAAAATTATACTCCCTCCATTTTACTTTGATGTTCCATAATGTAAGTGACACGGAGTTTTTTGTAGGTAGTAAGATGTGCTGGAAAATGAATGTGGGTGGGTCACAATCCATTAGAACCACAAATAACATAACAAATAAAGAAAGTAGAAGATAATTTAGAACTGACTAAAAAAGGAAACAAGATCATTCAGAACTGGAGAGAGTATATGACTTTTTCACATTTCGAGACATCACATTTATCCGTCAATATCTCATAAGTATTAATAAAAATTGTGAAATTATACTTGTATGAATGTCTTTTTCGATAAGAATCCAATGACACAAGTCTCATAATTTTTCGACATGTATTTCGCTCTAAAATCGCAAGTCAAACCCTCGCCTCATAATCCGAAAACATCTATATTTATTTAGGGTTTTTTTCTAACGTGTGTACATAGGGCACATAATAAGACTTCATTTCTTTCCTAAATTGAATGATATTCTCCTGAATTAATCAAAAGGATTCGACAATTTGTTTTTTTTTCTTTTTCAAATGAGAATATCGCTTAATTAAGGATCGAAATGGAGTTTTATCATATGTTATATGGACACACGTTAGAAAACTTGATTTATTTATGAAGGGAGTATTTCAAGCTCCGTGAATATTTAACTCCGAAGGTGGGAATGAAGCAGAAAGCATCCGATACCAATCATACCATTGATTGAATGTAACATTTCTATCAACTTAAGATTCAATCCGCGAAATTTCTCTTTCATCGAATGTTTGCTAATCACTTTACTTATTTTCTTGGATGTAGTTTAATCATGGCACTTGCACCAATATGATTTTATTTAGCCTCATTTAATTCTCCTACTCCACCGCTTATAACTTATGAGCTACATATTAAAAAGTCTACCATACATCGAGAATGCACACTCTAATTATACATTTTATTCAAACCTGTTAGTAATTTTTATCACAATATGTTGTAATTTTTTTAGCTATACAAAAATCGTTCGAGTATGTACTTGTTAAGATTTCATTTACGGATACATATCCAACTAAAAATTAAACTTCAACGATTCTAAACGAGGATACGTACTCCTTGGTATACTTATTACACAAGAATTCTCCTTAGATATGCCCATCACTAGAAAGGAAATCTTACACTTCAAGACATTTTAGTAAGAGTTAATTAACTGATGAGCTATGAACTTATGAAGTAATACAGATTCTCTCATCCATTGAAAAGTGCAGCAACAATTGGAAATGTATTGTCCTGATAACAATTTGGATATTGTCAAGCATGGAAAATTCAAACTGATGTGAATTAGTTAAGTTTCACTGTTTGGAATCTAAATTGTTCTCTACTTTCGGCAGAAAACAATCTGATAAGATTAGTAATCAGCTTTCTTCGTGAATGAAATCAACATTTTAAGTAGATATAAAAGTCGTTTGAATTGTATGATAAAAATAAAGGGATAAAATGGTGGGATAAGAGGGTGGGATTTCATGATTTTATCCCATCACTTTTTGATATGTGAGGACATGAAATGTTTGTTTATATCAATTTTTATTATATGACAATATGGTCCTCCAAAAAACCATAAATAATGGTTAATTTCTCACTTAAATAAGGACAAAAATATCATTTTAAACATTTTATATCTCACATCCTAATATCTGCCCCCTCTGGCCCTCTAGATATTAAAATGGTAGGATAAGTAATCCCATTTAGCCTTATTCCAACTACTAACTTACCAAACATGGGAAATTAAACCATGGGGATAACTTATCTCTTCCCACCTTCTTATCCCTCTAAACAAACGATCCCCTAGTGCAGGTTTAATACTGTTTCTTGGGTCTGTTACACCTGTACAAATCACACAATTTTAAGTTGGCGTCAATTATGGACGAGACTAGAATTAGTAGCAAAAACTTCACGACTTATTGAGTTATGCCAATTGAAACCACCTTTTGACGTAAATTAGGGTTAAAACTTCCTCTAAAAAAAAACACACAAGATAAAACTATTGAAATTTGAAGCAAAAGTATTTGCGATTGTCGACTATATGTCTAATCAGATACAATAGTCCCTTAAATGAAGTCGGATATATATATATATATATATATATATATCTGTTTTAGTCGAATTTATTAGTAAAAGTAGTTCAAACTCAATCTTTTAGGTGGGATGCTTTTAGGTACCACTCCAAGCTGTATTAGGTTGTGTTAGTTATATTTGCTCAAAAAAGCATTATTACAAATTAATTAAGCTTAAAATTCATCAATCAACAAGATATTAAAGTTAATCCGAGCATCTCAGATAGTTTTTCTGTTAAATTAAGGATCTCAATCATTCAGCAAAAGAGATCGGATCGGGGCCGATTTGGAATTTCGAACACGAACGCGACACGAGCACTGATATGTAGTGTTTTTCTAACAGAAATTCAGAATATGCTCGAATTTAACTGGTTTTATTTTCATCATTCGACAGGACATTATCTCCAAAACCGCTCCATGACATATCATTTCACAATATCTTGCTGTTTGGATAAGAAAATCTCTTTGTTCGACTTCTTCCCAAGTTGTGTACATACTGTTGCATCGTTTCTTTAATGTGTTTCTTTATACAAAATCGACAAGTCTTCAACAAATCTGTATGTTAGTCTTCTTCGGCGACTGCCTTTCTGAGTACTGTCGAGTAAATGATACTCAGAAAACCGGCAATGGTGGTATGCATCAACACGGTTTTACTGTGCACATATTGGCTTTCTCTAGGTGAGATTGATGATATTACAGGGGTGATATATTAACCCCGACTCTGGACCAATGTGATATAGCACAAAAACCTCGGGTTTTAACCCAACAGTGCTGAAACCAGAGAATGGCAGAACTCACAGAAGAAAGGTTTCCCAAACTTTCAAATATAACTCATTCCTACAACACTGATCAACTCCCTACAGTACATAGCAAACGGCCACCTTGAAAAGAATTAAGGCTAGATTTATCTAAGCTTTATGATTATAACAGTTCGCTGATGGCATATCTCTGCCTTCCCTGAAAACAGAACAGAGAAATGGAAAGAAAAAAAGGATTACACTGAGGGATCGGTTGGATATCGAAGTCTGATGTAGTGACCCACAGAATAGCATCCATGAACCCATAAAAAAACATCAACATCTTGTTACTTTCGTCGGATTTTGACTTTCAGAGTCCACATGATCTTTCCCTGGGGTAAGGGAATGGACTTCGGCAAGCGCAGTGGTATCTCGAACTCTCCTAGGGAGGATAAAGGGCTTGGCATGTGCAAGTTTTCAGGTTCAAGGTGTACCAAAAGCTGCCTTGCCACCTGAAACAATGCATAGCATTTTCAACATTTTTCAAACAACGCTTGGTCTTTGGATAATATGGTTTTCATTTATGCTCCCAAGATATAAGTGAACTACTGAGGCATATAAGCCATTCCAGAAGAGAAAAAAGGAATAGAAAAGATAAAAGTTTCTTGTTACAGAGAGACCACCATACCTCAGATATAATCTCGTCTTTCGTCACAGGTTCACGCAATTCATTGTCAACCTTAAAGTACTTTCTTAAAACCTACAAGCAAAATAATCATCACATACCAGACTTACACAAATTTTAAACAAGTTATAACATAAATGTACATTGTAATGATGACCTCCTAGAAAGCACAGAATTGCGGATAGTCTGTGTTCTATGATGGCCACACAAAATTCCAAGCTTCCTGCCCCCCTCCCCCCAAAAAAGAAAGACCTCTTCTATCAGGCGGCAAGCGTTCTGGAGAAGAATTTAGCACAAATTTCCTCAAGGCAGTTTGACGTCGTTCAACTTGCCTTGATGGCATACTTTCAGGGGAAAGGTGTTAGTTATCGTACAGAGAATTAGCCTACTTGTAGCAAGGGTAAAAGGGATCAGGTTTTGGATCAGGCAGTCACAGATGGCTACCTAACATGCATATTCATGGTTCGATGCACAACCTCTGTCCATCGCATAGACATATCCTAAATTCCACAACTTCTAATCTACAAACTTGAGTACGAGAAAAAAGACGACAGCGATAACCTATGGCAGAGAAAGAACCATACTGTAACTTGCTTTTTTCATGAGTCATTACAACAGTTGAAAGATAAGAGAAAAGTCTAAACCATCATATATAGCCATATCGGATGACTTACGGCAATGTAGAGCAAGTTAAGGGCTAATCAAGTTCAAAAGAATCAGTGATACTATCTTAGCCTCTTTGCCACTTGAGCAAGGAAGAGGAGCAAGGCATCCAATTCATATCAAATACTTACAATAACATGATCAAGGCTTATTCAAGGCAGGCAAGACAGTTAATTCTAGCATCCTGTGCAACCCGAATGATACGCACAAATACAGGGAGAGACTAGGGAGAACACAATGAGCTTCACTGGATTGCATAGAACTCTAGCACAGTACTGCTGCCAATATACGACTACCTTGGTGTCGGGTATATGGCCTGAGCAAAGACATAATACCACAAACTATCCTAAAAAATTTCCTCTGTAATCGACCTCCCCTCCCAAAGTCCTAAAAAAAATCGTGAGAAACACATTACCAATACTGACTACATGAGGACCATGAAGTTCGCATGATAAGAAATCATAGGATAAATGTGGTAAACAGCCATGTGGAGTAACCAGTAAAAGCATCCTTTAGGAAGGGAAACAAAAGATACTTTAAAACGACACAATATGCAAAACTGACTTACCAACTTTCCATTGTCCAGTCGTTTTGCCGCATCAATGAACTCTTTCATCTTATCTTCTTTAGTTTCTTTCTCCACCTTGATTTGTTCCTTCTCTATAGGTTGGTAAATCTGATTACACAGGAGAAGGCAATTTCAGACATGACCAATGAATTCAAGAACACCAATCTTGCTTTACACTTTAATTGCACAATGGTAGGTGGATTTAAAGAACAAAAGAGATCGCAATAAGGTTGAGATTCGAATGATTACCTTCCTTTGCTCCCTCACAAGATAGGCAAACTTATCAATGTTCGGCACAGCCAGTAGCTTGGGCATCAGATAATTGCGGAAATACCCAGGAGCAACTTTCACCGTCTCACCAGCTAATCCAAGGTTCTCCATGTTCTACACAATTACATTCGCTTAATAAGCAAACATCAACAACAACAAACACACACAAATGAAAAGCTCTTTTGGATTCGATCACAAACCGTTGTTAAAATAACTTCCAATCTTCTATATCTGATTCCTTGAGCGGTGAAAAACAACGGATTAAGTAACCCATCGGATCCCTTTAAGCTAGTCTCTCGGACAGCCCGGCAAAGTGCATTTCTCCCGTATTGCATATACGCCATCCAACACCCTTTTTCCCCTTTCACCTTCAAAATACAAAATAACACACACCATATAACCCACCACACTTAAAATCAAGGTCCTCAGCTAACACATTCACTACCCCCCCCCCAATTTCGAGGAATCGAAGTTTCCACACATTGGTTACCAGAAGCAAAGAATCCCACCAAACAAAGGGCCGTCTCTTAGATTGGAGGGTCCTTGTGCAACACGCAAAAGATTAAAACTTTCAATTAATACGAAAAGCAAATTCTTTCGATCCTCCGCATTTCGTTACAATTGGGTCTCACGTATTCAAATCAAACCTAAAGAATTCAATGCAACGGAAGGAGTATCGTAATTTACAATTTTATTTCCCAATACAACGGAGCAAATCAATTCAATCAGATTGAAAAATTAATCTTCAGCTACTTTTCTATTGAATACCCCCAACTCAACCAAGATTTTATCCAACATTTTTACATTGAAATTTACCATCTTTTACTGAACAGAAATTCAAAATTTGATCAATAGATACATAAAAGACGATCTAATTATACGAAAATGGGTTTGATATTTACCTGGGCAGAAATTGCACGATTGATTTGGGGGTGAAAATTGCTCAAAATCTAATTGGGGAAGATTGTGGCCGAATTTCTCAGTGGTTTAAACGGCTGTTTAGTGTTGAGTGATGCGGGTTTAGGTTACTTTCATTTCATTTGGTGAGTGACAAACTTGGGTTGGACCATTGTTTGTTGAGCCGGACCTGCAACCTATAGGTGGCTAAAGTTGTACGAGTGTAGACACCGAGCACCCGTATTATCATTTACGACATGGTTTAAGATGGTCGTGGCACAAAAACGGTTCAATGTTAGTAGGAACACCTATATAGGTACGCTTAAGGATAATAGCAATTGTTTAGAGACAAATAAACATAAGTTTGAATTCTAAAAAATTGCACGCTATGACGTCTGACAAAAGACTTAAAGATGTTTCTTAATAGTGGAATCAATCCTCATATCTATCAAGGGCAATTGGCCAAATCTAGATAAATAATCAACGTGTTTCTGTCCAAAATTACTCCGGAAAAAATACAACTCCTAGAAGCAACTAGAGGTACATAAATGGATTTTATCATAATATTAGAGCAAAAAAAAAAAAAAAAAAAAAAAAAAAAAAACAAAAAAAAACATAGTAGGTCCCAAGATCGGTAGATAGCTAAAGTTAGACTCATCAGGTGACATACACCGAAAGGGGTTATTGCATAAGTTTTTTAATAAAAAAACGTACCTCATATCCAATAAAGGGTACTCCAAAGTTATCGAGGATGGACATTTTTGAGAACATTTGGGTAACAAATGTGGTTAAAATTGGGCAAAATCAAAACATACAATTGATGATTTTTGGCCCAAACGTCCCTAAAACAAAAACGACTAAATTGTTTGTTGAACGAGTATGGATCACATTATGTTTTACCAAATTATTAGAACGTACCTTTGGTAGGTTCGGAAATCGGCGAAAATCACACGATAATTATCTCACGAGGTGATGTGTGGCAAATAGGTTTAAAGAACTTCCTACTAGTAGTTAGCATGCCCGGCCAGCGTTCGAGCTATCTATTTATATTGTTTATACTCGTTTTATAAAAATATGTAAGTTTATTTTTGTTATAGTATTATTAAAAATAATAATATACCTTTTTTTTTCTTTCAACTTTTACCGCATGTCATATTTTATTATTATCTGTTTCTACTCACTTATCATATTATCCTTTCCTTTCCACTTTTACGTCATCCATTATACTATTTCATTTTCATTCCACTATCCCGTCACGTGTTATCATAATATATATTATCCTTTAGGTGTCATATGTAAGCTAAATTACCATAATTAGTTAACTTACTACCATAAGTATTAGCTAATAACTAATACTTACTTAGTTTTATCCAATTAATAGGTGCTAAGTGTTCTCCTAGGAAAAGACTTGGTTTCAGGTTTAAACTAGTTTACTACCCGGGCTACGCCCGAAATAAATTTTAGCATTTTATTTCTTTGTAAACAAATTATTTTATCAATAAATTTTATCATTTATAAAACTTTCACTTTCAAAATAGATGATGTGATTCCAGTTTAAATAAGTAATAAGGAAGGTACAAAATAATAAGGTAAAGATGAAATCGAGTAGTAAATATTGATTTATTGTAATAAAAAAATATTGTAAATTTTTTGGTATGGAAAACGTTACTTATATATAATCATGGATGAAATGTCCATCAATACTCTTTACCATAAAAGACACTTTAAATGAATTTTTTAGGTGAAAATTAAAGAGACCTGCCACGTGGCATGACAGATGGTCTAACTGAAGTCGGTAAACGTGGTCGTTGCCTCTAACACAGCTTTTAATGTATAGTATAAGATGTACGTATAGTACTAGATTGGAATAAAGTTTTCATATCCAATTACATCACTAAAGTTGTCTATGACAAAGTTTATAGAGTATTTGACAATTTTCAAAAAAAGTTGGTCAAATGCGAATTCTATAGAGTCCACGATTTTTTTGTCCAAACAAAAATTACTAACTTAAATTCTTTTGTAGATGCCCCTATGTGTCATATTATGGATTTTAGCAAGAGCGAGCCACAAATATATCCAACAAGGGTGAATATTGAACGGCGTATCAAAGAGGCGGATATCCTATGTCCGCGATATAAATTGCATGTAAAGAGTAGTGAGGCACATGCGTTGGTGTTTTAATTTGTCCCAAGGCCAAGGAGGTGTTGGGGGAGAGTGGGAAGCTAAGGGAGTCGGAGAGGGCGGGATTTGGTAGAAAGACGCAAATGTTTATAAACCTTCCCTAAGAGATGAACCATCGTCCCTCAATCCAAAACTGTGCTACTCTGAAACTATACATACTAAAGTTTCGAGATCCTTCAATTCGGTTGTTACTTTTATAGATAAGCTAAGTTGTAAGTATATAACCCAGTGTTTATGGGCAAAAAGTAAAAAGCAGTCTTGAGAGGTCATATTATAGGCAAGGTAGAAAATATTAGAGAAAAAAAATCAGCAGTAAATCTCGTGCAAAATAAGTGCACTTTAGCCTCAACGACTGACGTGTACCTAGAAGACTTAAAAAAAGTTTGGAAGGAGTTAAAAAACATGCGTCAAATGTTGTGGGCACACGATAGTTTGTGTTGTGTTTTGTCAACAACCTAGGTTCCATCATCGGTAATAATTCATCGTAATTTAAAAGTGCGGTTTTTGAATAAAGATACCCCGAAAAAAAGCGATGCTGCTCAAAAGGACGACCGAGGGAGGAATTCCGAGGTACATAGCTAACTAGCTAAGAGGTAATTAACTTTTGGAAATGAAGTAGTATACGGTATAATTACCATTGGACACAGGCCAAGTAAACTTCGGACAAGTGGCAGCTCCAACATATTCTTGATCAGGTGTTCCGAAACAAAAGTACCAAACAAACTGTACGACGTGTCGAAAAGCCATTTGTCCATTTCACAATTACGAGTTCCACGTCATTAATACAAGTGGCCAAATCAACATCGTGAGTCCAAACTTCACCCATAAAATCTCAGCCGTCCATCTACACTAAACCCTACATACTAACTTATATAAACCCACATTTTACTCGCTATTCCCCTCACTCACTTTTCCAACTCCAACCCTCCCTACATTTTTCTCATTTTTTCAGCTCAACTTCTTCAGTAAGCTAAGATTAACACACTTAATCAATACGTAAGTAATTACTATGGCGGTTAAGTCTAACAAGCCAAAGATCGAGAGGAAAGCTGACTACAGCAACAAGCTTAGGAGGTTGATTGGTGAGTACTCTAAGATCTTGATCGTTCAAGCTGACAACGTCGGCTCGAACCAGCTCCAACAGATTCGCCACGGTTTACGTGGCGAGTCTGTTGTTCTTATGGGTAAGAACACGCTCATGAAGCGGTCCGTCAAGGTTCATATGGAGGAGACCGGCAACCGCGACATCGAACCACTCCTTGACCTCCTCAAAGTAATAATCTTAGCTCCATCGATCTCTAGTAGTGTGTAGATATAGCTAGCCAGCTAGCTCATGATCTTAATCCATGATGCTTATGTTTTTTTAAATGTATGTTAGTTGGCCGGGTTTCGATCATTAGTTTTACCATCAAATTAAACGTTGACCTAACTAGATGGTGAGAACTATAATATGAAACAATCGTTAGAACGAAAATTTAGACCGGTGGCTAAATAATATTCATTTCATCGACTAAGAAAACATGAAACTTCAAGATGTATGTAACATGTAAGAAAACATATAGATATTATCGTTACACAATATATGAAAAAGTTGATATGTGTGCAGGGAAACGTTGGACTGCTCTTCACAAGTGGAGATCTGAAAGAAGTGAGAGAAGTTATCTCTAAATTTAAGGTACATCTGATCTCTTCTTGTTATTGATGAATGATGACTTTCTCGTCTTTATTTTTTATTTTTGGTTTCATTTTAAAGTTGATATGACATACTCCGTATATATTGCCATATACTACCTCATTCTGGATCGATCTAGCTAATGGTTTGGTATACATCAAGTTCACATACATCACCACATGCACATATATCATTATGGTTACTGGTTATTATAGACCTTATCTTTAGTTCTTTTTGCACAGATCGAAATTGGATTTAATGATTTACACGACATTTTATATCCTACTCATTAAATAGTGAATTAACGTCGTCGAGTAATCAAATCTTAAAGGAAAGTAATGCGAGCGAGGTAGATATTGCGATTTTTTCTTTCGGATAAACAAACTAATCAAGTAAGAATATATAAGAAGATTATTGGATTTTAGACCGATACTAGTGACATATAATGTGACAACTTTTTAATACTTCAGTTAAAATTAAACGCTAAACTCTCTATTGATCTGGAGAATATATTGTATTGTGATCATATAATCGATATTAATCTCTCGTCTTTGAAATAATAATACTAGTTCATTTTGTTGATTGAGTAATACTTACATGATTTCTCGGACTACCCCAAAGGTGTACAGCGTACTAGTACATTGCGTGATTTTTAATCCGTTGTCCTTTTGGTAAAAAAGAAATGTTTAACTTGCGTGCTAGAGTTGAAGACTAAATGGTATAGTACATGTACATATACTTTATGTCACACTCAAGTATTTTGAGTTGTTGAACGTTGGTTCATTGTTCTAGTTTATGTGGGGTTAGCTTCCCTTTGAATTTTTTTACACATGGTTGTTCATTATTTGCTTTCTAAAAGATGACTAGCGAATAAATCTTAACTTTGATATCATCATAGTTTACGTGTCTAAAGATGGACAATAAGAAAATATGGCCATTCATTGCATATGATTCTTGATTTGGACTGTCTCATACTACATACTATAGTCATAAGCATTTCTGATATCATTCCGTATGTTTATGTCTTTAATTAAGAGAACTTGGCTAGATTGGCTCAAGGGTTTGATGAACCAATAAACCTCCTCAAAGGATTTTACTACAAGACAACTAGTTTACTATCAGTCTATAATTACCAGTTATTACAACATATTATCCATTCAAAGTTACCGCACGACAACTATTACTACTAGAATAATTCGTTGAAATTTTGTTGTATGTGAATTGAAATGGTAATCATCTTTCTTTAATTATATGGACATTCTTGTAACTCAAAAAAAAATTATATATATGAACATTCCAATCGGTTTTTAAAAATGAAACCGTTCACATACACTCCCTTTCACACTTGTTTCTAAAGATATCTTTGTTCAAGTGAATATTATACAAGAAAATTTAAATTAACCGTAAATAACAATTTAAAACTATGGAGTATACTCATAGCAAAAGACTTTTCTTCCCTCTTTTGAAATGCTGCTTTGATGGCCATGTTGAGGTCTACTTCTACATCAAATGAAAGATCTGGTTGCATTAAAATCAAGTGGAATTGGTAGAATGCAATGCAGAATAATAGATCATGTACCGAATTTTATAACAAATAAACGATTCAATTGGTCTAGAATTAACTCTGATCCCAACATGACTAGTCAAAATAACAAAACAAAAATAGGATAAAGTTTTTGAGTAAAAGGTTAGTACGATACATTAAAAAAAAAAAAAAAAAAACTCCATCTGAAATGCTGAAATATATTCACATGCATATCAGCATATGATGGTGGGTTATTAAAGAGAAAACAAGCTAAGTGATCTGATTTGTCTTGTATGTTAATAGTACAATGTCACTCGTATATTACTTTGTCTTATTTTTACTCACATTTTGATGTGCTAGTTATTACTACATTACTACAGACGAGTACTTTGATAGTACTGTATGTACGTAGCGGAGAGTAATAAAATAAAGCACATACTCCGTATGTTCTAATTTGGTGACATATACATATTGTTTATACGTACAGGTTGGTGCCCCAGCTCGTGTAGGAGTCGTTGCTCCATCTGATGTTACCATTCCTACTGGTAGCACTGGTCTCGATCCCTCCCAAACTGCCTTTTTTCAGGTCATAAATCTTTATTTGGCGCGTCTCATATACATACCCTTAGCTTGTTTGATCAACTTAACACCACCAAAATTTTCTTGCAACTAAAGTGTTTTCCTTTGGCATAAAATAACAATAATGTGAGTGAGAGTGTAAAACAGCTCGTGTGGAGTGTCAATAGTCGTTTTGTTTAACAAATCTTGAACTTATAATAACAAACGGTCCACTTTAATGCAATGATATTTAGCAAAATGAGACAGAGAATCTCCACTTAATTATATATCGTGCATGTTATTTCACTAGGCATTGAACATTCCAACAAAGATCAACAAGGGAGTGGTAGAAATCCTGTCTCCGGTGGAAATCATTCAAAAGGGAGAGAAAGTGAACTCTTCTCAAGCAATGTTGCTCTCCAAGCTTGGAATTAAGCCCTTCTCTTACGGCCTCGTCGTCGACAAGGTTTACGAGGATGGCACGGTGTATGATCCTGAGATTTTAGACTTGACTGAAGACGACCTTGCTGCCAAATTTGCCGTCGGGCTCTCCCGGGTGGCCGCGGTCGCCTTGGCGATTTCTTACCCTACCATTGCTGCTGCTCCACACATGCTTATCAATGGTTACAAGAATGTTCTTGCTGTGGCTTTGGCTACTGACTACTCTTTCCCCCTTGCTGATAAGGTTAAGGAATTTCTCGAGGTTAGTTTTCACAACCTTAAATGTTTTTTCTTCTATCTCACACTTTAATACACTTACATGTTAACTAGTCCAATAACTGATCAGGTAGTTATGTGCATGTCTCTTTTCATAATGAAAATAATAAATTGTGGGCTAATTTAACCGATAAGGTTGTTTGACACGTAAATTTCAACATATTTAGCTTGTAACGTCGCTAGTCTTAGAGTATACAGTATATATCACATAATCCCATATAACTGATCAATGATAATGATTTTTATTATATTTTGAATTTTTCTAAACGTGTGCCCTTATATTTTTGATCGATAACGTATGTAATTTATATTTCTCGTAATTTGGGTGTTTGCTTACAACCTTACGATAGGAAAATGATAGAATGTCAGCTAATTAGGTTGGCCAAAATTCATTGGGTAA
Organism: Spergularia marina; assembly: GCA_963680865.1. Classification (NCBI taxonomy): domain Eukaryota; kingdom Viridiplantae; phylum Streptophyta; class Magnoliopsida; order Caryophyllales; family Caryophyllaceae; genus Spergularia; species Spergularia marina. The sequence continues at coordinate 28,115,665 of OY804546.1, forward strand.
TGGTACGTTTTTACATAGTTCAGCTGGTAAAGTCGTTGAGGTGTCCGATTATTCCGTAATTTTTGCAATAAATGTGTACACAGGATCCAGGGAAGTTTCTAGTTGCTGCAGCTCCTGTTTCTGATGCTGGTGGAGCAGCAGCTGCTCCAAAGGTGGAAGAGAAGAAGGAAGAACCAGAGTCATCTGAAGAGGAAGGAATGTTGGGCTTGTTTGACGATTAAGTGGGCTACTTTGATGGGCTTGTGTGACGAATGAGTGGGCTATATTGAGTCATTTTTCCCATTTTCTTTAAATGGGTCGGGTTATGGATATTATTTTGTGATGATTTAGACGATCTGGTCATGTTAGTATGGGCTGGTCCATTGGACCTTAGTGTACGAGAGACGTGGGTTATTTGGAACTTAGTAGATCCTTTTTACGAATGTTTTTTTTTTTTTTCCAAAAGCTTTTTACGAATGTTGACTCTTTACTACTCCCATGAATGACTTTTAGATACGTTAAAACTTAAAAGTTGTCTCGACGACAACAACAATATCTTTACCCCATTCCCAGTGACTTAAAAGTTTTCGTCATAAGGCGAGGTAAAGTCTTTTTCCCTGTTGAAACATAGAGAGGCTGCATCAAGTAAACGTCGTTGAATTACAAGGTATATAATACACGTAACTAGTATGTTTAGGCATGTCGAATATCATAATAACTAGATAAAAACTTGTTGATCGATTAAATGGTACTATATATTTCAGATTTTCTAGATTACTCTGTTGTAAATAAAGAGTAAATCAACTTAACTTAACTCAAAGGAATTGTTGTGCCGAGATCAAAAAGTATCTCTGTACTTAAAGACGATTCCGCCGAGCCACGGTGCAAGCCCCTCAATGATGGTCGCCCTACAGGTTACACAACACCGAACCTCTTCTGCACTAAAGAACCCCGGTTGATATAACCGATCCCGAACGCGTCTTATATGCTCAAACCACACGAACCAACCAAATAGTGTGAGATTATGAGATCATAATAGTCTTTTAGGGGTTGGGAGGAACCTTGTATTTATAGTAGAGAAATAGCCAAAGACGAGTTAGGGTAATAAGGAAAACGCGTACAACGCACCGACTTGGGCCTCCGGTCCGCCGAGCCAAATCACAAACTGTGAAATTACGCAGGCCTAGGACACACCCATAAGCAGAAGAGATAGTCCACTTGATAAGCCCAAGAAGGTTCCATTCTAAAACCAATTGACAATAGGAGGAGTAACTCCTTAATTTATGAGGTAGACAAATCTATTCTCTTTTTTCAATGTAGGATAACACTGTTCCAAAATGTTAGTTTGTAACACGAATTTTTTGTTATAATTCGAACTATAGAACAAGTCTTACCAAATCTTACTCAATAGATACACTTTATCTTATCTCTTAGCTCTTCTCTACAAATTGCTTCTTCTACGCTCATTTATGACAGAGGAATTGCACGCCTTGTAGTCTTTTACCATGGATGGTGGCAATGTGGCATGGAGCAGCGCAGAGCACACCTTCTCATCGGTCTTCTACTCTCACTATCACCAATCTGATCAAAGTAGAACGATTCCAAGTAAAGTTACTAAGCTCGAACAGATAAGAACATGTTATTGAGACGACACCCCGTTTAATTGACACATAGTAAAACAAATGATGTTCGTGACATTAAAGAATTTCAAATGTCGATTTACAATATATTCTCGTTTCTTTGAAAATTGTATCATTACGGCTTCTCCTTTGACTTAAGATAAGTTGACTTTAATCCCCAATTAATCTCAATTATTCAAATTCACAACCATACGACAAGAACTATAACAATTCAAACTTCCAAGCATGAGGCTTGCTTTTCTTTTGTAATTATCATTTTTTTTTATGTCATTTGATAGTCACGTCTCAATTATCAAAGATTATGATAAAAAAAGAGGAAGATAATATTCCATGCCAAAACAAAGTCTTATTAACAAACTAGCCCAAGAATTCTTCAAACTTCATAAACTTTCAAATGACATATGTACAACAAGGACAAAGGAGGGTACAGTTGTACAAATGTACATGATATAATCCATGTCAGCTAGTTGATAAATTACTCCAATGCTTGCTAGGCATATCGTTTTAACGATGGACCGGATGTGTTAGCACATAACATTGTGTTGTGTATATGCTCAGTATTGAAAAAAGGAAAATTGTAAGGTCGGGCTCACCATCATGTTAATTTTTTTTTTGAAGGGACACTATCATCTTAATTACTCACTCCGTTCGCCTATAAACTTCTTACTTTCTATTTATGGGTGTTCATCTTTAAACTTCCTACTTATAATTTTTCCTTATTTATATATATAAATACCAAAACACCCTTTCTTTTTAATTAAAAGTGCAAGTGGGACATACCCCTATGTGTAATTTTACACCAAGTGGACCCTAAAACTCATTTTTTATTCCATTTTTCTTAAAAACTGTGTACCGGCCCTACGCGTTTTAAAGCCGAACGGAGGGAGTACTCCATAGTATCTTATTCCTTTATATGGTAACGAAATGTATATATTCAAGATGAGATACAAAATGATTCTGAATTTTGAAGGTCTTATACACGTACAAGACAAGAAATGTGACGTGTATCAATTACTATAGTGAAATACTTGACAATAAGCAATTATATGGTATATTCCGTATATCGGATATCTCTCATCCATATATTTTCATACATCCACCATAAAGATTAGCTAACCCTGATAATCAGGTTATTACCCTTGTAAACGTTTTCCCGCGCGCTCTTAATATAAATGAATGACACGATAGGACACGTATTTTCCTCTTAAAAAAAAAAGTGAAATGTACATGAGTAAATGAGTACGAAAATGTAAAAATATCCATAAAGCTTTGTCATGACTCACGCCGTACGGATGTGTACTCATCGTGTGGGGATATACAATTGGCCTAATTCTATCACACGCCGTACACATGCTGTATATGTCTCCAATGATCCGAATTCTCAGAATCTTTGACATCAATCATCTTCTAATTTCAAGTAAAAACCCTTTTAAGTAAAACAACTAGTTATTTAAATTTAATGAAAACCATATAGTATACACTATAAATAGTCGAATCTCCCAACACGATATCACCATCACCAAGTACACACTACCAATACTACACTCGATCTTAACCAATCAAAAGATTACTAGATTACTAGATTACTAAGCATTGTTAAGAAAAAAAAAACGTTATGTCTAGTTCAATGACTAGCAAAAAAATGAGGGTGTTTCAAACAATCTCGATCTCTCTGATGTTGTTAATTGTCCTGTCCTCCTTAGGACAGGCCCATGCCCAGGACGTCTCCGAATGCGAGGCGTCTGCTAGTCATGGGTGTTATGATAAGGAAAAATCCTTGAAGCTAAAAGTTATAGGCATTTTTACCATATTGGTAGCTAGTGTCATTGGGATAGGCCTACCCTTGTTTTCAACTGCTTTCCCTGCCCTACAACCTGACCGGAACCCGGCCTTAGTGGTCAAAACCCTAGCTTCGGGGGTCATATTGTCCACGGGGTTCATGCACGTATTGCCCGACTCGTGGGCTGACTTGACCTCAGAGTGTTTGCCTGAAGATCCTTGGAGAATTTTCCCTATGCCCACTTTGATTACTATGTTTACCTGCATTTTGACCATGATGATGGACACGATTGCAACCGCATACTATAAGAAGAAAGGGTTGAAAAATCGGTTGCACAATTGTGGTGGCGGAATTGGTGGTGATGTTCACCATATCGCTCAGAGTCCTACAGGTGGTGATATGGAAATGGTTAACAATAACAGTAAGGTCGTGCAAAGTGATGATAAGGAGTCTCAATTGTTACGCTACCGAATTGTTGCTCAGGTATGACCCTTAATTATCTAAGAAATAATCGAGTGTACGTAATAGTTTAGGCAGTTATATATGTCGAGGAACACCATAATGTATATCACACTAACCTATTCTTAGGTATACACCGTTGGTGCACATTGTTAGCTTTTTGATGAAAAAAATTGATGTTTATAATACACACTTACCTATATGTTGTATACTTTTACAAGTATATCACATCGACGAGTGACTTAGAGCAGCTCCAATGATAGGCGGGATCAAACTCGACTTGGAGTTGCCATGTAATAAAAGTAAGCTAGCTAGGCAAGTCTAAAGTACAATCTGCTCCAATGGTAAACAACATTCCAACATGTCAGAAACAAATGAAAAACTGAAAAACGAAACATGGGCCCACGTAAAACTTTGTAACACAGTATAATGGTTTCTCAATAAATTATTGAGAAACCGTCTTTTACGAGACTTTGTATTTTTTTGGTATCCAATGATGTCAAGCCTGCTTACATGTGTCCAAGCTACTCCATATGCAACCATGAATAAATCTTTATAAGTTATAATTCTAGTGGATAGTTCCTCTTAATGTTATCAGCAATCGAGATTATATAATGACAGTAGGTAGGTCTAATAATGGCTAGAAAGAGATTAAAATAATTAGGCACATATGAATATGTAAAATATGATAATGCAGGTGTTGGAGCTTGGCATAGTGGTGCACTCAGTAGTGATAGGACTAGCAATGGGAGTGTCCAACAATCCATGCACCATTAGACCACTTGTTGCGGCTATGTGCTTCCATCAACTCTTTGAGGGCATGGGCCTCGGTGGTTGCATCTTGCAGGTATATATCTCTCTCTTCGATTTTGACTCGATATTAATGGTGCATTTGCTATTTCAAACAGCAAAAGTTTAGATAAGATCAGACAATATATATCATATAATAAGACCAGATGAAATCTACTAACGTAGATTGAATTCTTGATATAATAATAATAATAATAATAATAATAATAATAATAATAATAATAATAATAATAATAAGATCTTCCTAATAGTCACATTAGTCAGTACCATGCATATTGGTTGACTTTTAGATTTATTGAATTATGCATCATTTCAATTAGGAGTCATGATTACTCGACAACCTTTAACTTGGTTATAAGTTTATAACGATTTCAAATATGTCATATGTGTACTAATATCTTAATTATTTCAGGCGGAGTATGGAATTAAGATGAAAGCAATAATGGTAACCTTTTTCTCGACAACCACCCCACTTGGAATAGCTCTAGGTCTAGCTATCCTAAATGTGTACGATGAGAACAGCCCAACTGCCCTAATTGTTGTGGGAGTGTTGAATGGCATGTCAGCTGGACTACTGATTTACATGGCTTTGGTGGATCTGTTGGCAGCTGATTTTATGGGTCCTAAGCTTCAAGGGAGTATTAAGCTTCAATTGGTTTGTTATGGGGCTGTCTTCATTGGAATGGGCATCATGTCCCTTATGGCAAAATGGGCCTAGATAAATCTGGGCATTGCGTATTTTGGGGAAAATATGTTTCAAACAAACGAGAAATATTTTGTGATACACAATGCATTGGTATATACAAGATAGAAGACCAGTATCACCTAGCATTTCCCAGCTTGCTTAATGTGTGCTTTCATATAACTTTCCATCATTAAATATTTGTTTTGATACTTTGGGTTCAAAAATATAATTCCTTCGGTTATTAACTTTTCTTCTTATAGGGAAAGAGGAGTTCATAGTGTAATCAAGTGTGTGAATGTGTGATGCCCTAAATTTCAGAATAGGGCTCTGTTTGATCCTTTTGTATATGTTGTAACACTAATGTGTCAATTGTTAAGTTTCTATTTCAATCACTCCATCATGTAATTGAATCCTTAGTGATGGAGAAAAAATTTCTTGTTTTAAATCAATGTTTGAGTTACAATATTAATATATTATCATGGAGTGCCGTATTATGGGAAGATCATCTACAAAATCGTAAAAGAGAGGGATGTTAATAGGAAAAATGGAAGGTGACGATATTACGAGATAATATCGAGAGATATTATGGAGTAATATGGTCAACAATATATTACCATATACGAAGTTATGGTAATATCGTATATATTGTGAATATCCTAGATATTGTGAATATGTACGAAGTACATTTATGGTAGGTTGTATTTAGGAAAGTTGTATTACTTGTACGTTAAGACGGTGATTTGTAACTAGTATAAATAGGATGTATTATTGATGAAATCAATGAGAAAACATGTACGAACGATTGAGAAACGTTTCGAACAAATTCCGCTGCGTGTTATGTTTCTCCCCATGAACTAGTTTCATGGTACCGACCGACCCGATTCCGTAACAGATGTAATAAGTCATAATCACATACTCATTATTTTGTAGAATATCACACTTCTAATCTAATACATTATAATAGTATAAACACATGTAAAACAAGTAGCATCTTTACGGTTTCACTCAAATTTTATCTTCTCAAGAAAAATGGCACATGTCATATACATGTGTAGTTAAGACGGTTGTTGATTCTCATACTTGTCACTCTTCACAACGTGAACGATCTTAAACACAGGTCGCCCGATGCCACCTCATCCAACCTGTAACACTTCTCATACTCTTCCCGATTTATCGAGTTATTTACATGTTTGAATACTCCATGTGAGAGAATTTCCAATTGAAACATTACTAACCTAAGAAAGCAGGGGAATACAAGAAAGAGAGTCGGAGTTGAGAGTGATCGAGGAAGAAAACTAAAACCCCACACCTTTAAACCCTTGTACGGAGAAGGAAAAAAAAAAAAGGAAAAAAAACCAGAACTTCCATCTGAAAGTTTCTCAATTAGAGATTATGTTCTCGAGACGACACCCGAATTGATTGACATATAGTAAGACAAATGATCCTTCGACATCAATAAAAGGAGAATGTTATGGTCACTCTTTTTAGGAGAGTGTCCATAAACACTCAAACTTTTATTGGCTATTGATAAAAAATTATTCATTTTATTTTAGCATTGAATGCAACCATTCTCATTTCCAACCAATAAAAGCTTTAGTGTTCATGGACATACACTCTCCTATAAAGAGTGACCGTACCATTCCCCTCAATAAATTTCAAAGGTATGTCTATTGTGTCGATTTGCAAATATATTCTCGTTTACTTGAAAATTGTATCATGACGGCCTCACCATTGACTTAAGATCAGTTGACTTCTATCCCCAATTAATCTCCATTATTATTCGACTCCATTGCCGTATGACAATAACTAATAATTCCAAACAACTTCCAAGCATGAGGCGTGCATTGCTTTCATAAAAATTAACTCTTATTTTTTTAGGTCAATTGATAGTTACATCTTACGAGTTGCATCATTGAGTGACAATTATCGAAGATTATGATTAAAAAAGAGGAAGATAATATTCCATGCTACAACAAGTCTTATTTAGAAAATTATAAATTCTAGATTAAGAATTGAATTCTTCAAACTTCATGTACATTATTCAAATGGAATATGTACAACTAGGACTAGGAGGGTACAATTGTACAAATATACATGAATCCATGTTAGATAGGTGATAAATTACTCCAAAGCTGATTAGGCAAAGCGTTTTAATAATTATCAAACGTGTTAGCACACAACATTGTATTGTGTATATGCCCTTATACAAAAGAAGGAAAATGGTGAGTTCGAGGGTGACCCACTAACATCTTAGTCTTATGTCCTTTAATATGGTGAAGAGCTGTATACGGTGCAATGGGCCCTAGAACATCTCTTACAAAAACTAAGCTTATTAAGTTGTTTTTCCGAATACGAGTAAAAATGGTTCTAAGTTTTGACGGTTTTACACACGACAAAATGAATAATTGAGTATGATGTGTTTATCAATTACATAATGATCAAAACTATTAAACTTCTAAACTGTTATGGTTCCAAAAGCCAGTTGCATACTTACAAAAAAAATTAGCACGGGTTAGGATTCGATCCCTAACCTCCCATACATAACATGTGTATTTTACATTTTACCACTAATCTGGGGGAGAGTGGTAAGTTTATACAGTAATATATACTCCCTCCGATTTAAAAAGATTTTCATTTTTCTTTTTGCAGTTTTGAGTTGGCATGTTAGGGACTATTTGTAAACCAAATGAAAGATCCGTTTGCCTTAAAATCAAGTAGAGTTGGTAGACTGTAATGCAGAATGAAAAATTTACTATGTTTTACAGCATATGAATGATTAATTTGGTCTAAAAATAGCTCCCAACATGACATTTCAAAACTGTTAACAAAAATAGGAAATTTTTTTTAAATTGGAGGGAGTATGTAGATATTTAAAAAACCAGCAAGGGCTTGGCCCCCTCCCAACATAAGAAAACTCCGCCACTGCGTGAAACTGTATATGATGTCTAAAACAAATACGAAAATGTGAAAATTAAATCATCCATAATTTTTTTTTGTCATGACTCATGCCTATGAGCGTGTACTCGTCGCACATGCAAATAGCCCATTGGCCGAATTCCATCACATGCCGTACACATGCAGACATGCTGTACTTAGCTCAAGTGATCCGGATTCGATCTAATATAATCTTCGGAAAATGCACGTGGTATCCCTATAATTAGGGGTTTCGCACGTGGTATCCCTGCTACTTAACTTTTTGTACGCGGTACCCTCATACTTTGAAGAACTGCACATCATACCCATTATGCCTACTCCAGTTATATTTTCACTCAACTTCATGATTTGCCACCAATTAGCATTTAGGTTGATTACATTTAAACAAATATTATAATATTATTATATAATATTGTACCTAAAAATCAATAATATCAATAATAATATTAAAAAATAATTTCTTCACAAAAAATTTTGAAAAAAAAAATATGCTGAAAAGAGAAGGATGATGTGGTTAATAAAGGGAAAGGAAAGTTCTAATGGCTAGTTTTCTAGCTGTTGTAATTTATGTACAGTGTGCGAAGTCCAATAGTATAGGGGTACCATGGACAATCCCTTCAAAGTTCGAGGGTACCATGTGCAGTCCATTCAAAATTTAAGGGTACCATATGCAAAAAAATATAAAAATTTTAGGGATTTTTTTTTAATTTTTCAAAACTTTATGTGAATTTTTTTTTATTTAAATTTTTTTAATATTATTATCATATCTGTTAAATGTAATTAACCTAAATGCTAATTGATGCCACATCATGAAATTGATTGAAAATGTAATGGTAGTAGGAATATGGGTACGACGTGCAGTTATCCAAAGTACGGGAATACCGCGTGCAGACAGTTGAGTAGCAAGGGCACCGTGTGCGAAATCCCAAAGTACAGGGGTAGCACGTGTATTTTCCGTATAATCTTTGACATCAATTTCATCTTCTAATTGTCAAGTAAACCCCTCGAGTAAAACAATAACTAGTTATTTTATTTTTAATTGAAACCATATAGTATACACTATAAATAGCCAAATCCCCAACATGATATCACCATCACCAAATAAACGCTACCAATACTACACTCTTAACCCAATCAAGATTACTAAGCATTATTGAAAAAAAGAAAAAGGTTGTCTAGTTCAATGACTAACAAGAAAATGAGGGTGTTTCAAACAATCTCGATCTCTTTACTGTTGTTAATAGTCCTGTCCTCCCTAGGACAGGTCCATGCCCAAGACGCCTCAGGATGTGAGGCGTCCGCTAGTCATGGGTGTTTTGACAAGGAAAAATCCTTGAAGTTAAAAGTAATAGGCATTTTTACCATATTGGTAGCAAGTATCATTGGGATAGGCCTGCCCTTGTTCTCAACCGCTTTTCCTGCCCTACAGCCGGACCGGAACCCGGCCATAGTGGTCAAAACCCTGGCTTCGGGGGTCATATTATCCACGGGGTTCATGCACGTATTGCCCGACTCGTGGGCTAACTTGACCTCAGAGTGTTTGCCTGAAGAGCCTTGGAGAATTTTCCCTATGACCACTTTGATTACTATGTTTACCTGCATCTTGACCATGATGATGGACACGATTGCAACCGCATACTATAAGAAGAAAGGGTTGAAAAACCGGTTGCACCATTGTGGTGGCGGAATTGGTGGTGGCGGTCACGGTGGTGATGTTCACCATATGGAGAGTCCTACGGGTGGTGAGATGGAAATGGTTGACAACAATAATAAAAATAAAGTTGTGCTAAGTGGTGGGAGTTTGGATGAAAAGGAGTCTCAACTGTTACGCTACCGAATTGTTGCTCAGGTATGACCCTTATATTATCTAAGAAATGATCGACTGATCGAGTGTACGTAATAGTTTAGGCAGTATATATCACAATAACAAATTATTAGGTACTCCGTGACATAGAAGTAATCGTAATATTTTTTTTTATCCTTAATTATATACGATTATTTTTCATCGAAAAAACATAATCAGTGTGTAATTTATAAAATTAGTTGGTTGTTCCTTCTAATGTTAATAGCAATATCGGACACGAGATTATAATCATATTAGGTTGGTCTAACAATTACTAGATAGGTAGAGTTTTTATAATTTAGACATATGAATTGAATATGTGAAATATGGATGATGCAGGTGTTGGAGCTGGGCATAGTGGTGCACTCAGTAGTAATAGGACTATCAATGGGAGTGTCCAACAATCCATGCACCATTAGACCACTTGTTGCGGCTATGTGCTTCCATCAACTCCTTGAGGGGATGGGCCTTGGTGGTTGCATCTTGCAGGTTTCTCTCTCTTCGAATTTGACTCGATATTAGGAGTATTCCAACTAATAGAAATATTGTATTAGGAAGATAATAGGAATATTTCTATTATATTCCTCTATTACCAACTACCTTTAACTTGGTTGTAGCGATTTTAAATGTGTAATATAATCTTAATTGTTTCAGGCGGAGTACGAAACCAAAATGAAAGCGATAATGGTGGCCTTTTTTTCAACAACCACCCCATTTGGGATAGCTCTAGGGCTAGCTATCCTAAAGGTGTACGACGAGAACAGCCCAACTGCGCTAATTGTTGTAGGAGTGTTAAATGCCATGTCAGCTGGACTACTGATTTACATGGCTTTGGTGGATCTGTTGGCAGCTGATTTTATGGGTCCTAAGCTTCAAGGGAGTATTAAGCTTCAATTTGTTTGTTATGCGGCTGTCTTCATTGGGATGGGCATCATGTCCCTTATGGCAAAATGGGCCTAAATGATTGGGCATTGCGCAACCGACAAATGAGAAATGTTCCGTGATGTACAACACATTAGTGTATATACCACAAGATAGAAGGCAGACTTTCTCTTTCTCATATACTCTATCCATTTCATTCAATTGTTTAAGTTGAGCTTGGATTAGTCTCACAAAATTCGGCCTTACGTAAACAATTGAATGTACGAAGTGCATCACCTAGCATTCCCAGGTTAATTAACATGTGCTTTCATATAATTTTCCATCATTACATGTTATTTTTATATTTTGGGTGCAAAAATAAAATACCATCGGTTATATACTTTTCTTCTTCTAGGAAAAGAGGGGTCTATACAGGAAAATTAAGTGTGTGATGCCCTAAATTTGATAATAGGGCTCTGTTTTATCCTTTTGTAAATGTTGTAACACTAATATGTCGGATTGTAAAGTTTCTACGCCAATCACTATCATGTAATTGAATCCTTAGTGATTGAGAAAGAATTTGTTGTTTTAAATCAATGTTGGAGTCCCAATAATTTCGTCTGAGTGCTTTTACATGGGAAGATAAATCTACAAAACCGTAAAAAAAAAAAAAAAAAAAAAAGAGATCTAGTAAATATTATTCACATACTATTTCGTAAAATAATACAATCTACTAGAGTACATTATAACCCGTCTAACAAGTAACATCTTTTACGGGTTCACTCAAGTTTTACCATCTCAAGAAGATGCCGCATATCATATACACGTGTAATTAAGGCGACATTTGATTCTCGCACTTGTCACTCTTTAGTACGTGAACGATCTGAAACACAGGTCCCCAATACCACCCCCATCCAACATGTAACACTTCTCATACTCTTCCCGATTCATCAAATTATTTACGTTTTGTATTAATATATAAAAAGATTTCAAATAAAACGTCGATAACCTAAAAAAACAGGATCGAGGAAGTAAACTAAAACCCCACACCTTTAAACCCTTGTGCGAAAATTTCCATCCGAAATTTTTCCAATTTCCCCCCAAATCAATTGAATAAAAACCGCACCAATTTGGAGAACCCCAAATCAATTTATGAAAAAATGAGCTCCAAATTGCATAATATTGTTCTAAACCAACTGAAATTGAAGTTTAATCAAGCTCAAAACGCATTGGGTAAAGCTTCAATTGGAAGCTACAATATCATCCATGAAAGTAAGAGGAGTTACTATACAAATGGGAAAGATTCCTTGTATTTAAAGGTAAGTCCTTTGGGAAATCCTAAAATTAGCATTAGACCCGAGCTTGATAAGTGGGTCGAGAATGGCAAGAAGCTTCGTTTTGCCGAGCTCCTTCGGATCATCCATGATTTTCGGAAGCGTAAACGTTACACTCACGCTCTTGAGGTACCCTTTTTGCAGTGTTTTTCTTCATTTGTTTTATATTTGTGAAATGATTTGTATTTGTGGCCGAAATTATTAGTTGCGCTTGCGTGTTTGAGCACATGTTCCCAGGTTATGTGGTAACAATGATGTTCCTTTTTATGTGAAATGGTTAGTCGGAAAGTCTGTCATACACCCGAGAGTAAGTCTATCATACACCCGAGAGTAGGTATTCTCGTTGTACTTTTTAATGAAACATGGTGTACTATTTAGGGCAATGTTCTTTTTTATGTTTGTGGAATGGTTAGTGTCTTTGTGTCTGAAATAGCCAATGTGTTTGGTAGGGGTGAGGCTGCGTACATTTGTCCCCGAGTTTATAAATGTTAGGTTGTTAGTGATTTCATTTCGGTTTTTTTGTCTTGTATGATTGCTGATGGCATACACAAGACGGTTACCAGATGACTATTCATGTTAGCCGACCCCAATCATTTTGGGAATAAGGCTTGGTTGTTGTTGTTGTTGATGATGATTGCTGATGGAATTTGGTTAGTTGGCTTTAGTTGGGGTCATGCCTCGGATATAGCCTCCCGCCCTCACTTCTTGATAGTGCTAAGGCTGTGTGCATTTGGATGCAAGGAAGTCTTAGAAGGGAAATGAAGGTTTATATGGTGATGAAATGTTGTCTTGATTGGATGTGATCGTTTTTTTTTTAATAAGCTCGATTTGGATCAGGACGAAAATTAACTTTCTTAATTTAATGTATAGGATGAGAGCTATTCAAGCTTATGTAATGTTTATGGAGGAAGAAACTTGACTGTTGTTCGGAAAATTTTGTATGGGAGTCATATTTAAGGAAGAATATTTTGGTGTAAGTGGTCATTTCATGTATGGGAAATGTATGAGGTTATGAACGGCAATTTTGAAAATTTTTGTTTCTGATGTTGCTCAGGAGTCAGGAGTTATGGACTCGTGGTTGAAATATATGGTTCGAGTCTTGTTAATTGGTAGTTTCTGTCTCTGGTGTGACAAATCAATCCATGGTTGTCCTTGGAACATTCATGGAGGGTTGTTACATTCTTTGTTTGATGACCATGTAGCTTGAGGCTCCGCGGGCTAAATCAAGCATAGCTTATAAAACATTGCAGACTTGTAACTGGTTTCTTATATGCTAGATTTGAATGTTAAGATCGTTGTTTCCAAACTATTGTCAAGGAGACTTCCAACCTCATTGTTCTTTAATTTGCATAGGTTTCAGAATGGATGTACGAAAAGGGAGTTTGTACATTCACGCCCACTGAACATGCTATTCATCTGGATCTGATTGGTAGAGTGCGTGGTTTTTTATCTGCGGAGAAGTATTTCAATAGCTTACTAGATGAAGAGAAGACTGCAAAAACATATGGTGCTCTACTCAATTGCTATGTGCGACAACGTGAAGTAGACAAGTCCTTGGCTCATTTCCAGAAGATGAAGGAGATGGGGTTTGCATCAGCAACGCTCACTTATAATGACATCATGTGCCTGTACACTAACATCGGACAGTATGATAAGGTTCCTGGTGTGCTAGCTGAGATGAAGAAAGACAAGGTTTTACCTGATAACTACAGCTACAGACTCTGCATCAACTCATATGGGGCAAAATCTGATCTAGAGGCAGTGGAGAATTGTTTGAAAGAAGCGGAAACTCAACCACATATGGCAGTGGACTGGAACACGTATGCAGTTGCAGCTAACTTTTATATTAAAGAAACACTCATGGACAAGGCAGGTAATGCCCTGAAAAAGGCAGAGGTACGATTAGATAACAAAGATTGTACAGGGTACAATTTTCTAATTACTCTCTATGCCAAACTTGGAGAAAAGGATGAGATATTGAGAATGTGGACATTGGCAAAGAACAGGTGCAGTAAGTGTATTAACAGGGATTATATCAATGTAATGGAGTCTCTTGTGAAGATCGGTGCTCTAGAAGAAGCTGAGGAGGTCCTGAAGGAGTGGGAATCATCTGACAATTGCTATGATTTCCATATTCCTAATATTCTCATTGCAGGCTATTTGAATACGGGATTGTCTGAGAAGGCAGAGGCAATGCTTAACGAACTGCTGGACAAAGGAAGGGTTTGTAACCCAAACGCCTGGAGCATGTTAGCAACATCACACCTGGAGAAAGGCGAGATGCATAAAGCGATGAGCTGCATGAAGGTAGGCCTGTCTTTTTATTTACCTAATAAAGGATGGAGACCTCAAGATCAAGTCACTGGTAAGCTCCTGAGTTGGATTGGTGACCATGGTAGTCTAGAAGATGCTGAAACCTTTGTCAAACTGTTGAGAAAAGTGACCCCGGTTAATAGACTTATGTATCACGCGTTGGTAAAGGCCTATATCCGAAATGGTAAGAATGTGGACGGGCTTTTGGAGAGGATGAAAGCTGATAAATTGACTGAAGATGAAAAGATGAAAAAGATCCTTAGCAAAATACCTACGAAAGCATAATTGCACCGCTCTACTGTTGGTCATGGTCTGATGGACATCACGGTGTCAGGAGAAATGACAGCCTCCCAATTAGGAATTACTTGCTAGTTGAAGGCGATTGATGTGATCCTGAAAGAGTCGATGTAAACAGTCATATTAATTCGTAAGGAGAATTGCTTTAGACTGTCGAAAGGGAAAGCAGCATGTAAGAAATCCCAAGACATTTGAGACATGTCAAGCGACTGCTGATACTGTGCCTATGAGCTGCAGAGTTCACTTATCAGGGCTTTTGAGATGCACCATGAAATCAAGAAAGATGACAGTAAGAAGCAATTGCCACAGCAGAGGACTCGAACTTACTCATAGCACGGACTAAGATGAAGGCATTACAGCAAGGAAGCTGACTGCTTCTGCTGACATTGTGATAAAGAGAAAAGCTCACAAACAAGCAGATTCGGAGTCTTGGATCAGCAGCTATTATTCGGGTGGCCGTTTATAATCGTTCATAACACTACTCATTGAAATGACAAAGATTTATTTTGTTTCCTGATCGACGTCCTCAAAGTTAAATGATCGTGAGACCATTTTTATCCTTCCAATACTTTCATACTCTCATAAAATGCAAATTGCTCTCATATTCATCAAGCTGTTATATTTTCATTAAATTTGTTCATGTACTCATCAGAATATTACATAATCATCAAAGTTAAAAATGAGGCACGAAATACCAAATACCTAGCACACAGAAGAATTTGAAGAATTTGAAATGGACCATGTCCGCAAACTTCTAAGCATCAATGTAACTGTAAAGTTCTCTCCCTAATACCAGTTGAGAAAATAGGGAGAGAGTACTTTGCCATTTGCCCAACTCAAGTAAAGCCCATAATGCCATAACATATGTAGATTATTACAATAAGATCTGTTTAATATCAAACCAGGTACCAAAAACCGATAACTAAGGGCGTATAGCTAGCATCCTAATAACAAAGGACTTGACCCGAGCAAAATTGCTGAAACATATGCGACTCCTCAACAAGGATTGAAAATGTCTGATCCATGTGAACTGAGCCGTGCCATTGATTGCTTTACTCCGAAAGAGTTGGCTTTAGGTCTCCACTGTCCTTCAACTCCAAGATGATATCACAACCTCCAAGCAGCTCCCCCTTGTAGAAAAGCTGAGGATATGTAGGCCAATTCGAGAATTTCTTCAGCCCTTCCCGAACTTCATTATCACTCAATATATCAAAATGCCCGAATGTCACGCCTTCTTCTTTCAAGGCATTCACCACCTTGGAGCTGAAACCACACCTAGGTGTATCAGGATTGCCCTTCATAAAGAGCATAACAGATGAGCTGTTGACTAACTTCTTCAGCCGATCATCAAGTGTCTCCTTGGCCACAACACCTGCCTCAACCAGGACCTTTGTCAGCTCCCCACTTTTCTGCATCTCAAGTACGATATCAGAACCACCAATGAGTTCACTCTTTATGTATAGCTGAGGGTAGCTTGACCAATTTGAATAAACCTTTAACCCTTGTCTGACTTCATCATCAGTAAGAATGTCAAACGTTTTAAATGGCACCTTTTCTTGCTTAAGAATCTCAACCACCTTTCGACTAAACCCACACTTTGGCTCTTCTGCTGTACCTTTCATAAAAAGCATGACAGCACTAGAATTAATGAGATCTGCAAGACGAGAGGTCAGAGATGAACTCAAGCCTGTCGACTCAGATATCTCGCTTTTCTTGCTTCCCACTTCTGCAGCTTTACCTTCAGTGGTATCAGTAGTTTGAATTCCTTGATCTCTAAAAACTTCTTTCAGTTGACCAGTCTTGTGCATATCAATGATTATATCACACCCACCAAGAAGCTCCCCTTTAAAGTAAAGCTGTGGATATGTTGGCCAATTGGAGAATTTCTTTAATCCTTCCCGAACTTTTTGGTTTGTCAGGATATCAAAAGTTCCAAATTTAACTCTTTCTTTTTTCAAAATATCAATCACTTCCGAGCTGAAACCACATTTGGGTTCTTTGGGACTACCTTTCATGAATAGCATAATAGAGTGAGAATTTATCAACTGCTGCAGCTCATGGTTTAGATCGTCTCCGTGACCAGATGACAATTGATTTCCAATTGGAGATATCCCACTGTTATTTGCAAGATCTTTCACAGCTTCAAGGACAGAGGGGCCAGCAGCCAAACCAAGGCTTGCAGGTGCGGCAGGTTCACCAGGATTGACTGCACCAGCTACTTTAGCAACTTTGTTGGCCAAACTGGACGGATCTGCTCCCTCCAATGTGTCAACTGCCTTACCATCCTGAGGACAGAAAACACAGGATATGGGAAGTATTAAGTGCATATGATATTTGGAAATACTACTCAAGGAAACCTCGTGAAAAACGAACATCACCCTTTCAAACCACCAGCCTGGAAATACCCCCCATCCCCCAGAAAGCATCAGCACCCTACAGTAGCATGACATTCACCAACACTCCCTTAGTTCGGCTATAAACTATGTAAGGCCATTCGGCACGCTTATTGAGGAGGGTGAACATACTACTTGTTTAATCAAAGTTCAATAAAATTGCATGGCGAGTTAACTAAGTTTTATCTAACTCGTCATGCAATCTTTTTTGGAATTTTGATCGACCGATTAGTATGTAAATCCTCAATAAACGTGCGAAACTATGCAGTTTATAGCCGTACAGAGGGAGTACTACTCAGCGAGGTGGTTTTTTGTTAAACCCTTTGATGAAAGGTAGCAGGTACCATATATTCTAAGAGGCGTAATAACTTGATGAGTCACAAAAAAATCAAAAATCCAACAGTTAAAACAAGATACTAAGACCTGCGTCTTGCTACCCATAGGAACATGGGACATGAATGCCTCACTGCACAGTGGCGAAGCCAGGATTGAGAGAAAGGGGGGGCACAAAATTATAAACCAAACATGAGTTGCATATTCGAGAGTCTTTTAACAAAAAATTTAAAAAAAAAGAGCCAAAGTGACAGTCACAAGGCTCGAACTCAGGTAGTCTGCAATCTAAAATGGACCAAATTCCACTAGTCTATCACAATTTATATGCATGTTGGGGACATAAATACCATATATACTAATATATTCCAGAGAGAATTGGGGGGCACGTGCCCCCCGTGCACCTCCCCTGGCTACGCCCCTGTCACTGCAACCTAACCTTTCTTAGGCTATTTAAGAAGCGAGGCAGATTTTTCATGGGTTTAACACCATTGGTGTTTCTAGTCCAATTTCATGTGACAGTAAAGTTCCCTTTTCAGTTCCCTGTTCCCCCATCACGAAATTTATCAAACATTGACCCAATCATAAGAGTCAAACAGCATCACGAAATTACATGCGGATGCATAATTGTAGTACCCACACTAAACAAGCAAATAGCATGTGCAAATCAGTCACAGATTGGACAGGTTGAACACTTCTGATTAAAATGTTTCAGTTTGACACAAAGCACAAAAGGAACATAAAACTGAATGGAAAGTCTCTACTATAAATAAGTTAGCAGAGATGATGTTTCTAAGCTTGCCTTGAAAAAGACGAAGAATGGCACAGCGGAAACAGAATAAGCTTCAGATATCTCCGGCTGCTCTTCAGCTTCAACCTACAACAATTTTGAAAAAGACATTAATAATCTAAAAATGAGAGCGAAACCAGTAAACCTGAGGATCTCAGCAAAGTACTTTGGCAAACATATTAACACCCCGACAGCATGCCACATTATACTTGGTCAAAGCAGGCCTCCCCCCACTAGGCCTCTTACTGTCCAGGATTGGACCAGTTGGGATAAGGGCCCAGCCATGAGAGAGAAAGGGGGGGGGGGCTAAGGGGACCTCCACCGAAGGGCGCTACTGGTAGGAATGGGACTTGGGACATGCAAGTCATATTCCTGCCAAGCTAAGCTTGATCCCAAAGTTTCCTAAATGGTGTGATAATAGAGTCCATCTGCGGTTCCTATTTCTGTTGGCAAATTTCTAAAGCAATTGCAGAGGTATAATAAAAATAAAAATAAAAACAAAGCAGTTGCTAACTAGCTAAGCAGTGAACTTTTTGCTTTCAGTGCGCTTATCATTCCTTCACGTGGAGAAGATCTATTTGCATCAGAGTGAAGCTAAGATTCTGTACACTGTAGCGGTGTAGCCAATCATCATTCTCCTATTTAGAGTCTTCGAATAATAAACTGTACAACTACTGAAACCTTCTGCCTTTTTTCGTCCGCGTAGGAAGATCAAAGACGAATCTTTTTTTTTTTTTTTGAGTCATTTAGTTGACATTAGAAATACATAACAATTGGATCTCCATGACTTCAAAGATGAGTGAGTTGTGTACGGTAAAAGAAATATATAAATTGGGGAATTAATTTCAATGCATTTCCAATTCTACATAATAGTAGATGTTATCTGATCCCCTCTTTGTAATTGAAATTCTCATCATATTTATTTGCCACATTATCAACCAACAAATTTGTGCGATTCCGTGATTTGGATCACGGCATTTTTTTCCTATAAAAAAGACTTCCATGGGAATTTCTGTTTCCTATGCAAATCAAATGACAACTTTGGGTCTCATATCCTCATATCCTGTAACAGAATCCTACTGACATCAGTCTGAAGAGAGTGCTGTACATCCTAGCTTCCCAGTTCTCACATTATGAGATTAGTGCGGGAGATAAAGGCCTAACTAGTTGTCGGTACTGTAAGTATCAGCAAGTGTCCAATGCTAATGAACCAGCTCAAGCCAAAAACTTTAATTTTCCATCCAAAAATTGATCACAGATTCAAAATCTGATAGTTCACATGACCCTTTACCTAATATACTTCACAAAATTACCACAGATTCCCAAATAATCAAAGTAAAGAAGCTACTTTCTCAACATCAAACTATTAGACATTGATGAAGTGGCATTTCCTACCCCCCAAACATCTATGCTAGTCCTTACGTATCATACAACAGCAACAAGAAGACAACAACACAGACAGAGCCTTAGATAAAAAATAATATGGACTTGGCTAGCATGAGCAAGAAATACAGATGGCAAATAAACAGGTAGAACAAAATAGATTAAAAAAACGAGGACGCAAGAAAAACAGATGGCAACAAATAAAAAGGAACAACGAGTGAAAAAAAAAAAACAAAGGGAAAAAGTCAGACAAAATAGACACAGCACACAAGTTACCCAACCAATAAAGAAAGAAAAGAGAAAAGGGGGAAGAGAAGAGAAGGGAAAAGAGGAACAAGCAATCAGCAACAATACTCTCCAAGGTACATAAATCAGTTGTGGTTATCCAACATTTAAGCATATCCATGATCAACACGATTAAACTTAATATCGAGGCAACCTTTCATCCTGTCAACAGTCTCAACACCAAACTCGGTCTACGTCCAACGCTTCTCATGTCATTTAACTATACCTTAAGCCAGCCAGCATATAAAGCAAGCCATACTATGTCATGAGCACACTTCCCTCATTTCAATTCGGCCAGACAAGTTCGAAAGTTCAATGAGTAACTCTCTAATGCTAATGAGCCAGTTCAACACAACACGCCCAATCGACAAACGAGAAGCGTAATTATCATCCTAATGAACAAAGATACCCAAAAACCATCAAGTCATCAAATCATCAGTGCCCTAAAAAAGAAAAACCCACCACAATACAAACATGATTATGCTTACACCAAAACAAAATTAACCCACAAAAAACATACTACTTCAATCAAAAATAAAGGCACAAAGATACCAACTTGATTATGCTAAGACCAAATTGAGAATCAATCCAATTACAACAAACTAAAAAGAAGAGAATTTTCACTACTTTCATCACAAAACAAAACCTAAAACTTCCCAAATCACATGAATATCTCAAAACTAGATTAAACAAAAAGTTAATAACTTGAGCAATACGACATTTCTAAGATCAAAAGGGCATCTCAAACATCATCATATAAACAACATAAGATAAAAAAAAAAAAAAAAGGGATAGAAAGAAAAAATTACCCTTAAGAAGAGAGCATGAGGAAAATCAGTGGAGAGGTGAGAGAAAACCAAGTCCATATGTTTAGAAGCATCACACCATGCTGCCCAGAAATGTAAAATTACAGGATTGCCCTTCTGTACAACCATGTCAAGCTCCTGCTTTGACTCAACATTCTTTAAACTCCCACTCTTGCCCTCCATTCCTTCTTTTTTTGACTGAATTTAAATTCCTCTCGCTATTTCTCTCAGATGGGTTTATGAAGACGTCAAGAAGAAGATTCTGGTTTTTTTTTTTTTTGGGGGGGGGGGGGGGGGGGTTTAGTTGTAGTAGTACTGTTGTATAAAAAAAAAAACCAAAGAAAACCTAGAAATTAATAGTGAGAGAGAAGAGAAGCAAATTTATAGTGAGAGTTTTGGGAATCTGCACAAGGTGCCCGTGAAAACGCTATCTGCGATTGCGAATAATGGAACTTGCCGTTTTCTTGCCAGGCCTTTAAAGGTACTTAGGTACTCCCCCAGGCCCTAAGGACACGTATTTACGAGACAAGTAGTAGTGTGTTTGTGTTCATGTTATATGATCACACGTGTATTTTTTTATATTAAAACTCTACTTTTATAACCCGTAGTAAATTCTTAGTTGAGAGTCGGCTAAACAATGAGGATCCTCTATTCTATTTTGTGTGTCACTCCTTGTACCCCTCCAATTAGATTTCATGAGATCCATCTTATAACCTTAAGAATATCATTTTAAATTTTATATTTAATGATTTCCTGAAATTTGATTGAAGAGGTACAGGGAGTGACACACAAAATGGGACAAAGGATTCTCATTGTTGGCTAAATCCCTTTAACCTCGTGTAGATTAAAGTGAGATTTTAACAAAAAATACTTACTGAGAGATACATTCACCAAATAGAATATCTTACAATAGTTATATTTAATTAAATCATTTGTGAAGTAATGCTCTGTTTGATAGGACTTAAAAAACAGTGTATTCAGATCAGATCAGATGCATTTAAAACAGATGAGATCATATCAGTTCAGAATTGTTAAAATAACGGTCAATAAATTTAGTCCATTTTTAAGTTTATAACAAATTCAGATCATATCATATCAATTACATTCAAATCAGATCAGATAAATATAGTCCTATGAAACAAAGCCTAAGTTATTTTATCTCAAACAGATATATTTGAAAATTGTATTCGTCATTTGAAATTTCTACTCGATTTAGCTGTCAAGGAAGTAGTAAAAATTCTGTTTTGACATTGCGTTTTTCAAGTTAGAAGTTATGAAAATGCAACTGGTCTCTTCTGAAGTAGTATAATTCAACAGGCCCTACAAAGACATTCAAGGGACTGTGATTTTATGAATGTATTGTCTTCAACGACTGTCGGCGGTATGGCCAAGCCATACAACAACATCATTACCCCAACGCCTTATGGTGGGAATAAGGCGGGTAAGCCATGAAACAAATAAAATCCCAGGTTTAAGTGTTTAACCAAACAAAAGTATGAACAATTTTCCCATCAAAAACTCCAATCCAAAATTTCCTGTTTCGTCTGCAAAATGAAGTCGGGTTCCAGACTTCCAGCGTAGGTAGAGTATAAACTCCTTACTCCGTAATGTTTGTAAATGAAAATCTCCATGAAGAATGTATATATGTAGTGCTATCCATCATTTTTTAGCAAAACTCAGGCTTGCTGGATTGATTTCTTCCAAGTTTATCAGTATTGTATTCGAGTTCTCATCTTCGATCCACGTTATAGCCTCCCTCTCCAGCAACCTTATAACCTATCAGATGTAGTAAAAGAGGGAGACATATGAAGTGAAGTTAAATACACAACAAGGCAATTATATTTCGCGGAAGAAGTGAAGTTAGATGTAAGGGCCCCGAAAAATTGCCCCAGGAAGAAAGAAAAAGCAGGAAACTTGACGGCTTACCACTCGTTTGCGTCTTTCAGCATCCTTTCCACCATTCCCAATCATGACTTTCAGGTTCTTAATTGCTATACAGAAATAATATATCAAATACAGTTAATCTGGTATACAATACTGCAAGATGCAGTGAGAACAAAACTTTGAAGACAAGAGTGCTGACTTACATGGAATACCAGAAAGAGAACGTAGATGAGATTTAAGTAGTTGTATTGCCTCTTTTGCCTGATGATCTTGCAAATCGAGGGACATATCATCTTGTGTTTCATCATCTCCGCTGCCAAAAAATTACGTGTCAATAAGAAGAATAGGCACACTAAACGTCAATTAGCTCACAGAAAACTCACCTAATGTCAAAAATTTTCGAGGCAGATTCCTCGTCAGCTTCACGAGCCTTGTTGCAAAAGAATCGACCCTATATTGAGAATGAATTAGCACTTTGCTGGATGAAGGGAAAACATTGAGCACTTTTCACAAGCGTGATTGAACTTAAATATGCTGAATTTAGAAGAGTCGTAACAGAACGTCACTGAAATTTACTAGAAATTAACAGAGTTCAACAGTACAGCATCCCCCCCCTTTCTCTCTCTCTCTCTCTCTATCTATCTCTCTCATGGTTTCGGTCCTTGGCCCTGCTGGCCTCCTGGATAGTAGGACGCCCGGTTTGGGTGGCCCGCACTTGCCAAAAGATAAAAATTAATAAGGCTTCTAACTGCTGCTGCTGCATGGAATGTTGGACGAATAAAGGTGAGGCTAAGATTTTTCTCTTTTAAATGTGAGTGAAAACATTTGAAACACTGCCCACAAGTACAATTGACATATCTGACAAGCGTTATGGTGGATAGTTAGATACAACATTATCACTTTGCAAACAATGTCATGAATCGAAGTGACAAGGGTGCACCAACAAGCGACTAGTCTTTAAAGGTTGGCTGCGTTCGCACTTTAGAGCTTACTTACATCAAGCTGCCGATCATATATTGCCTATACTTGCTAGTAATACCAACTTAATTTGCCAAGAGAAAGAAAAACACCAACCTTCTCCATCAGTAAGGCAGCTAGAGCATGATCGCCATTTGCAAAAGCTTCCGTAGCCTAGTAGGAAAGTGATGGCTACTTATCAGAAATCACCACTTCAGCAACAATTCAAATAGAGTATGCCATCTGTAACATGCGCACAATAAAATTCAAAGCTGCCAAGATTGAAACAGAAAAACTCACAGCTCTGTAGTATTCCTTCATTGTATCACGGTGCTCTTTGACAGCTTTGCGAAGGATCTGATAGGCATTGTCCTCAGCTTCATCTGAAGAACAGAAAATCATGAAATTCAGGATCAGAATACACAGTTTAATGTTAAATAGTGTGTAAAGAGATTTTAAGACGTAATATAATATTGGTGTCAATATTTTGTAACATCTGATCGATACTACATTGCGGGCGTACAATCTACTTATAAGTTATAACTCAGTCCCCTGTTAGCTAAGCATCCCACAATACACTATGTGATCCGGGATACTAATAAGGAGTAGAAGCCTAATACAACAATATCTTTAACCCCAGTGCCTTAAAGGCTCCCGCCATAAGGTGGAGTAAGGGGGGCTCAGATGCACGCAAGCCTTACCCCTATTGAAACATAGAGAGGCTGCGCACGGATGACCCAAAATGAAAATTGCGTCGAGAATCGCACCGACTGCCTGTTACTTCACAAAATAAGAAGCAGAGACAGTTTTATGAGCCATTTTGCTTTATTCTATTATATCCCAAAAACCAAGGAATAAGTAGTCTTTGTCTCCATTGGAAATCTAATAACACTGAAAATCTCCGAGCTGCGACTCTCTAGCAAAGTCTGATCAAAGATGTCAGTGCATGCTGCACGATACTGGTTAATCAATGAAATATTTCACTACTTTCTTCATGTGTTACACGTTTAACCTCTACATGCTGGAAATTAAATGACCCATGAACTGAATGATCCTTACCAATGATAAGAAATTTCCTTCTTGCTACATCATTGCAAATATGCTAGTATAAAGAACTATATTAGGTCATGATGAAACAAGCGAAACTCTGAATATGGTTCACCGAATTTTTCCTTAAGTGTAGCGGAAACTGTATGTACTTTGCCAAAAGATTTCCTGTCTTCCCATATATAATAAAATTAGTAAGTCTTACATCATTGATAGGTCTAGAACTCCACAGTTTATCTATCCAATCTGCAATTCAAATCTTTTCTTGTAAAGTGCAGAACTATATAGAACTTCCCTAATCTCGGGAGATGGAACTTCTATCATCAAGATTTCAAAATGATAAAGTATAGTGGTTATCGGTGGAACAAAGCCCTAATTTCTCCACCAACTATAGTCTACAAGAAAGTTGTTTTCTCCAAATTTCTGGAAGGATTACATTGAAGAATTTACAGTCTATTGTTAGATAAAATAAATATACCAACAAATTCAAAGATCTAAAAACAGTGATACCTTTTGGATGAGCGAGGGGAGGCAACGTATAAATAGCTTCAGGTAAATCAGAGATGTCCTCCAGAGGTTCAGCAACCACTCTTCCAGATTCCCTAGGCCTCCTACCCGATACTTTTGAAGAAGCGCTTACAGTTGATACTGGCCGTTCAGGAGCACGAAACAATGCAGTTAAAACCTCTTTTTGCTGCTCATATCTCCCGTTGGATTGCCTTGAGCGTAAACCATTGTTTCCGAACCTACTACTGCACATTACAGCCAGAAGTAGATGATGAAGATCATGAGGGTCCATTACCCTAAATCGTAAAAAACAGTTTTGAGGACAGCAAGGGAGGAGGGGAAGCACTGGAAGCTAAACACAGCAGCAATAAACCATTTTTTATCACTTGATTATGGGTCCTTTAAAAAACAAAAACAAAATAGAAAGGAGCAGTCCTTTCTTGGAGGACCTATGGAATGAGTTTTGAAGGGTTCAGGAGTAGACCTCTCAGCAATATTTTGTTTACGCACTTGGTTCTGAGAAGAAAAATTTTCTGAGACGGAGTGCAAATTACTACCCTGTAGATTATAAGCAGACAACATGTTATGAACTGAGGAGGCAGATATTCTTGTTAAAACAACACCAAAGAAAAAGAACAAAACAAAGGACGAGGGATGGTGAGGGTTTCTTGCTGAAGCAAATATAAGTATGTATCTCAAGATCAGTGTCCTCAGTTATGATGACCTTGTTCAGATCATCCATACGTGCATATGTGGCAACACAGAAGCCCCTTCACTCCCCGTCTTTTCCAAATAAGTTTTTAACATACCTAAATCATTCATTTTCAAAGTACTACTGCATTTTCCCATATAATGACCTTGTTCGGATTGTCCATACGTGCTTGGAACACGATATATCAGACTAATCTTTGATGGTAGGTTGTACGTACCTTATAAAGATCATTTCTCTTGTCCAGAGCCGCAGCGGAAAGATCAAGTAACGTCTCCAAGCTCTGCATTCATTAAGAGAACAAATATGTTTCTTATCATTTTCTACATGAGAACGATAGGGGGGATAATCTAGGTGGAAAAAGAGCTAAATAGTTTTTTATGCGAGAAGTTTTACTCCTTCAGTCATGAATCACAATATGCACTAGATGAGAAATTCTATCAACTACTATTGTGTCATCTACTCATCTATTCCGCTTCCAGGATGCATTTGCAGAATGAAAATATGATATAGTAGAAGGATATAAAAATACCAGTTGAAAGAAAATAATTTCGAAACGGAAAAGAACCAAAATAATACAGAAACACATACCTGCTTCATGTCATAACCACAGTGACCTGCATTAGTTGCATATATGCTCAAGTTAGGAATCAGAAAAGCAT
This sequence comes from Spergularia marina, assembly GCA_963680865.1. Taxonomy (NCBI): domain Eukaryota; kingdom Viridiplantae; phylum Streptophyta; class Magnoliopsida; order Caryophyllales; family Caryophyllaceae; genus Spergularia; species Spergularia marina. The sequence goes on from OY804546.1 coordinate 28,142,353, forward strand.
CTAAAGTATCTAGACATACTGAATCGCATATAATCAATTAATCACAGCAATTTCGATTTAAAATTGAGAGGATAACAGCCAAAGACACTACTACACCAGGACCCCCTTCTCAACTTCAAGCATGTACTCACAAGTGTTAACAAGAATCGCACTGATCTATGACTGCTCTATAAATTATCAACAAATTGTTTGACACAGCAAATTTTCTGTAACCTGAAATAGAACTTCAGGAAGTTTTATCAAACGCTATGGTTTAACACTTATATTCAAACGAAACAATTACGATTTCACTATAAGAGGCCTATTTAATGTGCAACCTAAAGTTCAGGAAGCCAGATTCATCTTAAAAGTCAACCTTATTGATAAGCTTTAAGGACAAAACAGACAGATGTCACAGATCCATAACCACTTTTCTTTTCTTCCAACATTGCTAATAGGACAGATACTGAGCAAAAACAAAGTTAACAGATGCTAGTCCTTCCTATTCAAAGACTAGATTCACAACTACTTCTGGAGATTGAAGATATACATTAACAGCCTAAAAAACAACAATTAATAATATATGGACCACTTCATTTAAAATAAACAATTTCAATCAAATTATTTGAATCTCTATCGAATAAATTGATTTCAGAAGATACATATGCAATGGATTTAATTACCATTAGGTTAAAGCATACAAATTTAGTGTTTTGGGAAAGAAGTACCATTCTGAAAATCATGGATAGATCCATGATAACATACTATAACCAGGAACCATGACTAAGGCCAGTAAGGATGTGCGAGGAGCACCAATCAAAGTTAGAAAGAGCCGTTACCTAAGACTTCACGAATAGCACTTCGATCAAGTTGAAATCCCCGCCCAAGCATTTCGAAGAGAAAATTCTCAACATCATCGTTCAGATAACTGGTATTTTTCCTATAAGAGGATTCCTTAGGAATCCCCGAATTGGCATCGCTTGATTCTAAGGGATGATCAGTGGAACCCCCAAGTGAGAACTCCCTTCCATCTACTTTCAAAGGCTTTGATCCATTAGAATTTTCACTTGATCGAGGGCGCCACATGTATTTTTTCCCAAGAACACTTGAAACATTTCCCACAGAAACAGGGTTTCTTTTCGGCATTGGTGCTTTGAAGCCGTTACCATTTGCGTGCCGCGTCTCACAGAAGCCAAAATCCTCGGAAGCTTTGGAACAGGCTCTACTTTTTAAGGGTACATTGGAGACATGCATCTCATGAGTTGACGGGCTTGTATGAGTTCCACTCAGGATCTGGCCAGCCATTTCAGGATCTCGTCCTACCTTCCAAAATGGAGAAACTTTATCTTGAAGAGAGAATGCAAAACCTTCGTCTTCACTGGCAATCTTTGGTGTAACTGATGAAGCCTCCATTCTGTTAAGGAGACACAAACAAGAGAAAGAAGTTGAAACAAGAATTAGGAGAGAAGAATTTTAGGACAAGGAGTGCTCAAAAGCAGATTATAGCGTAAATGAATAGAAAAATGATATGTGAGGAAAATAATAATTGAAATACGCGTGGAGAAAGGCCAAGATACTTATACAGAATTGACTAAAAAGGTACAAAATAAACTGATATCTTACTTTCCGAAATGATACAGGGATGATGAGGGCTAAAAGTTGAGTTATTGGGTTAACATGCCAACGGAGGCAACAAAGGAACAAAAGCGATTCCTAAAAATATTTGAAAAGGTAAGAAGGATGCAACATTTTAAACTATTCAATCGTCCCAATAGAGGCACCAAAGGAACAAAAGCAATGCCACTGTGAAGGTTCCGCTCCAAGCAAGGAAAGTGGGGGTCTGATGCAAGAAACATTTCCCCTAAAATAGCAGAAAGGCTTTCCCCTATTGACCATCAGCCAAAAAAGCGTAGAGAAAGAACAATCTTTGATTTCATAAGCAAAGGACCATATACAGACAACTGAGATATTACTCTCTTCTTATGTTTCCAAAACGTATAATCTCAAGAGACTGCAAGCACCACTAAAGCCAAGGAAGTCTCATAAGAAATAAACTCAATAAATAGGGAAATACAACTGAAATAAAGTAGCTGCCCGGGCATAATAGAACCACAAATAAACTCACAAAGTCGCAAATTCACAATATCTTTAATGCCAGTTAGATATCAGTCACAAATCTAAGAAAGATGGTTTTTTGTTTCTAAATAGGCCTGCTCTCAGTCTCCAACTATCTTCATCAGCCGATCTCTTCATCAAACCAAGTTTAAACTCAGCTCGTTAAAGAAAGGTCACATTAATTGATAAATGTCGGGCACACAGCCATATTACCTTTTGCAGGCTAAAAAAAGTAGCTGTGGTAGCTTAAGTGTGATATATGTGATGACTGCAGTTATCATGTTATCTGTGTAAACCCATAGTGAGACGAGCAAAAAGATCAAGGTTTTGGTTTTATGGAAAAGAAGGAAAATTGACGATGGAAAATTGAACAAAGACCCCGAGTAACTACAAGCATATATATCTGGAAATGTTGGAGGGTAGTATCAGCCAAATACTTCTAAGATGTGTCCTTGGCATGTGGTTATTTAGTTGTAATTAAAATGTAAAATTTCACACATTCAGAGTTGCATTGAAGTTCTTGTTTCCACAAGTTATAGAGCTAATAATGCTACAATTAGCCATTTCTCTGCCAAAGGATACTACAGAGTACAGACTAGATCAATATGTCTAGTCAAATCATCGATGAACTATTAGGCCAGGCAGACGTTTCTCCAAGCTTACTCTAGACAGATACAATGCCTCTATGACTGTATGCATAAGGCGTAAAGCAACAGCTACAAATTTGTAGGACTGCGGCTGCCCGTATGAGTTATGCCCCTACCTCACAAGTCACAACAGTAGGTGGAAGCCTCTTTGGAGTTAAGAGGCTTTGGCTTAACGAAACAACAAATACCTAACACACACTATGGAAGGATCTGCGCCAATCTACTTCATTTGATTCCGCCATAGTTCCCTCAATCCCGCCCTTTATCGTTATAATTAGCCGAGGTTTGTCATTGAGTTGCTTATTCACACAAAAACCTCTTAAGACCAACTTGAAAACTATGTACAAAAAAGCTCCTATTCACATTTTATGTACCCGGCCCCTTGTTTTTATGTACCCGGCCCCTTGTTCCTGCAGTCTCTCTCTCTCTCTCTCTCTCTCTCTAACAACATATTCTTGTCTAGTGCATTGCAATCACAGAGGCGGTAGTTCGAACTTGGACCTAATGAGAATACCAATTACCAAGGAACTTTCACCAATCGATCTGTACCATCTCAACTACTTGACTTACAAGCTTCAAACTTTCTCATAAACCCTGCATTTTTTTTTAATTCCTTTTACAACCCTCATCATGTTTCTGGTTTAATTTACAGTAGCTAGTGAAAGGGCACCAGAACACAAACAATATAAACCAGTTTCAGAACAATGCAATTAACTAGGAAACCCACAAAAATTGACAGTTCATGCAAAACAAACCACAATGTCAAGGCAAAAAAAGCACATTCCCATGAAATTAATAAACCCCATATCAATTTTAACAACTCAAATCATCACAAAGAACAAAACTTTACACTAATTTCCCAATAATTAATCAAACCCATAATTAAATAATTTCTTTTTATTGCTCCAACAAACAAAAATAATAGTAAAACAGACAATTACTGATATAAAAACAGTAAAAAAACTACGAAAGGAACTTACTTTGTTGACTAATAAAGACTTTCCAGAAGTGGGTTTTTTTTCAAGATTTCAACCTTGAGAAATCACAGCACCAAAATTACCAAAACATTGCCTCAGTGTCTGTTTTTAAAGTACAATCTGTCATTCAAAAAGAACTGCAAATCTTTCCATTCTGCCATTAAAATGGAAAGATTAATACTGTACTTGTTTGTCAAGATACAAACTTTATTGCACATGATTTAAAGAGTTCATGTTTCAGTGAAGGAAGTATTGAAGTTCCAAGAATGACCAAGCACGAAGAATAATGCTTTTGGGTTTTAAATTATCTAAATTATCTGGTGGTCCAAATATTCTTGGGATGTCGAGTGTTCACTTGGCATGTGTTTTTGTGCTTTTTAAAAATATTAAATGTTAAGACCTAAATTCACGGCATGAATCAAGTTATTCATGTTTTTTTGTGATTCATAAGATTATAGATTTCAGCGGATTTATGAATTTTCAAGTACAAAAGATATTAGATTAGTTGATTTGTTAATTTTAGCATGATATTATCATTACCCAAAACAGGCGGTGTGTGCTTCACAATTAGACCTAGCAAAACTGACTCATACCCGAACATTTGACCCGAATTACTTGACCTGGACATCCGAACATGACGAAATTTCTAATCTGAATTTAACCCGAAACCTGAATTGACCCAAACCGAGCTCGAAAATGACCTGAATTCTGTTTGACCCGATATAAACCCGACTCGAACGTGAGCCGAACTGAAATTACTCCAGACCCGAATGACCACACATTTTACTGATTCAGTTGAGCAATAATGACTTAGGTGTTGTTCGGATACACTTAGGAAGTCGGAATTTAGATATATCACATCTTCACCCAAATTACCAGTAAAATATCAAATTAAGATAATATTAGACAAAATTTTAAGAAATCTTACATTAATATGATCAGATTTGAACAATTTGAAATGACCCGATCCGAATTTGATCCGTAGTTGGCACACCCGAACTAGATCCGACCCGACCCAAAATAGACCTAAAATACGACCCGAAAGATGACCCGACCCGAATAGAGCCGAATGACCCGACCCAAATGACCCTTTTGTCAGGTCTATAATCACAATCCAACTTCCACTATTGATGAGTTTCTTGCATTCTATGGAGATAGAACACATGTATCGGGAGGTTAATCGTGATGTGGATTGGCTAGCAAATTGTGGCATTGATCAAGCACAAAAGCTCGTTATTCTCGAATACTCGCCAAATGAATTACGATTCATTCTCAAGGAAGATGTTCTTGGCGTTTGAACAACTCGTCAAGTCTCTAGTTAGTTTAGTTTTTCTTTTTGTGGGTTTGCCCCTCATAGTAACAAAAAAATTAGATGGAAATATACATTTTTAACGTTGTCCTAAATTTAATATATTTGAGATAAGCAATTAAGAACATGAATCACAATAATGTTTTGATTTTTTGTTCTCTCGTTAGTCTAGCATTATTATTGGGTAAATGGTATCATGATCGGACTATAAACAGTCAAAACAACACCGAGTTAAGATACTAGTATCATCGAATGTTGATGTCTGATTATTGGGACACTGAGCTTATAGGAAGAAACGTAGTAGAAGGGGGTCGGAGGAGAAAGGAATGAAGTGTAACTTATGCACTATTGCAAAAAAAAAATTCATGTGGAAAACTATTGCAAATAATTTGACGAATTTCTTTTGTGAAACTTGTACTATAAGGCTCCCAAAAGAAATTCATCAAATTGAGAGGTCTATACAAGTGTGTAGTTTCGGACGTATCGCATTCATTATGGTATTAAAAAAAAAAAAAAAAAACTTTTGGGGCAAAAGAATGCAGCCTACCTAAACAAGATCTTATTGATTAATTTAGTCATGCAAAGGCTCAAGGATGACAACTACTTCCAAGATCATATATAACCACCTTGAAAAGTCACATAATTAGTCAAATTAAACTGGAAAGAATGGCAACATTAAAGAGTTGGGTATACACAAGCTGCCTTCTCGTGATCATCTGTTCACAGTTCCTGCAGAGATCCCTTAGTAATGATCAAGAAGATAAACACAAACATTCTAAAGGTCCTGATGAAACTGTGTCGAAACCAGGATGGGGTTCATGGAACCACCCTCCAAAACCCGACGAGAAACCTCCCAAAGAGCATCACAAGGAGGAATGTAACTGCAACTGCAGATGTAATTGCCCGCCCACTGAATGCCCTCCTAACAATGGTGGCAATAATGCTGGACTTCTCTGCACACCTGTAAACTGTGATCCTAAGCATGGATGCAATATTGGAAATGCTATGAACTTAGGCATGGGCAACAATTTCAACATGCCATTTTTCGGTACAGTCAGATCAGGGGCACCCCACCAGGAACATACTAAATCGTCCACTCAAGAGTCAAGACACGAATGATACAGATACAGAGCATAACTGATTATGATGTAGATTGAAGTTCAGTAGTGTAGTATGTGAAATAAGAGCATGACCAAGTGCTGCCTGCTTACTAAGTTTAACCTCAGCACAAATCCGAGGTTTGACGCTTTTGTAGCACATAAAGAGAGTTATTGAAAGAAAAATGGTCGAATTCGATCAATCTGGTCATGACATTGCAATGAGCGCTACCTTTTGTGTTATTTTAGATTTCAGATTAAGTTGTGAGACTACTTTCTTTTCAAAATTGTGATGCATACACCTATACAAGTCGTGAGACTTCTTCTCTGAAGCCTGACAAATCCGTCCCTGATCATAGAATTATCACAATCACCATAGCTGCATATACTTAAGAGATAGTAGTACTTCTATAGGCTCAAATAAGCAAACAATCTGGAACCCAAATGTCAATGACTCACAGAATTATCACAATAGACAGTACCTGGTCACAATTATAAACCTAATCTCAGACACCTTAAGAGTCGCACCCTAACCCATTTTTCTTTTCTTTTCCTTTTTTTTTTTTTTTTTTTTTTTTTTTTTTTTGAGTAAAGCTGAACTCAATCCACTTTTTCAGCTAATCACCTGAAACAAGAACGCATATGATTTTCTGGAAGAAGTTATATGAACAAAAACAGTGTGACCGACATAAAATGATATGATGTTGTACCTCCATGCAACAAGCATGAGTCTAGTTTCACACAATAAACTTCAGTAGACGTGCGTATCGTCTATCTTTTGCTTCGGAGCCACAGCTATTTATTATTTAAGCTCTCAGCGGAGACTTACCACTGCATTGACAAAAGATGGGGCTATTAAACAGGACTCGTCTACCCCTCTTAGTTCTCATAATTACCTCATTTTTTCAAATCTACTCTGCTGCCAGACTCTTGTCAGAGGACCACAAAACTGAGTCCTCAAAGTGTAAGGATGTCTCATATAGAAAAATGTCTAGTGGATTCGGTGAAGGCTTTGGATATGGTTCAGGGGGCGGAGGTGGCGGTCCTGGGTTCAACCTCCCTTATCCATTCATGCCTGCTCCTCCTGTTCCGGTTATCCCAGTTCCTGTCTTTGGAGTGCCGGGTATAGGATATGGTGGGGGTTCAGGTGGTGGTTTTGGGGAAGGCGGAGGTTCGGGAAGTGGTTCAGGTGGTGGAGGGGGTGAAGGTTGGGGAAGCGGTGGCTCAGCTACCGGAGGTGGTCAAGGTTGGGGAAGTGGTGGCTCAGGTACCGGAGGTGGTCAAGGTTGGGGAAGTGGTGGCTCAGGTACCGGAGGTGGTCAAGGTTGGGGTAATGGTGGTTCAGGTGAGGGAGGGGGTGAAGGTTGGGGAAGTGGTGGCTCAGGAAGCGGAGGTGGTCAAGGTTGGAGCAATGGTGGTTCAGGTAATGGAGCGGGTGAAGGATGGGGCAGTGGTGGCTCAGGTAGTGGAGGTGGCCAAGGTTGGGGTAGTGGTGGTTCAGGTAGTGGAGGGGGTGAAGGTTGGGGCAGCGGTGGATCAGGCAGTGGAAGCGGTGAAGGTTGGGGCAGCGGTGGATCAGGCAGTGGAAGCGGTGAAGGTTGGGGCAGCGGTGGATCAGAAAGTGGAAGCGGTGAAGGTTGGGGCAGCGGTGGATCAGGGAGTGGAGGCGGTCAAGGTTGGGGCAGCGGTGGATCAGGGAGTGGAGACGGTGAAGGGTGGGGCAGCGGTGGATCAGGCAGTGGAGACGGTGAAGGGTGGGGCAGCGGTGGATCAGGCAGTGGAGGTGGTCAAGGTTGGGGCAGCGGATCGGGCAGTGGAGGTGGTCAAGGTTGGGGCGGTGGATCAGGAGGTGGGGGTGGTCAAGGTTGGGGACCTCCCATTTTCATTAACGGCTTTCCTGATCAGCCTCCCATTTTCGTCAAATTATTCCCTACCACTAAAGAAGAGAAACAAATGGACTCAAAACATTCACAAGGACAGATTGAATTTGATCATATGAGTTCAAGTCATCATAGAATTAAATCAGAGGGCCTTAGACTAAATTCAAAAAGTAAGTCTAAAAGACAAGAAAAAGAATCAAAGGGATCCAAAGGTCGACAAAGCAGTGAGAAAAGTGGGAATGTTATCCTACGTGAACATGCTGATCAGATATTTGAAGGGCAGCTTCAAGGTAAGGACAGTCATAGTGACTCGGAGCAGAATAAAGAAATGGTAGCAATGCCTCCAACATCAGAGTAGAGCATATACTATTTCTTGCATACGCTAATGTTATGTGAAAATATTAAGAGGAATATCAGCATCAAACAAGAGTGTCTGCCATCTAAATGTTCCACAGAATCCTGATAATCTATATAGTAGATAAATAAATGAGATGATAAAAAATTCTGATATGTGGTGGACAGATTAATGAGATCATTTTTGTTTTCGCTAGGACTACATTTGTGTTCGAGAATATCAAACAGTTACAAGGTATAACTTCAAGCAAAGTGTTGCCTTAGATTCCCATTTTCAGCTTTCAACAAACATTCAGAAACATTCTCTGACAATAACAGTGCTAAGACATGAAGTTTCCCACAATCCCACCCCAAAGCAAGGTTTCAGATGTCAGGCATAAAGGGTTTTTACAAAATTGAACCCCAAGTATGAAAATGGAACTCCAATTTTGGAAACGACAAAAATAAAACCCAACTGCAGAAATAGGTAATGAAGTTCTTAATCTCAGAAAAGAAAAGGAAAAAAATACTCGACCCCATACCAATGAACAACAGAAATGACGAATCAAATACAATGCCAGACCAAAATATCACTATCAGGATAATAAGCTGAATATATCTTAATCTCAAACTTAAATAGCTTTTATAACAAACTCCTGGGTCAAGGACCAAACAATTGTTCAAATACTTAGTTGCTTGCGGCAATTATCACAGTGAACATTCTCATGATATTACACACATTTTGCAACCAGAGCTAACAATCAGCCATTCAATCCCTATATTTCACATTTAAGCAGACCAAACCTTCTAATTAGATAATCTCTCAAACCCTTCATAACTCAAACTTCAACCCCACCAATAATACAAACTATGTAGATGATAGCCTCATCAAATCACCACATAATCAACTATAGCATATAGGAACTTAGCTTTGCCAATTAATTCGCAAGCATATAATCACACAAAACAATTGCTATATACCTATAATAAATTAGAAGGAGGGGATGGGAGGGAGGAGAACATTATTAAAAACAAAAATTAGGAGGAGAAGCTGACCTTGATAAGAATGAGTCCGTAAAGATCCCAAAACTGTTGCAAAACAAACTGGGGTATGCTAAAAGGTCCAAACTGGCATACCCAATAACTATCCATATAACTATCCATATCCAAACGAGACTTGCCCATTATGGGTAATTCTTTCCAGCCAAAAACAACAAATTAGCCAAAAAAGCACACCTCCAAATATTTTCCATGTTTTTCACTTTAACCCAATATAAAGTTCTTCCAAAAGCTCAACCTAAGATGCGCACATACCCCATTCCCCGCAATAATGCCGGCAGCCTCCGCCACAAGAATGTGGTAGCTCGCTGCAGAAGCCGATGTGACTATCTTGCTACTAGTTTGACAAAAACTAGTTGGAATAAAATGCAGATGTGATGGCAATCATCCTTTGCACCATATCCTCCGCATCAGACATGACCTGTACTTGTTAGACCTCATACGATGTCTCGAAAATTTAACAGTCTACTCTTATACCCGAAGCCTTCCCAGGATTCCCATTCTCTAAAGAAACTCTTACTAGGTCAAGCATTCATAGCCTTGCAGACTATCCGGGGTTAGAATCTTCAAATCAAACGTTCAGTCTCTTTCTACTCAGCACAATTTTAACAGTTATGCTGGAGCTCTGAGTTGACCGTCAACTTCTAGTCATTATACTATGCACCCAGTAGTACTTTATCCACCATCCCAAGCCTTAACAATTCTTGTTTTTCTTAGATGCCACATCACTGAAGGCATCCTTATAGAAGATTTTAAGCTTCTTCTTTATAAATCTTGGTTTCCTCGCGAAATAAAGCCACTCCACCCATTTACATTCCAGTCTCACTATTGATCCTCCAACTACTGACTGAGATCTGCATAAGTAGTCACAACCCCTCATAGAATCAAAGCGGAACATTCAGATCCAAAAGTTTCACAAAATCAGATGCAAATATACAATCCATTTGAAAGATAAGAAATGAAATTAGAGCAAAGGAAGACTGCTACCTTGGATGAGACGAAGATGCATCCTTTATAGGCTGATCATGACATTCTCATACAGAATGGAGTAAAATGAAGACCCAAAACACGATGACTGCAAGATCTATGCAATCTTTCACGGGGCCTTTTAATTCTGAGACACAGTGAAGGTAGAGTAATCTCCTGTGGTGGTTTTCTGCCACTTTTCTCAAACTATGTGATCAGATTCAACAAAGAAGGCTCAAAGAGTCAGCGGCAATGACTCATCAGCGAATAAAGACTTCCGTTCATCATCGTCTTTTGCAGTTGTACGGACACTCAAATTCATATTCTACATGTGATCTATTCTTTTCCCAAAACATTCACACAAGTGGCATCTCCATGCTGAAAAATGATTGATTGAAAGATACAAAAATATATCCACCATGTAACTATTGGCATTAATAGCAAACTGAAAATATTGATGCAAAATCTTCGAGAACCTAATAAACAATATGAAAACTTCATCTATGCACATTGCATCGAGGTACCCAGGAAAAAGTTGGAGCACCTTTTGACCTTTCATTCTCAAAGACGTATAGTAAGATTGCACTGTGCATAGAAATTTACAGTGTAAACAATATCAACATGCTGATTCAGAATTTACACTAGCTTCACTTAATATACGCAACTGTACAGCCATAATTCATTGGACTTTCTTGCTCGAACTTAACAATTCGAGGATGATTTTTCAGAATCTCAATTACACGTTCTTTTACAACCCCCGTGCCCATCCCATGTACGACAAAGAGAAGGGAATGAGGCTCCCATGTGGCTATTGCCATATTGAGTTCATGGGAGGCTTCCTCCACTTTCATACCTCGAAGATTAAGTGTATTCTTTGAAGTCCGTATCATCGGCCCATAAGATTGCTCTTCCTCTTTTTTCCCCTTCATTAATTTCAAATTTTCAGATGGACGACCCTGCATAATGTATAACAGCCCACAGGAGCACTACACAATCAGATGTCGAGCAACAAGTTCGAGATCTAGGTGTAAATTATAAATTTGCAAACCGACCTATGTAGTCCATAACTCCATATAGCTCACTAAAACGGTATGTTTGAATAAGTAATGTAGCATAGCATAAGTTCAGGCTTAAGCAATATGAATCATGCCTTTTATCTGCAAAGTGGCACTCACATCATGCCAGACAGAGAACGCACCAAGAAAACTGTATTTAACCGAACAGGTTGAAAATGATAGAAAAAGGTCTATCATATATTGGGTTGAGTAAATTACTCTCAAGTAGTTGCCCACTTAATGGAGGACAAAAGAGACGATAAACAGCTCCTACCACCAAAGAAAACTCAGAAAGGAAAAACAAAATTGGTAAAGGAACTAGGAAACTTCTTGTAATAGTTAAACCCATGAGAATAAGAAACAGACATCTCATCAACTTTCTTTTGATAAGTAAGATAGGATATCAATAAATTCAAAAGGACACCAAGAAGGTGATCCCATTTACAAAAAGAAACCTAAAGGGGGTGATGCTGAAATACAAAAGAGAGCTAATCAAGCTCTATGACAATCGTGAGAAATTTATCCACAAAAAGAAGGCAAAACCATTTTAATTAACCCAATACATAAACGTTTAGGTTTGGAAGAATATTCAATGTAGTATACTGTAAGTGCTAGGATTACTCTCATACTCTGACTCTTAGACTAAGGCTACTTGCATTTTTCAGAGACGTCCCAATTTTTGCATTGATTGATCGGTTCAAAACCAATTCGAAAGATAGCAGGAATGTTAAGCTTCCTATGGCCGCTCTTGCCCCTTAATGCCTTTTGGAAAGGGTTCAAAAGAAAAAGAGCATGCTAGCTAGAAGCTAACACTTTGGGTTAAAGCAGTAAAAGAGAAGGACTAGAAATTGCCGCGGCATAGGAACTAGGGGTGGGCACAAAACCCGGGTACCCGGAACCGAGATTGGAATCGACAAGGAACCACCAGTTCCAGTTCCGGAATCGGTGTGGTCGGTTCCGGTTCCGGCCCTTCTGGGTAATGAAAATTTGGAACCAGAACTGATTGGGTACCCGGAACGGATACTATACACCCACAAAAAAGACAAAAAAACTTAAAAGCTAAACCTAAAGAGCAGACTTTAACATTGGACTCTCCGCCACCTCCTCTCAAATATTCCCTGCTCATCATCTTTTTTTCCCTTATTATTACACCAACAAATCATCCCTGAAGCTTGTTTCATCTTAACTTTCGTTTCTTCCATCTTCATTGATCTTGTTTTCTTTCTCTCTTCCTTCATCTTCATTCTTTTCATCCTTCATCTTCTCTCAACCTTTCTTTTCTTTTTTTATTTCTCACTTATTCTTTTTTGAGTTCTAGTGGAATTATTTCTCACCAACCACAATGACGGCGCACACCAACACAAAGCCTCATCCCTATCGAGCTGCCTACTGCCTGCCTCTGAGTTTTTTCTATTATTATTAATTACAGTATTTATATAGCAGCTTGAAATTTATGGGAATTTATCACGTACCCGGAACCGGAACCGGAACTGGGTATAGACGGTTCAGGTTCCGTGAAATGAGGAACCGTTCTTACGGTTCCGGTTCCACCTTTTTGGAACCGATCTTTACCAGTTCCGATTCCAGTGAATCACTCCGGGTACCCGGTGTTGCCAACCCCTAATAGGAACCATAGTAAAGGATAGAAAAAACCCACCTTGATTGAATGGGTATCTTACTCACATATTATTAGTGTTCTTTACTCTTTTTCTACTTCCCATCTCAATTTTCTCTTTCAGGTGTCATTTCTCTCCTCTTGTTTCTCACTCTCTTTGTCTTATTTACTCTAGTTTATATTCCTTTTCACATTGAATCTCCCTTTATTTTCTTGCCTTCCCCTTTGTAGCAATGTATGATACAAGCACAGCAGGAAAAAAAAAAAAAATTACCTGTTTCTTAATGAGTGGCCGTGAGCTAGCAGCAATTTCTTCATCCATAGGCTGAACACCGCTTTTCTCAACACGTAATCTTACTTTTCCATACTGAATGAGAACAAACCCATCATCTTCAGAGACCTCAGCTACAGTCGCTAGCTTACCTCCCAGACGCTTTACGTAGACCTGGTCACCACGTTGAAGTGTCTGCAGACCTTCTGTTTCTCCAGAGACTCTATTTAGAATAGGACCGTGACTTGAAACTAGGGACGCAATTGCTAATTCAGCCTTCTTAACAAGAGAACCATATTGATCAATATCTACAGAGCTTATCTGATTCTCAAACTCCTTGACTACATTTTCTATTTGAGATCTTATAAACTCAAGTTCTTCATCGATTTGTTGGGTTTCCTTTGCAATCAAAGCTTTCTGACGCCCATCAAGATCATGTGCCTCACCTTCAATCTTCATATTTGTGGAATATGCACACTTATCAAAAACAAAATATATATGTGGAATATGTATAAAAAAAAATTAAGAAACAAAATCTATAAAACTCCTGATTAACTGGTCTGTACAAAATGAGTTGATGTCAAGATACAAGAAAATCTGAAGCTTTATATATTACTAAAACGACGTCCCAAAATGATTATGGGATTGGATAACATTAATTTTCGTACGGAAAGTCGCAAAACAATTATGCAGTATAAGGTATTAAGAAAAGGAAACCATGACATGCAACACAGCAGATGATACCCGTTTTCAATCAAACGTCAACATGAGTAAGCAGCTGTACACTGGAGTCTAACATATGATTCACGTATTAGCATGACAGGGTTCACACCGCATACCTCGTGATAGAGATCCATAACATCCGAATGAAGAGATGCAGCTTGTCTAGCCCGGCTCTCCATCCTGTTTCTCTCCTCCAATAAAGATTGATATAATAAACCTTTCCTCTGCGCCTGCTTTTCTGGCATCAACCTCTCTAACCAACTTTCTGCACGATCAATAACCTCAGAATCAAATCCAATCCTCCTAGCAATTCGCAATGCATTTGATTCACCAGCACATCCCCACAGAACCTGATATGTTGGTTGCAGAGTGTCCATCGAGAATTCCATGGCCGCATTCTCAAATCGAGGATCCATGTCACATAGGCGGCTCAAATCAGCATAATGAGTAGTTACAACAGATAATCTTACTTTATCTTTGATATATTGTAAGATGCTGGCCGATAGAGCCACTCCTTCTGAAGGGTCCGTCCCACTTCCAATTTCATCAAATAATACTAGTGAATCTGTCGAAACCACATCCAAGATTTTGCAAATCCGCAGTATGTGACCGCTGAAAGTGGAAAGACTTTGTTCCAAGGACTGAAGAAAAAAAAGGGAGAGGGAATATGAAGAGTTATTAGCATGATTTGATTAGCTGCAAACAAACAATAACACATCTAGGAATCTATAACACAAGGAACCGGAGCCTACCTGATGATCTCCAATATCTGCCAGGATCAGATCAAACCATGGAAGCTTAGGAAAGCTTTTGGCAGGCAAATAGAAGCCAGCCTTTGCCATCAGAGACACCAGGCCTAATGTTTTCATGGAAGCAGTTTTGCCACCTGCGTTTGGCCCAGATATGATCACCACACTGGCACCACGTCTAATTTTGATGTTTATCGGGACAGGGAGGTCATGCACTTCGTTAGGCAGCTCTTCGAAGAGAGTAGTACCAGATTTCTGATCCAAGTCTCTGGAGCTACCAAACTTAGGTCCTGACACATCCTTTAACCTAGTCAAAGACTGTTCAAGCAACAAAGGATGCTGTACCCCTTCCATATCTACCAGTAAAGCATCATCTTCAGTGACCGAATTCATAATTGGACAGACAGCATCTAGCCACCTGGCATAACCAGCTCTTGCAACAGCGAGATCAACCTCCTGGATTCTTTTCAACAAATCATTAACATCTGCAGCTGATTTTCCCAGTTCAGAAGCAAGAAGGCTCAAAATGGCCCGCTCCTCATCCTTCTCCATATTCGACAGCATAACTTCCGTGTTATTCAAGTCCACCGCCTCTCTAGGTTCCATGAAATACGTAACACCAGAACCACTTACGTTCAGAACAACTCCATCAGGAAGAAGAGACCGGTGAGAGGCTTTGATGGCAACACACATCCTTGATCTACGATTTGTGACCAAAGGTTGGTCAATGCCCCCAGCCAGAAAAACTTTCTGTGAGACACTCCTCATGAGTGAATTCAAATCATCCATATTCTTTCTCCTCTCTGACCTAATAAACTTCAAGTCATCACTAGCTCTATCCAGTACTATCGAAAGGCTAGAATCTATACAAAATTCTATCTTCTGCTCCAGTTCAACCAAGAAATTCCCTTTCTGAAGAACGTCAAGCAAAGAATAACTCCTGATCCAATCAAACGACCACAATAAACAAGATAATTGTAACCTCTAAACTCGATAACTACATTACAACTATGCTTCTAACACTAAAGCACACAACTTGAGTACGTTCTAACACTTATACATTCATCACGAGAAACCAAACACGATACTAATCTCGTGTGTGTGGGGGTGGGGGGACGTATTCAAATGTGACCCTTCTACTTCAAAATTCATCACATAAATTTAGTTTTGGGTGTCGAAAAATCGTCTCTTTACCGTTCAAATTCACCCCGTCTTACAGCAAGACCGGCTAAGCCCGAATTTCTTGTTGTTAATTTGACCAACTCCCAAACACAAGCTCACCATTTTGTTTTAGCCTTTCATAATATTGTCACAACTAAGGAAATGAGGCTGAAATTCCGCGAGTTTGATCACAAATGTCAAATGCTCGAAACTAAATGAAATGAAAAACCACCAAGTAAAAGTAAAACAAACTTCTCGCATAAGATACCAGTAAAACAAAAACCAGCAATCACCTCTCTTGGTCACCATCAATGGCAGAGAACTCCCGCAACTGTTCCAACAACCTACTTGCGGAACGCAACGTCCTTTTAACCGCGCAAAGCTCCCTAATACTCAAAAGCTCGCCGGAGGCAGCGGAGTCGACAATGCCGGACACGTCATCAATGCCGGAGAAATCCAACGGGCTAGGGAGGCCCAACGCGGCGGTGGTCTGAGCTAAAAGTTGGCGGCTTTCTTCCCAGGTCCGGCCCATTGGAATTGACCCGGCCCGGGAGGCGGAGTGGGCCATGGAGGTGGAAGTGAAGGGGGAGAGGTGAGTGCATAGGCGGTTCCATTCCAGTGTTTCTAGGGTTTCCGATTGGAGTTCGTCGCGGGCGGCGGAGGAGAGGGAGAGATTACAGGTGAAATTGCGGCGGTTATTGCGGCGGAGGAAGAGGAGACGGCGGCGGTGGTGGTGGAAATTGGGGAGGGGAGTGGTGATGAAGGTTGTGTTTAGTGAGAGTTTGAGCTCCATTTTTTTGGTGGAGCCACCCCAAACCGATAAAATTTGGGTGCGAAAATTTTTGGGTGTTTATCTGTGTTTTTATACGTTACCCATTGCAGAATTAAACGACACAACTCATATTTTCACGCCAGTTTTCAGCTCGTCCACAACATATATAGCATGGAACAGTTTAAAACTAACGTGTAAACTGAGGTAAAAATTACCATTCAAATATATATACGGTATAGTAGATTGTATTTGACTTGATGAACCTTCGAATATATATACTCCATATTGTATTTGATTTGAAGATTATACTCCGTATGTATGAGCATGATATAACATCTAAAATATAAATACAGATTTTTTTTTAATTTTTTTTTTATACTAAAAGACCGAGTTCGGCAACAAGCTGTTGCCTTAATTTGCTATCTGCATTATTGAACCACCAAAGTAAATTACATTGATGTCTATTGTCTCTACAAGTCTACAATACATATTCCAACATCAGATCTCCAAGAATTCTGTACTGAGGATGATGTACATAGTAACAAATACTCTATGTACAATTTAAACTACCCAATATCAGACCAAATCCCAACTGCATTGTTTACACAACCAATGATCTGCATAAATGACGCCCTTCAGCCCGTCATGTCCCTTGACATTACCTGATCGAAAAGGAAAGAACAGTGACGGATTCAGTAAAATGTGGATCACACTGAATGTTGGAAGTTACGAGCTTTAGCATAGCAAGTTACCTTAAATCTATTCACAGTTATTGTCCAAGGATCATGCTGCCACAGGCTGCAGGAGCGTGATTTCCTTCACTATATACGAGGTTTCCCCTCACGAATGTAGCCAAAACCTTGCCTGACAGCTTTCGTCCCATGTAGGCCGATATGCTCTACAATACATGATGATTTACTTCAGTAAGTTACTTTGATAAGTCAAATAATGAGGAAATGAGAATGCACAACATTAGACAGAAAGTGGACTTTTGTGTGAGACATTTACACGGCTGAGTTAGGTCTGTTTAGGCAGCAGACGCAGTATATATGACTAAGTAGAGATGTAAAGGTAGTGTAAATTGTAAGAGCATACAGGATGTTTGATAAATGAAAGATGATTGTAGTCAAGGTGGAACTCTGATTCAGGTTCCCAAGCTACAATATCCGCGTAATTTCCAACTGCAATAGTCCCCTGTATATGTGCATAAGCTCAGGTTAGAATATACAGTAGTTAAGATAGTCTCACTTCCCATCTATGTACGAAGATATTCAGGACTCTACATAGCAATGATTCTTTTATTGCTGACTTCTGCAGACTGCAGCCATAATTTAGCCATGAGAAATGATTGGGGGAGTTATGAATGAAACAACTATGGTGTAGGAGCTAAGAGTACCTTGAGATGTTGGCCAGCAAGTTTGGCTGGTCTCTCACTCCACCAAGAGGCAATTTGTTCAAGAGTAACACCATATTCGCGACCAGAAGTCCATGTTGCAGGAAGGACGTACTGCACGTTTCAGGAATGTTAATCTGGCTGATGAGTTAAATAACCAGTGTCAACTAGGCTCAATTTTTGAAAGAACCAACCTGCAAAGATGATATACCACCCCATGCCTTCAAGAAGTCTCCCTGGTCTAGCTGTTTGAGTGAGGGAAGTGAAGGTGAATGGTCTGAACTCAGCATGTCGATATCATCAACCTATATCAGGCACCAAAAACCGAACAAATTAAATTTAGCCACAAACCAAACCATCATAGTTTTGCATAAGATTGGGACAGGTAGGTTTACCAGCAAAGCTTCCCATAGTTTCTCTTTATTTGCTGCCTCCCGAAGAGGAGGAGCACACTTAAACCGAGTGTCTCCATCAGGAATCTCTTCAGCAGAAAATGCCAAGTAATGTGGGCATGTTTCCACAGTTACACTGTCACCTCTAGCCTTGGCTTTCTGCAAAAGGAGTATGAAAAATGAGGAGAATGCCAGGAAACATATCTAACAACTGTTACACCTGCAATTTCCCCTCGTATTTGAACTAGGCTGTCTGATGATATTTTCCTGAGGCTTCATGATCTGACAGAGTACCTTTAGCATATCTAAAGAAGATCCAGCATCAGAGAGATGAACAACGTGAAGATGAGCGCCTTCTGAAGGACCACCAGCTCTAGTGTCTTCACTCACAGTCAAGAGATCTCTAATAGCTGCTTGCTCCCTAGCATACAGAATCACAGGTGCATCAGGAGAAGAAAAACTAAAAAGGATCGTGATAGTTGTATGAGGGTGTCATGAAAACAACAAAACACTGCCAATAACACCATAAAGGTTATCACATCTGATACATGTAAAATTGTCCGAATTCCTCATCCCACAGAATAACAGGTTATAGTTTAAGACGAATAGATTGCAATGACAAAAAGAAGCAGAGAACAAATGTAAACGGTAACAATTACATCAACTATCATGTGCTTTATGTATCAGTTCCATAATCTTGTTCGACTTTGTCTAAACAAGGGTACAAGTAACTCACATTGAAGGAGGTCTACTCTTGAGATAAGTTGAGTATAGCCGAGCATCATCATTACTATTGCTCACTGATCCATCTGCAACTTCCTCTTGAACTTCAGCATGTACCAGCAATGGTCTTTTGAATTTAGCCAATACAGAGAGTCCTTCCTGCAGAACCAATAGAGTCTCAATTTGATGACAGAAATTTTATATAATGTATACATCACGGAAAAATAAACTGGGCTATGTTAATTGTTTGCAAAAGAGAAGACACAAAATGAGTTGAATGTTTGCTTAAGACGTAGAGTAGGAAAACAACATCACCGTCAACAACTAAGAATATAATTACCTTAATATGACTTATGTTTGTCATGGGGAAATCATTGATTCCTGATGGACACATGAAAGACTGTTGAAAAGATACGGAATATCAGTTCAGAGTTGCACATCAGACTCATATAATCTAAGAAAATACAAGAACAGAACTTATGTCGCTTCATGGTGTACTTCCCCTGTTAGTTATGCTAAAGGGGGATACAAGCATATTACCTTTAAGCCAAGGACACCAGCATTGAGAAATTTCTCTAAAGCAGTTGCATTGAAGGCATTTTCAGGCACTAGTCCACCCCAGAAACCTGATGGTAACTACAGTTAGAAATATTTGCGCCTAACATAAATAGAATAAGACATATCCAAAGGTTTTGAAACTAGAGCTCACCAACATCAACATAAATTCGATTCTTTGCAGCCTTCATCTGTCGAGAACAGTATCGATGAATGGGGGTCAAAATGATATCTAAATAACATGGAAAAAACCACGATGGCAATAGAGCTGAACTTCTCAGCACCGTGACAAACTAACAAGATTTACCAAGGTGACAGGTTTTCTGAAACTTTAGTTACCTTCAGGTTGAGAGTTTCCACAGAAACGGTTGAAGGCTCGCTATTCAAGGGCATGTCTATCAGAGTTGTTATCCCCCCTGTCATAGCATCATTTAGATCAGTGAGTCAGAAAGTAGCTCCATTATTTGAGGTACATTGACAGCAACAATTCACCATTAAACTACATGCTATAACGCTAAGAAAAAATAAGCCCAACACGAGCAAGAAGAAGAAAGTATGTACCAGCAGCCGCTGCTCTAGTCCCTGAAGGGAATCCTTCCCAGTCATCTCTCCCAGGATCATCCAAATGTGCATGCCTGCACTTGCCGAAAAATAAACCTATTAGAATGAAACTGCACTGACAATTTGCAGGACATCATAAATACTACAAGGTGATCGAGAGAGTCTGGCTCACATCCATTCCTCAAGATTCTCGAAACCACAAGATTAGTAAAATTTATCACATTCAAGAAGATTCACAAAAATGCAATGCAGGACTTTAAACAAACAATCAACATTTAGTTAATACTGAAGTGTAGATGCATTGTATTAAGCATAAAGAAGGTGATTTATTATGATGAAGTTGCAGGTGAGTTCTTACACATCGATAAGGCCTGGCATGACAACGGCCTCCCCAAAGTCAACTATTTGATCTTGCCTGACAATCCCATGCCACTCTTCTTCTCTAACAATAGTAATGACTTTGCCATCTTTTATCTCAACTGTTTATCGTGCCACATTGAAGAAATTTGATTAATTTGGTAGTTATGTTGAACAAGAATCGGACTTTTTAGCACTTCTTAGTTTTATGTTCTCATTCTCGAGATAAAAATGAGTGTAAGACCGGTCATTTGCAGTACATTATCAGAGGTTCTGCTTTCACAGCTCGATAAAAATCATTAAGAGGCATAGCCGGAAATTTTAAACAAGTATGTACAGCTGAACTAACCTGCACCAGAGATAACGCCATCCTGTGTTACAATTCGCTTGCTAGATATCCAATAATGGTCATGAGGAAGAAGACTGCAACCAGCTGGAGATGTCTGCAGGGTTAAAAAAATCATCAGTAACACTCTTTTCTACTTATAAATCAGAAGTAAGAAAACATTGCTGTCAGCCTGTCACAGAGGTAACAATCAGACATAATAGTGTTACTAAAACCATCAGTAAAACTCTTTTACTGATAAATCTACTGCAACCAATGGAATGATCCATTTCAGTTAAAATCATTTTAATTGATCCAAACTAAAATTAGTGTCACTGTAGATGGTAAACGTAAATGAAACGAAACAAGGGAAGGAGACAAGAATCGAACCCATGACTCATTTGTTTCTTTAAAGTCAATTATAAGTTAGCTAAAAGAAGTCAAGTTCATCTTGTATAAGCAAAACTTTCAAAGGCAAGAAATGACAAGAGTGAATATACTCCTAGGTACATCAACAAAAGTAAATCTGGTCGTTTTCCCCTTTGGGATAGAGGGAAACTGAAATTGATCACTTTTTGAGTGTTACTTTCAACACTTACTTGTTCTCTTAGATAATTACTTCAACAAGTAGTTAAAAATGATTGCAATGACTTTAGTTAAAGTTTAGCTAAACGATTATCGAATCAATTTTCATTTTGAGTCACCCGTAAGCAGGCTCTCTATATTTCAATAGAAGTAAGACCTGTGTACATCCGACCCCCCTACCCCGTCTTATGACGGGAACCTCTGAGCCACCGAGGTAAAGATGTTGTTGTAGCTAAATGGAGCAAATAACGATTAGTTGATTAGACATTAACTCGTGACTCGAGGGGCACATGCAGATCGTTGTAGGGTGTTGCAACCACAATTCCAATTGTGTCCTCAATAATGAAAAGTATTAACTTTAAGTTTCAATTTTCGCAATCCGGAATTACAAAACCCATTGCGAAAAATATCCAATCAATCGTCCTAAATCACAACAAAAACAAAGACGAGTCTGACAGCCAAAAAAAAAAAAAAAAAAAAAAAAAAAGATAAGAAAAGGGCTGTTCACAGCCGTACAGGCGTACACTCATAGTCGCAATCTCGCGTAGTCACATGGGTTGCACACTTCAAATGGGCAAAACTTCATTTTTTTTTTAACAGAGGGCAAAACTTCAATTACGGAGTATTTAAAAGGTCCAATTGTTTGATGTAATGTTTACGGCATTTTTCAACACATCGATAACTAGAGTTGGGGAGTTAGTATAAATTTGGTTCGAAATTTGTATGCATCATTTTATCACTCATGAGTTCATGACACCTTATACCGGATTATTAGTATATAACCGATTGTACTCACAAAACCAGCAACAACAAAAAAAGTCTTAGTGGTCGATATACTTTGGAATAATGGAATCTACACATATAGTAGTACAAGTGTACTCGTAATAAAAGTCATGGTTCTCAAATTTTCACATCTTAAACAAGATACTCCCATTTGCATCGAGTCAAATTCAGTAACATACATAAATTAAACATGAAAACTCAAAATCAAGATCACCATTTTTAAATTCCCCTTTGGAGAAAAAAAAAAAAGTGAAGACTTGATGCATGTTTTTAAGATTAAGACATGCAAAGAAATGAAATTTTTATACACATATTCATATATACATACCTTGACAGAGTATTTGAGAAAGAAAAGGAGAATGGCAGCGATGATAGGCAAGAGAATAGGGATCACCAAACTCCGTTTCTGCAACTCCATCACTCTCTCTCTCTCCTCTGATCTATGGATGAATTAAATTCTACTACTAAATGAGAAGTGGAAACAATAATAAAACGACGACGATGATGATAATGAAAGAGTTCTACTCACAAGTCACAAACCCACTTGATTTGTTATTTTATTAGTATACACTATTACAATTAAAAAAATAAGGTGATTTTACCCTTTTTCGGATATCGGGTGTAACTGTTGCTTACAATTTCTGATTCTCGAACTAGTTATGTAGTTTGAAATTTGTTTTGATTGTTCTCGATCTTGTATGTTGTATGTTGTCAAAACAATATATGAAAACCGTGGTGTACCGGAAATATTGGTAAAATTGTCCGACAACTCGTTGGTCTATTAATCAATATATGTACGAAACTACATACCAATTACTCGTGTTTGAACTACTCAAGTGATCAGATGTTCAAGTCATGACTCCCACCAATTGTCTAGTCAATGGTAAATTGCTAATGGGTTCTTCGTAAATCTACAAAATTAATTGAATATATTCCGTAATATATTTCAATCAGAATTGGTTATACTATCGATGCGAGATACTCGAGCAGCGAGCGGGGTAGGGTGACTTAGTGAGGAGTATCTGGGCCCACAAGAATCCTTGGAATATAGGGAAGGAGGTTGGAATCAAAGAGAGACTCCGTGAAGGAAGGGACCAATGAGAGGGGCGTTAACTTTTGTAGTTATGTGGTCTCTAACAAACGCCATCATTTTTTTAATATTAATTAATTTAAAGTGACCTTTTTATTAGTGGAGGAGCGGAGCAAGTGGGAACACTCCTCACATTTATCAGCACTGAATAATGCATGGGGTAATTTCCTTTTTTTGTGATTAAAAAAGATACCAGAAAAAAGGATATTTTAGGAAAAGATTCGAGTGAGAATCTGGTAAAGTGGGTGGGGCTTTTCTGGAAAGATCCGGAGGAAGTGGGTGGGGACATCAGCCAGCTCAGTATTTGCTCACGTCTGCAGCTATTATGGACTGCCCCCACAGTTGGCTCATGGAGTCATGGGTCAGGAGTCCTATTTGCCAGGCCCACAACTTCGCACCATCCTATTTGCCAAGTAGCCATTCACCAATGGGTTGGTCATTAGTCTTGTCATTTCGGACTTAGACCTCGCGAACGGGTCATTCAGTCTTGATTGTAGCATTTTGTATTGTGTCAATTTAGAGTAGTGCTCCATAAGTCTGTAATAATTAATCCGGACCGGAAAATGGACCCAATGAAACTAGTTTCAGTACAATCCTCGGAAGCAAAGGGATTTGTGATTAGGGTTTTAGTTTTGTGATCTAACTTAGCCTAATAACGTGTGAAAAAACCAACTCAATCACAAATCTAAGTTAGTGGTTGCGGTCCGTCATTGGTTATGAGTGTACCTTAACAATTGAATTTTTCAATATGGTCCAAGGAACTTGACTAAACATAACCGTGTATGGGTTTTGGTTCGGTCTTCAGTCCACCAATTTTTCAAGTTCGGTATTTGGTTCGATGTGGTCTTGGACCGGCACTCAGCCGGAGTTTAGAGTGGTACTATTTCGGGGCAGTTTGGGATGTGTCAAGTATATTTGGTTAATATATTGTTCTAGATTTTTAGTTCCTCGGTTGTTCGCAAAGATGAGTGGGTTTTATGGATAGAAAATAAGAGCATTTGGAAATTTGGATATGAATGGAGTGAATAGAAAATAGCTTGCAAGAGTGATTGTATTTCTAATTCAAATCCTTACAAAAGTCATTTCGTCATATACACGTCTAATTATTTAGGCGCGGGACAAGTTTATTTAGTCCGAGTTGGTCTCGAGTCAAAGTTACTTTTGGATAATTCTCAAATTTGATAGGAATGTTTATGTTTTTAGGTCAAATCCAGGAGATTGTTCTTACCCATTTGAGTAAAAAACATGTTTAGATGAAGTCATTAAGAAGGGCTTAATTAGTGACGTCTTGACTCAAGTTTTTGAAAGATCACATGTATATGGAGGTTAAATACATATGATGAGGACGATTATTGTCATAGGGGTGATTTGAATAACAGTTTTCTCCAGTTCTCATGTGCAATCGTGAGTTCTTTTCCAAGTTAAACTTAACTTTGTAATTTGTAAAATTTTATCTTTCACAATATAGTATAGACATGATTAAACATCAACTATGTTATCTCTTTTACTACATTTGTACATTGTTGCGATATTACTAAATTCATTACTTCTTTCTTTATGTAATTAACAATCATGATTTTCACAACGCATACGTCATTTCTTTTATAACAGGGTGCTTTGTATTTGGTTTAAAAATTCTCCACGTGAAAATATGACTTATAAGTCAATTTTTACTGGTCCTTTATCAATGATAAGAAAACATGAATTAGGTTGGTAAACATTTTCGGTTCCCAACTTTCAATTTTTAAAAACCAAACTTTCCTCTTGGAATTTTAGGGCCTATTTGGTATCGTTTTCTGTTTTCAGTTTTCAGTTTTTTTGAAAACCAAAGTCCGTTTTTGAAAACTAGAAAAAGTGGTTTTCAGTTTTCAGTTGTCAGTTTTCATTTTCTATATGACTATTATAGAACCAAACAATTTAAAGTTAATTTTTTAACTTATTTAACTAAATTTTTTATGCAAAAAAAACCCAAAAAACTGAAAACGACAGTGATACCGAACGAGCCCTTAGATTTGGTGAAGGTTGTGGTGTGGATAAATGTATTTATCTATTACTTTTAATAATTGCGTGCAAGAAAAGCTGACTTGGCGAGCTTCAGCATACGACTGATATGTCAGCAATCATTTAACACGTCATTATGCCCATCGGGGGGGACTTGGCAAAAAATGTTTGAGCCATGATTTGAACCATTGACCTCTTAGTTACTTATTTATCACATTACCAATGTGTTGTCTACTACTTCATGCATTATTACAATTCATTTTATAAAAAAGAAAGATTAAATACAAATCTGATGCTATTTAGTGTGAACAGAATTACAAAATCTTAAAAATAATGTGGAAAAAAAAAAATTTGACTCACTCCCAAATATGGAAACAAAATAATTACACCATACTACAACGATCAACATGAAATGAACCATTATATTGATTAATGCAAGAAATTCATATCCAACTTTAGAAAAAGAAAAATGTCGTAATTTATTATCAAATATTGGCCGATTAATGTTTCCAAGACATTAACACTAAGCATTCAAATTTTCGAGCCCCAATATCTCAAATCATGAATGATTTGTATGATGGACTATAGTTAAAAAAAAAATATTAACATTTTCAGAATATGAGTAAATTCTAATGGAATCGACCGTAGTGTTTCACAATTGCTGATGAAAAAATCAATAATGATTGAAAATTCGTATTACAGGATTCATTCTTCTTGGTATCCTAGATTCATAGGCCTTCGTGGTTAATGATCACGAACTCTTGGATAAGCGATAACGGGAGGGAAGATGTTTTGGGTTAGTGAATTCAACAGCATTTTTAAAAACATTTACCAAAATTAAAAAAAAAAAATCGGTTTTTTCAATAAGGACAATAACACAACGAAATGAATTTATAGTTTTATACCTTACCTAGCTATTCTTATTTGCTAATGGTTGTAAAGTACTTTTTGTTTTTATATATTATCATTTCTAATCTAAAAGTGAGGACCCATAATTATATTGACAAATGATGTGGTAAAACTAATATGTTGGTGTTAATTAAACTCATCTAAATTTTATGATTTTACTTAATCTACTTATGACATGTATCAATTTTACGTCAAAAGTAGGAAATGTTTTAGTAAAGTTGCGCGTTGACTAATTTTTGACAGGGGTGGGGTACGAGCTAGATAATTTGACGAGGTGGGATTGTCAGGTATGATTGTATGGGTGTTAGGAAGACGAGTATTTGATAGGGGTTGAGGGTCAACAAGATATTTTGACGAGGGTATGAGTGTTAATTATGAAGATCGGGTAGAGAAATCGGCAGGGTTAGGAGTTGGCTAGAAATTTTGACATGGGTAGGAGGGGTGCGGACTATCTAAAAAAAATGTTATTAATCCCCATACATGTGCACGGGTACCAATTACATATAAATTAGTTTGAAGGGTACAAAAGTAGAGATAAAGATATAAACAATTTGGTTAACGTATACATATAAAGGAAAATATTCATTTAGGGGGTCGAGTTTCAAAGTTAGTGGTGGGATGGTCGCGCAAAGGAGTCGATGCGTTGTCATATAAAGGAGTTGATAAAATATATAAATGACTCAATTCTAAGAATCAGCGGCCGGGTGTGAAGGGGTGAGTAGAAATTGACCTGGTAAGGGAGTTCAGGTAAAGTAGAGCATGAGGTGGGGAATAAATTGAGTAGGAGGCGGGTGCGACTACAGGTTAGATAATTTGATGGGTGTAAAGTTGTCGGTTAGGGAGGTCATGTAAGAAATAGACGAGGAATGGGTCTACTAAAAAAATTGACCAGGGGTGAGAAAATGTCTTCTAAAATTTTGTTGGATATTGGGTGTTGATGATTAGGAATGGGGATGGAAGTGGGGGGTGTCACATAGGGAAGCGGGTAGGGTGATGATTGTCGATTGAAGGTTTGCGTAGACGATTGAATGCATGGGAAGTTGAGATCGCCTAGGAAACTTGGCGCAGGAGGGAGCCGCCTAAGAAAGTTGAAAAAAGTTGTCGAATACATACAAGAGTCGACGGGTGGTTATTGAGGGGTGGAGCAGACTCATTAGGTTGGTATGAGGTCGGACTTCTCAGATGGATCCTAAATTCTTATTTTTGAACATGATTTCTAAGTATAAATTCTTTAAGAAGGTGTTTTGGGAATGTTATTCTCAAATCAAAATTGTACCCAAATCATATGATTGGTAATCCTAAAAATTCGAGAATTTGGATTTCTTAATTTGAAGCAAAATTTCCATGTGTAAACCAAATACAACCCGCGAACCGCATTTTACTTTACCAAACAAATGAAATCTAATTGAAAATGATTACTAAAATTTTCAAGTTATAGTTTCCAAGCTCTATATAAAATGGTTTTGTTATAATTTCATAACAATTTTATATTGCATAACATAGATAATTATATTTAGAAAAACATTAGTAATTCCCGTGTATTTGCACGGGTCAAAAAACTAGTTCAATAATAATGTCATCGTTCCACATAATGACTTTTCAGCCTTTGCTGCAATCCCGACTTTGGACCAAAATTGCAATCATTTTTGTCGAACAAATCTTAAATAATTATGAAATCAACCAAATTCGTCTCATAATAACCCTAAGAACTGTATTAAAACATCCCCAAATGCGTTCCCCTTGTACGAGGACATAAAGTATGAATTATGATGGCTATATCCTCGGACTCATATTGTTGCATAATGTGCATATGTCTCTCCTTCCTTTGTGTGTGGTACACATGATGACATGAACGATTGAACGTGCAATTTATGCGTGTACCACCAAAGAAGCACAAATATTTTCAAACACTAGTCCAAAGAACTGGGCCGAAAACACGTTCACATGTGCATTGACTAAAATACCCTCAGACCACCCTTCCACTCTTCTTCCCATTTTTTCCATTCAAATGTCCAAACATTCTCTCATGAGAGAGAAAATTCTCCAAAAAAAAAAAAAAAAAAAACAAAAGAAAAAAAGAAAAAAAAAAATGAAAGAAATTGGAGACATAATTCCCCAGCAATGGACATCACCTTGCGGCAGCCAATGCACTCACAAATTTGCAGCTCTTACCCAAATTCCATGTAATTTCTTTTTGTTTTTTTCTTACAATTTTATTATTATTATTGTTGTTATTTTTTATATAAAGTTTGGTTCTTTTGTATGTTGGGTTGAATGTTTTTGACTTTTAACTGTGGGATTTTGTTTTGGTTGGTGAGTTTCAAAGATGGAGCTGTTAATTTTGTTTATTGGGAATTTTTTTGGGTGTATTTTGGTGGGAAATTGAATTATAATGTGACAAATTGGTCAATATCAATTTTGGTGCTGATGTTTGTAGAATTAATGGTGGGTCTAATTTGTATGTATGTTTGATATAATATATGAGCTTGTGGTGGAAGTTAGATTATGATTCGCCCTTGGTAAATTGTTTATTGATGATGAAAATGATCAGTTTTACTGAATTACTGGGATCATCTTTGAGCTTGGAGGGAAGAATCTAGGAAAAGGTAAAAGAGAATGAGAATTAGTATGCCATATGTGTCACCTGAAATTTTGATGGGTTCTCCTTTGTAGTGTTGAAGAAGCTGAATTATTTGCTCTAATAAAGATATCATCTTGGGGTTGTTTAAGGGGAGGTGGGGTTGGAGATGATCGCGGCATTGTCCGTGGATTCGCTGTAAGCGTCTCTTTTGATTGTTTATAGAATGATTTACTAGTTCACGAAGAATGAGGAAGTGAATGACTAATTGACTATATGCTGAGATATTTGATAATTGACATGCACGAACGAAAGTTTTGATGTATAGTGGTTGTGTTTTGACATTTTTGGAAATGGCCAGACTAGTGGCAATTGAAAATGATGGTTGCTTGATTTTGAAGCATGCTTTGTTTTTTTGCATTTTGGTTGCTTGCTTCATGTTTATCATCAGCTGATCTTTCTGTTGATGGCATATATAGTGATACAACATTACGCATTTACGCTCCACAAAGTTTGGAATTCCATCCAATTCACTTGTGGAAACTTTGACTCTGTTCGGTCAATTCCTTCAAAAAGCTTTCATAGATGCTGTTGTGCACTTGTGCTGCTAGTAAATACTTAGAACTTTGCAATTAGGTAGTTCTGAGTGATACTTTGGAATAAGGAAACATTAACAACTACGGATGGGCTTCTCATCTTGTTTCCGATAATGTAGCTTTAATTACAGTTTCACCTCTTTTGGTATTGTCCTCTAGGAAGGGATATACTAATTTTGTCGGCAACTTTACTTAAAAGAAAAGGAAATGTGAGCTTTGATGATTTAAATTAATTAGGATCAAAGATTGATTAAGGTATCTTTTCTTTCTATTGGTCGTGAAATGATGTAATGGTGATCTGTGGTTGATTTGTAGTTAAGTTCATGTAATTAAGGACAGAAACGAAAAGGGACTGTAAACTCGAGAAAGCCAATTAGGATTTTGTTGGAAACGTGGCTATTTCATTGCTCCCCAAAGAAACTGGAAGTGTTTCAGGCTCTGAACAATCATGCCTATGAAGTGATTACTTCAGTGATGATCTTAATTCCAAATGATGTGTGATTGATAACTCTAGTAATATGTGTAATTCTTTTTCCCTTTTCCATATGATCTTTGCCTTTTGGGGATGAATCATACAAAGATTCTTTCTTGCAGTTCAAAGTTTGACATTTGACATGTACTTCTTTATGCTAATCCCGTAGGGAGAGTATTTTGCAAAAAGGGATGTGGTGCAGATGGAGAAACATGGGATGAATGTGAGTTATTTTATTCTTTCTGTATTTTTTTAGACCCTTGTAACTCATTTTGTGGAGAAAACTTTCACTACAGTTTGCACTTTCTTTCCCTGGATGAACTTTGTGTAGTATGATATATATTTCATTCAGTTTATTGTGATAAAGTGATAACTGATATATACGGCTTCTTTATTGTCTATTTTGACTTTGTTCTGTGTTTTACCTACTTTTTTTTATTTTTTTTGGTGGTATTATGGTAAAGCCTGGATATCATAATGCTTTCACATGTACTTCGCTGTTTTGCAGTTCTACTCTAACTTCTCATAAAAAGCTTACAATCTTAAATCATTGACTTCAGGTGTGAGTGCCTGTGATCAGATATGCTATAAGGATCCAGTTTTGAAGGATCAGCAGTGGAGTGCTTACATTGATCGTTCTCCTGGTGCTGAAACTTACTCAGAGGTCTCTATCGTCATTTTTTTAATTGTTAGTGACGGTAGTAATAAGTTTGTATTATGGCAGTGATATTTAGTTGCTTGTGCACTAAAGTTGTTTCTTATCACTGAATCTGATTGGCTACTCCAGTAAGTTGATTCTAGTTTGGAAGATGATCAACTTTGACATGGAACGATGCTTAAGATTATAACTAGTCGGATGACTTGAAATGATTGCCCTATGCCCTTGTGGCAATGCTAGGGACATACAATCATCTTCTGTTGCTGTTGTGCATTTTCCTCTCCCCCTCCCTTCATTGTTATAGCTTCTTTTATATCTGTTGGTTGTGCATCTTGTGCTTGTCTGACATCCTCGTATTCTCAATTACAGGAATGCTTCCATGCTTGTGTTGCTGGTTGTGGCTACAAGGTCGGTTTGTGTTTCTAAGCCATCTTTATTTGATCTTTCGCAGGGAGATAGCTTTTGCGTGTATAAGGGGCACTTCACCTCACACTCTGTTGTGTAATTTCTGATGTCTGTCTGACCTCACTGTTGGCATATCTCCAATGATCGATCCATGATCTGCTTTTGGAGACTTGAATCTGATACAATTGTTCTGGTGGATAGGATGACCACCTTAAGTCTCAATTCCATTTGTTTATAAATTGACATCTTTTTGGTAGAAAAAGTAATCTTTAAATCAGACCATCAATGCATTACCGTTTGTGGATGGCATCTTGGGTTGATCATGTATTGACTGCCTGCTTCTAAACTAGAGATCTGGTCTGGCTAACAGTTAGTGGTACATTATAAAGCTGACACGTTGACCTGCTAGTGTGCAATCTCTGTGTAACGGCAACTCTTCAAAAGAAGCAATTGTGCCTCCTCGTACTACCGTCCTGTAATTTGTACTACCAACCTGTAATTTAACGTTCCTGTGAACGCAGTCCGTAATTGCTAGACATACGAGAAATTATGGATTACATGCATGTCTTCAAGCCTGACAGCTTTGTCTTTTTTCATCTGTACTGCAGTTTGAGATGCCTAGTAAGAAGGTTGAAGAATGTCATCCAAACAGGCCAACAAAGCCTCCACCCGTTGCAAAAGAACCCAAAAAGGTCGTGACACCACAAGCACCCTCACAAGATGACATGCCAGGGACTTCTGCTTAAGAATATATGCCTTTTCCTACCTATTGGTAACTCGACTGGATTAGTTAGATGCAGAAAATGTTGCCATGTTCTTGGGCAGATTTTCCAATTTTGATTTGCGGTTTAACTAGGGTCTTTCTTTCATTTTACCCTTCTCTTCCCTCGACTTCTATGGGGAAGAAGAGCGGGAGAGTGTGCCTTTTTCTTCATTTTTTCCGCATCCTGATGAATCAGCTGCCCCGGGCTATCTAACCTTCTGATCGTTGAGGCTTAAAATGTAGTTCGATAGCATACATATGAAATGTAAATTACTGAGGCCTGTGACCTCTGATTTGTATCTCCCCAACCCTGAAGGGCAAATTTTTATTGCTACATGAATGCCTTCAAATGAATTAGTAGTTGTATGTTGAAATTATCCTGTTTGTGCTTTTGCTGTCTCGTTTTTGCCTGAACCTGATGTTTGGCAATTATTATACAGTACCCTGCCCCGGGCTATCTAACCTTCTGATCGTTGAGGCTTAAAATGTAGTTCGATAGCATACATATGAAATGTAAATTACTGAGGCCTGTGACCTCTGATTTGTATCTCCCCAACCCTGAAGGGCAAATTTTTATTGCTACATGAATGCCTTCAAATGAATTAGTAGTTGTATGTTGAAATTATCCTGTTTGTGCTTTTGCTGTCTCGTTTTTGCCTGAACCTGATGTTTGGCAATTATTATACAGTACCCCCCCCCCCCCCCCCCCGTTTATCAAAGAAGTATTTTTTAGCCACCAAAGTGATGAGGGTGGGATCTAAAAAAACGCCAAAGTTGTATTTGGTATTTATAAAACACCAAAGTTGAAAAACTTGTTTTTAAAACACACTTTAAGCTATTTGAGTATTTATTAAACACCAAAACAAATAAAAACATTAAAAAATAAAATGAAATTATGTTCTTACTTACTTAAATCAGAAAATACTAGGCTTGTTTCACAATAAGTAAAGATATGAAGTAAATCCAGTTCATTGATCTTAAAAAAAAAAAAAATCACATGATTCAGCAAATGTCAAAAAAAAAAAAAAAAAAAAATACGAACATGATCGAACAATACCGCAAAGTTCAAAATGTAGCAAAAAAACTTGTTTAGACTTCCCATAATCCTAGGTTCTAATTGTGAAGTTTTTTTTATATGACTTAAGCTTGCGCCATGCCTTCGTAGAGAAAATCGATGATGGGGAATTGAAGGAGAAGAAGATGAGTAATTTTTTTTTTAAAGCAGAAAAATAATTTAAGAGATAAAAATAAAAATTAACATTTTTTTTATTTGTTTTGGTGTTTAATAAAAAACCAAATAGTTTGAAGTGTGTTATAAAAACAAGGTTTTTAACTTTGATGTTTCATAAGTCCCAAATACGACTTTGGTGTTTTTTAGATCCCACCGTTATCACTTTGGTGGCTAAAAAATACTTCTTTGCCCGGTAATATGCAGGTCTTGTACCCCCAAAATATTTTGATGAGCATTCGCCTATATTTCAATGAGCAAACATGAATATGCCGAGCGTCCATCGGTATGGGTAGAAAACAATAAAAATCACCCAATAACACCAAAAATATAAGTTGATTGATTTATACATGGATACCTAATGATAATTATCATTGCTCATCAAATTGCACTCATTGCTCGTCAATTCTATTAGAGGGGTACCGAAACTTCATATACCCCGGGGTATAATAAAATTTTCCGATGTATGATGCTAAACTACTAATGTACAAATGCCTTTTTTTTCAAACACAGTAAAAATTGGTTATGTAATAGCAGTCATGAAATCCGAGACCGCCAAATTGGTACAGAAGGCGGGCCGCAACAGACTTCGAGAACACATGTATTTTGATTGGGAATTAGTGAAAAGTTAGATTTAATATTCCAAGAAAAATAAATGAAAATTTGTGGAAATAATCTCAAGTGTTACTCGTCTTTTGAAAAACGTAGTTTCAATCGACCAAGTTAATTTAATCCAAACTTTTGGTCAAAACTTTTTCTGTGACCACTTCACCGAAACTTGCCTCATTTTTCACCATGTTCCCACCAAAGTGTTTAAATCCCCTTAAGAAACTATCACAAAATAACGACTTAAGACGACACAAAGAGATTGATACAAACATGGGAAATCGAAATCGAAATCGGAAATAGAAAAAATTGTTATAAAGATAACCGATAATTCATTTTTCGAACGATTAATTCAAATAATGCTCAAAAAAATAAAATTTATCAAAATGGGGTTGTAAAAAACTTATTTATCGAAATGGGGGGCGCGTGGCGAGTTTCAGGCTCCTAGGTCAAACTCGTCACGCGCCATGGCGAGTTTCAGGTTCCCAGGTATCCGAGCCTACGTGCACCCCATTTCGATAAATAAGTTTTTTACAACCCCATTTTGATAAATTTTATTTTTTTGAGCATTATTTGAATTAATCGTTCTCATTTTTCCTAACTCGTCTAAAAACCCGAGAACAACACATTAAAAAAGCGGCCTATTTTGAGAGAAGATTGAAACTCAAGATTAGAGTAGAAGCTTATTAAGGAAGACTAAACAAACGAAAGAGCCCTCCGGCAAGTTCATTACTTTCAACACTTTCTTTTGTAAGAAAAAAATTCGAGCAGAAAATTTTAACTGCCGGAGCAGTAAATAACAGTAACAATGCCGGAGGTAAAATATATAGCGAAGAATTTCATGGACATGGTTGCATCTTTGCCTGCCGTTAAGCTTGAAACACTTTACGCTAACCCTTTCATATGCGAAGCAATTCTCAGGTTCTCTCTTATTAATTTCCCCCTTAATTTCCTGTTTTTTTTTTTTTTTTTTCTGGGTTTGGTGGTAATTATGTGTAAAGGGTAATTCTTTAATAGTTTGAGACTATTCAGTTTAGTCGGAATTCGAGTCGAGTAAAATAGAGTAGGGCCGTATTGGTGGATTGTGTTGTTGAAAATTTTGGTGGGTTCAGGTCACTGCCGCCTTTGGCGAAGAAATATGTTATGCAGATGATGTATATCGAGGGTTCGATACCTGCCAAGGACATGGAAGAGTGGGTTCTTCCTGATGGGGTTTCGAAACACCGGGTTTCGATTGATCGTTTAGTCCAATTGACTGTGTTCAGAGAAATTTTTGACAGGTATGATGAGAATCCATGAGATATTTCTGTTTGGATTTTGTTAATTTTGGGTGTTATTGATCAATCTATTTTCTGACAATGTACTTTGGGATTTACCTTGTTGTGTGAATTTGATCATAATTTAGGTGGTGGAGCTTTGTTTTATGGGTCTGTTGCTTTGTTTTGACTGTCATGGGTTTTCCGAAATGGATACTAGTTGCGTGTTAGTGAAGTTGAGACTGTACAATTCGACCTCCTATGTTGTTGTTCTTGTGTGCCTCTTTAGTTTCATTGCCTGGAGAACATTTTGGCATGGTTTGTAATTGGATTGTAAAAAAAAAAATTGGCTTTGAAAGTTGATTTTTGTGATAATGATGTTGACAGGAAAAGGGAGATAAGTTATGAGATGAATCCCCGATTTCGGATTAACCTTCAGAAGCAGCTGATAAATGGGTAAAGTCACTCCTTTGGTATATATTTTAGTGAATAAACCAAAATCGTTCACAAAGCTACGTGCGCTTCTTGTATTGTGCAATTTTCGATGCAATTTTTATTTTGGGATAAGGCTTGCGTGTTGGAACCCCCATTATCTCGCCATAGGCAGGAGTCTTTGAGGCATTGTGGTAATGTTGTTGTTGAGGGGGTTCGCTGGTGCTTTTTTGTAACTTTTTTTTTTGGTTCATAACATTCCTTGTCACATGTTGAGGCTGGGTGAGTGGAGACGACTGAGGGCTGGTTTTGAGGAGCAGCTGATTAGATACTAGCAAAAGTCTAAAAGAGTATCTGATGAGAATGCATGTGTGGCTAAATCTCTGGCGATAAGCAGCATTATATCTAATTTACAAACTATGTGCTTGTAGAAGGATGTGTATTCCTTGAGTAGATATTCTTTTCTTTTCTCTGTTGAATGGTTCAACTCTTTGTACCATACAATCAGCACAAAGAAAACATAGGAAATGGTGAAGCTGTTGGGAAGATCCCTCCACGCAGTTATGCCCTGTCTCCCATTTTTTTTTATTATAATCGGGATATGACTTCTGTTTTTTCTGCTTGTTGCTTGCTTGGTACAAGGTAATTATTTTTTTCTTCTTCATGTTAAACTTCTTTGGTTTGGCTGTTGCAGTGGATCACTACCAAGGGAACCAATGCCTCCAAGTACTGTTATTCTCCCTAGCCTGGAGGAGTTACAGAAATATGCCCTTGACCAGTGGGAGGTGAATAGTCTTTCTATCTTTATTGTGATAGCCGTTTCCTTTTCTGAAGCCTTTTTGTGTATTGCTAACTGCATCATTTCATCTGGATGAAGGTGCCTATATTCTACTTTCTTACAGTGATCTACTAATACTGTTGGAGCAATGATATCTTTTTAACTTTTTTCATATCGTTATTGTGGCAGTGTTTTTTGCTACATCTTATCAGCTCCACCCAAGCAGAAAAATTGGGCAACTTCAGTTCATCGATGATAAAGGTTTTCCAGCGTGGACTTTTGAGTCCCAGGTCCACTTAAATGCACTTTTACGACTCTTTACTCTTGTCTTTATTTTAGCGACTATGCTTTCAGCTATATACAGTCTCAATATCCTTGTTCATAATTCTTTCGTGCAGAGAGAAAGAAGGCTCAAGGTTAACTGAGTACGGTTTCCAGTTTCTGGTATATTGACTTCACAGATTTTCTCTTGTTAAATTCATTGTAATCTGTAAGATATGTTCAATTATTGATTAATGTGTGAATGTGACAGCTGATGGATACAAATGAACAACTTTGGTATATAATCAGAGAATATATTGCTAATGCTGAGGTAATGGGCAAGGTTTTATAATGGTATTTACAATCTTTGGAAACTTGATTGCTGATTACATGTATGTAATTTAGAGCCTTGGTACTAAGGTATTCCGCATTTATAGAATCTACTTTTCTTGACAAGTGTATGAAAACTTGTTGGTGAGAGGGGGGAAGGGGGGTTGGAAGAGAAATGGCTAGGGTCTGCTGTTGAAGAATTTTTTTGATATATATCAAGTTTGCTTGCATGTAAGTGATTGTGACAATGTGTGTTATGCGACTGTTGGGGAGGTACATGTGAATTATGGTTGTGGTTTACTTGTAGGAATCACGTCAACTTCAGGATCAGTAAGTTAACATTTAGATGTTGCTCATGAAAGGCATACTTCACTTCTTAGTACGTTTTTCTGTCTGAAGTCAAAACCATGTGGTACTTTGTCAAGGAAATGCTCCTTCAAGTAGGTTTTACCTTAAGGATGCATTAAATTTTTCAGTATAGTTATGTTGACTTCTTTACACATGTGGCTGCCGGCTGCGGCTTGTGTTTATTATGTGAGCCGACCCCGAAGCAATTTGGGACTAAGGCTTTACGTTCTTTTTATTGTTGTAGAAGTGGGGGAAGGAGGCCGATTCCTATTCATTTAAACTGCTATATGCAGAGATTAACAGTCTTCTGTTTCATTGATTAGGGTGGCAGACTTATCCCATTTGCCGGTTTTTCTGTAGGAACGAGGTGAAGATGCAGCAGATTTAATAGCCTTTTTGCTAGAGCTTAGTTTTCATGAGACAGGGCAGGTACTATTTTCTTAAGCTTTTGTTTATCCTGTGGTCATTAAACGCTTCTTAACCTCTGAGTTCTTTAGCGAGTTACGTCAATGTTTGCATTGGCTTTGTCAATCACTTTTGCCTATTTTTCTGACGAGGTTGGCAATGCTGATTTCCTATTATGACTGCTTCTGGATATGGTTTTGTGACTTGTCCCTCGTGATGTTTAGGCTTACAATTTGAACACGTTGACTGAAGCTCAAAAAAGTATTATCAAGGACCTTGCTGGCTTGGGATTGGTCAAAGAAAATAAGGTCTTACTGTTTACTTTACTTACCATGACTATTAAACAGATCTGTATTATACAAAATTTGATATAAAATCTTCAGGGCAGGACGGATAGCTGGTTTGTTCCTACTAAGTTAATTACCACTCTTTCAGTGAGCTTATCAGATACATCAACAAGAAAACAGGTATTAGCTGAAACTTCAAATTTGTGAATTTATTACCTTCCACGTCTACCATGGCCCTCTATAACATATACATCAAATTAAAAAAAATCTCACATGGTCTATATTTCACTAATCAGTCGGTAGTATTAGTAGGTTTTCAGCCTATATGCCCTTTTCTAATTTATTTCTAAGATTCATTTTTCAGTGTTCCTTAGTATCTTTCGACTTCCATCCTTCAATTAGCGTTTACCTCTTTATATGGTCGTGCCATCTAACATAGTTCATAAGAAGCTTTCCGTTGAATATGAGACAATTTCTCAAGTGTACGGATTTAATAGACTAGGAGATTTACTTACATACTTAAGTTGTTCCTTAATTTTCACTGACATTTACATGTTGGTCCTACTTTTAACTTCAGCCAAATCTTTTCCCAGGGTTACGTGGTGGTGGAGACAAACTTCAGGATGTATGCATATTCAACATCCAAATTACATTGTGAAATCCTGCGCCTTTTTGCTAGGTATAATTAGCCCTTTTTGCAGGAAACTGTTCATCTTCTGTATTAATTTGGCTTGTCAGGATTCTGCTGTCGGAGCCCCTTTTTTTTTGTTTTTTCCTTTTTAATTGAACATGAAGATCTGTTACGTTCTCATGATTGGTATTATGGTATATGACCTAGGTTGTGATTTGTAAGTTGTCGGTTGACTTCTCCCATGTTCACATACTTGTCTGTTAATTCACTTGTCTTCACTGGTATATACTGGAAACAATGCTGACCTTAATTAATTCCTCTTATTGTGCTCTTGATTTTAAGAATTTCAAGAATTTCTTGCTTGTATATTAATGTCAAATATGTCGGATTCCCGAGGTTTACCTATTACGTACTGCCTGCCTGAACAGGGTAGAATACCAACTGCCTAATCTCATTGTAGCAGCAATTGCTAAAGAAAGCTTGTACAATGCCTTCGAAAATGGTATTACTGCAGACCAGGCAAGTCTTTTTCTCTGTTCCAGACCGCAGCTTTGTCTAAGTTAACTGAACAGCTGAAGCGTATTCGATATAAATTCCACCATGCTGTGTTTATCCCTTCTTACTGTTTTCCTAAAAAAATAAAAGTGTTGGAATATCATCTGATTTTGAGGGAGTGAAAGATAAGAATTTTCTTAATAAATTGATACAATATATATGTCTTGGTTATATAACCGGAATGTCCAAAACAAGAGGTGGACTTTCTAAGGAAGAAAAAATTAGGACAAGAGTGAGGCATTTCTTGTTGGGGAAAATGATCACCCATTGGGTATATTTTGGAAACCAACGAAGATTTTCGTTAGGCTTATATATATTAATAATTTGAAATTATGAGAAAAGTACAAGAAATTGGTAGGGAGCCGCAAAATGCAGGAGTTTATTAATTATAATGTTGCTCATCCTTGCAGATAATTTCATTTTTACAGCAAAATGCTCATCCTCGTGCAGCTGAGAGAGTGCCAATTGTTCCTGAAAATGTTACAGATCAGGTTTTTCCATAATCTTCTGTTCTTGACTGATGTCATTTCTTTCGTATCCTTCTATTAATCTTTGCTGTTCGATCACTGTTTCTTTGCTTCATATTTGTCGCTTGCACCCTGAGAATTCTTCTGGAGGGACATATGACAGCGCTGTTCTAGGGCGTTGGGCTGTCAGTTTCCAGAAATTTTTTATTGATTAAATACTTGCATGATTCGACAGATAAGGCTGTGGGAATCAGACTTAAATCGAGTTGAAATGGTGCCTGCTCAGCTTTATGATGAATTTCCTGCCCAGGTACCAGTTTACATTTCATTTGAGACCCAGTTTGTTGCTTGCTTTTCATGTTAGTTTGACGACATGTGTTTTCTCCCTTGTACAATGTAGGAGCTCTTTGATGCTGCTTGTGACTTTGCACGTCAAAGTGGCGCTTTGCTGTGGGAGGACTCAAAGCGAAAACGCCTGGTAGTGAAAGCTGAGCTACATACTGAGATGCGTGAGTATCTTCGCCGCCAAAGATAAATCAACTTGGTAACATGATATCACCATGAAGAGCTTGGCCAAATCATCAGAAAATGAGCATTATGAACAGGTCCTTTGGGTGTGCGTCTATTTCATCATTCTGTGAAATGATCTCAACACTCCACGCCACTTATGTCTATTCGGACCTCCATCAACTTCCCTGGTAACCCCATGGGACAGGAATACAAGATGCAAAGCTGGTCATTTACCGAGAAGGATTACTCATGTCGATGAGCTTGTTGATAGTTTTACGCTACTATGGAGATCCTGTAAACCAGTGATATGCTAGGCAGTCATTTGAGGTGTGATCTAACATATGCAAAACTTGTACCCAAAACCTTTGTATAGTCTGGTACTCAGATTAGTGTTCTTTCTCTTTCTTTTTTGAAGTGGTAAGCAGGCTGCTCGACTAGACCTCCTACTATTCAGGGCTAGGCCAATGGCGGGGCTAGGCCAGTGGCGGTGATACTCAGATTAGTCTACTCTACATGAATGTAGCCACCTTTTAACACCGAATTACTTGCCTGTAAGCAACAGGGTGATTTTGTTCGCGCCTTCAAAATCTGTCATGAGCAAATTATGGACTCTCTCTCTTACTCTTGAGCGTAAAGATGTACTGAAACTAACGGCCAAGGGTACGCCACAGGTCGGTGGCTCCGCTCTTTGCAGACGTGTATGAATCATTTTGAAAAGTCACTGTCTTTGAGAGTTTGCACCTGGCACAACCAGTTCATTAACATTAAAACTGTTTAACAAAAAAAGACTATCTGTATATATAGAGCATAGGCGTCGTCCAAAAAAAAAAAAAAAAACTGTATAATATAGAGCAAATAAATCATCAACAGTTGTTGCTGCCCAGGATCGAACTGGGGACCTTTAGTGTGTAAGACTAACGTGATAACCACTACACCACAGCAACAATTTCTGTTAATTCACTTTTAATCACACCAAAACTTAGCGTAAATTCTGTTATATCACTTTTAATAACACAAAAATTAGTACTAATGATTTTTGTTGATTTAGCGATCTTAGCAACAATGGCAAAGGTCTAGGAAATTTCCTATGTTGCATCAAAGATGACGACAAAACAG
Organism: Spergularia marina; assembly: GCA_963680865.1. Classification (NCBI taxonomy): domain Eukaryota; kingdom Viridiplantae; phylum Streptophyta; class Magnoliopsida; order Caryophyllales; family Caryophyllaceae; genus Spergularia; species Spergularia marina. Next base: position 28,183,417 of record OY804546.1, read on the forward strand.
CCCGAAGCTTCCAAGAACCTCACAATGTTTTAACCTTATGTCCAGCAAATTGCATATCAATCACAAATTTAAGCTAAGTCGCTACGATTTTGGTTCGCACCATTATTTGTTTTACTTCGGATTTGAGCTGAGTAGGACCATGCATACAGGGCGACAAAAAAAACTCGCTAACTTATATAGTTATATCCATTCGAAAGTTTTGTTCAAGTCTTATATATACATGCCCATTTCTTTTAGACTTTAGTTCAGCATTTCACATTATATAGTATTGGACCATTACCAACAAAACTAAAAAAATAAATAAATAAATAAATTATTTCAAAGTTGAATGTCCCTTAACCAAATGCTAAGGGTCATGAGCATGGATAGATCAGCAAGGAACTGCATCCGAACAACCCTGAAACTTGCAAATTCGACAATGGCGGTAGCGGGCATTGCGACTCTTTTGTATTCAGTGTGGATTACTGTTGTTTGTCTACGCGATTACCAAAAGTATCATTACCCATGGTACACACTAGTACACATTTTCACTAAACATGCCTATTTATTCTAATCGGTTTTTCTAACATGTGCCTATTTAGAAAACCCGTATTGTTATTTCTTAACTAAATGTTGGCTAGTATGCGTCTTGAAAGCAAATGTGAGTGAGTCGGAATTATTTCAGCTAGTAATAATGATTCAAGAAATAATATGCAGGTTTTTATGGGCTTGTATCGGCATTGGAGCGATTTTTTGTTTCACAGCTAGCATCGGTCATTCAGCTGCAGAAACAAAGAGCGACTGTGTCCTCTCTTTGGTACGTATCCTTTATTGCCAAACACTTGATATATACCACTCCGGCTTCTATAGTACCCCGTGTTGAGGAGGGTGTACACACTTCGCTTATTATATTTATGCTGTTTTCATCAGTACAGTACTGATTTCAGTGATTTGGACCTTAGCTTAACAATGAATCCACAATTCCACAGTACATACTGGTCTTGTTTTTGCTTCTTCTGGTGGAGATTCTTGTCGCAGGAGATGTGTACCTAAATGACGACTGGGATAAGGTACATCGATTTTCGACATGATACTCAACATTTGAATCTAAGGTTTTACAGTAGGATTTTCTCATTTTGTGACTAAAAATTAAATCTTTTTACACAGGACTTCCCAAAGGATCCTACCCACAGGTTTGATGATTTCGTACATTTTGCAGACGACAACGAAGAAGTCTTCACTTTCCTGGCCTTCTTGATGCTATGCTCTCAGGTTGTGACCCTTTTCGCTTATCCCATTTTGGCTTTGGCGGAATTTGATTTAATCTAATCATTTTGTCATTCAAACCTGCAGGGAGTTTCATTCATACTGGCCATGCTTCTAAGAACAATGCACCATACTTATAGATCATTCATCGAGCATCAACACGATGATCAGGCCCCAGTTCATATCCCGATTTCCCCTCCATATGTCGTTGGTCACCCACATTTTCCGCCCCAGACCAATGCTTATCACGACCCTTTACTGGAGAAAGATTCATCCATCCCATATCCTGAGAAAGGAGTTTGGTCTACAGGTGGTGCTGCTGGATATCCTCCTCTCCATCCTTGATTCTACAGTCTACAAACCGAAAACTGCAGGATGTTTAGCTTCTTGAAATTGTATTCATTAATTTTATCTTCAAATCTGGTCCTGATATCTTGAACTGTAATGATAAAAGCTGCATGAGAAAAGTTATCAGACACCAGCACAGTGAAATTTCTACCAATCTTTGTGCAGACTGCAGTTGTGTGATTCTTTTCTTTGTCGAGTATCCACTAAACATTTTTCTGATGACTACTGAAACATTGAGAGCAGTACGCGTTATTGAACAGATATATGGTGCACAGAAGTACATTGTCAAAAAAAAAAAAAAAAAAAAAAAGCACAGGAGCATCCAGGAAGTAGGCAGAGCATGTCTTGTTCGTGCTCAATTCGTTGACAACTTAAACTACATTGACTATATGTCCAACATGCCTCTACATAACAGTGAGCCTGCAAATTATAAGACCAACATATGCAGTTGCAGAAGATCTGAAACATGCATCAGACTGTCAAGATGTTACAGTATCTCCGTGGCACGTACGTATGCAGAGAATATCAATTTCTTGTATTCATAGTCAGTAGAACAGATCCAATGGTCAAAAAGAATTGGTAAATGAATTAAGAATAAATACATCCAATATCGTTCTCTCTGATTACCTCTACGCCTAGGCACCTACATACAATCCCTCCTGATGTTACAAGCTCTCAAAATTGAAGTATCAGCAACACACTGACAGAGAAGAGAAATGAAAACAAGAACAGGATTAATGTACTGTAGAACTCTATTCTGATTTCCTAGGTTTTCTCTTCATCCGACTGAACGGCCCAATTGTACTATCCATTACATACATATAAATAACCTGGCTCCAAGATTTATACGAATCTAGACCATCGTAGTACTCAGGCGCAATCTCCCTCACCTTGTGAAGCTTGGTTCCTGGAATTCTAGGGAAATCGTGGTGCTCATTGTGGTATCCCACATGCCAAGTTAGAAGATTCAAGGGGCCATAGTAAGAGTATGTTTCTTGATTGGGGTTGAAAACATAGTGCTCGGATATGAAGTGACCAGCCATTGGATGCATCCCACCACCAACAAACGTTGAAGCAATAAGGTAAGTGAAAGATCTCCAGCCATAGAAGTAGACCATAGCAGCATCGAGTGACAATTGCACGATCAAATTTGTAAATTCCCAAAAACAAGGAGGTTTTGGTTTAAGGAATAAAGGCCGGAGAGCGTAGAAGAAGAGCTGAAAGATTACCCATATGGCTTTAGTGAAAGCATTCCTGACCATGAAGGCCTCTGGTTTGCTTGGAATATCCATGTCCATTCCATCAACTCCTTGATACCGATGATGTTCCAAATGATATTTTTGGAATGTGACGGACATTGGCACACCGATAGGTAGATTTGCAAACATCCCAAGCCATCGGTTGTAAGATGGAGTAGAGAAGGCAAGGTTGTGACTGAGCTCATGGATGGCCAAGAAAAGGTTGTGGTTGAGGAAAGATCCAAAAAAGTATGCTACTATCAGGATTTTAAGGGAGCTTGCATCATAAAGTAGAGTAGCGGTAGCCAATTGAATCGATACAACCAACGTAATCTGCAAGGCCAAGAAATGCAACTTGTATAAGTACATGTCGAAAGGAACTACTGCATTTAAATGGCCAAGACAAGATAACTTAAGAGCACTGCCTAACATCACAAACGAAAAGGTGCACTAATAAAGTAGGCTACTGATGTCAAAAAAAAAAAAAAAAGATTCTGGCAAAATCAACATTTTTTGCCCAAAAGCTTCCTAACATCTTTAAACAAGAGTCCAAACGAGATCATCAGTATAGCAGCTTCAGAAAACCAATGATCCTTGGAAGATCGATATCCTAATTTCTGATCCATTAACAGAAACCACTTCCACAGTAGAGAAGACACCACCAAGCAAAACAGGGTAAACTTAATGACAAGAAAAGCTGAGGCAGAAGAGAATTAGATTGTACAGAGTGATCCAAATAAACAACTCTCATCGTCTCAAATCCTCGCTATCACCATGATAAGTGATACTAATGTGCTTGATGAGATTGTAGCTAGCAGCAAAATGAAGAACCCAATTTACGCATATCAATACATCAACAGGTTAATGCACAAGCCAAACACAAAATGCCAATAGCATTTTATCACACACAAACAAAATTCCAAGTTCTTTTGATACAAGTCACCTGATTCATATAGCATAACTATACAATTAAGCAAAATGTCGATCACAACATATATACAACTTTAACAATCATGTACATCAGATTCATATAATATAAGAAAAATCGTCTATGGCCACCACCAGAATCTTCAAAAGATTAAAACTTGATCATTAAAACGAAAATATTACCCGGTATCTCCAAATCGATTTCCGAATCATACAACATGAATGTAAGCAATGTCAATCACAAATTCATAACTCACAAGATTGGCACAAAATACTACAACCAAACAATGCACTTAGATTCATATAAAAGATAAAAACTTGATCATGCCCATCCCAAAAAGATCAAATCTTGAAGATGCCCATAAACATCTAGTACCTCAAAAGCATCTAAATTCACCAATGCCCATCAATATATTCACACAAACAACATAATCCAACACCCATCAAATAACTTCATACAAATTAACAAAAATTGAGCAATACCCATCAATTAATATCCACAAATTAGCATCATAATCCATTACCCATCAATAAATTCATACAAATAAACCACATTTAAGCAATGCCCATTACCAAAAACTCCAAAAACCAATGAAAAAGTTATAAAAACAATACAATAGAATTATACCTTGGCAAAAGCCCAAGGATCAGGGCCAAAAAGGGACTTAATCTGAGGGTACTGAGAGAGGATCTGTCTTCTCCTAGAAGCATGAGGTTCATCTGTGTATGACCAGAAGAAATCCGTCGCCATTACGCCTTCTTTTTCTCTCTCGTCCCCTCTTCCAGCCCCCATCACAACCCCCTTCAAATCTTTTTTTTTTTTCTTCTCTTCTTCAAAGATGTTATTTATCACTGTGTATTATATTATAAAATCTGTCTATTTATGGGTTGGAATATATAATACGGAGTAATGCAACTATTTTTGGACCGTTGCTGTTTTTGGGAGGACAAGTTTTCACGATCATTCAATTAATTTTGAGCGTTTCATAATCATTTGTTTAGTCGCTTTCCTAAATCTAGGGTTTATATACTCTGCCAACTGTTACTTCAAATCCCTCCTCTGTGGATCTCCTTTCCAGTGTAGGACAGTGGAATTACTGTTACGTTTTCTCGAAAGTACGGGATTTTTTAGACGTTTGCACCTCCTCAATTCTTATGGCACGACACGACCCGATATGTAACGGAACATTATAGAGGTGTTTGGTATAATATTTGATTACACCCTCAGTCTCTCTCGGAGATTAGGTTTCAGTTTGGACTCTTAAGGAGCTTCATCTCTCGGAAAACAAACCACAAATCACAATTTTGTTCTCAATCTATAGACTATAACGTAGTTTTCATTATGGCTTGATTGGTTTCGCAATTGAAAACCGTCTCCAAAGGATCTTCGATGTCTAGAAAATCGAGTCCAAAACCGTCAACATGGTTGCAGAGCTGCTCAATGCCAAAGAAATATTGGCTCGAAACTCCGGACGCACAGCAGACTAATGGAGCAAATTTGCATCGTAAAGGACGTAAACACACCAAATTGTCAATTAATCAAGTTGTCCTGCAGAATCATTCTGCATATCTACTGTATGTGGCACCCGCAGGCCTGCGCAGATCAGTGCAAATCGCTGACGGAGATGGCTACAAATCGCCGATGGAGACGGGTACACAGTGCACCGTCCAGGAGGCACTTAAAGCCGCGTCATTTAAACAGCGCCCAGAAATGGTACTCAGTACAAGAGCAGATAAGAATCAGCAGGGGTGATACAACACAATGGAAGCTGTTTCATATTCTTTCCTTTATACTCATAAACCCCTTTTTTTTTTCCTGAATGACAACGCTGTACAAGCATTTACATATTTCCTACATACAAATTTTCGAAACCCGTGTCCTTCGTTTCCAGCTACACATTTTGCGCCTACTATAATTAGGGCAGGGATTTCCCACATCACAAGAAGCAAAAGATCAAAAGCAATTGCATCTCCTACTAATCTAAACAGACATAGTCCTCCTGCAAGGCTGAATAGCAAGGGACAGGTTATGAGTTGACTTCAGACTACTGATGGATTCGAAGAGGTTGACGGGAACATCTCATTTCAGGTGCGAATCATAGGCGTCAAATAGAGATTCGGGAACAATCAGGGGCAATTTCTCTATGTACATAAACAACCGCCTGAGGTTCTCCTTTGTTAAACTCATCATATCAACCACGTCTCTGCTGTCAGTGTACACCCAGAGATCGCCGGAATTCACCCTCTTGAGACTATCACGGCAAAAGGGGCAGGACTGTGACCTTGACCGCCTGAAACATACAACAAAATCAGCCTCATTTCTGCAAGTTCAGAAAGGACCACAAGTTCACAAAACACGACAAAGATATAGTCACAAATAAGAGGTCGCACTGCCATGTATTCGTGTAAAACAGATGATAAGAATTTCGATTCTATAGTTAATGGAAGGAAAGCCAGATACCTAAACCACTCACAAAGTCAACCATGTCTTACAAGAGGGCTTCTAGCCAGGCACACTACAAAATACGCTTTGACATCAAAAAGAATGGCTAACAAAACATGATTCAGAATCTCTAGAGCTAACTTGGTCAAAACCCCAGACCTGTCTCAAACATCCAAACCGTCGGGAGCTACATGCTATGGTTTAATTAAAACATTTGAGCTACCCCATATCACAATGCCATCACCATTTTCTTTCCAAACAAATTTTCACTAATCACTAGAGCTAATCAATACATCTCCGTCGCCAATAACTATTTGCCCCCAAAAAAGAACATAATAGTCCACATGACGACCATGGTGAGTAAAGCCGCCTTCGTTTTGCAATTTCAATCAACAACCAGCCCCATTTAAGAATTATTACCAGTTACCACCACCCAATTATGAAGATTTGAAGATGTATGCCATCAATTCAAGATCAAGCTCTGCACCAAGCAATTACTCCAGTTTGCCATGAACATATAACATCAGCATCTCAACTATCAGAAGAATCTCTCTTGAGACACATTCAGGTTCATGTAGACAAGTACATGGGATCCAAACAGACATGCTCCACAAGCTTCTATATGAATCCACTAACCAGAATGTGGGACACTCACTATAACCCATTCAATTTAAAACTAGTGATGCGACAAAAGCCTGAACAGGTAAATGGCCTCAGATCCTTCATTCTACCTCCCACTGACTGCTCCAGTGCTCCACTACATACCATCAACACAATAACTGACATTAATTACCCAATCTATTTCTCAACTAAACAATCAAAGCCCAACTTCCACAATCAGGGGAAGTCTCAAAGAACTCAAAACCATTTCTTATTATCCAAACAAAAAAAAAAAAAATCTCTTCCCCAGGGACCCAACAGTTCACTGATGATTCATGATAGATGATACTATAATACACCAACTCAGAACTCTGACAAATAAGCCAAAAGTAACCTTAATCAAGTTGAAACGGACATCACTGCCAAAACAAAATCACTACATATCCAAAGTCTCTCAAGATTCAAAATCCCCATCGTCGATCCACAGGAAAGGCGGCAGGATTCGAACCTATGGCCGGCCCACCCCTGACCCGCTGGGTTGGGTGGCCGGGTTAGTACCCCCCGCTTTAACCATGTTGCAACAAACGCAAAATCTCCATCTTTCATGCGGCGTCTCTACCTTAATCCGGCTGTAGATCTAAAAGTCACATGAGTACAACATGCACCACATCTGCCATGAACCTTAAAGGCGCACCTCTCCAGAGACAACATATAAAGGTCAAGGACCCTTACTTAGACCGACTGCAAGCTCCCAATATTGCTTGCTCAAGGGAACAATATCGCTCAGCTACACCGAGCCACAAATAGCAAACTGACAAAAAAGTCAACTGGGGCAGTAAAAGCAACGTGCATGGGCTACAGCACAATACCTTCCTTAGGCAACTTTAGTTAACAATAACCAGATAATTTTTCTGATCAACCGAGATGGCCAAGTGCACAGCATTCCGCCATATGACGCTACTAGTAGGAGGGAAACCAAAAAAGGGGGTGCGGCACAAAATATTAGAAACGAACAAGGGAATAATTACAAGTCCGGGAGTCTGCTTTCTCAACAGAATAGGACACAAAATAAGTTGTGGATCAACTATGAAAGCAATCCAGCAAAAATGGAGTAGAAACGCAGATAAGTCAGAACTCTAGGTGCATGGTCAGGATCCTCTAGGAATTAAGACATGACGCATGTTTCAGATCAACCAGGGATCCCAAAAAGAATGGAGGTTTTAAAAGCTTAGTGAAAATCCACTCTCAATGCATGTAGCAAACTGAACTGATAATAATTATTTGGCTCAAGATTAGGTACGTACTCCGTGATAACCCTCAAATGAAAAGTGTGACAAAATGCAACAGCACTGCCAAGAGACCAAAAGGATGACAGAAATTACCATTCTCGATAGCACTTCAGGCACATGACATGATTGCAATTAGGCAGCACAATTTTACTGTAATTCTCCATGCAAATACCGCACTCTTCCTCTCTTTCACTGTCCACATCAGAGAAGTGCCTATATTCCTCCTCGTCTTTTTTACGGAATCTCTCCATGCACAAAGCTTTTTGTTTTTTGTCCTCTGTATCACTAACACCACTTTCAAGTTGCAATAGAGAAGGATATATTACCGCTGCATACAAGGAGAATATAAATCAACATATGAAAACAAAAGAGGATAACACACGAAAAGGAGACAATAAAATCTGTCCTAGACAAGAGCAGAGCATACCATAGAACTCTCTAATACTTGCTTTTCTTTCATGTGTTGACATGGTAGTGGTACCATCGACATAAACCTGGAGATGGAGACAACAGATTATCGTTAACCAGGATCTTAAAAGGCCATAACTTGCTAGATAACAATTAAGACAAGATAAGAAGTCCTGACCTTATAGATGAGAATTCTCAACAAGCCCAGCGCTCCCGCCAGGTGACAATCAGTCCACTGCACCAGGAAGAGTAAGAAGTGGGCAGCAGGAGCATAGGACATTCTCATTTGAAGGCAAGCGCCATCATATTCTCTAGGTAATTCAGATGCCCTGCAAAACAAATTAAAAAAGTGAAATAAGAACAAAATCATTTTAACAAGCAAAAGCGACGACTACAACAACAACAACGTCTTTAACCCCAGTGCCTTAAAGGCTCCCGCCATAAGGCGGGGTAAGGGGGGGTCGGATGCACGCAAGCCTTACCCCTATTGAAACATAGAGAGGCTGCGCACGGATGACCCAAAATGAAAATTGCGTCGAGAATCGCACCGACTGACTGTTACTTCACAAAATAAGAAGCACAGACAGTATATCCCAAAAACCAAAGAATAAGTAGTCTTTGGCTCCATTGGAAATGGAAAGAAAAGCCCATACCCCCCAATCCCATCCTGATGAATGATTCAGTAGAATGCCATGGCAAAAGCAAGAACAAAATGTCTACGCATCAAACACAATTCCTAAAGGGATGTGAAATTGTGAATTAACCAAGTTGACAGCTCATGGCAAAACACAAAATGAAACACTACCACTTAGTAATGCCGATTTGCCACTAAGGCAGTATGCAACTGGCAAAACATAAACCAGATACAACACCAAAAATACAAATGTATACTCCTTATATTAAAACCATAATAAGATCAGTATACCATACAAATTTCGGTCCTAATACCCGAAAAAAAAAAAAAAAAAAACAATCATGCCTCAACAGCAAACACCCTAATCATTTCAACAGGTCTCCAACAGCCAAAAGCAGACTAATCATAACATAAATACATATCGAATCAACACCAAATCAACTCTAATGCACCATCACTCCATCAATATAATAGCTCAAAATCGAAATTAATCATAATTAAGCTTCAAGACTAAATCTTCCTCAACAATACACTCACCAACCCCACCCTAAATTAAACAATTCTCTAATGTGGGGACTTTATGAAAACCCCAACTCAACTAACTTGAACAACACCCCATCTACTCTCCAACCTTACAACTTTCGCCATACCGACATATGCAGACGACCTCTTGAGCCACTTTCCCTCTTTTCTGCAGCACTTATATGTTAAATTGTTGATGGTGCACATAAAATGAACCCAGAAACAGATTATAATCTTAAGAACAGAAAAGGTCACAACTTTCCAAACAAGAATCATACGAGAGCTACTCCAACCCAAAAATTACAAAAACTTTATGATATAAATTACCAGAAATGTGAAAAAGTACCAGAAAAAATTACCCAATTATCATAATTCTACAAGTCAACACAAGCTCAGAACCCTAAACACTGAAGTTCAAAGTTACAAACAAATTATCATATTAAACACCCAGAAATAATTTTAAAATATTCATTCTTTTTTAGAGGGGAAATTTCCCAGAAACTATTTAAAGTCCTAATTAACATTAATTCACATTAAAATATCAAAAAAAAAAAAAACAGTAAAACAAAATAAATATATTAGGAAAAAAAAAAAAACAGTACAAATTTTTATCTTTATTTTTTATTTTTTTTACTTACAGAGTATTAGCATGCTGAATATCTGCTTCGAGAACTTTGAGGGAATCCTTGAAAGACTTTCGCATGGAAGCAACATACATTTCTTAAAGTAAAAGCTTCTAATTCACGTTTTCTTTTTTTAAATTCCCAGATGAAGAACAAAAATTACCCAACCAAAAACCCACAATTAAATTATAGTTCATAAACCCTAAAATCAATCAAATTTCAGATTGATTGATTTTTTTTTCCTTTTTTTGTACTTCAAAAAGATCAAAAAAACTTATCTTCTACCACCCAAAAAAAAAAAACAGAAAAATTTCAAACTTTTACAAAATTAAAGGCCTAAAATTCAGAAAAATAAAGGGATAAAATCACACCCACTCTCTCTCTCTCTCTCTAGGCTCTAGAGTATGGAGGAAGTTTCTCTCTCTCAACAAAGAGTAAGAGGGTTTTGCATTTTCTGGGTTCTTTTTTTTTTTGGTTATTTTTGGAGTTTTTGTTTTTTAATTTTTAATTTTTTTGCGTCTGAGTGAAAGCAAGAGAGGGAAGGTGGAGGATTTAGTGGACTGCCACGTGGCAGTTGTAATAAATGTTTATATGTGTGGATTAGTCATCAAATAAAGATAAAAAGTAATAATATAAAGATAGGAGATAAAATGACTAATAATTGCTCTAAGTGTTCTTTATGTGTTTAATTAGTTTAAATAAAGAGTAATCTTTATGGATAAGTTAGACGTAAGGAATCTATTAACCATTAATTTGGGTGATTTGTTTCTTTAATGACAATTTGTATGTTTGTATTATTGTCATCACTAAGATAAGATAAGTTTGCCATGTAGGATAATTAATTATTAACGTTTGGCACTTAGATTTGGGCTATGATTTTGTCAAGACAGATCGATATCTTCTAAGGCAAATATATCCATTATATGGGTCAGATTCAATGAATCTGCCTTGACAGAAGTAATTACTGTCTTGGCAAAATCATCACACTTAGATTTAGTGCAGTTGAAAATAAACGTTATGTGATAGAGTTTATCCAAAAGGTAAGAATAAATATACGAATATGTATTAACTAATTTGTGCTTTTGAGATCCTCTTTATTTCTTATTACCAAAATATGAACTCAGCAATTCTGTAGAAATTCAAAGTACATGTTTTTATGGCGTATGTATATGCTTTGTGTTCACTCGGATCAAGTACTTGTACTCTAGTATCAATAAATTAATTTATCCAGATTAATTGATTCTTGATAAATTTACAATACATGGTGTAATTTGAATTGTTTAGCTCTTAGAGTCTTACAATGATTTATTTTAAAACGTTTTCGTATTAATAATGAAGTAGAGAATGTTCACTCCATCTCAAGTAGTAAGTTTGAGTAAAGGTGTTAATTATGATGTATGGCTTCCACCAAGAAAAAAAATGTGTCTAAAAGAAGAAATTGAATTCTATCTAAAAAAAACATGTATGCATAAGAACACATGTACAAAATTGAGTCTAACAAAAATATTTTATCAATCGTGAAAGGAGTATTAAATTGCGTTGTGTTTTTCTCTTTCATTTTGTTACTAAATTTTGCCTCCTAACATATAAGCCAATTTTGAAGTTCTAGAGCACAAAGATGTTGATATCATTTGCTCATGATTTTAGAACTCGATTCTCGTCTTATAAAGTTTTTGTTCTATGACACAAAAAGAGCACGCAATACACATGTATCTTAACTAAATTTACTATAGAGTAGTAATAATTTTGGAATTCGATTCTCCTCTTCTAAAGTACTTAAATCTTTTACATTTTATTTATGAAATACGAGCACTTATCACTTCAAACGAGTTATATTATAGAGTAATTTAATAACCGATTAAGCGCAGATGGAGCCGATGCCTTATCCACTGTATTTGTACTGTTTGTCTATTGTCACAATCTTTATTCGGCTTTATATGTGCATTGCTTTCGGTTTCTCTTGCTTCCATTGTTGACTTCACTATTTAATTGTCATCATATCATTCCACTTGAAAAATATCTAAGCTCAGACTGTGAGAGGCAGAGACCAACTTGCTTGATATTAGGTCATTTTAGATTTATTTAATTGCGTACTTTTTAAGTTTTAAGTACCCAAATCGACCCAATCAAATCCGTCAAAAACAATGGGCACCATTGGTAATGCGGCTAATGCCTCATGAGTCATGAGAGAATCTGTGCTATGGAGTATTAGATTGAGTTCGGCATTACTGTTATGTTTTGTTTATGGGTTTTTTTCGCATCATGAAATTTTACAATAAGTTATAAAATTAGTTTTAAATTGATTGTTCTTATATTAGTCATATTAAAACTGGAAAGTAAAAACCATTTTTTCTTGTTTTCAAAAATAGAACAAAAAACAAAATCGAACGAGATACTTGGTTATACTACTCCATCCGTCTTCCTTTAAACATTTCGCTTTCCTTTTTTGGGTGTCTTTCTTTAGACGCCCCATTTATAAATTTCTGAATGGGGTAAGTTTTTACACTCTCTGAGTCTCTCATCCTCATTTCCACATTTCCACACCCCATTATCTAAAAAAAAGACAACAAACAAACGGCCCATTATTTCAAAAATAATAAATAAATCATCCACTATCTCCAATAATAATAAACAAATCAATCATTATCTCCAACAATAATAAACAAACTACCCGATAACTCCAACAATAATAAACAATTCACCCCTCCTTATCCAATGCTGAACTACAAGCATTGTAGTTTCGGGTTGCCAAATAGGATCCACGTAGGAGAGAGGGGGTAGTTAACCAACCTAACGAAACTACACAAAATTTTGTGCAATGCCAAACTACAACTAGTGTAGTTTCAAAAAATTAATTTTATTTTTGATTCTAATGAAAAGAAATAGAAATGTAAAGAAAAGTAATTTTCATTATTTTTTTATTAATTTTGTTATTTTCCTAAATTCTCAAGCAACATTGCTTGGTGGGGCTACATTGCTTGTCAGACTACAAATAAAAAAAGAAAAACAATGGTCGAGCTGTTGATATCGTCTGCCCTTTAATCATTGTGAAACGAATGGAGTATTATTTAACAGCCGTATAGAAAAAGACTTTTTACGGGAATTTCAACTTCTTCAGGGATTTGTTGAAGGACTTTCTCTAAGTTGGACTTTAGAGTAAATGAGTAACCAAAAACCTGGTGCTAATCCCTTCATTTAAAAAGAAAAGAAAAAAAAAAGGAAAAAGAAACTGTTGCTAATCTCAACCTTTCTGATTGTATCCTGAAACTGTCCAAGATAGTTTGATGAAATGAATTTTTATCTTTCTAAAGTTCATTTGGTGGTGGTCATAAAACTCACTACACCCTTTCAACTCATACGTACGTACCAAATAACATTAGAAAACATTCTCAAAGAGCTGCTCCATCCTCATGGCACAATGCCTCCTCTTGGCATTTTTGCACTCATGCCATGAGAAAGTACTCTGCCAAAAACCCCCCTTCAATGCTTCGCTCTCTCCTTCAAGTGGCAATCTATTAATTGGATATAGAAAATAGAAATAGACATATGTATGAAAAATTCAACAAGAAGGTACAAACAAGTGCATTTCTACTCGTTGTAGAGCTATGTTACAAGTAACCAAACGAGAAGGTTAGTGTTATTTCTAGTCTCAACATAGACGGTTTCACGACAAGTTGTGTCTAGCGCTTGTTGTTCACGTGCTATCATGTACTCCACGAGTACACGCCAGACACGTATTGACATGGAATAGTCTAGTGAACTCTATGGCATGGATTTATACCAAAAATAACCAATGGACTTGCCCAAGAAGACTCGTAGACTTATTGTTTTGTTTGTTTACGAGTTCAATTCAAGTTTCACGAGCTCACCCAATTCAACTAAACATTCACAAAACGGATTACAAATTTACGTAACACGAAATATGTGTAATTGTGGACTATCGACTACCGAGTGTCGAATATCAAGCACCAAGTATCGACTGGTTTGAAAACCAATTTCACAAAACAAAATTTGACCATCGATCGAATAGAACAATATTGAGCTACTGTACTTGAAAACTTGAGCTTGAAGCTCCTGTAAACTGAACACATAGAAACCATCGTCTTGTTTCTTCTGTAAACTGAACAGATGGAGCTCTGAGATTCTCCATCACATGGAATGCAACACAAAAGTTCCCAGTGATGAGGACTATGATCTCTCATCACTTAGTTTTCTACAGATTCCCATCATCATTTCCTAAAATAAACTGCAGACCCACTTTCTATTTTCGGAAAGAATGTCTTCGGAATCCTCAGAACACAGTTTTCACCAGTTTCAGAGCTTCCTGCACTCCAAACTCTGCAGCTTCTTACAATGGGTGGGACGATTTGAGGGTCTGGGTTGACTCGGCCGAGTTGGGTGAGTCCAATTATATTAAAAAGTTTCTGCTTTTTGTAGGAATTGGTGATAAAAAGTATGCTTTTACATGTATGTTAGGATTTGTTGTTGCCTTGGCTATTTCTAGGGTTAGGGTTTCATCAATTGTTGTTTTTCCTGCTGCTTTTATTGTTTTTGCAATTGGGTTTTCTTTTGGGTTTGTTAATGGTGGAGTAAATCAAGGGTTTAGCTCAAATTGGGGGGAAAAGAGGCGTAAAGATGAATTTTTGGGGGGTTATGCTGAAAAGTTGAGGACTTTGGAGAAATTGTTTCATGGGTTTGATGTTAGGGTTGGTGATTTGAAGAGTAGTGTGAAGAAAGCTATTGATGATGAGAGGATCGAGTTGAGTGAGCTGGAGGGTTATGTGGACGGGTTGGAGTCGATTGACGGGTTGGTTTTGGATGCTAGGAATGTGGTGGAGGATTGTGTTTTGGGGTTGGAGGAGGTCGAGAAGAAGTTGATTCAGAAGAATAGTCGAAAGAAGAAAGAAACCGGGAGGAATGGGTTTGATTTGTTCGGATTCTTGGGGAGTTTCCTTAGAGATCAGGATGCTACTTCGAAGATTAATAAAAGAAATATGTTGAGGAGAGACAGTGTGGTAAAGGATAGCAATATTCGAGCACCAAGAGCTTTGCGAGGCTTAGGAGTTGAGGAAGCAATAGAGTCGGTGTCTACTATGGATGGTAGTACTCCTAGGATGAGTGACAATGGCAGAAAATATAAACTAGGTGAGAAGAGCATAGAATCGGAGAGGATGTTGCGCGGTGGTAAATTGAGTGAAATGGAAGAACAGATGAACTCCAGAAGTTTTGTTGATGATTGCAATGGCAGATTTGATTACCAACGTACAAGATTCGTGGATAATCAAAGTTTTAGTTTCAATATGTTGTCTCATAGGGAAATTCGGAAATGGACAGTAGATGACAGTAGCTTTACAGAGTTTGACATCACTAAGGAACATCAGGAGAGTGAGAATTTCCTAAGGAGTCAGCAGTTTTCAGGGAACTTCAACGGAGCTCATGAGTTCGCCAGAGGCAGTGAAACGCGAGGATTTGGAAGTTATAAATCTGGATTCAGTGAAGAAAGGATAGGCGTAGAAGATGAACTCCATACAAGGAAATATCAACCTCAAACAGATAAGGACACAGGTCCCTTTCCATCTTCAACGGTTTCAGATGATGCGATGTTTAGTAGATACCTCACAAAAGGCAATGATCTTCTCAAGCAAGCCAAGGTTTGTTTTAAAGTCAGAAATGATGATATACTTGCTGAAGAATTGCTTCTGGAGTCTGCCAGGCTGCTTTCTCAAGCAATTGCTATGAAACCAATGAGTTTGCTAGCTATTGGCCAGTTGGGGAACACCTATCTTCTTCACGGGGAGGTGAAGTTGAAAACCAGTAGGACATTGAGAGATTGTCTTTCCAAAAATGTTAGTTTCGGTGTACTAAGGCAAGGGAATCTGCTATCATCCATGGATGAGACACTGCCAGATAGAGATAGGGTCAATATTCTTCTTGGTAAAACATGTGAAGAGTGTGAAGCACTCCTTGTTGAAGCTGGAAGGAAGTATAGGACAGCCCTATCAATTGATGGAAATGATCTCAGAGCCTTGTATAATTGGGGACTCGCTCTTTCCTTTCGTGCTCAGTTGATTGCTGATATTGGACCTGTAAGCTCTCTATCTCAAGTTTTGTAGTTCATTGTTAGATTTCTTTTCATACATTTAGAAGACATTTTGGTGCAAGTGAATCTGTTTATGAGCTTTTACACCCTTCTACTTGTTCAAACAAAGTAGCTAAGGGTCTTGATATTTGCCAACTGATAATCAGAAGCTGAGACACATCCCCTTAAAATCTGGTAGATAGATAGTAGATACATATTTCAAAGTACTTGGGTACAGCGTAATATTTGAATGTATTGTATTAATCAAAGATGGATTAATGTATTTCTTTTCTAAATTACAGGAAGCAGCTCTTGATGCTGACAATTTGTTCTTGGCTGCGATTGATAAATTTGATGCAATGATGTCGAGAAGCAATGCCTATGCACCAGACGGTACTGACTTTTATCTCTTTCATCTAGTCAGTTAGAAATAGAAGTTAATGTCTTAACTTCTTTGAGGTTGTCGTGCTGATCAGTCAGATTGAAATTACTGGTGTCTAGATTTCAGTGGGTTAACACGTAACTAAATTTCCAAAACTGCAGCTCTTTTCAGATGGGGTGTGGCTCTGCAGCAAAGATCGCGACTGCGACCGAGCAGCAGTGGTGATAAAGTAAAATTATTACAGCAGGCTAAGAGGCTTTATAAGGATGCTCTAGATATGGGTTCCAACAATATCCAAGTAAGAGAGGCCTTATCCTCATGCATGTCTGAGCTCAACTTTAGTGACATATGATATTCAATGATAAAACAGCTGAACTATAGATATCTTCTCTATACTGCCACTGCCCCTTTCATCCGCATCAAGCCCATTACTTTTATCGAAAGAGCTTCTTCTTACATGGAGCTGAAGTGATAGATTCTTGCCTTTCAACATCCGACTAATCAGGAATAAGACGGAGGCTTTCTCAAAAGTAACTTCACTGCAAGCTTTCAACCTTTGAGGTAATAACTAATAAGAAAAAGGAGTTGTCCTTGTCCACAGAAAATTTATACTCCGTATTATTTATCTGATATTATACTGTGTTTATAATGTACAAATTACAATACACTGATTGAACCTTTTGGTTCTCATATAATTATAGCCCCCAGATGTTTCTCATTTTGCTATCACTCTATTTAAAGTCTTTTTGAGGTTTTTCTCTTTCCACTATACTTTTTGGTTTCAGTTTATCTGTGATTGAGGTATGCGAGAGCTTCTCTTTTACTAGCCTCTTGTAAGAAAGTGCCGTATAGTTTCTGACAAAAGTGATACAACCATGCCATCCTTCTCAAGTCTCCAAGCCCTTCAACCCTTGAGACAGAAAAACTTGTGTATGTACTTTTTGTCCTAGTACAGATAGTTTGTTCCTATGTTTTTAGTGTTAACTAGTCTGTATGGCTAGGAACAGGCATTAGAATTAACACCATCCCTGAAAACTCTCAACTGCCCTGCAAAAGTGAATCTTCCAAATTTCCAACCAAGCTAAAGCCATTCGACTTCGTGACCAGTGACCACCCACACCTACTTTAACTGATGAGACAATGCCTGGAACACCTCTACTATCTAGTATCAACTACTAAAGACCACCATAGTCAATGGAGTATAGGTTATGAGATTCGTTGCAGAAAAGGTGGCCACATCTGGGGTAGTAGTTTTGTTACATTGCAGCATGCAAGTGTTCAGCAATTATGTTCCAACCAATCTATCCTCGTCCTCCACTTCAGTGACATTTCAGCCTGAGAGGGGTCTGTTGATTGCAGAAAGGGCGGACAAGGCAGGATCATTCTAGGGAACAGAGTAAACGATTGGTATTCATGAATCATGCTTGATCATTTGAGGGATTTGATCGAGTTAAATGGGATGACAGACGTATTAAATCTTCCTGCATGGTCCAGCTGAACTCTCTAAGTCTCTAGAGAAGCTTAATGTTATGCGCTCACCTGCCTCAACGTCTTTTAAGCTCCTGGCTCCTGCAGGAATACATTTTACTGCGTCAAGCATGCTGCAGGCTCAGCTGGAGCAATGTTCAGATAACATTCTACATTTCTGAGAGACCAGGTTTTTTTCTTCGATTTGCAGTAAATTTCACTGTATGGTTGCTGCTTTGCTGCAAATATGCACGGCTAGTCCCAAGTGCTGAATCATTCAGTTCGCATATTTGTGTGCCTGTTTCAGTTGTTGAATTTATCTGAGCCACTCATGCAAGTTTTGAGATTCATTACCTTCAGAATTCTATGTCGCATTATTATCAGTGTACTCGATCATTTTGAGATTCATTAAAAGTCTACACGGAAGCTAATGAAACAGTGAACCGGGTTGTGAATATACATCCCCAGTATTCAGGATATGGTCTTGCCTTATCCGGTCGATCTTTGTAACTTCTCCGGGCTATCCTAGGGCCTAAGGGTAAGGTCCTACTCTTTAAAGAATGTTGCGATCAAACCATGGTACAATACGGTATTTTGTACCATCATGTCCTAGTGATTTTAACAACTTATATGACATTTACTAGTTGGTTGTGAGTTGTGACAAATCAAGCATGACATGATGAATCTGAAAGTCTTGAGGGTGACGCATTACTTAATTAGGTCGACTGCCGGCTATTTACAAAGTCAAAAGTTCCTTGTAGACCTGGTCTTTCATCTTTGCTGTGATTTTTCTAGAGACATCACGATCCTTTTAAAACGACGGATACCTTACGAAAAGGTCCAGACAAGCACCCCATTTTTGAAGAAACGGCACGACTCATCCTGATCGATGATGACGTAGTTGAAAAGTACTCCTTTCATTTATTTAGGCTATTTTACGCTCATGAATTCATTCAAACGAGTTTATTTAGGCTAATTTACGCTCATGAATTCAAACGAGACGCAAACCGTAAACCCATGAGAACCGAAGGACCAGCAGTGAGAAATGAAAACAATGCTTAGAACAATGTCGGAGTAAACTCAAGTAAAGTTGTCTGCCAAAATGCACAGCAAGATAACATGGATTAACTTTCCACCTTTTTACTTCTCAATCGTTCTCAATTCAAAATAGGTACCCATATCATACGCCGATTAGACACATCTTCACAATGTGCATACTCTGTAGTCTGTAAGATAAGCATAAATATTGGACAATCAGAAAAGAAAGATATGTAGTATGTAGTTATTGGACGAGGCTAATATTAGGAAAATGAAGGAAACCGATCCCTGAAAGCTTTCAGAATTCCGGCAAAAGTGATCATCCCGACCAAGCTATAATCGTCTTCAACAACCCAAATGTAATTTAACCGATGTGATAGGGCCTGGATCATAACCGCGACCAAAGAGCTCTCTGGATTGCACACTATGGGCTCTGTTCCCCTGGCATATCGCCCAGAACTCGCTTTGGGGCGATGAGTTTTCACAGTCCCAGACTCGTCTTCAGACGATGATGATGCTGATGAGCTTAAACATGATGAAATTGATGAGTTACAGTGATCATCTTCTAAAAGCTCCAACATCCCAACCAACTTTTTTGCTTCCAACCTCGACTTCACCAAATGAGTCAGATCCTCTGTCGGACCACCATAGTCAGTGTAAGTTATCAGATCACCTGCAGAAAGGGTGGCAACAGCAGGAGCAAGTGTCTCGTCACAGCAGGCGAGCATATACAGTGATATGTCCCCGAGCAACCTACGTTCTTCGTCCACCACTGCTACAGCAGCTTGGCCACCCAGGGCACTGTTGAGTGCTGATAAGGCAGATAGTGCAGGGTCGTCACAGTGAACAGACAGAATCTTCTTCTCAATAATGTTGAGAGATTGGATAGAGTTGAAAGGAATGGGAGAGAAGAGATTGATGGAATTGAAGATGAATCGGATTACATCTTCCTGGGTGATAGTGCAAAACTGGCGCCCAAATACGGGTTTCTGGTGGAGCTTTTGCTTCGAGGTGCCAGAACTGCGGCTCCTCCTAGCAACAATAAAGCTCTGTGCTCCTTCAAGAATGCAATCTACTGCATCAAGTATGCTGCACATTCAGGAGTAACCCAAACAACGTTAGGAGAAGTCTTCTACGTAAAAAGGGAAAAATATAGGCAACTTCAATTCTTTGCGAAAATGTCAATATTTAAGCGTCTAATGGCTAAACAATCCTCTACACTGTCACTGACTCACTGGTAATATACTCTAGACTCAGAAGTAACCTACATGCTCCATAATCTCGAACACCCAACCTAAGGCCCAAGGCAAAGCACCTTTCAACCAACAGGTCGGATGGGAGATGCAAACACACAATGTGGAATGCTCAAAGATGCACAGTGTACTGTACTACTCATTGACCAAAAATATGAACTAACCTTCCTAAAGAAGCTTCTTAAGTCCTCTTGTTCCATGTATGCTCAAAAGACTACTTTCTTTTCTTTCTTTTATCAAATTTTTATTTTTCCACAATGCACAAAAGCCACACTAATATTATTTGGCTTTGGGATATAATGGAATAAGGCAAAAAAGGCTCATAAAACTGTCTAAACTTCTTAGTTTGTGAAGTAGCAGTTAGTCGGTGCGATTCTCGAATCAATTTTCATTTTGGGACATCCGTGCGCAACCTCTCTATGTTTTAATAGAGGTAAGGTCTGCATGCATCCGACCCCCCTATCCGGCCACTGGGGTAAAGATGAAGTTGTTGTTGCAAAAAAGCCACACTATACCACGGTCAGAAACTCAGAGGGACATAGGGAGTGATTTGACACTCTCGTGTTCTATTTTAACACTTCCATTTGTTTAAACCACAACAACAACACCCAAGGCTTATTCCCAAAATGATTTGGGGTCGGCTAACATGAATCGTCGTTTAGTAACCATCTTATGCGTGCCATTACATTTTTTTAAACCTGACATTAAAAAAATCGTAACTCATACGAAAGAGTTCAATGGTAAACCTAGCTATCGTAAAATAGCTAGACTACCCCAAAACCAACTAATGCACATAGAATGTTCCTACAACCTACGTTAAAAACTGCGGTAAGATTCCAATCTCCCATCTACATTGATAATAGTTTATGATCTACCTACCCACCCTCTTATTTATATGGGTACCTCGATTCGAGAGTTGAATAGTAGTAGGACTAAACTACGTGCTTATTTCCAAGAATCTATAAAATTAATATGAACATAGTAACAACAATAGGACAAAAAAACATAAAAGAAAGTAAATGCACACCCATGACTGTACAAAAATATGGGGGTCGAATTTACGTAAGCATTACTCCTACGTTAAAAAAAAAAAGAACACGATTACGAATAAAATAAAACGAATTTAAAAAAGGGATGAACTTTATTATACCTAGAATTGGGCTCCAATTGCTTAATAAGAGCAGCAGACTCCTTGTTCAAAAGGAGGGAGAGAGGAGAGAGAATACCGGCGGAAGGCCGTGAGATATTCTCCTCCTTACAAAGAAAGCAAATCACATCGACGACGGAGATTCTCCCGACACACCGCGAAGATTCGCCGGAGGACCAAACGGAGACGGAAACCTCGTCGGAGTAGCGGCGGAGGAAGGTGAGTGCGTCGCCGACGGTGGCGGTGGCCGGTAGTGGCCTTAGCGGGGGCTTCCCGAGGCAAAGATCAGATATTTCATACGACAGTAAACTTCCCGCCATGCACCGGAAAGATGAGTCTGCGGTGGTTTTTGCGGTGGAGAGAGAAAATAAATTTGAGGGAGGTTGGGATTTTGGGCGGAGGAAAGAGATTTGAGGGAATGGGGGTATTTATAAGGAGACGGTTAGGTACAGGCTGGCATAGGACCACGGTTCAGGATACTTTTGTGTGTGGGTCCTACCGAGTGCCCATTTTTATATTTTATTTTCTACCATTTTTATATATTTTTTATTATTTTCTTCCGCCACTTTTTCTCTAAATTGTTGGGAATTTCCCCAAAATTGTGGAAAAATTAATACTAATTCTACAATATCTTAATTCCGTTGAAAAAAGAAAATATTATATATCTCCTCTAAATTATTTATTTATTCAAGAAAATGAAAGAAGATTACAATTTGATACACTTAAAAACAATGAAATTGAGTGTAAGAAGAGTTTAAATTGAAATCAAAATAGGAATTAAAGTTTGATCTTTTGGCGGACTTGAATCTGAACGAAGAACCATATTCTCGGTTTCAAACAAATTAATAAATCCTTCTATATTATGAAAGGAGACTTTTTTTGAGCTCTCACAATGATCGAGCTCTCTTAGAGACTCTTGGTAATATTATATTAATAAATCTAATAAGAATTTAGGTAGGACTCTACTTATAATTACATAATATGTTTTATCTCGATCTCTTACCACACACTTAGGTAGACAATCAAATTCTATCAGACGCAAACTCCTACGTTATCGTAAGTCATGCAACAATGGTCCACCAGCTACCAGTTTCACCACGATATGATTCTAAACTTAAATGATATAAATTTTTTTGCTATGGATTAATCGTAGATCTTAGGAGTCAAATACCTTCATTGACTGCATAAGATCTTAGTCAACATAACTATATGGATGATACAATTTTTTTTTTAATTTGCTTCGTTGTATACCTTTTGTTATTGCGTGTGATGTATTTTGACGTTATGGTTTTGTATTGATAATTTCAGTTAACAATTGGAGACTAAGGTTTAATTTGGCATTGGTTTGTTAGTAACACTCGAACATTAGAATGAGGCACATCATTGGTACCTCACAAGTAAAAGAAACATATTTAATTAGAAATAACATGGTCATATAATATGTCAAATTAACAACTTTGACACAAACATATCTTATACGGAGTATAGTTTAACTCTAAACGTAACTTTAATCCTAACTTATGCGATTATATTTTAAAAATTATAGCTCTTTTTTGGATATTTAACCATACATTTCTTTTGGGCAATATTATTACAATTTTAATTTTATTTTGTTTAATAGTAACATTGTTATGTGACCCGTGCAATGCACTGGCCTTCATCCTACTGATATAATATTGTACGGAATATGGAACACGTTCAATTTATTTAAGCGAAATTTTCACAATTAATCATATTATTATTGTGTTATATCTTGTGGAATGTAAACTACTCGGTACTATAATCAAGCATGCTAAAAATAATAGTAGAACAATCTCAAAAAAAATAAAAAAAAATAATAGTAGAACAGTTGATGATAAACAGCAGAACAACTTAAGTAAGATGCTCGAATAATGACGTAAGTTTTAAGTCCGGAAAGCACAGTTGTTGATCAGTTTACGGTACCTTCTATAGAACAAATTCGTAGTATAATTACAGCAGTAAATATTAAGAATAATCTACTTTGTGTGTTTGAAGCCCCCGGTCCAGTTTGAAGTATAATGTGTGACATGATAAATGGACGATTATTCATTCGGTAATGTGATTTGACGTTAAATCAATAAATCAATACCAATTAGTGAATGTCGTCTTGTAGTTCTATCATCAAGTTCGGTAACTCATACTATGTATTGTATATCGTTCTATCATGTTTGATAACTGTATTACTATATCAGGCGTGCAAAATATATTTCTTGTATTTACAATAACTCACCATACTTCTTCTGACCCAAAGAGATTTTCCTTTTTTATTTCGTAGTGTTGAGGTGTCATGTTTGGCGCTACCTTTAAACCAAATGAATCATTCATTTGTTACCAAAATTAGTACATATTTTATTTTGCATTACAGTCTACTGATTCCACTTGATTTGAAGGCAAACGAGTTTTTCATTTTATCTATAAATAGTCCCTGATACGGCAACTCAAAACTATAATAAGAAAGAGAAAAAATCTATTTGAATCGGAAGGAAAAATATATGATAAGAGTAATGTATGATAAGATTAACTATCTTCTCTAGACTATAACACTCCCAAATTGTATTTCAAAAAGTTTAGGGCCCGTTCGGTATTACTGCCGTTTTCAGTTTTTGGTTTTTTTGCGTAAAAGGTTTAGTTAAATAAGTTGCAAAATTTAATTTAAACTGTATGTTTCTATAATAGTCATACAGAAAATGAAAACTGACAATTGAAAACTAAAAACCACTTTTTCTGGTTTTCAAGAACGAGACTTTGATTTTCAAAAAAACATAAAACTGAAAACAGAAAACGATAACAAAGAGACCCTTAGTTAATATAAACTCAGCTCACATGTGACATGTCACACAACATTTGAGCGAGGCCGGTACAATGTTTTTTTCTTAGTGTTAACAAAAGACAACTAACGTTGAGTATGCATGTCCTACCTAATTGGTAACGCATGTGCCTTATAATATATGGAGATATGCAAATTGCATGCATGGTTAACACTCAACACTAAAACCTTGTGCGATTTAACTTATTCAACAGTGTTTTCAAATTGGATCAACAATTGGTATATGGTACACCGAGGATACATAGTTCTACGTACCCCCGATTTACTGTTCATTAATGTCCAGATGTTTATTTCAAAGCCCAACAATTATTAGTATGATTTATCAGACCCAAATGCCCATTAGTCCAACATTGACTTGTAATCAAATAAAAAACAAAAGTAACCCCAACTCCCATTCCCTCTCCTCCGCCCACCCCAAGCCACCTCAGCCCCCGCCGTCGGTTACCCTCTCAACCAGTAATACCTCCGGCGAAGCCACCGGCAGGACAACCACTTGCCGACGTCCCCACCTTATACAACCAATTTCCGCGCCCTCGAGTCCCATTCCCTCCACAAAGGTCACTTCTTTCTCTCTCCTTTCCACGCACAACCCAGCCCATTTCCCAACACCCAACCTAATTGAAACTCGTTGACGCCACAAATGCACGAAGACGTGGATTGTGGTGGCGGTGGCGCGGCGTAATGGGCCGGAAAACAAAAAAGGAGAGAGAAGGTGAAGAGAAAATGGAAGGAGGAAAAGGTGAGACGGTGGCGCAGCTATAGGGCCGGAGTTATTGGGTTGAGGTCGCCGGAGTTTGGTGTTTCTATTGGTGGAGAAGGTGGCTGGTATGATGGTGAAATGGTATATAGTGATTGTCGGCGGAGGTGGCTGATGGTGATCATGGTGGTGGGTCGGGTGGGGAGAGAGAGGGAGGGGGAGGGAAGATATTTATGATTATTTTGTTGTTTTATCTAATTGAATTTCTTTTTATATTTTTTTTATGTGATAATTATTGGACATGTGTTAATAATGAATAGTTTTACTTACATAATGATTAGTACTATTGGCCTAATAATCTCATCATTTGCCCTAAAAAATAAAAATCAGATCATAACGAGTGAAAATTGAGATATAATGAATGAAAATTGAGATATAATGAGTGAAAATTGGAAAATAATAATTGAAAATAAATAATGACTATAAAGTGGCATATAATGAGTGAAAATTGGGATATAATGAATGAAAATTGAGAAATAATGATTGAAAATAAATAATGATCATATAGTATTATATAATGAGTGAAAATTTAAAAATAATGAGTGAAAATAAATAAGGACTATAAAGT
Source organism: Spergularia marina (assembly GCA_963680865.1). Lineage (NCBI taxonomy): Eukaryota > Viridiplantae > Streptophyta > Magnoliopsida > Caryophyllales > Caryophyllaceae > Spergularia > Spergularia marina. Next base: position 28,209,233 of record OY804546.1, read on the forward strand.
GGTATATAATGAGTGAAATTTAAGAAATAATGAGTGAAAATTAAAAATAATGATTGAAAATAAATAATGACCGTATAGTGTTATATAATGAGTGAAAATATAGACATAATGAGTGAAAATTGAAAAAAAATGATTGAACAAAAATGAAAAACAATGATTGAAAATGAATAATGACCATATAGTGTTATATAATATAGATATAATGAGTGAAAATTGAAAAATAATGAGTGAAAATAAATAATGACTATAATGTGGTATATAATGAGTGAAAATTGATAAATAATGAGTGAAAATTAGAAACAATGATTTTAAATAAATAATGACTATAAAGTGGTATATAATGAGTGTAAATCCTGAAATAATGAGTGAAAATTAGGAAACAATGACTATAAAATAATGGTATATAATGAGTGAAAATTGGAAATAATGAGTGAAAATTGAGAATTAATGACTGTAAATTGGAATAATGATTGAAAATAAATACAATAATGACTATAAAGTAGCATATCATGAGTGAAAAATGGGAAAAAATGAGTGAAGATAAATAATGAGTATAATGTCACATATAATGAGTGAAAATTGGAAAATAATGAGTGAAAATTGTAAAATAATGAATGAAAATATATAATGCCTATAAAGTGGTATATAATGAGTGAAATTGAGAAATAATGAGTGAAAATTGAAAACTAATGAGTGTAAATTGAAAAATAATGACTGAAATTTGGGAAATAAAGATTGAAAATAAATAATGAGTATAAAGTCATATATAATGAGTGAAAATGGGAAAATAATGAGTGAAAATTGTAAAATAATGAGTGAAAGTATATAATGACTATAAAATGGTATATAATGAGTGAAATTGAGAAATAATGAGTGAACATTGAAAACTAATGAATAGAATTCGTGAAATAATGAGTGAAATTTGGAAAATAATGATTGAGAAATAATAATGGCTATAAAGTTGTATATAATGAGTGAACATTGAAAAGTAATGAGTGAACATCGAAAAATAATGACTGAATATTGGAAAATAATGAGTGAAAATAAATAATGAATATAACGTGGTATATAATGAGTAAAAATTGGGTAATAATGAGTGAAAATTGAGAAATAATGAGTGAAAATTAGATAATAATGAGTGAACATTGGGAAACAATGAGTGAAAATAATTAATGAATATAACATGGTATATAATGAGTGAACATTGGGAAATAATTAATGAACATTGGGAAATAAGGAAATAATTTTGGCTCATTATTTCTCAATTTTCACTCATTATATACCACTTTATAGTCATTATTTCTTAATTTTCTTTCATTATTTCTCAATTTTCACTCATTATATACAACTTAATAAGAAATTAAAATAAAACCAAAACTTAATTACTTAACATAGATTTTTTTTGTTTAGGTCATTAGTTAGATTTGATCATTATGATTTTATGGATACATTTGGTAATTACAATAGTTTTTTAAAACATGAAAATCAAAAATTAAAAAAAAAATCCTCCTAAAAACCTCATTTCCATGAATTTTTTTCCGAAATAGCGCTCAAAAAATAAATATTAAACAAAATGGGTTGGATTGAAAAATGTTCAATCTTATGGGGTGCACGTCACCCCATTTCAGGTCCGGGACAAAACCGCCAATGCCCCTGACGGTTTTAAGTGAAGAGAAATCGCCACCCTCCATGGCGCTTTCTTCACAAAAATGAGTATACAAATCGAGTGGGTGATATTTTGGCCGAGGGTGAAACCGCCATGGAGGGTGGCGGTTTCACTTAAGTGAAACCGCCACCCCCCATGGCGGTTTCACCCTTGGCCAAAATATCACCCCGATATAACGTCAATCCAAAAAAAAAAAAAAAAAAATTGAAACCGCCATGGGGGGTGGCGGTTTCACTTATGGCGGTTTTACCCTAGCCAAAGTATCACTTACAACCTCATAGCTACTGTTCAAGACACTTAAAACCGCCAGGGGCACTGGCGGTTTTGTCCCGAACTTGAAATGGGGTGACGTGCACCCCATAAGATTGAACATTTTTCAATCCAACCCATTTTGTTCAATATTTATTTTTTGAGCCCTATTTCGAAAAAAAATTCCATTTCCATTCATTTTCTCTCTCTTTTCTCCCCCATCTCCACCACCGCGGTTGCCGCCGGCCACCCATACGCCCTTCATTTCCGCCCCAAATACAGCCACCAACCTTCATTTCCGCCCCAAATACAGCCGGCTAATTGACGTATCCCCAACCCTGTAATACCCCAAATTTCAGAGGAGGTTCCTGAGAAATTAAGGGCTTATACGAGGCGCTTAAAAGGATTGACAGTGCTACTCATACCAACAAAGTCGACTTTCCTTTTAGGAATCCCATGTGATAAGAACTCCACAGTTAAGCGTGCTTGACTGGGAGAAATTTCAGGATGGGTGACCTCCTGGGAAGTTTTCCAGGGTGCGCATGAGTGAGGTCAAAATACGCCGGAAGGACCCGTGTTGGTCTGTGAGGTCAGCCCACAGCCTGGCAAGCTGCCATAGGTGACTACTCTCGGCTCAGACGATGAGCCGGGTTGTTACAATATGTAATACCCCAGATTTCAGAGGAGGTGCCTGAGAAATTAAGGGTTCATATGAGGTGCTTAAAAGGATTGACAGTGCTACTCATACCAACAAAGTCGACTTTTCTTTTAAGAATCTCATTTGATAAGAACTCCACAGTTAAGCGCGCTTGACTGGGAGCAATTTCAGGATGGGTGACCTCCTGAGATGTTTCCCAGGGTGCGCATGAGTGAGGTCAAAATGCGCTGGAAGGATCCGTGTTGGTCTGTGAGGTCAGCCCACAGCCTGGCAAGCTGTCATAGGTGACTACTGTCGGCTCAGACGATGAGCCGGGGTGTTACAGACCCCAATCGACTCACTCACCTCACGTCAATCCCATTCCTCCCCCCCTCGATTCCCCTCACCTCCAACCACCGGCCGCCCCCTAAAACGTCGCCTCTTTACCCCTCCTAGACTCACCTTTAATGCCGCCTTGCACCACCGTATTTTGAAAGTTACATGAGGAGAGTGAAACTAGGGAAAAAGAGGAAATGAGGGAGAAAGAGATGGTGGCGTGAATGAGGGTTTAGGGGGCGGTGATCGCCGCATCTTTGTCGTCACGTAGGTGGTTTCGAAGGAGGAGATGGTGGTGGCGCTGGTCGGAGTATGGCGGTGCTGGGGTGGGTCGGGAAGGGGGAAGCAGGAGGAGAGAGAAGGACAGTTGGGATGTTTGTTATTTGTTTACAGGTTGATATTATTGGACTTGGGCCGGGAATTTGAGCCAATTTGAGCCTAAGTATTGGGCTTGAAGACAAACTTCTGGAATTGCATGAACAGTAAACCGGGGGTACGTAGCTCTAGGTACCCCCGGGGTACCTAATAATTTGTGTTGGACCAGATTTGTTCAAATCAAATCATATCAGATCACCTTCATTCAAATCAAATCAAATCAAATCAGATCAGAATTAATAATCAATAAATGTAGTCTACTTCTAGTTATTAATTCGTTTAAATGCAGTTAATTTATCAATATATTCAGTTTAGATCAAATCAAATCAAATGTATTCAAATCAAATCAAATCAGATCAGTTTTATTCAAATCAAATCAAATCAATTCAGAAAAATGCAGTCCAATCTCACAGGGCCTAAATAGCACATTGTTCCTTTCATCCGAGTCTTGTGCAATTCTCATATGCTAACTATTTTTTAAAAATTATTTAATGTTAATTTTGTAATGTATTTATGTAACAATATTTTAGGACACAAAAAACTATATTTTTTTTTTAATTTCGTAACGGTGATAGTATCATGTGACTGAAAATTATAGTTCGATAGTATCATGCAATTGAGTACATCCTGATTAAGCTTGTGCTAACTCGCGAAAATCCAAATACAAGTCACAAGGTGTGTTTAGAGATCACAACGTTGCAAATTGTGGAATCTGGCCTATTGCTTGGAGTTTTGGGACGTAATCATATTTGTGGTTTTATTCATTTATTCAAATAAAGCCTTTAACTTAATTAAGTTTTAATTTAATTTAAGGGATCATCTTCCTCAATATGTCATAGCTAGCTAGGTTGATGAATGATGCATGACAACATGACTCGTTATAAAGTACAGAGTAATTGTTGTTTTAAGTTACAAGTTATAATATCATGGCCAATTGTATAGGTTTACAGTGGAAAATATCTACTATCAACGATAATTTTACTACATTATTAAAATTTTACAACTCACGTAGCGAGATTTTGAGGATAAACTTGAGCACAAGTTTTTTTGATAGTGCGCGAATTGAAGAAATGGATAAGCTAAGATTGGTGGTATTGCCAGGATAAGGTTTAAGGCGTCCAAAAAAAAAAGAGGTTTAAGGTGTCGGTTCTCAGGATAACTGACGTCGGTATGTTTAATAACCGACGCCAAAAATGCATTCCAGAAGCGCGCGTCTTCCCTTTCGACTTTCAGCTTCAATTTACAATTACAGCCAACGCCTAAAACATTGCAATGTGTCGGTCTCTTAGGCACCGCGCCCTTTAGGGGATGCTATATTGTTGTTTTCTACTAGTGTATACAAATAATTGTTATAACAAACAATGAATTTTACTACATGAATTTTTCATTACAAATTAATTTTATTACACCAATCTCAATTTTACTATCACTAACTCGATTTTACATACATTATAGACTAATTCATTGTGTTTACAATGTAAACCTCTACCAATTTGCTAACATTAATATTGTGTCGCAATCTAGTATAAATGATGATAATGAAGCACATGTTAGAAAAATAGACTACTGTGGGCGAAATAGAATGGAAATGAAACAATTGGAAATGTTGTGGCGTGATCGAAATCACAGAATGAGAAGCAATTTCGCCCCGACTACAGTACAACCGAATTATGGCATTGCCCCCAAGGTAACACAACGCTTCTCCAAGGTGTGTACTCACCCGAGAGAAGTGGAACTCAAAATGTACTCGGAATCAATGGAAAACGATTAGAAAAGAGATTATGATTTTCTGTGTGTTGAAAGAAGGCATCGACCACGTCCTTTTAAGGACACAAAAAACAGAACGCAATGAATCAATGGTATTGATTATGGGAGTAATATGTGGGATTTAATTGACAATCAAATCTGTAATTATGGAGAAAACTAATTTCTCAAATGAAACTGTTATACTCCGTACAATGAAAATGGACGCTCGCGAGTTTCCGAAAGAAACAAACAGTCAGTTCAAACACGACTTAAGGACCCCCATACATAAACCCATAAAACATTTGCTAAAATTTCAATGTGGGACAAACATAAAAGTGTTTACAAAGTTTCTCAAAAGGCTTGAAACCTTTGCATTACCAACAGCGCATACAAGTCTGTTGTCATTGACTAGTACGTACATATGTATATATGTCCACCCACTCACTTGTAGAAAAGTATTATCAGTTTGATTTAGGGATTAGGGAATATCTATACATATGTTAATATGTAGATGTGAAGTCGTTTTAATATAACAAAGCTTCAGGAATTTTGATCAGAATCACTCAATTACAAGTGAGATCAAAAGTGATAACATGACCTCCTCGACTAATGGGTGTATCAAAATAGGTATAATATTGATAGTATATGACTGCACAAGCCAGTAGCCACTAGGTAAGTGGTATACAATACAGTAATTCATAGGTACCTTCGTCCTAATGTCTTTGTACATGACATTAAACTCGTATGAACTCGTATTTTAATCACTATTATAATGGTAAGTCATATAAAAATGTCCTATAAAAGAAAAGAAAAAAGGAAGCGGAGACGTGGCTATTAGCCAGAATCTTGCTTGGTACAACACCCCTACTATGGAAGGGGTACACAGAAGAGGATCTAGTGATCCACCCCTACAAAAGTTTTCTCGTTTGCAAAAAATCAAAATCAGTTAGCACTATAATTGGGTTCTTAAATTCACTACTATTTCCAATGCTATTACAACTGTACTAGATTACTTAAATCATGTAAATTATAAACGAAAAATTCACGTGGTGACCCTGTGTTTTGCAATTTTGCACGTGGTGACCCAACTTTCAACTTTTTGCACATGGTGACCCTAAACTATACGCTTTGTGCACGTGGTGACCCTGCTGCAAACGGACGTAATAACGCCGTTAAATCTAACTCACTTAACAGTTTGACATTATACTTTAAAACTAACTCTTGCCTCTCTCCCTTGACTAATTGTGTGATTAACAAGATTAACTAACTCCCTAATTAACTACTTCTCATAATTAAAAGGAAACAAAAATCACTTGCTCTTAAATACTCTGCCTCGCGACACTTTTTCTTTGTTCTTTCTCTTTCTTCTTCTACTCAAGTCCTACACAGAATCTGGGTCTCAAACTTTTTTTTTTTTTTCCTTCAATCTGAATCAATCCATCACGTGGGCTACTTAATCCATCATTTGGCGTGAAGGAGGAGCATCTGAATATCGTGATTCGCATATCCAACTATCCAAGGTACGAGAAAAAAATTAGTGTTTTCATTTTGAATGATTGATTTGTATTAGATTCTGGTCTCATTCATTCTCTTCGTTTTCAGCCTTTAATCATGAAAAATATGTTGATGATTTTGAGAAAATTAGGGTTTTTATTTTGAATGATTGAACTGTAGATTGATATGGTAATTAGACAAGGTTGCTACTCGTATATGAATATGAGTGTCCTTTTTTCTATGAATAATATGAGTGTCGTGTTTTGCTATGAATATGGGTAATTTGACATGATTTTATGGTACTAAGAATTAGGGTTTTGATTACTTACGGTATGCGATTTAGGGAAAATTGGGGCTTTTGTTGTTAGACTTTAATTTGGGTTAATTTGGGATATTACGACAGGATGCCAACCTCATGGATAGAGTTTCACTACAAAGATTCAAGCTTTGACTTCAAAGTGCCTGATGTTGATTTTATGCAACTTTTGGACTTGATTATTGACATTGGAAAGGCTGCTTTGGAACAGAATGTTCTGGTTCCCAATGTTTTTGAAATGCATTACAAAAGCAGGGTTAGAAAGAATAAGATTGTCATTAAGAGTGATCTCGATTTGTTCTCCATGTTTGATGAGTTGGAAGGAATGGATACAATTGAAATATGGTTGACCGACACTGAAACCCCAATTAAAGAATTTGGGTTGGCATTTGAGTTGAAAAGACAAAAGGAGGCAGAGGAGAGAAAACAGAGGGAGTTGGAGGAAGCTATGAGGCGAGAAAAAAAGGATGGGGAAAACTTGAATATAATGCCACTAACGGTTGAAATTCCTGTGTTTGACATAGTGAGTAATGCTACTACTTATGTGTGTGTGCAAGAGTCTCAATTTGTTGATGATGATGCACCTCAGACACAAGCCACTCAAACTGAGCAACCACCCCACTCTTGCACAAATGCACGCCGACATGACTTTGCCACAAATCAGACCTCTTTTAGAACTCCACAAAATCAGTTCCCTTTTCAAACTCCACAAAACCGATTCCTTTTTGAAGCTCCACAAAATCAGTCCCCATTTGAAACTCCATGCACTCAAACACAACTTTCACAAAAATGTCCCACAAGTGACAGATTTTTTGAAGGAGTGTCGGAAGGTACAAGTCAGACAAATCAAAACCAAACGAAACAACAAGATGAAATCAAGAAGAAGATGCCTGCTACAACTGCTAGGAGAAAAGGTCTCTATGTTCCAAAGAGTAAGCAAGTGGGGGGAAATGAGGGAGAAGCTACTGAAGGCAGGCCTAAAAGAAGGTCAATTACGTCTAATGCTCAAATGACTTTGCAGTCAGACAGTGATGACTCACCTGATAAAGATTTCAACTTGAGTAGCGAAGATAAGAGGGCTTCCGATGAAGATGAGAGTGAGTCTGATGCTGTTGATAGTAATTCTGATGGTGCTGAGTCTGATGGTGGGGAAAGACATCCATTTGATATGACTCTAGATATGCAAACTAGGGATAATGGTGATGAGACAGAAGATGAGGGAGATGGGGTACATTTGATTGAAGCATATACAAATGCCAAAATGTATGTTCACCAAAAGTGGGGGGAAATCACATTGAGGCGATGGACTTTGTTTGTCGATAAATATGATTTATTAGATGTTTTATCTGATTATTGTATCCAAGAGGGTTTCTCTTTGGTGGTGATTAAATCTGACCCTAGGAGATACACGGCTGAGTGTGCAGGGGAGAAATGTACATGGAGAATACATGCATCAAAGTTGGCTGATAAGCTCACCTGGGCTATTAAGTCAATAACTGGGTTGCACGTAGAGTGTTTTAAGTTACAGAGAAACCCCATGGCCACTTCAGAGTGGATGTGTAAGAAGCTACTGGTTGAATTGAAAGCACATCCAAAAATGCCTGTGAAATCTATGTCATCTATGTTAATGTCGAAGTTTGGTATCGAAGTGTCTCTTAGGACTATGTACAAAGTTAGGAACATGGCCTTAGACAATCAGTTTGGAGCTCATGAGAAGAGCTATAGTAGGCTGGCAGCCTATGGAGAGATGATTAAGGAAACTAATCCGGGTTCTTGGACACTTATTACTTGGCACAAACCAAGTGATAGAACTGATGAACATTTCAAAGCCATGTTCGTAGGCTTTTCCGCATGGATCACTGGATTTCTTCAAGGGTGTAGACCTATCATTGGTGTAGATGGCTGCCATCTAAAAGGGAGGTATACGGGTGTATTGTTGTCTGCACTAAGTTTGGATGCGAACAACAATCTATATCTCATAGCCTATGCCATTGTTGGAAAGGAAAACACTGAGACTTGGAGGTACTTTTTCAGAAACTTGAAAATTGCTTTTGAAAGGCAAAGATGTCTCAAATGGGACTGGACCTTCATTAGTGATAGGATGAAAGGGATTGAACCTGCTTTGGACAAAGAATTTCCACTAGCTTCTAAAAGAATTTGTGCGCAACATTTGTACACAAATTTTAAGGCGAAATTTGGTGGACCTGCATATTACACTCTCTTCTGGAAGGCAGCCAATGCCACTTCAAGTTGGTCATACAACCAAGCTCTAGATCAAATGTCTAGAATGTCCCCTTCTTCAATGAAGTATCTTCTTGATGTTCCGCAACAGTGGTCCATGTGCCACTTTGACCCTAAAGTTGCTTGCCACCACAACACTTCTAACTTTGTGGAGTCCTTCAATGCCTTGATCAATGACATAAGGGAACTACCAGTGTACTCACTAATGGAAGGTACAATCACAACCTCCACATAGTTAAAATACTAGAGTTTTAGTTTACCCCACTCGATTTAATTTTTTATTCCATGCAGGTATTAGGACATACTACATGGATAAGTATGCCGAGAGAATTGACTTGGCTGAGAGTATGGAGCTCACAGATCTTACACCTTATGCAAAAGGTATAGTTGAAACTCACTGCCAAGAGTCATGGTATTGTACTGTGATCAAGGCAGGGCGTGGAGAGTTTGAGGTACGTGACCGTAATGCAACCTTTGTTGTGGATATTTTCAAAGGCACATGTGCGTGTGGGGGCTGGCAAGTCACTGGTATGCCATGTAGGCATGCATGTAGGGCAATATACCACAACAAAGAAGAACCCATACATTATGTGCATGGATTCTACAGTGGTCAGTGTTACAAGCTCACATATTCTGACCACATGCATCCTGTACCCGACAAAGAACAATGGCCTATGTTTGATTTTCCTGATATTAAACCACCTATCCAAGAGAAAGGAGTGGGGAGGCCAGCTAGGAAGAGAAAGAGGACATCTGATGAGCTCAACAAGAAGAAGGGAAAAAGATCTACCACCATCACATGTTCAATATGTGGTCATGTTGGTCATAATGCTAGAGGTTGCCAGGGAGGACCAACTCGAAAAGAGAAGGCTGGTGGTGCTGCTGCTGGGAAGAAAAAGAGAGCTCATGGAGCTGGTACATCTGCACAAGGTGGAAATATGAGGAACAAGAACGTCCCTTTTAATGAGCAGTAAGCCTCAAACCTCTAATATTTTGCTTAGTATATGCAGCTTCTAGTTTCTCGTATTTAAGCTGCTTTTAGTTTCTAAGTTCCCGTAGTTAAGCTCGTGTTAGTTTCTAGTATCTAGTCGGATTAGCAATTTGCAATGGCGAAGATGATATGTTTTTTTTTTTTTGGAAACACCAATGGCCTTTTTTGCAGCGCCGTGTAATATTGGTACAAAGATCTTACTTGCTCATATGCTATTTCATTTTGGGTGAGCAAGTAGGATCTTTTTTTATGACAACCATGTACGCAACTTTATTATGGAAGTAGTTCATGTCTCCATTGCGTTGAATCTCATAATATATGGCTTCTTACTTGCATTTACCTATTCATTATGTATTTAGAGTGACTTGTTTGAGAGATTTGTTGGATGTGTGCTTGGAAATGAGGTCAGATTCACTTATATAGTGCATAGAAATCAGTAGCAACGACTATTTCTCCAATTATCCATTGAAATAGAGAGCAGGGTCACCACGTGCAAACTTTGAAAGTACAGGGTCACCACGTGCAAACGCCTGTTCTGCCTTTTGAATTCTGATTAACCAAAACTCAGTTTTGGCTTAATGTTCCCGCCTAACTTAATGATGTGTCACATCACCAACTTCACGGCAAAAGTTTACGTCCGTTTGCAGCAGGCTCACCACGTGCACAAAGCGTATAGTTTAGGGTCACCATGTGCAGAAAGTTGAAAGTTGGATCACCACGTGCAAAATTGCAAAACACAGGGTCACCACGTGAATTTTCCGAATTATAAATGATGAGGTTTTTAATTTCAATTAATTCTGCGCACATGTAGAGTATCGTACACGCACACTACGGACACATAGTACTAAAAATGACAAAATGGCGTGGGCTCATGCAGTCACAATCGGTCATTGAAGTTTTGGTTGTTACACAAACAAAAGAGGCCCATAAAAGGCCGTAAGAAACCATGGGAAATTTGTGCTTGGTGAACCCCATTATAAATAGACAGATTATTTTTTTTTGTCAACAATAGACAGATTATTGTTTACCTAAATTATTAGCAACAATAATTTCTGTTTTGTCCTCTTTGATTTCTAGCTATAATGCCATCCTGGCCCTTTCTCTGTTCCAATTTGTAGAAATGATCTAAAATATCCATCGTTATGATGGTCTAGTACACTGCATCTTTGTATGAATAGACCAGAGTATACCAATGAGAAAATGCTTCTCTTGGTCTTTATAAGGCTACAACTTTGAGAAAAACGTTAAAACTCGAATAGACTGTTGCAAAAGACGAATCGAACACTTATTTATAACTCATTTAACTTCACTCTTTTCGCTTTTTAATCTATCTTCAAAGCATTTCATTAGTTATGTACCAACGTTCTAACAAAAATACTTGTAGACACCCAAACTCCCGGATTCCGCATGGTTTATCTAAGTATAGTACCCTGTTTTTTTTTATTCAGTCAGCCAAATTGTTTGATTTGGCACTGCTATGTGCTGTCTGCAGCTAATCAGACAGTCAGTTCATAGATACGTAGTACAAGTATATATCCTCCACTTTTCTATAAACAGTAGTACTCCACACTTTCCTTTTGTGGATAAAATCTTTGTCTTTAAGAAGTGGCCTTTCAGTTTGGACTTTAAGAGTAGTGTGCCTTATTTGGCTTTGGAGTAACAGAATTGATGCCCTTGTTGTGACTTTGTGAGTACTAGTTATCCTTCAGACTTGTTAAGGCCATGCAACTAAGTTATCAAGCTCTACTATGAATAAGATAGTTGGACGTAGACCAGGAAAACTCGTCGGATCAGATTTTGATCAAGACAATTTCAAAATTTGGTTAATTTCAGAATAGGCGACGTTGGCTTCAATTTTAGTTCATCTAGTTTGAGTTTGTCAATTTTACCACCGCAGTGATATACTAGTGTTTGAAAAACTCAAAAGACAATATAAAATCCGCAAACTTTGTAAAGCCAAAGCAAAATTAAATATGTCAATCAACCTCATAATATCATCCAAAGTAGTGGAATACGCGAAATATGTCAATCACGCATTTCTCATGATGGAGAGTGAGAATTTTTATTTGACCTCTCACTTCATCCCGTCTAATCACGTTTGGTTTGAATCCGTTGCCTATTCAAATCAAGCGTTAACAACTGAAAAGAACGAAGATAGCGGGAAAGCTTGTAGCAGAGCACTCAGCTTGGGCCTTTCTACGCAAACTTAAAATTGGGAAAACAATGGGTTGAAATCCAACCCCAAAAAACGAACTAACCCGTATTATCTGGATATTTGTCGTGAATAATACATTCACCTTTTAAAAAATATTAAATAAATTATATCAGTAGAACAAAATCGTACAATCTTGCTAGGGTTAGGGTTTTCAAATTTGGGGAAAAAAAAAAAAAATCTGGAGATTAATTTTTGATGACTGATCAAGATTATCAATTGGAAAATATGAGCAGCGATCGCTCTAAATCTTCGCCTCGAAGAAGCTCCGATGATCGGAGCTCCCGTCACAAGGTAACTTCTTCTTTAATCCACCTTCAATTTTGTCGCTCACTTTAATTTTCTGCTGATTTATTGCATTTAATGTTGATTTTGCTTGTTCAAGTGTTTGATTTGACCTCATTTTATGTAAATTAAGTGTTGTTAGATTTGATTATGCGTAAATTAGTATGAAATTTGATGAATTGTAATTTCCCCAAAGTGCGCAAAAACTCGGGTAAGACGATCCTATAGTGAGACGAGGTTAGCGTGTTTAGGGTTCGGGTTGAGTTTTTAGCCGGAATGCGTAGTTTAGTGAGACGGTTTGATAGCGAGGCGAGTTGAGCTTGATCAGCTCACTTCACTGGTAGGCTAGTAGGTTGTGATGTATATCTAGCAATTTACGGCCATTGGATTGATGTTTACGGAGTACTCGTACTATATCATAGATATAGCAAGTAAATTTGTAGAAGTGGAGTTTAAGGATGGTAATGTGGTATTGACTACTGTTTCCATACACAGCATAAGTCAAGGGATCTGGATTATGATGCGCCAAGGTCTAGAGACAGGGATCATCATCGAGAACAGGATAGAAGAAAGGATCGAGACTACCATCGTAGGGATTATAGAGACAGAAATGGTGGAGATGATAGGGGAAGAGATTCTGGTGGCCGTGACGACAGGTAGGTATCTAATTCTTCAGTCTGTTAACTTTATTGGTGTCACTTGAGCATGTTATGTGTTACTATGCTCCTTCTTTGTGATAGTAAATCAAGTTGCGCCTTGCTTTATAAGGTTACGGCAACCTAGTGTTTGCATGACTTGTTGTCGTCTTCACTATTGCAGTTCAGTTACATTCTTTCGTTCTTTCTAGAGGGAGACTGAGAGAGGTCAGGGTATGAGACTGGGTAGATACGTTTATCATTTATAGTATTATTAGGGGTAGAATCTTATCGTTCAAGCAATTCATTGCATGTACTGTTTTTGCAGGTCAAGTGATAGAGAAAGGAGGCATAGAGGTAGGTCTCGTTCTCGCTCACCAAGTCATTCGAAGAGGTATGTAATATTTTATCTCGAGCTTACATTTTGTTGCTTGAGTTGACTACTTTGCTCTTATTCTGTATTTGTAGATCTGTTAGTGTGTTGGCTCGAATATTATGTTAAATGTGAGTTACCAGAGGGTAAAGCTTCCAAGCAAGGGTTTAAAGAATGGCCTTTGTCCAATCCTTCCGGCTTAAATAGTTGGAACGAAATGCTGATAAACTGAAGGAAAAGAGTACTTACATCTGTTCGGATGTCATGTTTTTAGTCTTAAAGAAAAGTAAATAAAAAGGCGTTGACTAAAATTTGTGTCCATATCTTTATGTGACTGTTGTTTCATGTTGGAGAAAGAAATTCACCTGGAAATTGGTGTTAGCTGACCAAATCAATGTATCTCTATTTCCCGTGTAGCAGTATCCCCCACCTTTTTTTTGTCTCTTCCATGATTCCCTCCCGATCTAAGAAAACTGAACGTATGATGTGTTGGGAAAACCTGCTTGATTGCTTTCACTCATTTATACGGTGCTCCAGCTAGTTCTTACTCTCTCCCTTCCCCCTTGGTTTTCGATAGAAGGCGGTTTTAATTACATGGTCTAAGTGTACCAAATGTGTTTTTTTTTTTTTTTTTTTTTTGGTATTGTCATTGGTGTTTGTTTATGGTTGGAATTCCTCTTAAATTCTGATTTTGGTCTAACTATCGTCATTCAATAGGAGGACAAGTGGCTTTGACATGGGACCTCCTGCAGCGCCCTTACTCCCTAATGCCCCTGTGACAGGTTTGTTTTTATATGTCTATGACTTAATCCATATAACTATACATCCTAAATTGCTGGTTGGATCATGTGTAAATTATGTAGATTACGTTGCTTAGTTTGCATACCTCTAATCTATTCACTGAAACTGAGAATATTTGTCATGTTGTTGGCTGTGTGTGTGGTTCTTAGTTTTTGTGTTGTACTTACCGTGTGGGTAAGAAGACAATGTTGGGTCTACTTGTCCAACTGTGCTATCAAGGAGCACTGTAGATATTATATTGAAGGAGAACCGTTGAGTGCGAGGCTTAGCCGGATCTTGTCCACCTTCAGCCAACAAGTATTTTCTCTTGGTAGCTTCAAAAGTTCACCAGCTTTCTCCATGATGGAATCTATCCCTTGTATTTTGTGAGATTGGTCATGTTACGTAGGTATGAAGTAGGTTTTGCCCCTGATGCTCTAGAAGTTAGTAACATAGCTGATGTTTCTCATTTGACATTGGAAACTGTATTACACTTGCTTTTAAACATATTCATGGAGGTTATGGATTGTGTTGTGCTGCCTTGTGCCCTTATTAGACCTGCTTTTGTATAGATCAACTGTCTGGTCTGCCGCAGGCGGTGCCCGGACTGTTGCAGAATATGTTTACTGGGGGCTCATCTCAGGTATGCATTGATTTAGTTTACCTCCTAACCCTGGACATCCAGCTTCTGTGGTATTACGAAGATCTTATATGTGGTTTTTGTTTCTTTGTAATCATTAGTTGGGACATCTCTCTTTGATGCCAGCTCAAGCTATGACGCAGCAGGTAGAATAGATACTGTTAATACCTTTCCCTTCCCTTACTCACTCTTAATGATTTTGGGTTCCTCTTATCTCATTTGCTAATGATTTGCAGGCTACTAGGCATGCACGTCGAGTTTACGTTGGTGGGCTTCCTCCTTCAGCGAATGAGCAGGTAGAATTATTTATAGAAATTTTCTCCAATCTGATTTCATGATCACTAAATAAAAGACTCTATTGCAAAGTGGTCTTGCTCTTAGCTATATCCAGAATTAAGTTATTACTAGGAACTTGAATTGTTCTTTGTTAGTTTCGTTTATTTGTTTCCTTTTACTGATGATATTTTCTAAATTATTTGTGCAGACGATCGCAACCTTCTTCAGCAGGGTCATGACAGCTGTTGGTGGGAATGCTGCTGGACCTGGTGTGTGGGGTTCCATATCTATGTGATTTGAAACCAACTTTTTGTGCATAGTGAAGGACTCTTATGACTCCTATTTCAATTGTTTATTTCTGTTGTTGCAGGGGATGCAGTTGTCAACGTGTATATCAATCATGAAAAGAAATTTGCTTTTGTGGAAATGAGAACTGTTGAAGAAGCTAGTAATGCGATGGCCTTGGATGGCGTTTCATTTGAGGCAAGCTTCTACCTATTTTCATTCTCGGTGTCCTATTCTATGTTATTCGTGCTCGACTAGAAGACTACTTCATAGGTGGATGCCCAAGTGTTGGGACTGCTATTTTGGTAAAAATTGCTCATGTTTTTGGATTAAATTGAAGTATCCTTATGTCATACCCTTGTCTAACATGGTATGCTAGGTAATATGAGTACTCCGAGACTCCGAGTGACATAGCTCGTCAAAACACTTATTAATTTCTTTGTATCCTCAATATTTTTCTTAGTTTCATTAATTTCCATGGGGGATGGTTGAGTACAAGCATAGTGAAGGGATTTCTTGTACCTCTAAGAGGACTCTACCTTTAAACGTGAATTCCACCCGTACCCCACCCCTAGCACGTTTTCAGAGTGTCACGCCTAAAGAAAAAGCCTCCGAACTCGCCTTCCCTTCTTCATATCATCATATGATGCTTCAGGAAGGATCTATTGAATGGTGTGCTTTTACTTTCAAAGGGTCGTGTAGACTACCTAGATTAGTGCTTAGTGCTCAGTGTAATTGGCCAAACCGATGATAATTACTGTGCTGGAGGGACAAAAAAATTCTGCATTTCTTTTCGAAGTGTAGAAATTTCAGACATAATTGCTTGGTCCTTTTGTGTATAATACTTTATTTAGCGTTCATGGGGGAGAGTTACAGGGTATCAATTTCTGTTCTTCGGTTTTTAAATGCAAGATCCCGGAGGGTTTATGTCTTGATGAAGATAAATTCAATGTGCTCATTGCATAAGCCACTTGGTTTCTACATGTATGTATAAATCAAACGCCGGGACTATTTGACGCGACCACATGAAAGTTTTAGCCTCTAATTAGACTACTCTAATTAGTCACTTAATTACACCTAATGAAGTTTAGCTTAGAACTTTAGTTGCATGTAAGATTAAAGCATGAAAAAGTGTATAAATCTAGTTTTTATACGAAGTACCTTATTTAGGAGGATATTGACCTTCCTTCAAATGAAGAATTTTGAGCTGCTAATTAATGGGGATCCTCCTCCTTAAATCTTGAGTTTCCAAGCTAGGAAACCTCCTCCTTTGATCCACCAAAGAAGCTCTATAAAAATCTCACAAAAAAGACTAGTTTTCAATGAGATTTTAACCTTAAAACCTTATACAGTATATAATTAGCAAACAAATTAGCTAATGATATACTAGGCTTAGATAAGCGTTTTAATCAAGTTTTCATTGACATGCAAAGAAGAATACTTGATCTTGATGGTCTTGGATGTTTGCTGAATTTTTGAGAGAAAAGGGAGGTTTTCTCTTAATTCCCTCTCTAAAATTAAGTTGTGTTTGTAAAAAATGGTGTGTTATTATGTTGGACTATCAAATTCTAGTATATATACTAGTGGTAATCCAATTTACCATTTTGCCCTTACTAATTATACCCCTTAACATGTTATGTTACAATTTGGTATAATTTGTACACTAATTTCTTCAAGTGTTAATTAATTATTATATCACTATATAATAATTACTAGCACATCATTTTTTACAAACACAACTTAATTTTAGAGAGGGAATTAAGAGAAAACACTTACGAGTTCGGAACTCAGTCTAATAAATTACGGTTTTTGTGTGAATTGTCAATATTGACAATTTGCTGATTAAATTGCAAAGAGTTGTAATTGTAAAACAGCAAAAGAAGTCGTCTACCACCTATGGATAGATCATTATGACTATTTATAGATTCGGATTATTGCGAATTGCATATTATATTATTATATATGCATTAGGTATGTCCGTTATTACAGTTTGTTCTTGTGTTCTCAAAAGAACTATTTGTGAAGTACCTTAACTTTCACGTGGCAGTGACATTTCATTCTATATGCACCCCTCCCCTTTTTTTTTCTTTTCCGGAAGTGTTTCTGTGAGTTTGGTGAAACACCTAGGGAAGTTTATTTGCTGCAATCTGTTTGTGCTTCTTAGGAATAAAATCTTACAGTTACCTTATTGTACTAATCAGCCTGACAAAGTTATGTCCATATGTTCTTTTTCCTGGTTTATGATGCAGTGATTGGTTTGATCAATGTTGGCAGAGCAGAGGTTCTGAGATCTGACTGCAAATCATTTGATCAATTGCTTATATGTTCTTTTTGGTCAATTTAGGGGGTTTCTGTTAGAGTGAAGAGACCTACTGATTATAATCCTGCACTAGCAGCAGCCCTTGGACCAAGCCTTCCAAATCCTCACCTCAATCTATCCGCTGTTGGTATTGTGCCAGGGTAAGTTCCATTTTCTTGGCATTCAAATTTTGAATTAAGTGCTGGATGGGATATATGGTGTGATGCCTGATGGTACCTTACGGTTATATGTATATATGACACTGATAGAGTGAGAGTAAGGGGATAATGTTTATGCTTGTTATTCTGATTTTGGTGGTTTTTTTAAGCGCGTTCTTGGGATTTTATCTTCTTTTACTTGAAGCTGGCGTTATTCTCATCCTTATCCTGCTAGTATCTTGATTATCTAATTTACTTGACAGGGCTGTGGCTGGGGCAGAGGGGCCTGACCGTATTTTTGTTGGTGGAATACCGTACTACTTCACTGAAGTACAAATGAGAGAGTTACTTGGGGCGTTTGGGTATAGTCGCTAATCTCGCTTTGACTGCTTTTTTCTTCATAGAGTGCTCTGTCGATTAATCTCATCGGGTTTCCTCTTGTGTTTGTAGTAAAATGCCTGTATTTACATTTACTTCTTGTTTAATTTCAGAGATTTGAAAGCATTTGATCTTGTAAAGGATAGAGAATCTGGAAATTCCAAGGGCTATGGTTTTTGCGTTTACCAGGTTACTTTACTACCTTTGGAACTAACAAGGTTTAGGCAATAGAGAAGTTATCAGAGTGGTTTGGTCCATATTAGGGTGTTCCTGTGATAAATATCATTATCATTTTACATTAGACGAGATTGTATACTGGTCCAAGGAAGAATATTTAGAAGCTTCAAAGTTTTGGGTGCTGTCGAACCTGTCGTGTGTAATATACTGTTTCTATTACAGGATCCAGCAGTGACTGACGTTGCTTGCGATGCGCTTAATGGTTTGAAAATGGGAGACAAAACTTTAACTGTACGAAGAGCTGCTATCAGGTTTGTTGATTTAGTTAAGTATGTTGGGCTTGAGGGGGCGTTTGGTTAAGGGTATTCAAGAAAGGGAAAGGGAATGTGACCCCTTGATTCCCTTACTGAATGTTTGGTTGTGAATTTTTGTTAACCCCTTTCCCCATTTTGCTTGGCCAAACTCCTTAAGACTCCTCTACCTTGATTCCCTAGGGGGACCAGGGTTTTGTTGATTCCCCAATACTCCTCTTCATCTCCCACCCCACCCACAACGTGCCATCATCACTAACAACTTACTCCACCACAAGATCAACCCATGTGCCACCATCAAATCACTGGACCCGCCAACCAACCACCCTCCCACCACCATCCAACCACCGCATTGACCCACCCTCATCAGTCTAACCACCACAACGACCGTTGCTCCACCACCACATAAACCCTCCATCCACCAACAAACACCACGTCGACCCTCACCCCTCGCCCCGTCAATAAATTGCCGATGATGACCCACACTAGCATCAGGTCACCCAATTTCAACCCTCTTTTCAAGCATGCAAGACATACCTGGAATCAATAGCTCGCCTATGTCCTAATGCAACGTGTAGTTGCTTACTTGCGCCTTTGTGGTCTTAGGAAATGTTTTCATTTTAATTTGTCCCTTTCTACCTTCAAGGCTTTGAAAAGTTGTCCCTTGTCTATCAGACAGTGAATGATCTGGGCCATAGTTTGGTAATTGATATCTGCTTATACGTATATCGTTTTTTCTAACGTGTGCTCTAAGGGCCCATGTTAAGAACTCATTCCCTTCCTTATCTGAGTGAGATTTCATATTTTGTTTCCCAAGTGAGAATCTCACTCATACAAGGAAGGGAACAAGTTCTTAACATGTGAAAAATCGTACATATATTTAGCTATCATGATGTTATTTACAAAATGTTGGAGGGTAATTTGTTGAAGAGACTTGGTAATAGTTAGCTGTTGGATATCCAAATCAATGAACTGGTTCGTTATCGGTTTTTATTAAGCAATGTAATGTGGCACACTTAGTAGTTTGGTTTTGAAATTTATCCTGGCAGATTTAACAATGTTATACTGGTTCTTGTTTCCACTTTCTGAATCTTTTTCAAACTTTGAATTGCGTGTAGCAATGGACAAGCAAAAGTAGAGCATGAAAATCTCTTGGCACATGCACAGCAACAAGTAGCTATTCAGGTAAGCAATCTTGACCTCTCCCGAACATTTAATTTTGCATGTCAATGAGTTGTTCCTAATCTTTGAGTGTAATTATATCTGCAGAAAATGGCTTTACAAGCTGGCGGTTTTGATCTCTTTGGAGGGGCTTTCCCGACTTTCGGAACAACAGTTGCTCCAACTAAAATTCTTTGCTTGAGTCAGGTACTAAGTTCGCCATTGAGATATCTGGTTCCATATATTTTGTGCATCCCTGATGTTACCTTGTTGCCTTTTCTTTTTGAAGGTGGTGACTCTTGATGAATTGAGAGATGACAATGAATACGAGGAGATATTAGAAGATATGAGGGACGAATGTGCAAAATTTGGTCAGTGTATTTGTTTCTACTCACCGTATTCTTGTATATGCCTAAAACACTGCTTAGACATTCAACCTTCAATGTCTTATCCTTAATGAGTCAACTAGTTATCTGTCTTGTCTTTCTTTGGACAATTTTATGTTGCTTAAGGAGACTGCATACTTCGGTGAAGCTGCAACTCCTTGTTTTTTTTTTTGGGTACAAAGGAGCAACTAATGTTGCTGGGGTGGGGGGTATGGGGATTTGAACCCGGGACATCCCCCAGGCAGGTTGAGTTCCTAACCACTAGGCCAACCTTGATCCTCAGCTGCAACTCCTTGTCAGTCATGAATATTTATAAATTGATTGGAATGTGTGTACATTTGGTGCTATCTATCATGGAGCCCTATTGCTTCTTGTTGTGTGGTTTTTCCATTGGTCCTATGACGAAAGCAAGATCCTTCCGTAGTTCAGTCTACGACGAAAACATGTAATATGCAGTTGAAAGTCTGAAACTAAATGATATCTTTTCTATGCCCAGGCGCCTTGGTGAATATCATAATTCCTCGTCCTGATTCAGAAAACGAGCTGGGCCCTGGTGTTGGGAAGGTAGGGATCCTTTCTTTGTTTATGTAATATGGTCCTATCTTCAGTGATATACTCTTGTTTTCCCGGATGCTGACTTCATGCTACATTTGTAAAGTTGATTGTCTATTGTGTTTTTATTATCTGATAGTCTGAACATTTTCCGTGTTTGAGTTTTTTGACTTGACATCTGAAGTGGTCAAGTACCATTTACATGAAATTTCTTTTCTTTGGAGATGTTATGTTGTACATGAGAAATGTTTTACATGATTAACCTTTGTGGTCACCCCGAATCATTTTGAGACTAAGGTTTGGTTGTTGCATTAACCGTTTAGCGTCTCGGATATGAGAGAGCAAGATGGAGATGAAAGGAGAACGAGAACGTGGCTTGTTGTATTTGACTATTTTCATGTTTCTAACTGAGATTGGATAATCATCATATCTGTTTTTTTGAAAACGAAAAAAAAAAGCGTACAAGAAAGTTAGAAAACTACACTGATGATGTAAGTATATTTCTGTAACACAAACTTTGAAACATGTAGGTCTCCAAATCTACAAAATACTGAAGATCTGAGTGTGCAGTGCATTTACTTGTTGTATTTTCATGTTTTTGCACTTGAGCAATGGTTTTTCTTTTTTGAAAGCTGAAGGTCCTGCACTTAAGATCTTGCCTGTTCTAAGTGTGGCAGTTCTAGGCGTGTATATATCTGAATTTGAGGGCTCCAATATCATGTGACTCGTTCGTTTGCAGGTGTTCCTGGAGTATGCTGATACTGCTGCCAGTGCTAATGCAAAGAGCATGCTAGGAGGTAGAAAATTCGGAGGCAACACCGTGACAGCTGATTACTATCCAGAAGATAAATTTCATGCTGCCGATTATGGTGCATGATAAGGTTTTACTAGTGGGTGTTGTTTGTAAGATACATGTATATAGGTGACACTCTTGTTTACCTATTTACTTTGGGAAATATTATAGTGACTGGTTTTGTTTCGCCAATGTAAAATGTTGGAACTTATGTACCTTTGATTAAGATTGCTTCAGTAGGGTCTCCCATTGTTCAAGTGAAGTCGCGTATGAAATACCATTCACTCGTCCATGTTTAAATAACGTCTTATTTTATTTTGAACCATTGTATTGCTTTTTAACTAATAGAGGTTGATGTTCTTGGCCTCGCCAAAAAAAGAAAGAGGATGAGGTTAATTAATGACCTTATAAAAATTTATTTTCGGAAACACCCTTCCCTTTGCTTGACGGGTCAACTATGAAACTATCTTATACATTCGCCAGGCCCTCGGGTTTGGTTAGGTGAAAGCTTGGCTTGTACTCGGTTTCGCCTAGCCCAAGCCGACCTCGGATGGAAACTAGCCCAGCCTGCTTGTTAAAGCTCGTAAGCTTATTTTTATTTAAAATAATAGAAAAATATGTACCAATGCGAGAGTAGTGATTAATATTGAAATTGGATTGAGATTCCTTTGAGTTGAAAAATAACTCTACATGGTAGAGTTTACTCAAAATGGAAAATTAACTCTACCATGTAGATTTATTCCTTGTGTTTAAAAATACACTTCATTTATATTTTTCATTTATAGTAAACTCTATCAACTCTAGGGAAAAATAACTACAGAGGATCTGAATTCCATTGGACACGATTTTGTTAGCAAATGAGCATTTGCATTGCATTCTTATGGCTCAAATGGTATCGAAACTAAAGTAAAAACGAGTATGGTCATGGGCCTGAACTTGGTATTGGCGAGCTCGAAATTAACAATACCGAGCCAAGCCGAACACCCCAAGCTCGGGCTTGGTTCGGCTCGTTTACACCCCTAGTGTAAATAAAAAGCGGATTAAGATGTGTACGATGGGACAAAGTATTTGATGAGATAATTCACTTAGATGCTTCATTGCAATCAAATACGGAGTACTTATTATCGGTGTTCTATACAAGGCTTTCTCAATATTTTCCATTTATTCGCGTTTAAAATATTGGTTTTAATTTTGTAACGGATTTTCTAATGTATGACCGAGAATACATGTTATGCACGGGCAACGCAATGGCCCTAGTTTCCAGCAAAACTGCAGGTGGGTCGAGTCATCGACGTGATCAAATATAAATGTTGGTGGGCAGGTGGGGTCAGACTTATCCACATCTACTAATAGTGACTCACGTTGACAAAATGCTTGTGTGCTGACTCAGATCATTGTCATTGCACGGCATTTTAGATCATTGTTTGCGATTTGGATAAAGTTCAATTTTCAATATTTTCTTCCTCGCCCACCTCTAATTTATTTTCTTTGTTTCACTCTCAAATTAAGATGATATACGGAGTCACGGAGATATTAGGTAGTACTGACATTAATATCAATTTTCTTTTTTCGTATTATAAGTAGTGTTTTAAAATTGTAATTCGCGGTTTGGGGTCGAATATGTGGAATTATACCAATAATTCTTCACAATGCTATTCAATTTTCTGAGTAAGTGATAGTGGATACGAGTATAATACAAAAATATAGCAACGTAGTGGTAGTATACACTATACACCATCTAATATAGTGATACGTACAACTATTTGACATTATTCTGGAAGAAATTAAGTGTTTGGATACTCATATTTCCAGATACCATATGAACCCTTCCACGCTAAATATATGTATTGGGGCCAACAAGCACCTTTCAAGCTTTGTATGTGATCGGAGATTGAAAGGTGATGGAGGGTATTTTGGTCTTGTGTAGAAAATTTAGCGTGGCTTAGTCGTGGAATTACGCACCCCCATATATAGGAAATCTATCAAATGAGAAGTATCAAATTCGTGAGAAGTGGGAAGTGATCTCATCCCTCCATTTAACCTAGATCAATGGTCCAGATTAAAATAAAAAGAAATAAAATAAAATAAAAAAACAACCTCAATCCCAGAAAAAATAAAACCTAATCCCCCAATTTCTCTCTCCTCTCCTTTCCTCTCCCCATTTCCGCCGGGAAGCCGCCGCCGGCATACACCGACGTCCACCACCGCGAGCTCCGATGATACCAGCCAACTGCTCCATCTCCGGCGAATCTTCGTCGGCCATCAACGTGGTTCGCCGAGCACCATTTCACCACGAAATTCGTCTTCTCCCTCCCTTTCTTTCAAGCTCATTTTTCAAGATCTAGCGGCCGCCGGCGTGCACGAACAACCACCACCGCGGCACCGACGGAATCGGCCGACTCCGGCGAGTCATCTTCAGTATCATCGGCCTTCTACGAGCACCGAGTCGCCGCGAACCTCATTCTTCTCCCCTATTTTCGCATGCGTTTTCTTCAGATTCGGCCGCCGCCGCTGCTCTCCTCCGTCGATCTACACCATCGACGACATCCTCTATCATTTCCGCCCCTATGCCCATCATTTCCTCGTGTTTCCGCCGTCGTTGAGGGGAGATAACGAGTGAAAGGTGACTAGGGCGCCGGGAAGAGACGAGTTTAAGAACTAAGAAACGAGTGAGAGAGGTGAACACGGTGCTAGCGATGTCGCGGAGTAGGGGGCTTTTGCTCGCCGGAGGACGGTGAAGACAGTGGTGGAGGTGGCGTTGGCTAATATGGTGGGCGGTGCTGTCGGTGGTGGGTGCGTGGGTGGTCGTGTGGTGGGTGAAGGGGAGAGGGAGGAGAGAGAAAGTGGTGGTTTTGTTTGGGAGTTTCATTTTTTTTTTTTTTTTTTTTTGCTTGGAGTTATGTATTTTAGTAAAAGGAGTTATTAGAGTTACGTGTTTTGATTAGTGGAGTTAAGTTGGAGTTACGTGTTTTAGTTAATGTAGTTAAGTTGGAGTTACGTGTTTTAGTTAATGGAGTTGAGTTGAAGTTACGTGTTTTAGTTAGTGGAATTATGTTAAAGTTACGAGAGTTAAGTTGGAGTTACGTGAAGTTACGTTGGAGTTACCAATTTTAGTTAGTAGAGTTACGTGTTTATTATTGGAGTTAAGTTGGAGTTACGTGTTTTGGTTACTAGAGTTATTGGAGTTACGAGATTTTGTTGGTGGAGTTATGGAGTTACGTGTTTAATTAGTGAAGTTAAGTTGGATTTACGTGTTTAATTTGTGAAGTTTAGTTGGAGTTACGTGTTTTTGTTAGTGGAGTTAAATTGGAGTTACTAGTTTTAGTTGATTGAGTTAAGTTGGAGTTATTGGAGTTACGGGTTTTAATTATGGAGTTAAGTTGGAGTTACGTGTTTTGGTTAGTGGAGTTAAGTTGGAGTTACGTGTTTTAGTTAGTGGAGTTAAGTTGGATTTATGCGATTTAGTTAATGGAGTTAAGTTGGATTTATGCGATTTAGTTAATGGAGTTATGTAATTTAGGTAGTGGAGTTATTTGAGTTACGTTTTTTATTTAATGAAATTAAGTTGGAGTTATGTGTTTTCACTAAAGTTAGACAATTTAGTTAGTAGAATTAAAGGATTGGAGTTAAGAGTTTTAGTTAGTGGAGTTACGACTGGAGTTATGCAGTTCAGTTACTGCAGTTACGCAAAATCAATGGCTGAGATTACTTCTCACTTCTCACCAAATTATCACTTCTCACTGGATGGAGCCCCCCCATATATATATATATATATATATATATATATATATATATATATATATATATATATATATATATATATATATATATATATATATATATATATATATATAGCGAATAATTTGGAGTGCATTGAGGGTGTCGGGAGGTTAAAAAATGCAGAGAGAGTCCAAAATTGGCTAAACTCTCACCTAAAGTATTAAAGTAATCCACATAAAACATTAAAAAATGCACACAGAGTCCAATATTTGTAAAACTCTTATGTAATAAAGTTATCAACATGAAACATGATATAAACAGATATAACTCGGGTTACGCATATCAGAATATTACGATACATGTATCATTAAGTTCGTGTCGAAATGTATGTCAATATAAGATCCATTTACACATACGTTTGAAAAGTTAAGAAGCTAATAATTTAGAGCGCATTGAGAGCATCGGGAGGTCAAAAAATGCACGAAGAAAGTCCAAAATATTAAGATAATCCACATTAAACATTAAGAAATGCACGTGCAGAGAGTCCAATATTTGTAAAACTCTTACGTAATAAAGTTATCAACATGAAACATAATATAAACTGTTATAACTCGGGTTACGTATATCAAAATATTACGATACATGTATCATTGAGTTCGTGTCAAAATGTATTTCAATATAAGATCCATTTACACATAATTTTGAAAAGTTAAGTATGATTTTGGTAGAGATATGTTGACAAATTTAAGATTTTTGTGGAAAATGATTTAAAAATAAACAAAAAAAGAATATTATTTAAAGATCAAGTAATACTCCATACAGATGTACAATGACGATTGAGTGTGATTAGGAGACATTTTAACTAACAAACATTTAATTAGTTATTATGATTTACTTATTTATTTTGAGATTAACTTAATAAACAAGAATAAACGATTATGATAAAGTGTCCCGTGCAACGCACGTGCGTTTCACCTAATGTAATCTTAATTTCGACAATAATTCATCGATGGGAATTTTTTGTGCATTTTTCAATAATATATACCTAAAGTATTTTTTCCGTTAGAAAAATACAATGAAGGACGGTTTTCATGATCAAATCGCAAAACATGCAATTATCATTTATTAATTAGAAACATGTAAATGTAGGATTGCTTCCATGATCAAGTCACAAAAGTGCAATTATATATTTACAAATTCGGTTTTCATGAAGTGTTATTATTTACAACACATCTTATGAGAAAATAAAACGTGAGAAAATGGAAGTTTGACTAACTGATAAAACCGGCGACGCGGAAACTTGGTTAAGTCTATTTCGGATTTAGATAAGACTATTACTCGAAATCCAGCTTTATTATTTCTAAATAAAAATGACACTTTTAACCCTTTTGGATAAGATGATTGACTCTTATGTCCTACAAAATTAAGCTATAAATACCCAACTTTGCACACCATTTCTTATTCATTCTACTTTGCTCATACTCCGTATCATCAAACATCGTATAATTCAAGTTTTCTTCATCTATTTTTGTTGTATTTAGTAATTAAAGAGAAGATCTAGTAGAGAAAAATGTTGGCAATATTCAGCAAGAGTTTGGTGGATCCACCAAAGGAGCTCAACAGCCCGGGTTTAATTCCATCCGGGTCGGGTACCAACAAGCCCAAGTCCCCTGAAGACATTGTTCGGATCTTCCAACAAGCTTATTCCCAAAATGCCCCTCTTTCTGTTGGTTTTGGCAACTCTGCTTTTCTTGCTTATTCCCCTGCCAAAGGCCCTCTACTCCACAACCAAAGGTACTAAATCTCATCTTTTTACCCATGAGGGTATTTTGGGAATTTCGCCTTCATTGATCTACTTTTTTTTTTTTTTTTTTGAAGTCTTCATTGATCTACTTACGTAACGTATTTTCTTAACAATTTCATACGAGTAGTAATTATTTGGTTAACAAAGATTCAATTATGATGGTTACTTGTGTAGGACGTTTTGTGGGATGGACAACATGTACTGCACATTTTTGGGGAATTTGAACAACTTGAACACCTTGATTAAGCAATACGGGTTAGGAAAGTCTACCAATGAAGCCATGTTCGTGATCGAAGCGTACCGGACACTCCGAGACCGCGGCCCGTACCCAGCTGATCAGGTTATCAGTGACCTTGAAGGCTGCTTTGGTTTTGTCATCTATGACAAAAATGCTGGCACTGTCTTTGCTGCTCTGGTAATTAATCCTAATTATTAATTACATTTATAATTTATGTAGTAATACTATACATTTACTATAAAGTTAATTTTTTTTACGAGTATTTTTTAATATATAAATATGCGAAGAGCTATTCGTCGCCAAAATACTTCACGTATGAGTGTCCAACATTGAAAAAATAGAAGAGATTTGTCTACCTTATAAACCAAGGAGTTACTCCTCCTATTGCCAATTGGTTTTAGGATGTAACCTCGTTGAGCTTATCAAGTGGACTATCTCTTCTCCTTACGGGTATGGCCCAGGCCCGCGTAATTTCACACCCATCCTATACAAAGCGGCTTAAATTTTTGTTGGAATGTTTTGATAACAGGGTGCTGACCAAAGAGTGCAACTTTTCTGGGGTATTGCTGCTGATGGATCAGTTGTTATATCTGACAACAAAGATGTAATTAAAGCAAGCTGTGCTAAATCATTTGCACCTTTCCCATCTGGTAAATCTTTTAGCCTCGAGATTTACATCAAAAAGTCTGACTTTAAATTTAAAAATGAGCGAAATTCTAAACTTGGAATTTCAAATCCTAACTTCGTCACTCGATTATGTGCAGGGTGTATGTACCATAGCGAAGTGGGTTTAATGAGTTTTGAGCACCCGAAGAATAAATTGAAGGCAATGCCAAGAATAGATAGTGAAGGTGCAATGTGTGGAGCCAATTTTAAGGTGGATGTGAGCTCCAAGAAAGTATCTATGCCTAGAGTTGGAAGTGAAGCTAACTGGGCTTTTTCGGGTTCTCAAGCGTGATCATCAAGTTTATATACATACTCCATAAGACATCATTTGGGAGCTTTTTTCTTAAATTTTCACTTACTTTTTGTGTGGTGTATCTTTAAACTTTGATTGTTCTTAATATAAAGGGTTCTAGTTTTAGTAGAGCTATGCAACTCCTTTGTATGTGTAACATTGGAGGAAGGGCAATGTCCCGTTAGTTTTGTACAGTTTACCTTATTATGGTTAACAAAATCTAGTACGGTTCAATTTCTACAACTCTATTATGACTTCGTTGTTTATTTATTTATTTATTTTGGTAGATGACTATTGACGAGAGATGGGATCGAAATCATCGAATGTCTACTTAAGCGTAAGCCTGAAGTTAATTTAATTACCCAAGCCTACTAGCAGCTAGTTATGCCCGTCTTTTATGAATAATTGGGCTAGGTCAGGTCAGGTCAATATGTAAGCGCAAAATACAGGATGACCCAAAGGTTACTTTTGCCTATTTGGGCTAAGTATGGGCCGTTCTGGTGGCTACAAAGTTCAGCTTGGACTAGCCCGACACAAATATTTGTTTGGTCGATTCATTGGCGTTATGGGCAGTTTTGCTAGCCCCGTGCTAGCGGACAACCCTAGAGAGGAAAAGAGGTGAAATGGTGGGTCCGGGTGAAAACCCACCACCCCTCCTTAATTTGCTCTCTAATATTGCGCCCCAACACTGTAGAGCTACTGGCTAGCATAGCCACGTTACGGGCACCCTTGTTTGAAAGATAATTGTCTGCCTCTTTTCCAATGACATTATAATATTCTCTAAATTTCATTCATTTGTTTACGTCATATCGGATTTTATGAGGGGAATCCTAATTCAACGTAAATAAATGAATGAAATGGAGGGAGTAGTATAATACTGCCCTTTACTAGAATATCAATGTTTACATACCCGCTCCCTCTCAGTACAATACCTATTTAAAAACTTGAGTTGGTGTGATGTTGGCTGGAAAGTCTAAACAAGTTTTCTTGTACCACTCCTTTGATTATGCTATATTGCTATTAATTCTTCAGTGATGCTGGGGTAGGTATAGTAGGATATATTTTAGACGTCATACATCTTGAAAACTGCTCCGTGAATGAATAATTTTTCTATTAATATTTTTATTTCTAGGATAAATCGAATAAATAATGCTAGGGAGTAGTACATTTCAGTATTTTTTTTGGAGTTACGCCCTTGATGAACGATTTTCCTATTTTCAATCTCATATGATACGTGTTAACTACTACTACCTCCATTTTCTTTTATATGTGAATATGTGATGAACTGATGATCCAATTTATGATTTTATTTAAAAAAAAAAACTAAACGACACTATAATTTTTTTGACTTTTAAACACGGTGGATCTTTTTGTTTTTTTTTATTTAATGTTATTACTCTGTATTTCATAATATCTACTCGTATGTAAATATTTATTACAAAGTCTAATATTCCGTTATGAGAATCAAATAAACCAGAGTGTCACAAGATTTGATTCAAAAACAAAAATTCAAATGTTATCCATATAATCTCGTGACCTTGTGTAGTCTAAAGGTTAAGGTTTTTAATTTTTTTGTGCACAAAATCTATCGATATCAAACTTTTTCAACTACAGAACCATCTTTTATCATATCCGTATAATTCAAGTTAAAGGGTACCAAAAAAAGTTAATTAGGTACCATATGCAAATGTCCATCCATATATCACAGGTCTCAATATTACAATCTCTGATTTCCCAAGGAATATTCCTGTTTTTGTTTACTAGTACTTGTACGTTTCGACGAAACTCTTGTTTCAAGATGTTCTTTAATTTCTTCGAGCAACTTGCTCGTCCAAAACGTATTTTCTTTTAGCAAACTTATTGTGAAACGTTTGTCGAAGCTAAGTGTTAATAAAAATGAATCAAATGTATCGTTTAATTTTTGGCAAAAATTATTGGCACTCTTCCATTTCGTTCAATACTCTACGAAGTGCATATCAAACTAAATTTACACTTCTTCTCAAAAAGAAAAATAAAAATAAATAAATTTAGACTCAAGTTAACGTGTTGGTATTTTTATAATATTTTTGATTAATTAGCAGTGTGATGAATAACTCAGCTCGCTGAACTGAAAATACTTTGAATTTGAATAGACACGCCTTTTTATTATTGATCGCTCCATTCACAAATTCACAAGACATAGATAAGGCCACTTCTTAGAATGCAAAAATGTGAGGTATGACCGTATGAGTGTGTGAACGTTGTTAAGCGTGGCAAGTGGGAGTGTGTTAGGTCATGTATAATTTTATACCATTTAAACATCTTATGCTCACATTCGAAGAGAGAAAAAGAGCTTAGATAACCAAAATATGAGTATCCGCGAAGCCAGGATTTGAATTCCAGGGTGGCGGATAAAATCGCATTTTTCGGTCATAATTTTGGTTTGGTTAGGGTCTCAAATAGAATCCGAACGTCGTGGTTATATGTATCGGCCGAATGTTAACATATTAGATATATCAGACGACATGCCAAAATATCGGCTTTTTTTTAACAAATCATGTTACTCGAACCTTTTTTTCTTAAACAAATCATGTTACTCGTGCTCAGAGACACAAATGTAATTATTGAATTTGGGTATATAAATTTATTAACAAATAAACTACTCAATAGATCATTTTAACGTGAACCAAGAAGGTACAGTTTTTTTTTTACTACGTATATAAATACATTAAACGCACAAAAATGATCAAATAATCATTTGTTGTATTGGTGGCCTTATGGACTGGTGTTTAAGGTTTATTAGGTCAAGTGTTCAAATCCCAATCTCGTCAATAGTATAAAGACATTAATTTTTAAGTTTTAAAAAATAAGAGCAAAAAACTAATAAAAAATTAAATGACACTTGCTATAGCTAGGATTTGAGCCCACAACCTCTAAGAGGTTACACTTCCATTCTCACCACTACACCATATAACAACATTCTAATGTTATTACTCACTAATAATTATATGTATAAAATATTAGCCTAAAAAAACAGAAAAAAAAATTCATCGAAGGGGTGCCGGGGTGGCGGCCGCCACCCCTCGCCACCAAGTAGCTTCGCCCATGTGTATATATACTGTATGTTTAAAAAAGAAAATTGTGTGACTTTTTTGTTTGCTTCACACGATTCAGTCCGAAATCGAGTCAAATAGGATTACACATTCACACATAGCGTCACAGCGAAAATTATTCTTACTTCGATGCGTTTATAAATTGTTATGTTTCGTATCAATACAACTAAGTGCTCATAGAGTAATATATTATAGACTTTACTTTTGTCGTGTCATCTAGAACCGTTTGTTTTTGTTGTAGTCATAGGTAAGCTACTTTTCTAATAGACTAACAACATTGGACGGCTTTTTTTTTTTTGTTTGAAAACATGTACGAGTAGCTTTGTTTTTATAAAAGGGGAGAATTAGGAGAGACATTTCATAAGAAAGTTACTAGAAATTTTTACAAGTTAGACAATTTTGCAAAAAAAGGAAAAAGAGAAGAGTGAATAATGGCGTTGCCTGCAATTGTGTGCCTAAAATCAGTGCACAATGAGAAATATTTGCGTTATGTTAATGACGTAGATGTTCAAAGTCACGGCCTTGTCCAATTTTCTGGTGACAAAGTCATGGATTCCTTTGCTCAATTCGAAGTGGTTCATGCCGAAACTGCGCATGGTCTTATCCATCTCAAATCTCGCTATAATAACAAGTTTTTAGTCAGGTGATTATTACAACAACGTCCTATTTCTATACTCTACTTCTTGTTTACGTTTTCCTTTTTACGTTGATGTGTTGGTTTTTTATGTACTTGTGTTATTGTGTATGCGATGCTTATATACCATGATTCTTAGACCGTTATTAGACTTCAGTGAATGTTTATATCATTCTTATTGATTCTCGAAAACTATGACCAACTGTTTTCAAAAAATTTTCAGATGACTTATTGTAGCTAATGAAATTTGCTCTGGGTTTAGTTCAAGATAATGTTTAAAAATTTAGATTAGATCCATTCAGAGTAAATTAGATTAGTTTAGATCAAATCAGATTAGTATACGTGTATTGATATATTAGTTTACCTATACAGATAGGTTCATGTCAAATCAAATCAATTCAAACCATATCGAATCTAAAAGTTCCAGTCAAATCATATCATGAAGTTGTTAAAATATAAAGTCATTGTTTGGGATCCAACTATCAATCTAGGTTGGTTCAGTTGGTTTCTAACATGATATGTATCAGAGCCTCGACCCGAAGGTCTCGAGTTCAAATTGTCATGACCCCCTCCTTAGTCAACTCAAATGCAAGTCAAGCACAAGTCGTCGTCTATGGATTGGTATATAGTCCACGTTTGATGTCCAAAGGGCATACACGTGAGGGTTACTGTTAAAATATAAAGTAATTGTTTAGGCCCTAACTATCAGTCTACACTTTTGGTTCAATTGGTTTGAGATTGTATTGGGACCCGTATACATCATGAATTACAGAAGAATTTTCATTTTTTCTTTATTTTAACCATGAGACCAAAACATTATTAATGCAAAAGAGTCTCGCGTAATTGAAACAGATTGATCTACAAAGTCATTAATCTACCATTTCGTATTTTACCATTTTATCGATTAATTATATATTTTACAGATGGTCGCCTAATCAACACTGGATCAGCGCCTCAGCCCACTGGCCCAATGAAGACCAATTGAGTTGGGGTTGTACCCTATTTGAGCCCATTATCATCGAGGATAATGGTGACACAAAGAACATTAGACTTATGCACATCCAACTTGGTCACTATGCATGCTTATGGAGAGACACTCCTCCGTTCGATTTTTGCTTAAACGCAGAATCGAACGAAGCTCACGAGGAATCACGCGACGTGTTCACTGTCGTAAATTGGGCATCGATCTTTAAATTGCCTCAATACGTAGCCTTCAAAGGCGAAAATGGCAAGTATTTGGGCGCATTCACTGATAATGGCAAGCCGTACCTACAATTTTCCTACGACGATCCAAACGTCCCAGAAGTTAAGCACAAGGTGTTTACTTCTATTAATGGTACGGTTCACATAAAATCGAAGTATTATGGGAAGTTTTGGAGGCTCGGGGACGACGATTGGATCGTGGCCGACGTTGATAGAATTGATGAGTCTGATGCTAGTGCTATGTTTCGGGTTACTGGTGTTGACGTTAATGTTGTAGCTCTATTGAGCGTGTCCAAGACGTATTACTGCAAAAGGTACACTGCTGATGGTCAAGAAAGTTTGTTGAATGCTGCTACTGAGTCTGTTGATCCTTGGGCTTTGTTAGAGGTCACGACCTTGGAAAAATGAAACATCGATAACACGATGTGATCGAGCTAGCTGACCATTCAAGTTATGTTAAGTTGTGCGTGCTTTTTTTTTTTTTTTTTTTTAATCTTCTTTACGATTTCATAAAACCATTTTGCGGTTAAATTAACGCATAATGTTCGGGTTTAGACGTGAAAAAGCACGGCACTATGCTGAAACCCGAGCCTTTTCCACTTATTAATGTCGTGTTAGTTAGCGAATGAAGTCTTGGATGGTTAAGGAGTTTGAGGTTATATTAATTAAATTTTTTGTTTTTGTTTTGGGTTATTGGTTTAAATGAAATAAAATTTGTCAGTTCACTTCTACGAAATTGGAATAAAATTATTATTTTTCAAGTAAAATAGGCAAATTCTTAAGATCAAAATAAGGGTGTGTTTGGCCAAGCTTCTGAAGTGTTTCTGGACTGCTTATGTGTCCTAGAAACTGAAAACTGGCCAAAACACCTAAAACTGAGAAACTGTTTCTGGTTTTTCAGAAGCACTTCTAGTGTAAATTTGTTCTTCAGAAGAGAAGCTCCAAATTCTTTTGCAGAAACTGTTTCTGAGAATCAGTTCTGCAGAAGTTGAAACTTGACCAAACAGACCCCAAGTAATATGTAACTTACATTTGTAGGTGTTAGGTACACATGTGAGTTCTGTATCCTACGTTAGGAGATGAAAGCGAATTGAATAACGCTAACATATATATCCCTCTATTATCAATTAGTTTAAGGATGAAATTTCACTTGGGTTATATTCGTGGTCCGTGGACATTAGCTCCTCCTTGTTGTTGGGCCCTTGTGTCTACAGACCACCGGTCCAATTAGTATGATATTGTCCGCTTTGGGCCTATCCCTCATGGATTTTTGTTTTTGGGCTCTTTCCCAAAAGACCTCATACTAATTACACAGATGGGGATCGCAATCCCCACAACCAAGCGCCCCTAAGGATGACAATGGACCCAGGACCCGACCCAGACCCAGCGGACCCGACCCACTTGGGTCAGATCTGGGTCCATTTTTTTAGACCCAATGGATCTGGGTCGGATCCAGACCCTGTGATAAATGTGCGGGTCGGATATGGGTCCTTGATTTGAGACCTAGACCCGACCCATGGACCCGCGGACCCGGCCAAAAAAATAGAAAAAAAAATTAAAACTTAATTTCTCACGATGCCAGCCTTCCCCTTCCATTTTCATTTCTCAGTCTTCTCATGACTCACGCTCAATACTTTTCCGCAACCTCAAAACCTTTCGTCGCCGCCTTAAAATCCTTCGCTGCCACCTCAAAATCTCATCGTTGTCGTCACTGTTGTCGCTCCCCCTTGGTCTTCTGAAGTTCTGATGAATGAGGAATGTCCACCATAATGATGATCGCAAATCACATCAACACATTAACGATCGTAAATCACATCGAGATGGAAATATCATAAGTTGCGCAAGTTTTACACATGACAAACTTGATTTTATAAAAAAACCCATCTTGAACCCAGACCCGGTCCAGACCCGCTGGATCCTGGCGGGTCTGGGCCTGGATCTGTAAATTTTGGACTCGATGGGTTTGGGTCGGATCTGGGTCTACTTGTAAAGACATGGATCCGGGTCGGGTCGTCTGGATCCTATAGGACCCGACCCAGACCCGACCCATTGCCATCCCTAGCACCCCCTAGCAGTCTCGAGTCTTGATAACCTCCCCTCAGGGACTACTGGCTACACTTGCACCTAAAGAGTCTACTCACCCGTCCCACGTGGCTGGCTCTAGCTCACCACTCTTTCTTCTAGGTTGGGCTTTTTCCTTGTGCGTGTACTCCACAACTTCAAGTCTCGAACTATGCTCTTCAACATGTCACACATGAACCGCGACTCATTCCACACGCAAATACTACCGTACCCCGGGGGTACCAAGAGAATGGTACCCCCTGGGCTCATTTATAACTGGGCTTACAATTTGAGGTGGGCTAAACTCTGACTTGACCCAATACTTAAATTAAAAGTTTAAAATCCAACCCATATTCTCTCCCCTTCCCCCTTTATTTTCTCTCTCCTCCCATAACTACCTACCACCACCACCACGCACCACCTGACCACCGCCACCCCATGCCCCGACCACCACCCCACTCGACGCAACCACCACCATTGGATGGGCGCCGCTCCGGCGAACCCACGGCGGCACCCCTGAGCCCGCGCCACCGCCTCCATCTTCCTCCACATCCCTTTTTTCTCATTTTCTCTCTCCTCTTACACTCCCTTCCCCAACCCCTAACCTCAACTGCTGCCGCCCACAAACCCTCCCCCGGCCCTCTTCCTACGCCGCCTACCCCAATCACCACCATCATCGCCGCTAATAAGAGATTAAAAGGGATATCGAAAAGAAGGGAGGGGATAATAGGGGAGAAGGAAGGGGCGGCGCCGTCGTGGACTGCCGGGAAGAGGCTCGCGGTAGCCGCGCGACAATGGTGGCAGTGTCGCCGCCGGAAATGGTGGTGATCGGGGTAGGTCGCCGACGAAGAAGGGTGGTCGGGAGAAGTGGGAGGGGGGGTTGGGGGAGGAGAGAGAAAAAGGAAGGGGAGGGTTTTTTTTTGTTTATTTGATTTAATCTTGACCATTGATCTAGAGTGGATGTGTGGTTCAGATTGATTATTATAGAACATAAATATGTCATTATAGAACATAAATATGTCATTCCGTAAAAAAAAAAAAAACTGATCATTATAGATCATAAATACATCATTATAGAAAAAAAAAAATGGATCATTTAAAATCAAATCATTATGAAATAAAAACAGATCATTATTAAACATATATTAGTCATTATAGAACATAAACTAGTCTCTCATTATCGAATATAAATTGATCATAGAACATAAATATGTCATTCTGGAACAAAAACTGATCTTTATAGAACATAAATATGTCATTCTTTAACAAAATCTGATCATTATAGAACATAAATATGTCATTCTGTAACAAAAACTGATCGTTATAGAACATAAATATGTCATTTCGTAACAAAAACTGATCATTATAGAACATAAGTACAACATTATAGAACAAAAACTGATCATTATAGATCATAAATACATCATTATAGAACAAAAATGGATCATTAAAAATCAATCATTATGAAACAAAAACAGATCATTATTAAACGTATATTAGTCATTATAGAACATAAATTAGTCTCTTTTTCAAAAAAATAAATTGATCATATAAACATAAATATGTCATTATAGAACAAAAACTGATCATTATAAAACATAAATACATCATTCTGGAACAAAAACTGATCATTATAGAACATAAATTTATCATTCTGTAACAAAAACTGATCATTATAGAACATAAATACATCATTATAGAACAAAAACTTATCATTATAGATCATAAATACATCATTATAGAACAAAAACCGATCATTAAAAATCAAATCATTATGGAACAAAAACAGATCATTATTACACATATATTAATCATCATAGAACATAAATTAGTCTCTTATTGTCGAATATAAATTGATCATAGAACATAAATACATCATTATAGAACGAAAACTGATCATTATAGATCATAAATACATCATTATAGATAACCAATCCAAGTGAGAATAGACAAATATTTGTTCTATAGTGATCAGTTTTTGTTCCAGAATGACATATTTTTGTTTGATGATCAATTTATATTCGACAATGAGAGACTAAATTATGTTTATATGACCAATTTATATTCGAGAATGAGAGACTAATTTATGTTCTATAATGATCTGTTTTTGTTTCATAATATTGATTTTAATTATCAGTTTTTGTTCTATAATGATGTATTTATGTTCTATAATGATCAATTTTTGTTCCAGAACGACAAATATTTGTTCTATAGTGATCAGTTTTTGTTCCAGAACGACAAATATTTGTTCTATAGTGATCAATTTTTGTTTTATAATGATATTTTTTTTATGTTCTATAATGATCGGTTTTTGTTCCAGAATGATGTATTTATGTTCTATAATGATCAGTTTTTATTCCAGAATGACATATTTATGTTTATATGATCAATTTATACTTGAGAATGAGAGACTAATTTATGTTATATAATGACTAATATATGTTCTATAATGATTGATTTTCATTATCAGTATATGTTCTATAATGATGTATTTATATTCTATAATGATCAATTTTTGTTCCAAAATGACATATTTTTGTTCTATAATGATCATTTTTTGTTCCAGAATGACATATTTTTGTTCTATAATGATCAGTTTTTGTTCCAGAATGACAAATATTTGTTCTATAATGATCAGTTTTTGTTCCAGAATGACATATTTATGTTTATATGATCAATTTAAACTTGAGAATGAGAGACTAATTTATCTATAATGACTAATATATGTTCTATAATGATCTGTTTTGTTTCATAATGATTGATTTTAATTATCATTTTTTGTTCTATAATGATGTATTTATATTCTATAATGATCAATTTTTGTTTTAGAATTATTAATATATGTTCTATAATGATGTGTTTTTGTTTCATAATGATTAGTTTTTGTTTTATAATGATGTATTTATGATCTATAATGATCAGTTTTTGTTCTATAATAATTAATATATGTTCTATAATGATCTGCTTTTGTTTCATAATGATTAATTTATGTTCTATAATGATCAGTTTTTGTTTAATGATGATGTATTTGTGTTCTATAATGATCAGTTTATATTTGTTGAAAATGGTCTATTGTTCAAAATGTGTATGTTTTGTTATAAAATGATCTATTTTTGTTATAAAATGACCAATATTTGTTCTAAAATAATTTTTTTCTTTTTTTCTTTTTATTTTCCTCCACCTTATTTCACTTTCTCTCTCCTCTTCCCATACCCACTCCCCCTCTCTCTCCCCCATACTCACCCCGCGCGCCACCACAACCCAGTCGCCGACGATCACTCCTGGCCTAACACCATCCATCGCCGTCGCCGGCAACGACGATCACTCCTGGCCTATCATCATCCATCGCCGTCGCCGGCGATCACTCCTCCACGATAAATTTTTTCATTTTGAAACCCCCTCATTTCCAATTCCGCGAATGATGCCCTTCCTCACTCATTTCCCGCCGTCCCTCAAACCGGTCATCAGCCACTTCCACGACCACCCAAACCCATAAAACTCGTCGGAGATTCGATGAAGTCAACCTATCATTGAACACACTAACTCTCTCACCAAAAGATTTGAACCAATCCTTGTAGCTATTAATAAGTACAATTTTCTTCCTACAACAAGTAGTAGTAACATAGGCATCTTGCGGTTCATCATAATAAGCATTAAATTATAAATCCAATCACCCCCAAACAACAAGTGTATGACACTCATATCAACAACGTCACATAATACGCAATTGAGTATAACACCCAATGAATAATGAACCCATACTTGTTGTGTGACCGCAAATAACCGACCAGTTCAAAAAAATTGTAGCACATATGGATTAGGATGTATATCGGTCTTTAAATTCAAACGATTCACCAAGTAAGATGCAACTAAATTGAAAAACCCGGATCAATAGCAAACTTAGCAATCTTCTCACCTACCAATTACTTAGATAAAAATTTGTAGTCGATCTCCATGGTTGTAGCGTCTAAGTACTCTTCCAAGATCGTGCATGAATTGAGGAAATCAAGAGCCGAAACTCCGATACCACTAATGATACGAGTACGCAACGGAATTAACGAATAGGCAAAACAAATTGGTGATCCTTTTTCTAGTTAAGCAAAGTAATACTGACCTCAGGGTTGCCGGAGAGGGATGAAAAGGAGGAGAGAGAAGGAAAATAAAGTGATAAAATGTGGATCATTCGCGGAGGGGGAGGGGACGGAGTGGGGGTGGCGTCGGTGGTTGTCCCGGCCGACTGGTGGTCGGATCGGGTCTGCCGGAGACGAGGACGGAGCGGGGATGGTGGGGTGGGTCGTGGTTGGGGGAGAGGGGAGGAGAGAGAAGGTTGTGATTTATTTGTTGTTTTGTTCTGAAATTGTTGTTGGGCTTAGACTATTTGGGCCGATATTTGGGCTGCGCTGAAAAGTGAAAACAAAAACTAATAGCCTAGGGGGTACGAAGAGAACGGTACCCCAGGGGTACCATAGACGCGTTGACTGGTCTAATTAGTATGATATTGTACGCTTTGAACCTAGCACTCACGGATTTGTTTTTGGGATTCTTCCCAAAATACCTCATACTAATTAGTGTGGTGATCACTTATAAAAAAGGCTTTCGCTCCTTATTTCTTCGATGTGGGACTTGGGTTTGCACCCTAACACTTGTTATTTCCCCAAACGTACACTAGCACACACTACTTTGCATTAAAAATTTACGGCTGTTGTAAATTACAAGCTAAGACCACATAGCTTGGACATATTATACATAAACACGGATACAATAGGAAGAAATCGCAACCATAAGACTTGATCATTACGCACTATTTCTCGAGATCGATCAAAGTAAATGTAGCCCACCCATTGATTACGC
Organism: Spergularia marina; assembly: GCA_963680865.1. Classification (NCBI taxonomy): domain Eukaryota; kingdom Viridiplantae; phylum Streptophyta; class Magnoliopsida; order Caryophyllales; family Caryophyllaceae; genus Spergularia; species Spergularia marina. Next base: position 28,249,546 of record OY804546.1, read on the forward strand.
TCTTTGGTGAAAATGGTCAACAAATATTCGTAACTAACAAAATATCAGCCTTGGCTAGCAATTTAGGAAGCCAACCTTGTCGGTGCCCTGCATGTTTGTCCTAAACAATTCACGGCCGTTGTTTGTGGCTGGAGGGCCTTTGCGCACCTCTACGATAGAGCTGATCAAATGACCCAGACTTGACTTTTTACCGGGGTTGTGCCTTTACATTAGGCCCAAAAATGGCCCCAAGCTCGCAATAATATGAGCCAAGCTCATGGCCTGAAATTTGGCCCGAACCGGCTCGCTTTATTAAAAAACGCAATTTTTTAAAAGTTTATAATTCTTTGTTTTGTGAACTAGTTTAAATAATGTCGCAGTATAACGAATTTGGTAAATAAAGTAATCAACGTAGCAAAATTAGGCCAAGTATACTCCGTAAATTAGGTATATTAAAATAATAAAAATAATCATAATATTAAAATAAAAAATTACAAATTATGATAACAACATCAAAAACCTTTTTAAAAAGGTACAATAGTTTATTATTAAACTAAATATGCAACTACAAGAGAATATTAATGCCTAAAGTCATTAGTTTTTCTATAACCAAGGGTGTGAGGCCCATATTATTTTGGCGACTCTCAACCAACTTCTTATAATTTATTATTTATAATTAATATATCAATATACAAGACAAATGTCCTCCAAATGTTAAATTAGATACCCTAGGACTATATTTGTTGGATTTGAGTGTTGGTTCCTCATTTTGTGAAGTATTTCAGCGTTTCGACGCTCGTCACTTTATGTGGATTTCTGACCGTTTTGGCTGTTTTCCTTATCTCCTCTTAGATTTTTTACTCTAATATTTTTCAAATCCTCATTATATCATATGTAGAGATTAACACCAAAATTTGAGTCGTGTTTGCTCCGGAGCCATTTTGTCGAAAAATAGTGGATTAGGTAATGTTATTCTGATCAAATTTGATCAATTTTCCGCCAAAGGATAAGAGCTGATTGCTGGCGATGACTTAAAGCCAAAGGTCCTCCAAACAATACTGAAGATACATTAGGATTATACTTGTTGGATTTGAGTTTTGGTTCCTCATTTTCTGAAGTATTTCATGCGTTTCGACGCTCGTCACTTTGTATGGATTTATGACCGTTTTTGCCGTTTTCCTTATCTTCTCTTAGGTTTTTGACTATAATATTTTGCAAATCCTTATTTTATCATACTTAGAGACCACCACCAAAATTTGAGTCGTTTTTGCTCCGAAACCATTTTATCAAAAAAACGTGGATTAGGTATTGTGATTCTGGTCAAATTTGATCAATTTTCCGAAAAAAAGCCAAATGTCCTCCAAACATTACTGAAGATACATTAGTACTATACTTGTTAGATTTGAGTGTTGGTTCCTCATTTTGTGAAATATGGCTTTATGACCGTTTTGGCCGTTTTTCTAACCTTCTCTTAGGTTTTTGGCTCTAATATTCTTCCAATCCTCATTATATCATGCTTTTATGTACCAAAATGTAGAAAATGTCATATTAGACTTTTAACTTACGGAATATTATCTTCCCATAACATATAAAATAATTTCATAATTATGAAAATGTGATATCTTCAGCCTCGTTACCAGAAGCTTATTTTCATGATTACCATAAGATTATGTATGGTATACTACATTTCCATAACTAATGCATGAATTTTGTACATGATTACCAAAAACTCACATATGGTATATAACAACAATTCCATAACATAAATTAATTTCTTATTCACCAGAAGCTATCAGAAAATTCGAAGGGCTCTAGACCTCTTCAATGCCCACGAAAAAAGCTTCATTTATAAATATATATATTAAGATAAGATACAGTATGATTAGTACTACATAAGTTTCAAATAAAAGCCCGAATGAGCCCGAAAGCCTGCTTTTGTCCTGAATGGGCTGGGCTTGGGCCAACCATTTAGGCCCGAAAGAAAGCCCGACCCGTACACCGAGCCTACTTTTTTACACTAAACCCGGCCCGGCCCATGATCACCTCTGCTCTACGACAATTCGGTCTTCTTCTTCATTCCATCGATGGCGCGCCTCAAGTATATATTTGCCATAGTTAGTCGATTTTATTGCATGCGACAAGCCCATCTTTGTATGGTACGATCTCAAAGGCAACTTTCGGGTCATTTACATTGTCAAATGAGAATTGAAGATATGCCATTATTCTCACCTTTGATGGCTGCCTTCTTAGGCTTGATGAACATCACCTTCAATTCTTAATCAAGAACACCGAAAGTATGTTGCTTGACGATCCGGCAAACAAGTTGGAATTAGGATTCGAACGGGGATGCGCCATAGCTTACGTAACTCCTAAGCTGGATGTGCACAGTCTGGATCTTTTTTTTGCATGGTTGCTAAACGCAACATTTTCTTTACTAACGTAACCTATTAAAATTCCAATTATACCCCATAACCACATAAAATAACACAAATACCATCCCAAATTTGTCCTACGCAAGTACTGCTAGTTTCTATTCTTCATCTTTCATCGATAATGTATCTCAATTGCCGTTCTTCACCAACATTCTTCACTCTCTGCTGCCCCAATTGTTCTTGTTAAATTCTTATCGTCAAGTGTTGATATCAACATCTTGCTGAATTAGTATCAACAATTGATAACAATTGTTCTTTGCTAAATCAAGGTAAATTCATTACAGGCGGGGGTATCCACTGCCAATCGAATTCATTATGGTCAAATAATACAAGAAATTGATATTGATCATTAATTTACGTCAACATCTTAATAAATTTGAAACAACAAAGCTTCCCCGAAGCAAACCCCCAAATCAACCAAATTCATTTTAAGCAAATGATACGGGTACTGCACAAATTATTTTAAAAAGGCAAAGTAGTAGTAACTACCTTCCTATAGTCCTATATAACCCAACAGAAGCAATGCCTTCGGAGTAACATGTGAATTCGGCTTGATTTGCACGACTAATAACTAATTGCTTACCTTAAATTATCATTGTTTTTGCTTGATTCAATAGTATTCGAACGTTCCATCATAACGTTGAAATTTTTTCTTTAGGTTGATTTATGCAGTTACGAAGAAGATAGATCATTAAGAATAATATAGGAAGAAAAATGGAAAAAATAGGTTACGCTAGTATTTTGGAGGTTACGTTTAGCAGTCCCCTTTTTTTGCCACCTTCTCCGCCAACAACAATGGGCTTGCACAGCGTACAAGCCCAATTTGTTCGCTCATCAATTTGTTTCCCAAGCTGATGCACTAATCCAATTGCTATCAGGAGCGCAGCCCACTTACAAATGGATTCATCCACGTACAATTTGATAGCAGTACGAACTAATTGCAAAACGTAGACCACTGGCACTACGTCTTTAGTTATGACTTATGAGTAATGTTAGCTACTATATCCGACACTGTGCTGTGACATATTATTAGACAAAAAAGAAAGAACGGTACAGTTACGATTTATATTATGTCAACTCTAATTATATACGGAGTATTATATAGTGTACTCCGTATAAAGCAATAATAAATTACAAGAAATTAGTGGGGAGCCGAGATACAATCTGAGTCCCTACACCCTTTGCTATGGAAAAACCAATCCTGTCAACTAAAATATTGATTTGTGTTCTTCTTGGTATCATTCGATTTCATTATGACAATAAATCATTCTACGTGTGTCTGAATGTTAACCTTTAGTTAAAGTTATTGATCTCAGGAAACAAAAAAGGCATTGATCGATTGATATTAATATTTATCACAATTTTTGATGTGATACTAATTTATTAATAAAAGACATATGATTCTACGTGTGTCTGAATGTTAACCTTTAGTTAAATTATTGATCTCAAAAAACAAAAAAGTCATTGATCGATTGATATTATTTATGGAAAATTTGCCACATAGCACCTTTTATGTTTCCGAATTTAACAGCTAGCACCTTTTATGTCCAATTCGACCACATGACATCTTTAAGTTACTCTTTTTTAATACATCACACCAAATTGCTTATTTCCGGCCAAATCTAAATTGACCCCGGCGTTGACCGAGTGTGCCGGTCACGTGATGCCTCACTGCCTCTTTTCTTTTCATTTTCCCCCAATTCAACCCCGACCCCGTCTTCATTTCACTTCTCTGCTTCTCTTCTTCTCTTCTTTTCTCCTTCTTTTCTCCTTCTTTCTCCCTCTTTCTCTTCCTTGTTTCTTCTATTTCGACTTCAATCGGGTAACAATCAGGTAAGTTCTTTACTGGGCTTTAATTTCTACTAAAACAGAAGCTAAATTCTAGCGATGTTTTCGTTAGGAGTGGTGGAAAGAGCCAAATTTCAGTGGTGAAATTGAGGAAAGATGTGAGCTCAAAAGAGGTCGAGAGGATGGATTGGGAGGTCGTAGAATGTGTAGGAACCAACTTGACTTGTCATACTTTGGAGATATTTGGCAAGAAGCTTCACGGAGAAGATGTTGAGAAGCTAGCCATGAATCTTTGCGAGACACGTTCGTGGGTTAACAACGCAGGACGTTGTTTCGCAAGATTATTGGAGATCACGAATTTATCGTACCGTGAAACTAATAAGGTGTTCGATTGGGATAAATACGGAGTAAAGAGTTCGGAAAGAGTGGCCAAAGAAAAACAGCAGGCGGAATCGGAAAGACTGGCCAAAGAAAAGCAGGCGGAATCGGAAAGAGTGGCCAAAGAAAAGCAGGTGGAATCGGAAATAGTGGCCAAAGAAAAGCAGGCGGAATCGGAAAGAGTGGCCGCCAGAGGAAAAGAGGCTATAAGGGTGGCCAAAGAAAAAGAGATCAAGGATGAACAGCTAAGGAAGCCCAAGAAAAATGCTGAGGTGTGGCAAAACAAGTCCAAATCGTCGTGGTCGTCGTCATCATCATCATCTACATATATGAATATGTCGCAAAATGATCAACAATTATATGTAGAAAAATGGCGAATTCAAGTTTCACCCCAACAATTCGAGATGCAATGGGCAGAGCAAAATTACGTGATCGATTTGAAGAATAACCGGCTGAAATTAAAGCCAACAGATGCGAACAATCTAGCTGAACAAAATCAACATCCGTACGGTGTTAAGGTGTGTGTTAGTGATGGGAAGAAAAATTTCGATAAGAATTACTTGTCATTCATCAAGGTTGAGAACGAGTCGAGTCGAGAAGAATCACTCTTAGCCTTCTATGAAGGCTCGTTCGACACCTTTGTGACTCGTCATAATGACTACGTTGGTCTTCCGCATCATAGTTGGGCAACGTGCAGTTCCAACTTTCCTTTGGGTCTTGTTACTTTGCGTGGGTATGGTGTTGTTTACGGCTTTTGTTATAGCCGTAATAACGACTGGAAAAGCGTTGGGATGGCTACGATTAACGACAACGAGATGTACGAAAGTGACCAAGATATTGGACAGGAGTCGGAAGAAGACGAGTTAGACAACGACGGTCCAAAAATGAATTGTTATTTATCCGACGAAAGTGATGATCAAGAAATCGCGTATGTAGACATGTCACCGGATGAACAACGATCGTATATACAACGATGGCAACACAAAGTATTTCCACAACGATTCGAGATGCAGAGGTTTCGGCAAGGTTATGCAGTCGATTTGAGAAACAGGCTGAAATTAGTACCAACAGATGTGCACAACCTAGCAGAACGAAACGAGTATCCATGCAGTGTTGAGGTGTATGTTAGTGATGGGCAATTCGATACGAATGATTGGTCCTTCATAAAAATTGAGAATGAGTCGAGTGGGGATGAATCGCTCTTTGCTTTCTACGAAGGTGGGTTCGACACTGTCCAAAATCGTAACGACTGGGTTAGTATCCCGCATCATCGTAGGGCGAAATGTAGTTCCAGCTTCCCCATCACTCTTGTTGATTTGCGTGGGTATGGTGTTGTTTACGGCTTTTGTTACACTAGTACCGGTGAGGGGAATAGCGTTGGGGTGGCTGATGAATTTATCGACGAAGAGGAGGATCAACCATCATTCACACCTTTTATCTGGATATTTGTCGTGAATAATACATTCACCTTTTAAAAAATATTAAATAAATTATATCAGTAGAACAAAATCGTACAATCTTGCTAGGGTTAGGGTTTTCAAATTTGGGGAAAAAAAAAAAAAATCTGGAGATTAATTTTTGATGACTGATCAAGATTATCAATTGGAAAATATGAGCAGCGATCGCTCTAAATCTTCGCCTCGAAGAAGCTCCGATGATCGGAGCTCCCGTCACAAGGTAACTTCTTCTTTAATCCACCTTCAATTTTGTCGCTCACTTTAATTTTCTGCTGATTTATTGCATTTAATGTTGATTTTGCTTGTTCAAGTGTTTGATTTGACCTCATTTTATGTAAATTAAGTGTTGTTAGATTTGATTATGCGTAAATTAGTATGAAATTTGATGAATTGTAATTTCCCCAAAGTGCGCAAAAACTCGGGTAAGACGATCCTATAGTGAGACGAGGTTAGCGTGTTTAGGGTTCGGGTTGAGTTTTTAGCCGGAATGCGTAGTTTAGTGAGACGGTTTGATAGCGAGGCGAGTTGAGCTTGATCAGCTCACTTCACTGGTAGGCTAGTAGGTTGTGATGTATATCTAGCAATTTACGGCCATTGGATTGATGTTTACGGAGTACTCGTACTATATCATAGATATAGCAAGTAAATTTGTAGAAGTGGAGTTTAAGGATGGTAATGTGGTATTGACTACTGTTTCCATACACAGCATAAGTCAAGGGATCTGGATTATGATGCGCCAAGGTCTAGAGACAGGGATCATCATCGAGAACAGGATAGAAGAAAGGATCGAGACTACCATCGTAGGGATTATAGAGACAGAAATGGTGGAGATGATAGGGGAAGAGATTCTGGTGGCCGTGACGACAGGTAGGTATCTAATTCTTCAGTCTGTTAACTTTATTGGTGTCACTTGAGCATGTTATGTGTTACTATGCTCCTTCTTTGTGATAGTAAATCAAGTTGCGCCTTGCTTTATAAGGTTACGGCAACCTAGTGTTTGCATGACTTGTTGTCGTCTTCACTATTGCAGTTCAGTTACATTCTTTCGTTCTTTCTAGAGGGAGACTGAGAGAGGTCAGGGTATGAGACTGGGTAGATACGTTTATCATTTATAGTATTATTAGGGGTAGAATCTTATCGTTCAAGCAATTCATTGCATGTACTGTTTTTGCAGGTCAAGTGATAGAGAAAGGAGGCATAGAGGTAGGTCTCGTTCTCGCTCACCAAGTCATTCGAAGAGGTATGTAATATTTTATCTCGAGCTTACATTTTGTTGCTTGAGTTGACTACTTTGCTCTTATTCTGTATTTGTAGATCTGTTAGTGTGTTGGCTCGAATATTATGTTAAATGTGAGTTACCAGAGGGTAAAGCTTCCAAGCAAGGGTTTAAAGAATGGCCTTTGTCCAATCCTTCCGGCTTAAATAGTTGGAACGAAATGCTGATAAACTGAAGGAAAAGAGTACTTACATCTGTTCGGATGTCATGTTTTTAGTCTTAAAGAAAAGTAAATAAAAAGGCGTTGACTAAAATTTGTGTCCATATCTTTATGTGACTGTTGTTTCATGTTGGAGAAAGAAATTCACCTGGAAATTGGTGTTAGCTGACCAAATCAATGTATCTCTATTTCCCGTGTAGCAGTATCCCCCACCTTTTTTTTGTCTCTTCCATGATTCCCTCCCGATCTAAGAAAACTGAACGTATGATGTGTTGGGAAAACCTGCTTGATTGCTTTCACTCATTTATACGGTGCTCCAGCTAGTTCTTACTCTCTCCCTTCCCCCTTGGTTTTCGATAGAAGGCGGTTTTAATTACATGGTCTAAGTGTACCAAATGTGTTTTTTTTTTTTTTTTTTTTTTGGTATTGTCATTGGTGTTTGTTTATGGTTGGAATTCCTCTTAAATTCTGATTTTGGTCTAACTATCGTCATTCAATAGGAGGACAAGTGGCTTTGACATGGGACCTCCTGCAGCGCCCTTACTCCCTAATGCCCCTGTGACAGGTTTGTTTTTATATGTCTATGACTTAATCCATATAACTATACATCCTAAATTGCTGGTTGGATCATGTGTAAATTATGTAGATTACGTTGCTTAGTTTGCATACCTCTAATCTATTCACTGAAACTGAGAATATTTGTCATGTTGTTGGCTGTGTGTGTGGTTCTTAGTTTTTGTGTTGTACTTACCGTGTGGGTAAGAAGACAATGTTGGGTCTACTTGTCCAACTGTGCTATCAAGGAGCACTGTAGATATTATATTGAAGGAGAACCGTTGAGTGCGAGGCTTAGCCGGATCTTGTCCACCTTCAGCCAACAAGTATTTTCTCTTGGTAGCTTCAAAAGTTCACCAGCTTTCTCCATGATGGAATCTATCCCTTGTATTTTGTGAGATTGGTCATGTTACGTAGGTATGAAGTAGGTTTTGCCCCTGATGCTCTAGAAGTTAGTAACATAGCTGATGTTTCTCATTTGACATTGGAAACTGTATTACACTTGCTTTTAAACATATTCATGGAGGTTATGGATTGTGTTGTGCTGCCTTGTGCCCTTATTAGACCTGCTTTTGTATAGATCAACTGTCTGGTCTGCCGCAGGCGGTGCCCGGACTGTTGCAGAATATGTTTACTGGGGGCTCATCTCAGGTATGCATTGATTTAGTTTACCTCCTAACCCTGGACATCCAGCTTCTGTGGTATTACGAAGATCTTATATGTGGTTTTTGTTTCTTTGTAATCATTAGTTGGGACATCTCTCTTTGATGCCAGCTCAAGCTATGACGCAGCAGGTAGAATAGATACTGTTAATACCTTTCCCTTCCCTTACTCACTCTTAATGATTTTGGGTTCCTCTTATCTCATTTGCTAATGATTTGCAGGCTACTAGGCATGCACGTCGAGTTTACGTTGGTGGGCTTCCTCCTTCAGCGAATGAGCAGGTAGAATTATTTATAGAAATTTTCTCCAATCTGATTTCATGATCACTAAATAAAAGACTCTATTGCAAAGTGGTCTTGCTCTTAGCTATATCCAGAATTAAGTTATTACTAGGAACTTGAATTGTTCTTTGTTAGTTTCGTTTATTTGTTTCCTTTTACTGATGATATTTTCTAAATTATTTGTGCAGACGATCGCAACCTTCTTCAGCAGGGTCATGACAGCTGTTGGTGGGAATGCTGCTGGACCTGGTGTGTGGGGTTCCATATCTATGTGATTTGAAACCAACTTTTTGTGCATAGTGAAGGACTCTTATGACTCCTATTTCAATTGTTTATTTCTGTTGTTGCAGGGGATGCAGTTGTCAACGTGTATATCAATCATGAAAAGAAATTTGCTTTTGTGGAAATGAGAACTGTTGAAGAAGCTAGTAATGCGATGGCCTTGGATGGCGTTTCATTTGAGGCAAGCTTCTACCTATTTTCATTCTCGGTGTCCTATTCTATGTTATTCGTGCTCGACTAGAAGACTACTTCATAGGTGGATGCCCAAGTGTTGGGACTGCTATTTTGGTAAAAATTGCTCATGTTTTTGGATTAAATTGAAGTATCCTTATGTCATACCCTTGTCTAACATGGTATGCTAGGTAATATGAGTACTCCGAGACTCCGAGTGACATAGCTCGTCAAAACACTTATTAATTTCTTTGTATCCTCAATATTTTTCTTAGTTTCATTAATTTCCATGGGGGATGGTTGAGTACAAGCATAGTGAAGGGATTTCTTGTACCTCTAAGAGGACTCTACCTTTAAACGTGAATTCCACCCGTACCCCACCCCTAGCACGTTTTCAGAGTGTCACGCCTAAAGAAAAAGCCTCCGAACTCGCCTTCCCTTCTTCATATCATCATATGATGCTTCAGGAAGGATCTATTGAATGGTGTGCTTTTACTTTCAAAGGGTCGTGTAGACTACCTAGATTAGTGCTTAGTGCTCAGTGTAATTGGCCAAACCGATGATAATTACTGTGCTGGAGGGACAAAAAAATTCTGCATTTCTTTTCGAAGTGTAGAAATTTCAGACATAATTGCTTGGTCCTTTTGTGTATAATACTTTATTTAGCGTTCATGGGGGAGAGTTACAGGGTATCAATTTCTGTTCTTCGGTTTTTAAATGCAAGATCCCGGAGGGTTTATGTCTTGATGAAGATAAATTCAATGTGCTCATTGCATAAGCCACTTGGTTTCTACATGTATGTATAAATCAAACGCCGGGACTATTTGACGCGACCACATGAAAGTTTTAGCCTCTAATTAGACTACTCTAATTAGTCACTTAATTACACCTAATGAAGTTTAGCTTAGAACTTTAGTTGCATGTAAGATTAAAGCATGAAAAAGTGTATAAATCTAGTTTTTATACGAAGTACCTTATTTAGGAGGATATTGACCTTCCTTCAAATGAAGAATTTTGAGCTGCTAATTAATGGGGATCCTCCTCCTTAAATCTTGAGTTTCCAAGCTAGGAAACCTCCTCCTTTGATCCACCAAAGAAGCTCTATAAAAATCTCACAAAAAAGACTAGTTTTCAATGAGATTTTAACCTTAAAACCTTATACAGTATATAATTAGCAAACAAATTAGCTAATGATATACTAGGCTTAGATAAGCGTTTTAATCAAGTTTTCATTGACATGCAAAGAAGAATACTTGATCTTGATGGTCTTGGATGTTTGCTGAATTTTTGAGAGAAAAGGGAGGTTTTCTCTTAATTCCCTCTCTAAAATTAAGTTGTGTTTGTAAAAAATGGTGTGTTATTATGTTGGACTATCAAATTCTAGTATATATACTAGTGGTAATCCAATTTACCATTTTGCCCTTACTAATTATACCCCTTAACATGTTATGTTACAATTTGGTATAATTTGTACACTAATTTCTTCAAGTGTTAATTAATTATTATATCACTATATAATAATTACTAGCACATCATTTTTTACAAACACAACTTAATTTTAGAGAGGGAATTAAGAGAAAACACTTACGAGTTCGGAACTCAGTCTAATAAATTACGGTTTTTGTGTGAATTGTCAATATTGACAATTTGCTGATTAAATTGCAAAGAGTTGTAATTGTAAAACAGCAAAAGAAGTCGTCTACCACCTATGGATAGATCATTATGACTATTTATAGATTCGGATTATTGCGAATTGCATATTATATTATTATATATGCATTAGGTATGTCCGTTATTACAGTTTGTTCTTGTGTTCTCAAAAGAACTATTTGTGAAGTACCTTAACTTTCACGTGGCAGTGACATTTCATTCTATATGCACCCCTCCCCTTTTTTTTTCTTTTCCGGAAGTGTTTCTGTGAGTTTGGTGAAACACCTAGGGAAGTTTATTTGCTGCAATCTGTTTGTGCTTCTTAGGAATAAAATCTTACAGTTACCTTATTGTACTAATCAGCCTGACAAAGTTATGTCCATATGTTCTTTTTCCTGGTTTATGATGCAGTGATTGGTTTGATCAATGTTGGCAGAGCAGAGGTTCTGAGATCTGACTGCAAATCATTTGATCAATTGCTTATATGTTCTTTTTGGTCAATTTAGGGGGTTTCTGTTAGAGTGAAGAGACCTACTGATTATAATCCTGCACTAGCAGCAGCCCTTGGACCAAGCCTTCCAAATCCTCACCTCAATCTATCCGCTGTTGGTATTGTGCCAGGGTAAGTTCCATTTTCTTGGCATTCAAATTTTGAATTAAGTGCTGGATGGGATATATGGTGTGATGCCTGATGGTACCTTACGGTTATATGTATATATGACACTGATAGAGTGAGAGTAAGGGGATAATGTTTATGCTTGTTATTCTGATTTTGGTGGTTTTTTTAAGCGCGTTCTTGGGATTTTATCTTCTTTTACTTGAAGCTGGCGTTATTCTCATCCTTATCCTGCTAGTATCTTGATTATCTAATTTACTTGACAGGGCTGTGGCTGGGGCAGAGGGGCCTGACCGTATTTTTGTTGGTGGAATACCGTACTACTTCACTGAAGTACAAATGAGAGAGTTACTTGGGGCGTTTGGGTATAGTCGCTAATCTCGCTTTGACTGCTTTTTTCTTCATAGAGTGCTCTGTCGATTAATCTCATCGGGTTTCCTCTTGTGTTTGTAGTAAAATGCCTGTATTTACATTTACTTCTTGTTTAATTTCAGAGATTTGAAAGCATTTGATCTTGTAAAGGATAGAGAATCTGGAAATTCCAAGGGCTATGGTTTTTGCGTTTACCAGGTTACTTTACTACCTTTGGAACTAACAAGGTTTAGGCAATAGAGAAGTTATCAGAGTGGTTTGGTCCATATTAGGGTGTTCCTGTGATAAATATCATTATCATTTTACATTAGACGAGATTGTATACTGGTCCAAGGAAGAATATTTAGAAGCTTCAAAGTTTTGGGTGCTGTCGAACCTGTCGTGTGTAATATACTGTTTCTATTACAGGATCCAGCAGTGACTGACGTTGCTTGCGATGCGCTTAATGGTTTGAAAATGGGAGACAAAACTTTAACTGTACGAAGAGCTGCTATCAGGTTTGTTGATTTAGTTAAGTATGTTGGGCTTGAGGGGGCGTTTGGTTAAGGGTATTCAAGAAAGGGAAAGGGAATGTGACCCCTTGATTCCCTTACTGAATGTTTGGTTGTGAATTTTTGTTAACCCCTTTCCCCATTTTGCTTGGCCAAACTCCTTAAGACTCCTCTACCTTGATTCCCTAGGGGGACCAGGGTTTTGTTGATTCCCCAATACTCCTCTTCATCTCCCACCCCACCCACAACGTGCCATCATCACTAACAACTTACTCCACCACAAGATCAACCCATGTGCCACCATCAAATCACTGGACCCGCCAACCAACCACCCTCCCACCACCATCCAACCACCGCATTGACCCACCCTCATCAGTCTAACCACCACAACGACCGTTGCTCCACCACCACATAAACCCTCCATCCACCAACAAACACCACGTCGACCCTCACCCCTCGCCCCGTCAATAAATTGCCGATGATGACCCACACTAGCATCAGGTCACCCAATTTCAACCCTCTTTTCAAGCATGCAAGACATACCTGGAATCAATAGCTCGCCTATGTCCTAATGCAACGTGTAGTTGCTTACTTGCGCCTTTGTGGTCTTAGGAAATGTTTTCATTTTAATTTGTCCCTTTCTACCTTCAAGGCTTTGAAAAGTTGTCCCTTGTCTATCAGACAGTGAATGATCTGGGCCATAGTTTGGTAATTGATATCTGCTTATACGTATATCGTTTTTTCTAACGTGTGCTCTAAGGGCCCATGTTAAGAACTCATTCCCTTCCTTATCTGAGTGAGATTTCATATTTTGTTTCCCAAGTGAGAATCTCACTCATACAAGGAAGGGAACAAGTTCTTAACATGTGAAAAATCGTACATATATTTAGCTATCATGATGTTATTTACAAAATGTTGGAGGGTAATTTGTTGAAGAGACTTGGTAATAGTTAGCTGTTGGATATCCAAATCAATGAACTGGTTCGTTATCGGTTTTTATTAAGCAATGTAATGTGGCACACTTAGTAGTTTGGTTTTGAAATTTATCCTGGCAGATTTAACAATGTTATACTGGTTCTTGTTTCCACTTTCTGAATCTTTTTCAAACTTTGAATTGCGTGTAGCAATGGACAAGCAAAAGTAGAGCATGAAAATCTCTTGGCACATGCACAGCAACAAGTAGCTATTCAGGTAAGCAATCTTGACCTCTCCCGAACATTTAATTTTGCATGTCAATGAGTTGTTCCTAATCTTTGAGTGTAATTATATCTGCAGAAAATGGCTTTACAAGCTGGCGGTTTTGATCTCTTTGGAGGGGCTTTCCCGACTTTCGGAACAACAGTTGCTCCAACTAAAATTCTTTGCTTGAGTCAGGTACTAAGTTCGCCATTGAGATATCTGGTTCCATATATTTTGTGCATCCCTGATGTTACCTTGTTGCCTTTTCTTTTTGAAGGTGGTGACTCTTGATGAATTGAGAGATGACAATGAATACGAGGAGATATTAGAAGATATGAGGGACGAATGTGCAAAATTTGGTCAGTGTATTTGTTTCTACTCACCGTATTCTTGTATATGCCTAAAACACTGCTTAGACATTCAACCTTCAATGTCTTATCCTTAATGAGTCAACTAGTTATCTGTCTTGTCTTTCTTTGGACAATTTTATGTTGCTTAAGGAGACTGCATACTTCGGTGAAGCTGCAACTCCTTGTTTTTTTTTTTGGGTACAAAGGAGCAACTAATGTTGCTGGGGTGGGGGGTATGGGGATTTGAACCCGGGACATCCCCCAGGCAGGTTGAGTTCCTAACCACTAGGCCAACCTTGATCCTCAGCTGCAACTCCTTGTCAGTCATGAATATTTATAAATTGATTGGAATGTGTGTACATTTGGTGCTATCTATCATGGAGCCCTATTGCTTCTTGTTGTGTGGTTTTTCCATTGGTCCTATGACGAAAGCAAGATCCTTCCGTAGTTCAGTCTACGACGAAAACATGTAATATGCAGTTGAAAGTCTGAAACTAAATGATATCTTTTCTATGCCCAGGCGCCTTGGTGAATATCATAATTCCTCGTCCTGATTCAGAAAACGAGCTGGGCCCTGGTGTTGGGAAGGTAGGGATCCTTTCTTTGTTTATGTAATATGGTCCTATCTTCAGTGATATACTCTTGTTTTCCCGGATGCTGACTTCATGCTACATTTGTAAAGTTGATTGTCTATTGTGTTTTTATTATCTGATAGTCTGAACATTTTCCGTGTTTGAGTTTTTTGACTTGACATCTGAAGTGGTCAAGTACCATTTACATGAAATTTCTTTTCTTTGGAGATGTTATGTTGTACATGAGAAATGTTTTACATGATTAACCTTTGTGGTCACCCCGAATCATTTTGAGACTAAGGTTTGGTTGTTGCATTAACCGTTTAGCGTCTCGGATATGAGAGAGCAAGATGGAGATGAAAGGAGAACGAGAACGTGGCTTGTTGTATTTGACTATTTTCATGTTTCTAACTGAGATTGGATAATCATCATATCTGTTTTTTTGAAAACGAAAAAAAAAAGCGTACAAGAAAGTTAGAAAACTACACTGATGATGTAAGTATATTTCTGTAACACAAACTTTGAAACATGTAGGTCTCCAAATCTACAAAATACTGAAGATCTGAGTGTGCAGTGCATTTACTTGTTGTATTTTCATGTTTTTGCACTTGAGCAATGGTTTTTCTTTTTTGAAAGCTGAAGGTCCTGCACTTAAGATCTTGCCTGTTCTAAGTGTGGCAGTTCTAGGCGTGTATATATCTGAATTTGAGGGCTCCAATATCATGTGACTCGTTCGTTTGCAGGTGTTCCTGGAGTATGCTGATACTGCTGCCAGTGCTAATGCAAAGAGCATGCTAGGAGGTAGAAAATTCGGAGGCAACACCGTGACAGCTGATTACTATCCAGAAGATAAATTTCATGCTGCCGATTATGGTGCATGATAAGGTTTTACTAGTGGGTGTTGTTTGTAAGATACATGTATATAGGTGACACTCTTGTTTACCTATTTACTTTGGGAAATATTATAGTGACTGGTTTTGTTTCGCCAATGTAAAATGTTGGAACTTATGTACCTTTGATTAAGATTGCTTCAGTAGGGTCTCCCATTGTTCAAGTGAAGTCGCGTATGAAATACCATTCACTCGTCCATGTTTAAATAACGTCTTATTTTATTTTGAACCATTGTATTGCTTTTTAACTAATAGAGGTTGATGTTCTTGGCCTCGCCAAAAAAAGAAAGAGGATGAGGTTAATTAATGACCTTATAAAAATTTATTTTCGGAAACACCCTTCCCTTTGCTTGACGGGTCAACTATGAAACTATCTTATACATTCGCCAGGCCCTCGGGTTTGGTTAGGTGAAAGCTTGGCTTGTACTCGGTTTCGCCTAGCCCAAGCCGACCTCGGATGGAAACTAGCCCAGCCTGCTTGTTAAAGCTCGTAAGCTTATTTTTATTTAAAATAATAGAAAAATATGTACCAATGCGAGAGTAGTGATTAATATTGAAATTGGATTGAGATTCCTTTGAGTTGAAAAATAACTCTACATGGTAGAGTTTACTCAAAATGGAAAATTAACTCTACCATGTAGATTTATTCCTTGTGTTTAAAAATACACTTCATTTATATTTTTCATTTATAGTAAACTCTATCAACTCTAGGGAAAAATAACTACAGAGGATCTGAATTCCATTGGACACGATTTTGTTAGCAAATGAGCATTTGCATTGCATTCTTATGGCTCAAATGGTATCGAAACTAAAGTAAAAACGAGTATGGTCATGGGCCTGAACTTGGTATTGGCGAGCTCGAAATTAACAATACCGAGCCAAGCCGAACACCCCAAGCTCGGGCTTGGTTCGGCTCGTTTACACCCCTAGTGTAAATAAAAAGCGGATTAAGATGTGTACGATGGGACAAAGTATTTGATGAGATAATTCACTTAGATGCTTCATTGCAATCAAATACGGAGTACTTATTATCGGTGTTCTATACAAGGCTTTCTCAATATTTTCCATTTATTCGCGTTTAAAATATTGGTTTTAATTTTGTAACGGATTTTCTAATGTATGACCGAGAATACATGTTATGCACGGGCAACGCAATGGCCCTAGTTTCCAGCAAAACTGCAGGTGGGTCGAGTCATCGACGTGATCAAATATAAATGTTGGTGGGCAGGTGGGGTCAGACTTATCCACATCTACTAATAGTGACTCACGTTGACAAAATGCTTGTGTGCTGACTCAGATCATTGTCATTGCACGGCATTTTAGATCATTGTTTGCGATTTGGATAAAGTTCAATTTTCAATATTTTCTTCCTCGCCCACCTCTAATTTATTTTCTTTGTTTCACTCTCAAATTAAGATGATATACGGAGTCACGGAGATATTAGGTAGTACTGACATTAATATCAATTTTCTTTTTTCGTATTATAAGTAGTGTTTTAAAATTGTAATTCGCGGTTTGGGGTCGAATATGTGGAATTATACCAATAATTCTTCACAATGCTATTCAATTTTCTGAGTAAGTGATAGTGGATACGAGTATAATACAAAAATATAGCAACGTAGTGGTAGTATACACTATACACCATCTAATATAGTGATACGTACAACTATTTGACATTATTCTGGAAGAAATTAAGTGTTTGGATACTCATATTTCCAGATACCATATGAACCCTTCCACGCTAAATATATGTATTGGGGCCAACAAGCACCTTTCAAGCTTTGTATGTGATCGGAGATTGAAAGGTGATGGAGGGTATTTTGGTCTTGTGTAGAAAATTTAGCGTGGCTTAGTCGTGGAATTACGCACCCCCATATATAGGAAATCTATCAAATGAGAAGTATCAAATTCGTGAGAAGTGGGAAGTGATCTCATCCCTCCATTTAACCTAGATCAATGGTCCAGATTAAAATAAAAAGAAATAAAATAAAATAAAAAAACAACCTCAATCCCAGAAAAAATAAAACCTAATCCCCCAATTTCTCTCTCCTCTCCTTTCCTCTCCCCATTTCCGCCGGGAAGCCGCCGCCGGCATACACCGACGTCCACCACCGCGAGCTCCGATGATACCAGCCAACTGCTCCATCTCCGGCGAATCTTCGTCGGCCATCAACGTGGTTCGCCGAGCACCATTTCACCACGAAATTCGTCTTCTCCCTCCCTTTCTTTCAAGCTCATTTTTCAAGATCTAGCGGCCGCCGGCGTGCACGAACAACCACCACCGCGGCACCGACGGAATCGGCCGACTCCGGCGAGTCATCTTCAGTATCATCGGCCTTCTACGAGCACCGAGTCGCCGCGAACCTCATTCTTCTCCCCTATTTTCGCATGCGTTTTCTTCAGATTCGGCCGCCGCCGCTGCTCTCCTCCGTCGATCTACACCATCGACGACATCCTCTATCATTTCCGCCCCTATGCCCATCATTTCCTCGTGTTTCCGCCGTCGTTGAGGGGAGATAACGAGTGAAAGGTGACTAGGGCGCCGGGAAGAGACGAGTTTAAGAACTAAGAAACGAGTGAGAGAGGTGAACACGGTGCTAGCGATGTCGCGGAGTAGGGGGCTTTTGCTCGCCGGAGGACGGTGAAGACAGTGGTGGAGGTGGCGTTGGCTAATATGGTGGGCGGTGCTGTCGGTGGTGGGTGCGTGGGTGGTCGTGTGGTGGGTGAAGGGGAGAGGGAGGAGAGAGAAAGTGGTGGTTTTGTTTGGGAGTTTCATTTTTTTTTTTTTTTTTTTTTGCTTGGAGTTATGTATTTTAGTAAAAGGAGTTATTAGAGTTACGTGTTTTGATTAGTGGAGTTAAGTTGGAGTTACGTGTTTTAGTTAATGTAGTTAAGTTGGAGTTACGTGTTTTAGTTAATGGAGTTGAGTTGAAGTTACGTGTTTTAGTTAGTGGAATTATGTTAAAGTTACGAGAGTTAAGTTGGAGTTACGTGAAGTTACGTTGGAGTTACCAATTTTAGTTAGTAGAGTTACGTGTTTATTATTGGAGTTAAGTTGGAGTTACGTGTTTTGGTTACTAGAGTTATTAGAGTTACGAGATTTTGTTGGTGGAGTTATGGAGTTACGTGTTTAATTAGTGAAGTTAAGTTGGATTTACGTGTTTAATTTGTGAAGTTTAGTTGGAGTTACGTGTTTTTGTTAGTGGAGTTAAATTGGAGTTACTAGTTTTAGTTGATTGAGTTAAGTTGGAGTTATTGGAGTTACGGGTTTTAATTATGGAGTTAAGTTGGAGTTACGTGTTTTGGTTAGTGGAGTTAAGTTGGAGTTACGTGTTTTAGTTAGTGGAGTTAAGTTGGATTTATGCGATTTAGTTAATGGAGTTAAGTTGGATTTATGCGATTTAGTTAATGGAGTTATGTAATTTAGGTAGTGGAGTTATTTGAGTTACGTTTTTTATTTAATGAAATTAAGTTGGAGTTATGTGTTTTCACTAAAGTTAGACAATTTAGTTAGTAGAATTAAAGGATTGGAGTTAAGAGTTTTAGTTAGTGGAGTTACGACTGGAGTTATGCAGTTCAGTTACTGCAGTTACGCAAAATCAATGGCTGAGATTACTTCTCACTTCTCACCAAATTATCACTTCTCACTGGATGGAGCCCCCCCATATATATATATATATATATATATATATATATATATATATATATATATATATATATATATATATATATATATATATATAGCGAATAATTTGGAGTGCATTGAGGGTGTCGGGAGGTTAAAAAATGCAGAGAGAGTCCAAAATTGGCTAAACTCTCACCTAAAGTATTAAAGTAATCCACATAAAACATTAAAAAATGCACACAGAGTCCAATATTTGTAAAACTCTTATGTAATAAAGTTATCAACATGAAACATGATATAAACAGATATAACTCGGGTTACGCATATCAGAATATTACGATACATGTATCATTAAGTTCGTGTCGAAATGTATGTCAATATAAGATCCATTTACACATACGTTTGAAAAGTTAAGAAGCTAATAATTTAGAGCGCATTGAGAGCATCGGGAGGTCAAAAAATGCACGAAGAAAGTCCAAAATATTAAGATAATCCACATTAAACATTAAGAAATGCACGTGCAGAGAGTCCAATATTTGTAAAACTCTTACGTAATAAAGTTATCAACATGAAACATAATATAAACTGTTATAACTCGGGTTACGTATATCAAAATATTACGATACATGTATCATTGAGTTCGTGTCAAAATGTATTTCAATATAAGATCCATTTACACATAATTTTGAAAAGTTAAGTATGATTTTGGTAGAGATATGTTGACAAATTTAAGATTTTTGTGGAAAATGATTTAAAAATAAACAAAAAAAGAATATTATTTAAAGATCAAGTAATACTCCATACAGATGTACAATGACGATTGAGTGTGATTAGGAGACATTTTAACTAACAAACATTTAATTAGTTATTATGATTTACTTATTTATTTTGAGATTAACTTAATAAACAAGAATAAACGGTTATGATAAAGTGTCCCGTGCAACGCACGTGCGTTTCACCTAATGTAATCTTAATTTCGACAATAATTCATCGATGGGAATTTTTTGTGCATTTTTCAATAATATATACCTAAAGTATTTTTTCCGTTAGAAAAATACAATGAAGGACGGTTTTCATGATCAAATCGCAAAACATGCAATTATCATTTATTAATTAGAAACATGTAAATGTAGGATTGCTTCCATGATCAAGTCACAAAAGTGCAATTATATATTTACAAATTCGGTTTTCATGAAGTGTTATTATTTACAACACATCTTATGAGAAAATAAAACGTGAGAAAATGGAAGTTTGACTAACTGATAAAACCGGCGACGCGGAAACTTGGTTAAGTCTATTTCGGATTTAGATAAGACTATTACTCGAAATCCAGCTTTATTATTTCTAAATAAAAATGACACTTTTAACCCTTTTGGATAAGATGATTGACTCTTATGTCCTACAAAATTAAGCTATAAATACCCAACTTTGCACACCATTTCTTATTCATTCTACTTTGCTCATACTCCGTATCATCAAACATCGTATAATTCAAGTTTTCTTCATCTATTTTTGTTGTATTTAGTAATTAAAGAGAAGATCTAGTAGAGAAAAATGTTGGCAATATTCAGCAAGAGTTTGGTGGATCCACCAAAGGAGCTCAACAGCCCGGGTTTAATTCCATCCGGGTCGGGTACCAACAAGCCCAAGTCCCCTGAAGACATTGTTCGGATCTTCCAACAAGCTTATTCCCAAAATGCCCCTCTTTCTGTTGGTTTTGGCAACTCTGCTTTTCTTGCTTATTCCCCTGCCAAAGGCCCTCTACTCCACAACCAAAGGTACTAAATCTCATCTTTTTACCCATGAGGGTATTTTGGGAATTTCGCCTTCATTGATCTACTTTTTTTTTTTTTTTTTTGAAGTCTTCATTGATCTACTTACGTAACGTATTTTCTTAACAATTTCATACGAGTAGTAATTATTTGGTTAACAAAGATTCAATTATGATGGTTACTTGTGTAGGACGTTTTGTGGGATGGACAACATGTACTGCACATTTTTGGGGAATTTGAACAACTTGAACACCTTGATTAAGCAATACGGGTTAGGAAAGTCTACCAATGAAGCCATGTTCGTGATCGAAGCGTACCGGACACTCCGAGACCGCGGCCCGTACCCAGCTGATCAGGTTATCAGTGACCTTGAAGGCTGCTTTGGTTTTGTCATCTATGACAAAAATGCTGGCACTGTCTTTGCTGCTCTGGTAATTAATCCTAATTATTAATTACATTTATAATTTATGTAGTAATACTATACATTTACTATAAAGTTAATTTTTTTTACGAGTATTTTTTAATATATAAATATGCGAAGAGCTATTCGTCGCCAAAATACTTCACGTATGAGTGTCCAACATTGAAAAAATAGAAGAGATTTGTCTACCTTATAAACCAAGGAGTTACTCCTCCTATTGCCAATTGGTTTTAGGATGTAACCTCGTTGAGCTTATCAAGTGGACTATCTCTTCTCCTTACGGGTATGGCCCAGGCCCGCGTAATTTCACACCCATCCTATACAAAGCGGCTTAAATTTTTGTTGGAATGTTTTGATAACAGGGTGCTGACCAAAGAGTGCAACTTTTCTGGGGTATTGCTGCTGATGGATCAGTTGTTATATCTGACAACAAAGATGTAATTAAAGCAAGCTGTGCTAAATCATTTGCACCTTTCCCATCTGGTAAATCTTTTAGCCTCGAGATTTACATCAAAAAGTCTGACTTTAAATTTAAAAATGAGCGAAATTCTAAACTTGGAATTTCAAATCCTAACTTCGTCACTCGATTATGTGCAGGGTGTATGTACCATAGCGAAGTGGGTTTAATGAGTTTTGAGCACCCGAAGAATAAATTGAAGGCAATGCCAAGAATAGATAGTGAAGGTGCAATGTGTGGAGCCAATTTTAAGGTGGATGTGAGCTCCACGAAAGTATCTATGCCTAGAGTTGGAAGTGAAGCTAACTGGGCTTTTTCGGGTTCTCAAGCGTGATCATCAAGTTTATATACATACTCCATAAGACATCATTTGGGAGCTTTTTTCTTAAATTTTCACTTACTTTTTGTGTGGTGTATCTTTAAACTTTGATTGTTCTTAATATAAAGGGTTCTAGTTTTAGTAGAGCTATGCAACTCCTTTGTATGTGTAACATTGGAGGAAGGGCAATGTCCCGTTAGTTTTGTACAGTTTACCTTATTATGGTTAACAAAATCTAGTACGGTTCAATTTCTACAACTCTATTATGACTTCGTTGTTTATTTATTTATTTATTTTGGTAGATGACTATTGACGAGAGATGGGATCGAAATCATCGAATGTCTACTTAAGCGTAAGCCTGAAGTTAATTTAATTACCCAAGCCTACTAGCAGCTAGTTATGCCCGTCTTTTATGAATAATTGGGCTAGGTCAGGTCAGGTCAATATGTAAGCGCAAAATACAGGATGACCCAAAGGTTACTTTTGCCTATTTGGGCTAAGTATGGGCCGTTCTGGTGGCTACAAAGTTCAGCTTGGACTAGCCCGACACAAATATTTGTTTGGTCGATTCATTGGCGTTATGGGCAGTTTTGCTAGCCCCGTGCTAGCGGACAACCCTAGAGAGGAAAAGAGGTGAAATGGTGGGTCCGGGTGAAAACCCACCACCCCTCCTTAATTTGCTCTCTAATATTGCGCCCCAACACTGTAGAGCTACTGGCTAGCATAGCCACGTTACGGGCACCCTTGTTTGAAAGATAATTGTCTGCCTCTTTTCCAATGACATTATAATATTCTCTAAATTTCATTCATTTGTTTACGTCATATCGGATTTTATGAGGGGAATCCTAATTCAACGTAAATAAATGAATGAAATGGAGGGAGTAGTATAATACTGCCCTTTACTAGAATATCAATGTTTACATACCCGCTCCCTCTCAGTACAATACCTATTTAAAAACTTGAGTTGGTGTGATGTTGGCTGGAAAGTCTAAACAAGTTTTCTTGTACCACTCCTTTGATTATGCTATATTGCTATTAATTCTTCAGTGATGCTGGGGTAGGTATAGTAGGATATATTTTAGACGTCATACATCTTGAAAACTGCTCCGTGAATGAATAATTTTTCTATTAATATTTTTATTTCTAGGATAAATCGAATAAATAATGCTAGGGAGTAGTACATTTCAGTATTTTTTTTGGAGTTACGCCCTTGATGAACGATTTTCCTATTTTCAATCTCATATGATACGTGTTAACTACTACTACCTCCATTTTCTTTTATATGTGAATATGTGATGAACTGATGATCCAATTTATGATTTTATTTAAAAAAAAAAACTAAACGACACTATAATTTTTTTGACTTTTAAACACGGTGGATCTTTTTGTTTTTTTTTATTTAATGTTATTACTCTGTATTTCATAATATCTACTCGTATGTAAATATTTATTACAAAGTCTAATATTCCGTTATGAGAATCAAATAAACCAGAGTGTCACAAGATTTGATTCAAAAACAAAAATTCAAATGTTATCCATATAATCTCGTGACCTTGTGTAGTCTAAAGGTTAAGGTTTTTAATTTTTTTGTGCACAAAATCATCTTTTATCATATCCGTATAATTCAAGTTAAAGGGTACCAAAAAAAGTTAATTAGGTACCATATGCAAATGTCCATCCATATATCACAGGTCTCAATATTACAATCTCTGATTTCCCAAGGAATATTCCTGTTTTTGTTTACTAGTACTTGTACGTTTCGACGAAACTCTTGTTTCAAGATGTTCTTTAATTTCTTCGAGCAACTTGCTCGTCCAAAACGTATTTTCTTTTAGCAAACTTATTGTGAAACGTTTGTCGAAGCTAAGTGTTAATAAAAATGAATCAAATGTATCGTTTAATTTTTGGCAAAAATTATTGGCACTCTTCCATTTCGTTCAATACTCTACGAAGTGCATATCAAACTAAATTTACACTTCTTCTCAAAAAGAAAAATAAAAATAAATAAATTTAGACTCAAGTTAACGTGTTGGTATTTTTATAATATTTTTGATTAATTAGCAGTGTGATGAATAACTCAGCTCGCTGAACTGAAAATACTTTGAATTTGAATAGACACGCCTTTTTATTATTGATCGCTCCATTCACAAATTCACAAGACATAGATAAGGCCACTTCTTAGAATGCAAAAATGTGAGGTATGACCGTATGAGTGTGTGAACGTTGTTAAGCGTGGCAAGTGGGAGTGTGTTAGGTCATGTATAATTTTATACCATTTAAACATCTTATGCTCACATTCGAAGAGAGAAAAAGAGCTTAGATAACCAAAATATGAGTATCCGCGAAGCCAGGATTTGAATTCCAGGGTGGCGGATAAAATCGCATTTTTCGGTCATAATTTTGGTTTGGTTAGGGTCTCAAATAGAATCCGAACGTCGTGGTTATATGTATCGGCCGAATGTTAACATATTAGATATATCAGACGACATGCCAAAATATCGGCTTTTTTTTAACAAATCATGTTACTCGAACCTTTTTTTCTTAAACAAATCATGTTACTCGTGCTCAGAGACACAAATGTAATTATTGAATTTGGGTATATAAATTTATTAACAAATAAACTACTCAATAGATCATTTTAACGTGAACCAAGAAGGTACAGTTTTTTTTTTACTACGTATATAAATACATTAAACGCACAAAAATGATCAAATAATCATTTGTTGTATTGGTGGCCTTATGGACTGGTGTTTAAGGTTTATTAGGTCAAGTGTTCAAATCCCAATCTCGTCAATAGTATAAAGACATTAATTTTTAAGTTTTAAAAAATAAGAGCAAAAAACTAATAAAAAATTAAATGACACTTGCTATAGCTAGGATTTGAGCCCACAACCTCTAAGAGGTTACACTTCCATTCTCACCACTACACCATATAACAACATTCTAATGTTATTACTCACTAATAATTATATGTATAAAATATTAGCCTAAAAAAACAGAAAAAAAAATTCATCGAAGGGGTGCCGGGGTGGCGGCCGCCACCCCTCGCCACCAAGTAGCTTCGCCCATGTGTATATATACTGTATGTTTAAAAAAGAAAATTGTGTGACTTTTTTGTTTGCTTCACACGATTCAGTCCGAAATCGAGTCAAATAGGATTACACATTCACACATAGCGTCACAGCGAAAATTATTCTTACTTCGATGCGTTTATAAATTGTTATGTTTCGTATCAATACAACTAAGTGCTCATAGAGTAATATATTATAGACTTTACTTTTGTCGTGTCATCTAGAACCGTTTGTTTTTGTTGTAGTCATAGGTAAGCTACTTTTCTAATAGACTAACAACATTGGACGGCTTTTTTTTTTTTGTTTGAAAACATGTACGAGTAGCTTTGTTTTTATAAAAGGGGAGAATTAGGAGAGACATTTCATAAGAAAGTTACTAGAAATTTTTACAAGTTAGACAATTTTGCAAAAAAAGGAAAAAGAGAAGAGTGAATAATGGCGTTGCCTGCAATTGTGTGCCTAAAATCAGTGCACAATGAGAAATATTTGCGTTATGTTAATGACGTAGATGTTCAAAGTCACGGCCTTGTCCAATTTTCTGGTGACAAAGTCATGGATTCCTTTGCTCAATTCGAAGTGGTTCATGCCGAAACTGCGCATGGTCTTATCCATCTCAAATCTCGCTATAATAACAAGTTTTTAGTCAGGTGATTATTACAACAACGTCCTATTTCTATACTCTACTTCTTGTTTACGTTTTCCTTTTTACGTTGATGTGTTGGTTTTTTATGTACTTGTGTTATTGTGTATGCGATGCTTATATACCATGATTCTTAGACCGTTATTAGACTTCAGTGAATGTTTATATCATTCTTATTGATTCTCGAAAACTATGACCAACTGTTTTCAAAAAATTTTCAGATGACTTATTGTAGCTAATGAAATTTGCTCTGGGTTTAGTTCAAGATAATGTTTAAAAATTTAGATTAGATCCATTCAGAGTAAATTAGATTAGTTTAGATCAAATCAGATTAGTATACGTGTATTGATATATTAGTTTACCTATACAGATAGGTTCATGTCAAATCAAATCAATTCAAACCATATCGAATCTAAAAGTTCCAGTCAAATCATATCATGAAGTTGTTAAAATATAAAGTCATTGTTTGGGATCCAACTATCAATCTAGGTTGGTTCAGTTGGTTTCTAACATGATATGTATCAGAGCCTCGACCCGAAGGTCTCGAGTTCAAATTGTCATGACCCCCTCCTTAGTCAACTCAAATGCAAGTCAAGCACAAGTCGTCGTCTATGGATTGGTATATAGTCCACGTTTGATGTCCAAAGGGCATACACGTGAGGGTTACTGTTAAAATATAAAGTAATTGTTTAGGCCCTAACTATCAGTCTACACTTTTGGTTCAATTGGTTTGAGATTGTATTGGGACCCGTATACATCATGAATTACAGAAGAATTTTCATTTTTTCTTTATTTTAACCATGAGACCAAAACATTATTAATGCAAAAGAGTCTCGCGTAATTGAAACAGATTGATCTACAAAGTCATTAATCTACCATTTCGTATTTTACCATTTTATCGATTAATTATATATTTTACAGATGGTCGCCTAATCAACACTGGATCAGCGCCTCAGCCCACTGGCCCAATGAAGACCAATTGAGTTGGGGTTGTACCCTATTTGAGCCCATTATCATCGAGGATAATGGTGACACAAAGAACATTAGACTTATGCACATCCAACTTGGTCACTATGCATGCTTATGGAGAGACACTCCTCCGTTCGATTTTTGCTTAAACGCAGAATCGAACGAAGCTCACGAGGAATCACGCGACGTGTTCACTGTCGTAAATTGGGCATCGATCTTTAAATTGCCTCAATACGTAGCCTTCAAAGGCGAAAATGGCAAGTATTTGGGCGCATTCACTGATAATGGCAAGCCGTACCTACAATTTTCCTACGACGATCCAAACGTCCCAGAAGTTAAGCACAAGGTGTTTACTTCTATTAATGGTACGGTTCACATAAAATCGAAGTATTATGGGAAGTTTTGGAGGCTCGGGGACGACGATTGGATCGTGGCCGACGTTGATAGAATTGATGAGTCTGATGCTAGTGCTATGTTTCGGGTTACTGGTGTTGACGTTAATGTTGTAGCTCTATTGAGCGTGTCCAAGACGTATTACTGCAAAAGGTACACTGCTGATGGTCAAGAAAGTTTGTTGAATGCTGCTACTGAGTCTGTTGATCCTTGGGCTTTGTTAGAGGTCACGACCTTGGAAAAATGAAACATCGATAACACGATGTGATCGAGCTAGCTGACCATTCAAGTTATGTTAAGTTGTGCGTGCTTTTTTTTTTTTTTTTTTTTAATCTTCTTTACGATTTCATAAAACCATTTTGCGGTTAAATTAACGCATAATGTTCGGGTTTAGACGTGAAAAAGCACGGCACTATGCTGAAACCCGAGCCTTTTCCACTTATTAATGTCGTGTTAGTTAGCGAATGAAGTCTTGGATGGTTAAGGAGTTTGAGGTTATATTAATTAAATTTTTTGTTTTTGTTTTGGGTTATTGGTTTAAATGAAATAAAATTTGTCAGTTCACTTCTACGAAATTGGAATAAAATTATTATTTTTCAAGTAAAATAGGCAAATTCTTAAGATCAAAATAAGGGTGTGTTTGGCCAAGCTTCTGAAGTGTTTCTGGACTGCTTATGTGTCCTAGAAACTGAAAACTGGCCAAAACACCTAAAACTGAGAAACTGTTTCTGGTTTTTCAGAAGCACTTCTAGTGTAAATTTGTTCTTCAGAAGAGAAGCTCCAAATTCTTTTGCAGAAACTGTTTCTGAGAATCAGTTCTGCAGAAGTTGAAACTTGACCAAACAGACCCCAAGTAATATGTAACTTACATTTGTAGGTGTTAGGTACACATGTGAGTTCTGTATCCTACGTTAGGAGATGAAAGCGAATTGAATAACGCTAACATATATATCCCTCTATTATCAATTAGTTTAAGGATGAAATTTCACTTGGGTTATATTCGTGGTCCGTGGACATTAGCTCCTCCTTGTTGTTGGGCCCTTGTGTCTACAGACCACCGGTCCAATTAGTATGATATTGTCCGCTTTGGGCCTATCCCTCATGGATTTTTGTTTTTGGGCTCTTTCCCAAAAGACCTCATACTAATTACACAGATGGGGATCGCAATCCCCACAACCAAGCGCCCCTAAGGATGACAATGGACCCAGGACCCGACCCAGACCCAGCGGACCCGACCCACTTGGGTCAGATCTGGGTCCATTTTTTTAGACCCAATGGATCTGGGTCGGATCCAGACCCTGTGATAAATGTGCGGGTCGGATATGGGTCCTTGATTTGAGACCTAGACCCGACCCATGGACCCGCGGACCCGGCCAAAAAAATAGAAAAAAAAATTAAAACTTAATTTCTCACGATGCCAGCCTTCCCCTTCCATTTTCATTTCTCAGTCTTCTCATGACTCACGCTCAATACTTTTCCGCAACCTCAAAACCTTTCGTCGCCGCCTTAAAATCCTTCGCTGCCACCTCAAAATCTCATCGTTGTCGTCACTGTTGTCGCTCCCCCTTGGTCTTCTGAAGTTCTGATGAATGAGGAATGTCCACCATAATGATGATCGCAAATCACATCAACACATTAACGATCGTAAATCACATCGAGATGGAAATATCATAAGTTGCGCAAGTTTTACACATGACAAACTTGATTTTATAAAAAAACCCATCTTGAACCCAGACCCGGTCCAGACCCGCTGGATCCTGGCGGGTCTGGGCCTGGATCTGTAAATTTTGGACTCGATGGGTTTGGGTCGGATCTGGGTCTACTTGTAAAGACATGGATCCGGGTCGGGTCGTCTGGATCCTATAGGACCCGACCCAGACCCGACCCATTGCCATCCCTAGCACCCCCTAGCAGTCTCGAGTCTT
Source organism: Spergularia marina (assembly GCA_963680865.1). Taxonomy (NCBI): domain Eukaryota; kingdom Viridiplantae; phylum Streptophyta; class Magnoliopsida; order Caryophyllales; family Caryophyllaceae; genus Spergularia; species Spergularia marina. The sequence continues at coordinate 28,278,680 of OY804546.1, forward strand.
GATAACCTCCCCTCAGGGACTACTGGCTACACTTGCACCTAAAGAGTCTACTCACCCGTCCCACGTGGCTGGCTCTAGCTCACCACTCTTTCTTCTAGGTTGGGCTTTTTCCTTGTGCGTGTACTCCACAACTTCAAGTCTCGAACTATGCTCTTCAACATGTCACACATGAACCGCGACTCATTCCACACGCAAATACTACCGTACCCCGGGGGTACCAAGAGAATGGTACCCCCTGGGCTCATTTATAACTGGGCTTACAATTTGAGGTGGGCTAAACTCTGACTTGACCCAATACTTAAATTAAAAGTTTAAAATCCAACCCATATTCTCTCCCCTTCCCCCTTTATTTTCTCTCTCCTCCCATAACTACCTACCACCACCACCACGCACCACCTGACCACCGCCACCCCATGCCCCGACCACCACCCCACTCGACGCAACCACCACCATTGGATGGGCGCCGCTCCGGCGAACCCACGGCGGCACCCCTGAGCCCGCGCCACCGCCTCCATCTTCCTCCACATCCCTTTTTTCTCATTTTCTCTCTCCTCTTACACTCCCTTCCCCAACCCCTAACCTCAACTGCTGCCGCCCACAAACCCTCCCCCGGCCCTCTTCCTACGCCGCCTACCCCAATCACCACCATCATCGCCGCTAATAAGAGATTAAAAGGGATATCGAAAAGAAGGGAGGGGATAATAGGGGAGAAGGAAGGGGCGGCGCCGTCGTGGACTGCCGGGAAGAGGCTCGCGGTAGCCGCGCGACAATGGTGGCAGTGTCGCCGCCGGAAATGGTGGTGATCGGGGTAGGTCGCCGACGAAGAAGGGTGGTCGGGAGAAGTGGGAGGGGGGGTTGGGGGAGGAGAGAGAAAAAGGAAGGGGAGGGTTTTTTTTTGTTTATTTGATTTAATCTTGACCATTGATCTAGAGTGGATGTGTGGTTCAGATTGATTATTATAGAACATAAATATGTCATTATAGAACATAAATATATCATTCCGTAAAAAAAAAAAAAACTGATCATTATAGATCATAAATACATCATTATAGAAAAAAAAAATGGATCATTTAAAATCAAATCATTATGAAATAAAAACAGATCATTATTAAACATATATTAGTCATTATAGAACATAAACTAGTCTCTCATTATCGAATATAAATTGATCATAGAACATAAATATGTCATTCTGGAACAAAAACTGATCTTTATAGAACATAAATATGTCATTCTTTAACAAAATCTGATCATTATAGAACATAAATATGTCATTCTGTAACAAAAACTGATCGTTATAGAACATAAATATGTCATTTCGTAACAAAAACTGATCATTATAGAACATAAGTACAACATTATAGAACAAAAACTGATCATTATAGATCATAAATACATCATTATAGAACAAAAATGGATCATTAAAAATCAATCATTATGAAACAAAAACAGATCATTATTAAACGTATATTAGTCATTATAGAACATAAATTAGTCTCTTTTTCAAAAAAATAAATTGATCATATAAACATAAATATGTCATTATAGAACAAAAACTGATCATTATAAAACATAAATACATCATTCTGGAACAAAAACTGATCATTATAGAACATAAATTTATCATTCTGTAACAAAAACTGATCATTATAGAACATAAATACATCATTATAGAACAAAAACTTATCATTATAGATCATAAATACATCATTATAGAACAAAAACCGATCATTAAAAATCAAATCATTATGGAACAAAAACAGATCATTATTACACATATATTAATCATCATAGAACATAAATTAGTCTCTTATTGTCGAATATAAATTGATCATAGAACATAAATACATCATTATAGAACGAAAACTGATCATTATAGATCATAAATACATCATTATAGATAACCAATCCAAGTGAGAATAGACAAATATTTGTTCTATAGTGATCAGTTTTTGTTCCAGAATGACATATTTTTGTTTGATGATCAATTTATATTCGACAATGAGAGACTAAATTATGTTTATATGACCAATTTATATTCGAGAATGAGAGACTAATTTATGTTCTATAATGATCTGTTTTTGTTTCATAATATTGATTTTAATTATCAGTTTTTGTTCTATAATGATGTATTTATGTTCTATAATGATCAATTTTTGTTCCAGAACGACAAATATTTGTTCTATAGTGATCAGTTTTTGTTCCAGAACGACAAATATTTGTTCTATAGTGATCAATTTTTGTTTTATAATGATATTTTTTTTATGTTCTATAATGATCGGTTTTTGTTCCAGAATGATGTATTTATGTTCTATAATGATCAGTTTTTATTCCAGAATGACATATTTATGTTTATATGATCAATTTATACTTGAGAATGAGAGACTAATTTATGTTATATAATGACTAATATATGTTCTATAATGATTGATTTTCATTATCAGTATATGTTCTATAATGATGTATTTATATTCTATAATGATCAATTTTTGTTCCAAAATGACATATTTTTGTTCTATAATGATCATTTTTTGTTCCAGAATGACATATTTTTGTTCTATAATGATCAGTTTTTGTTCCAGAATGACAAATATTTGTTCTATAATGATCAGTTTTTGTTCCAGAATGACATATTTATGTTTATATGATCAATTTAAACTTGAGAATGAGAGACTAATTTATCTATAATGACTAATATATGTTCTATAATGATCTGTTTTGTTTCATAATGATTGATTTTAATTATCATTTTTTGTTCTATAATGATGTATTTATATTCTATAATGATCAATTTTTGTTTTAGAATTATTAATATATGTTCTATAATGATGTGTTTTTGTTTCATAATGATTAGTTTTTGTTTTATAATGATGTATTTATGATCTATAATGATCAGTTTTTGTTCTATAATAATTAATATATGTTCTATAATGATCTGCTTTTGTTTCATAATGATTAATTTATGTTCTATAATGATCAGTTTTTGTTTAATGATGATGTATTTGTGTTCTATAATGATCAGTTTATATTTGTTGAAAATGGTCTATTGTTCAAAATGTGTATGTTTTGTTATAAAATGATCTATTTTTGTTATAAAATGACCAATATTTGTTCTAAAATAATTTTTTTCTTTTTTTCTTTTTATTTTCCTCCACCTTATTTCACTTTCTCTCTCCTCTTCCCATACCCACTCCCCCTCTCTCTCCCCCATACTCACCCCGCGCGCCACCACAACCCAGTCGCCGACGATCACTCCTGGCCTAACACCATCCATCGCCGTCGCCGGCAACGACGATCACTCCTGGCCTATCATCATCCATCGCCGTCGCCGGCGATCACTCCTCCACGATAAATTTTTTCATTTTGAAACCCCCTCATTTCCAATTCCGCGAATGATGCCCTTCCTCACTCATTTCCCGCCGTCCCTCAAACCGGTCATCAGCCACTTCCACGACCACCCAAACCCATAAAACTCGTCGGAGATTCGATGAAGTCAACCTATCATTGAACACACTAACTCTCTCACCAAAAGATTTGAACCAATCCTTGTAGCTATTAATAAGTACAATTTTCTTCCTACAACAAGTAGTAGTAACATAGGCATCTTGCGGTTCATCATAATAAGCATTAAATTATAAATCCAATCACCCCCAAACAACAAGTGTATGACACTCATATCAACAACGTCACATAATACGCAATTGAGTATAACACCCAATGAATAATGAACCCATACTTGTTGTGTGACCGCAAATAACCGACCAGTTCAAAAAAATTGTAGCACATATGGATTAGGATGTATATCGGTCTTTAAATTCAAACGATTCACCAAGTAAGATGCAACTAAATTGAAAAACCCGGATCAATAGCAAACTTAGCAATCTTCTCACCTACCAATTACTTAGATAAAAATTTGTAGTCGATCTCCATGGTTGTAGCGTCTAAGTACTCTTCCAAGATCGTGCATGAATTGAGGAAATCAAGAGCCGAAACTCCGATACCACTAATGATACGAGTACGCAACGGAATTAACGAATAGGCAAAACAAATTGGTGATCCTTTTTCTAGTTAAGCAAAGTAATACTGACCTCAGGGTTGCCGGAGAGGGATGAAAAGGAGGAGAGAGAAGGAAAATAAAGTGATAAAATGTGGATCATTCGCGGAGGGGGAGGGGACGGAGTGGGGGTGGCGTCGGTGGTTGTCCCGGCCGACTGGTGGTCGGATCGGGTCTGCCGGAGACGAGGACGGAGCGGGGATGGTGGGGTGGGTCGTGGTTGGGGGAGAGGGGAGGAGAGAGAAGGTTGTGATTTATTTGTTGTTTTGTTCTGAAATTGTTGTTGGGCTTAGACTATTTGGGCCGATATTTGGGCTGCGCTGAAAAGTGAAAACAAAAACTAATAGCCTAGGGGGTACGAAGAGAACGGTACCCCAGGGGTACCATAGACGCGTTGACTGGTCTAATTAGTATGATATTGTACGCTTTGAACCTAGCACTCACGGATTTGTTTTTGGGATTCTTCCCAAAATACCTCATACTAATTAGTGTGGTGATCACTTATAAAAAAGGCTTTCGCTCCTTATTTCTTCGATGTGGGACTTGGGTTTGCACCCTAACACTTGTTATTTCCCCAAACGTACACTAGCACACACTACTTTGCATTAAAAATTTACGGCTGTTGTAAATTACAAGCTAAGACCACATAGCTTGGACATATTATACATAAACACGGATACAATAGGAAGAAATCGCAACCATAAGACTTGATCATTACGCACTATTTCTCGAGATCGATCAAAGTAAATGTAGCCCACCCATTGATTACGCTCTTTGGTGAAAATGGTCAACAAATATTCGTAACTAACAAAATATCAGCCTTGGCTAGCAATTTAGGAAGCCAACCTTGTCGGTGCCCTGCATGTTTGTCCTAAACAATTCACGGCCGTTGTTTGTGGCTGGAGGGCCTTTGCGCACCTCTACGATAGAGCTGATCAAATGACCCAGACTTGACTTTTTACCGGGGTTGTGCCTTTACATTAGGCCCAAAAATGGCCCCAAGCTCGCAATAATATGAGCCAAGCTCATGGCCTGAAATTTGGCCCGAACCGGCTCGCTTTATTAAAAAACGCAATTTTTTAAAAGTTTATAATTCTTTGTTTTGTGAACTAGTTTAAATAATGTCGCAGTATAACGAATTTGGTAAATAAAGTAATCAACGTAGCAAAATTAGGCCAAGTATACTCCGTAAATTAGGTATATTAAAATAATAAAAATAATCATAATATTAAAATAAAAAATTACAAATTATGATAACAACATCAAAAACCTTTTTAAAAAGGTACAATAGTTTATTATTAAACTAAATATGCAACTACAAGAGAATATTAATGCCTAAAGTCATTAGTTTTTCTATAACCAAGGGTGTGAGGCCCATATTATTTTGGCGACTCTCAACCAACTTCTTATAATTTATTATTTATAATTAATATATCAATATACAAGACAAATGTCCTCCAAATGTTAAATTAGATACCCTAGGACTATATTTGTTGGATTTGAGTGTTGGTTCCTCATTTTGTGAAGTATTTCAGCGTTTCGACGCTCGTCACTTTATGTGGATTTCTGACCGTTTTGGCTGTTTTCCTTATCTCCTCTTAGATTTTTTACTCTAATATTTTTCAAATCCTCATTATATCATATGTAGAGATTAACACCAAAATTTGAGTCGTGTTTGCTCCGGAGCCATTTTGTCGAAAAATAGTGGATTAGGTAATGTTATTCTGATCAAATTTGATCAATTTTCCGCCAAAGGATAAGAGCTGATTGCTGGCGATGACTTAAAGCCAAAGGTCCTCCAAACAATACTGAAGATACATTAGGATTATACTTGTTGGATTTGAGTTTTGGTTCCTCATTTTCTGAAGTATTTCATGCGTTTCGACGCTCGTCACTTTGTATGGATTTATGACCGTTTTTGCCGTTTTCCTTATCTTCTCTTAGGTTTTTGACTATAATATTTTGCAAATCCTTATTTTATCATACTTAGAGACCACCACCAAAATTTGAGTCGTTTTTGCTCCGAAACCATTTTATCAAAAAAACGTGGATTAGGTATTGTGATTCTGGTCAAATTTGATCAATTTTCCGAAAAAAAGCCAAATGTCCTCCAAACATTACTGAAGATACATTAGTACTATACTTGTTAGATTTGAGTGTTGGTTCCTCATTTTGTGAAATATTTCATGCGTTTCGACACCCGTCACTTTGTATGGCTTTATGACCGTTTTGGCCGTTTTTCTAACCTTCTCTTAGGTTTTTGGCTCTAATATTCTTCCAATCCTCATTATATCATGCTTTTATGTACCAAAATGTAGAAAATGTCATATTAGACTTTTAACTTACGGAATATTATCTTCCCATAACATATAAAATAATTTCATAATTATGAAAATGTGATATCTTCAGCCTCGTTACCAGAAGCTTATTTTCATGATTACCATAAGATTATGTATGGTATACTACATTTCCATAACTAATGCATGAATTTTGTACATGATTACCAAAAACTCACATATGGTATATAACAACAATTCCATAACATAAATTAATTTCTTATTCACCAGAAGCTATCAGAAAATTCGAAGGGCTCTAGACCTCTTCAATGCCCACGAAAAAAGCTTCATTTATAAATATATATATTAAGATAAGATACAGTATGATTAGTACTACATAAGTTTCAAATAAAAGCCCGAATGAGCCCGAAAGCCTGCTTTTGTCCTGAATGGGCTGGGCTTGGGCCAACCATTTAGGCCCGAAAGAAAGCCCGACCCGTACACCGAGCCTACTTTTTTACACTAAACCCGGCCCGGCCCATGATCACCTCTGCTCTACGACAATTCGGTCTTCTTCTTCATTCCATCGATGGCGCGCCTCAAGTATATATTTGCCATAGTTAGTCGATTTTATTGCATGCGACAAGCCCATCTTTGTATGGTACGATCTCAAAGGCAACTTTCGGGTCATTTACATTGTCAAATGAGAATTGAAGATATGCCATTATTCTCACCTTTGATGGCTGCCTTCTTAGGCTTGATGAACATCACCTTCAATTCTTAATCAAGAACACCGAAAGTATGTTGCTTGACGATCCGGCAAACAAGTTGGAATTAGGATTCGAACGGGGATGCGCCATAGCTTACGTAACTCCTAAGCTGGATGTGCACAGTCTGGATCTTTTTTTTGCATGGTTGCTAAACGCAACATTTTCTTTACTAACGTAACCTATTAAAATTCCAATTATACCCCATAACCACATAAAATAACACAAATACCATCCCAAATTTGTCCTACGCAAGTACTGCTAGTTTCTATTCTTCATCTTTCATCGATAATGTATCTCAATTGCCGTTCTTCACCAACATTCTTCACTCTCTGCTGCCCCAATTGTTCTTGTTAAATTCTTATCGTCAAGTGTTGATATCAACATCTTGCTGAATTAGTATCAACAATTGATAACAATTGTTCTTTGCTAAATCAAGGTAAATTCATTACAGGCGGGGGTATCCACTGCCAATCGAATTCATTATGGTCAAATAATACAAGAAATTGATATTGATCATTAATTTACGTCAACATCTTAATAAATTTGAAACAACAAAGCTTCCCCGAAGCAAACCCCCAAATCAACCAAATTCATTTTAAGCAAATGATACGGGTACTGCACAAATTATTTTAAAAAGGCAAAGTAGTAGTAACTACCTTCCTATAGTCCTATATAACCCAACAGAAGCAATGCCTTCGGAGTAACATGTGAATTCGGCTTGATTTGCACGACTAATAACTAATTGCTTACCTTAAATTATCATTGTTTTTGCTTGATTCAATAGTATTCGAACGTTCCATCATAACGTTGAAATTTTTTCTTTAGGTTGATTTATGCAGTTACGAAGAAGATAGATCATTAAGAATAATATAGGAAGAAAAATGGAAAAAATAGGTTACGCTAGTATTTTGGAGGTTACGTTTAGCAGTCCCCTTTTTTTGCCACCTTCTCCGCCAACAACAATGGGCTTGCACAGCGTACAAGCCCAATTTGTTCGCTCATCAATTTGTTTCCCAAGCTGATGCACTAATCCAATTGCTATCAGGAGCGCAGCCCACTTACAAATGGATTCATCCACGTACAATTTGATAGCAGTACGAACTAATTGCAAAACGTAGACCACTGGCACTACGTCTTTAGTTATGACTTATGAGTAATGTTAGCTACTATATCCGACACTGTGCTGTGACATATTATTAGACAAAAAAGAAAGAACGGTACAGTTACGATTTATATTATGTCAACTCTAATTATATACGGAGTATTATATAGTGTACTCCGTATAAAGCAATAATAAATTACAAGAAATTAGTGGGGAGCCGAGATACAATCTGAGTCCCTACACCCTTTGCTATGGAAAAACCAATCCTGTCAACTAAAATATTGATTTGTGTTCTTCTTGGTATCATTCGATTTCATTATGACAATAAATCATTCTACGTGTGTCTGAATGTTAACCTTTAGTTAAAGTTATTGATCTCAGGAAACAAAAAAGGCATTGATCGATTGATATTAATATTTATCACAATTTTTGATGTGATACTAATTTATTAATAAAAGACATATGATTCTACGTGTGTCTGAATGTTAACCTTTAGTTAAATTATTGATCTCAAAAAACAAAAAAGTCATTGATCGATTGATATTATTTATGGAAAATTTGCCACATAGCACCTTTTATGTTTCCGAATTTAACAGCTAGCACCTTTTATGTCCAATTCGACCACATGACATCTTTAAGTTACTCTTTTTTAATACATCACACCAAATTGCTTATTTCCGGCCAAATCTAAATTGACCCCGGCGTTGACCGAGTGTGCCGGTCACGTGATGCCTCACTGCCTCTTTTCTTTTCATTTTCCCCCAATTCAACCCCGACCCCGTCTTCATTTCACTTCTCTGCTTCTCTTCTTCTCTTCTTTTCTCCTTCTTTTCTCCTTCTTTCTCCCTCTTTCTCTTCCTTGTTTCTTCTATTTCGACTTCAATCGGGTAACAATCAGGTAAGTTCTTTACTGGGCTTTAATTTCATTCATTGTAATTGAAATTTCTGGGTTTTTTAATCATTTCAATTAAATTGGGGTTTTTTAAATTAGGGTTTGGGTTTGTCTTAAATCAGGTCGAATGGCAAATACTTGGCCTAATTGTCATTGTGGTAGGGCTGCATTGCTCCAAACTGCTACGACGAGGGCAAATCCGGGGAGGCGATTTTGGGGATGTCACTTCTACGACCATGTGAAGAAAAGAGGTATGTGTGATTTTTTTGATTGGTGTGATAAGGTGAGCACCGATTGGCAAAGAGATGTTATCAATTCGCTGCGTGATGAAAAAGACCGAGTTGAAGAGTACATTGTTGTGCCACTGTCAAAGGAAGTCGATGAATTGAAGATGAAGCTAAGTGAAATGAGGGCAGCTCAGGAAAAGGGGAAGGCTAGAATAAGGCTTATAGTTGTTTTCTTTCTAGCATTGGCCATCATGCTTATTGCTTACAATAAGGCTTAGAGCCCAGTAAAGAACTTACCTGATTGTTACCCGATTGAAGTCGAAATAGAAGAAACAAGGACGAGAAAGAGGGAGAAAGAAGGAGAAAAGAAGGAGAAAAGAAGAGAAGAAGAGAAGCAGAGAAGTGAAATGAAGAGGGGGTCGGGGTTGAATTGGGGGAAAATGAAAAGAAAAGAGGCAGTGAGGCATCACGTGACCGGCACACTCGGTCAACGCCGGGGTTAATTTAGATTTGGCCGGAAATAAGCAATTTGGTGTGATGTATTAAAAAAGAGTAACTTAAAGGTGTCATGTGGTCGAATTGGACATAAAAGGTGCTAGCTGTTAAATTCGGAAACATAAAAGGTGCTATGTGGCAAATTTTCCATTATTTATCACAATTTTTGATGTGATACTAATTTCTTAATAAAAGACATATGATTTGCAAAATGCCATTTACTAACAATTTGCTCCAAACTCCTTTATAGAACTACTCTGCCATTCCGTTCTTTAGACATTACTCTCTCCTTTTCTATTAACAAGACTCGCTAATGAATACTCCCTCTACAAATAAATATATGACGTTTTCGGATAGCATTAACTAATTACATAATATGGAAATTATTAGCTAATTTATGGTGATTATGGTGGTAAGTTAATTTATGGAAAACAATAGAATTTATGGTGATTATGGTGGTAAACTAATTTATGGAAAATAATAGTGTTGATAATCTAATACTATAACACAGATAAACTGACAATTTCATAAAATGAGTATAACAATATAGATATACAGGTCAGGTGCGGGTCGGGCATGCAAACTAGGGCTAATCAAGGTTATCAACCTACATGAGGGTACACTATGGTAACTTAACAAACAAAAAACCCCCAAAATAAAAAAATGCCAACAAATCACCAAAATAACTCGATACGAAATAGTCTAACATATAATTTACTACTGAAATGTCTACAACGACGAGATATATTCGTTTTTAGAAATTCGGCGCCAATAAATAGAAATTAATCAAAATGACAAAGTTAACACAATTAACAAAAAAAAAAAAAAAAAAAAAGAAATTAAAAGAAAGAGTTTCAACAAACAAGTACTGTTGGTACACATTTTATAAATGGGCCACAGCCCTTAGGAAAGTGTTCCTTGGAAAAGGCCTATGTGATACTCTCAAGGCCCAAAGGGTACTAGCCATCAGATCTTGGTTGAATGAAGGGTCAGGATTGATTAGGGGTACCTTGGTTATTCCTTGGACTCCCTATAAATACCCCCTCATTTGCCATAATCAAGAGGACTTTTGAACTTTTACACACATACAATACATACTCTCTCTACTCTACATACTATCTTATTTTTGTGACTACCCCATCCTGACTTGAGCGTCGGAGGGGCGTCGCCTGACGAAAGCCGGGCGCCCCCCTTGACCGTTTGTTTGTGCGCGCAGGAAAACAAGGTTGATCCCGGTCTATCCCAAAATCGAACTCACCCCAACAAGTACAATAAAGTAAGTAAACAAATTCAGCTACTATGAAAAGGAGTTCCGAGTAGTTGTATGCATGACATTTTGGCTACAACACAACCAAAATAGCTCGTGGCCGACAACATACTTTGCTTCTAGTGGGGATGGGAAGGTTAAAAGGTGGTGAGGGCAATTTAGTAGTGAAAATGTCAATCACCCACATCGACGACTTTGGGTATTTAAAACCGAAAATCATTGATAAGATTATAGTAGATCGCAAATGGAATAGGTAAGACTAGCCATAGGGAAGGAGGAGGAATTGGTTAGAATGGACGACATAGAAAAGCAAATGGAGTCGATAAAACTGGCAAGAGATCAACAGGCGGAACGGGTAAGAGTTTCCAAAGGAGAGGAAGCTATAAGAGTGGCCAGAGAAAAGCAAGCGAAATTGGTACGAGTGGCCAAAGAAATGGAGGCCGTAAGCGTGGCCAAAGAAAAGCAGGCGGAATCTGTACGAGTGGCCAAAGAAAAGCAGGGAGAGTCCGTACGAGTGGCTATAGAAAAGCAGGCGGAATCGGTAAGAGTGGCCAAAGAAAAACAGGCGGAATCAGTAAGAGTGGCCAAAGAAAAGCAGGCGGAATCGGTACGTATGGTGCGGAATCGGCGAGGGTAGTAAAAAAAAAGGAGGCGTATATCAGCAAGATTGGCCAAACAAAAAGAAGTGCTAAGATGAATCAGGCCAAGAAATTAAACTCAAATCATTCCGAATAGTTTTTCTTAGTTTTCTTTCAAGATTTACTATATTATTACTAATTGTATACTCTTTCAAGCAAACGGCAAATTGTAACATCATTATGAACACGAGGTAGCGATTTACTATTTTTTTTTTTCCAGTTTTGAGTTGGCATGTTAGGGAATATTTCTAAACCAATTCAAATGAAACATTCGTTTGCCTTAAAATTAAGTAGACTTGGTAGATTGCACTGCAGAATGAAATATTTACTAATTTTTGCAACAAGTGAACGATTCATTTTTGCTCCCAACTTGCCACCTCAAAACTGTAAAAAGAAACAGGAAAAATCTCTTTGAATCGAAGGGAATGGAGTGTAACACCCCGTATTTTTGGGAAGTTAAATAATTAAGGGTGTTACGTTTTATAATGTAATTGGGGGTTTTATTAAGGTTTATTTGGAATTCGATTGAATTATTATGGGATTTCTGATTATAAAATTACACAAGAGGATTCGTTAGTCATTCGAATTTGGATCGGGTTTGTGGATCACGCAACCCAACAAATTAGCTAGGTCCAAACCCGAGTCTACCCTAATACCCATTTATGAAAAATTAAGAAAACCCTAGCTCCCCTTTGACAGTCATTCGGCCCCCCCTCTTCTCCATCTCTCTCATTCTCTTAGCCTCCACCCGCATAAGATTTCAGCACAACTATGTCAACTTCAAACACACACAACTCTCACATACGACCTTTTATTAAGACGTGGTTTATGGTGTTAGAACCGTGTTTTCGATACGAATCCATAAACATGTAGATTGTTCAAAGATTCCACCTGATGCTCTCTGTAGAGGTGTTTTAGTGGAGCAGTATCTATCTACCGAGAACTGTTCCGCCCCTCGGTATTTTAATGATTCCCGTTGACTCATAAGGTATTTTGGGACAATATTTTGTGGAGATGTTCCTAACTCTATTTGTAACAACATATACAAATTTGGTAAGGCCTAGATTTGTGTATCAAATGTTATATCAGAATTCGTGGGTAAACCCTAATTCATGTTTATGGTTCAGTGTGAGATTGATTCCCGTTGATCCGCTTGGAGTTTGTGGACGAAATTGGGAGGGGACGTTCCTGACATAACCTTTTATGACGTACTCAAATTTGGTGGTCATCCGATGCCGGAGGTAGACGTTATTCATGTTTATTTACTACTGTCTCCTTTTGGACTCATTATAGATTAGTGTTAATTGTGAAAATTATGACTTATGGATATCGTTTGAGTTTGTGATTGATTGGGTACCTAAGTTGTGGATTCAAGGAGGTGTAGTTCGTAATCTTGTCTGATAGCGTTGAAAGGTAAGAACGTTGATCACAATCCTCTTGACTAATCACTATCTTGTTTGATACACTTTGCTTGATCTTCGTATGTTCTTGCTTTACACATTCATTCTTGTTACCCGTTTCGCTTATATCTAATTATATCATTGAGCATATTTTCCTTCCATCTTATCAATGTTCATTTGCGGTATTTCGACCACCATACTCCCCACGGCCTTCGGCCCTCTTGCCTTCCTCGGCCCTTCGGCCTCTTAGCCGAGACCACCACTCGGCCACTCGGTCGAGTGGTGTGTATGTTGTCGCTTGTGTTTTTGTTTCGCTTCAAGTATCTATCGATTATGATCATTATAATTTGTATCGTCAAATAACGCACGCGTGAATAACGTATATAAAACGGATGAAAGAAAATAAATGACTCCACCTAGAGTACGATGGATTCGACCGATCATCGTTTGGTATACCTCTGATCAAGGTACGTAGGGTCAGATTAGCTACCGACTTCCTAATAGTCTTCCTCCTAGATGAGAACTCGTCCTACCGGCCTGTCTTGCGAGGGGTGTGCACACTCGGGATTATTAGGGCGATAATTACAACTCTAGCTCGAACAAAGTTCGTTAAGTGGGGCTATGGGGTAGGACCCTGGCCGAAAATATGATTAAGTAATGTATATATTGAGCGACGATGCTCTTTTGATAATGCACTCTGTTGCTATTGATATTCCTGTGTTATAACGTCAATTCGTTCTTGTTAGCTACGCGCCTCAAGGCGCGTATCTTATTTGTTCTTTATACTTGTTAATTCTTACTCAGCTTCTGTTTTCTGGTTCGTCCCTACCATGTTCTGGGGCCTATGTCAGTCTTCGATGACATAGTTGACATGTCTTGATGATATGACTGCATGCTTACGAAGCTGATCATGTTGGGGTTTTCGAAAGACTTGTTTTATTTCAGACTTCATTTCGTTTTGATTATGTAATTTGGGTTTCGTTTTGAGAACTATAATTCGACATTTAAAGACTTCCGCTGTTTTATTTACCGTTGGTTTATTGTAGTTGAATTTCTAGCCTAACAATTGACTTGGTAGTCAATTGCGGCGTGACAATTCTAAATTTTTTTTTTTTTATAGTTGGTCAAAATTTAGGGTTGTTACATGGAGTATATGATTTTTATCGTGTACAATATAGTAAACTTTTAGCACTAGAATTTACATAAATTCAACTCAAAATTTATATAACCTCTGAATACCTAACTGATGGAGAGAGGTAGGCATTTCCTCGACGATCTTCCACAAGTTGATGATGTCCAAAACTCCTAACCACTGCTCCACTAGGCTATCTTAATTGTCAATTTGTCATGTTGTGATAAATTTTTTGTTTGTTTGTTTTTGAGGGTATAATGATAATGTTGTTAAATGTGTTAGAATTTACAAATTGCTATTGACTAATGAGATGTTGTACATGCGGTCTCGACTGAATTCCTTATATAAGCAAACATAGTGCTTACTTCTGGAGTTTTTTTAAAAGGTCACTATTGACAATAATTTAACTCGACTGATTAGTACTTAATTAAATGCTCAACTGATAAGGTTCCTAAATGTGTTAGAATTGGCAAATTGCTATTGGTTTGATAGGCCTATATCTCTCAATATATACGATTTAAAAATTAAAAAACATATTCTTGTGATAGAATATTTCACAACAAATCTAACCATATGAGTTTCATAATTTTTGGCCAAATATTTTTTGTTAAATTGATTGTCAAATCGTCGTCTCGAAAAATGGGAATGACATACTTTTATGGAGGGAATATAAATTAGTCATCATTAGCTCTCAAAATAAAATGAGACTATTATTAACCCTCAATTGAAAAGTTCGCAAATTATACCATGCTTCCGGGAGCACAAAGAGCATGGCGGTCCTCCTCGCAATAGAGGAGTAGAGACACACTTAAATAAATTTTAAATTATTTTAAGTGTGGTCCCCACTTCTCTATTGTGAGAAGGACTACCATGCTCATTGTGCTCCCGAGAATATGGTATAAGCATCGTGAAAAGTTATCAATCGATTGATATTAAATTATTAATACACAATTTTTTATCTAGTAATTTCCTAATCAAAAGCAATTGTAATAATGTTCTTAACGTTGACGTACCGACATTGTTTGCAAGTTGTTATTGACTAATAATAAGTTCCATACTAATTTATAACTACTCCATTTTGCTACATACCCCCATCCGTGCTTTAGAAAATACTCTCATTTCATATTAAAATAATAATAACCCACTTGTTCATATATTCAAATGAGCTTTATAATTTTCAATCAAATTCGTCAAAAAGGAATAGATAGAATACTAGTACTCTCTCCGTTTCAACTCAAACGTCTCATGTAATTGGGAAATGTGTACACACTACTCGATTAATCAAGGTTCCAAAAAAATTGCATGATAAGTTAGAGAAAACTCTAACCTAATTCGCTATATAATTTTTTTTTTTTTTTGAAATTCTGATAAATCGATTAGTGTGTACACCCTTCTCAACACCCTTCTAAACCGATTTTAATTAATTTTGATAACTATTATTGCAATCGTGGGAGTAGAATGATTTGAATTGAGAACAATCACACATAGATTAAAATCTCAACCACCATGTGACAGCATGCAGTTCTTTGCTTGTTGCTTACAAGCTAGAACAAGTAACAATTACCAATGAAAAGTCAATGATCTATCTACACATACAGAAGACTTTTACAAGTTTACATATATCGGACCTGCTTATATATAGGACGTATATGTATGTACTAAAAGACGTATACATTCATTCCAACTTCACTACTACATAAAATAGGGCATTTATACGCCGAGAGCAAAATCATTCAATCGAATATCCATCAAAATCATTTTGTTTTCTTTTCCTCAAAAGTTAATCAAGTTTAATTTGATCATGGGGCCAATATACAAGCTAAATTCTAGCGATGTTTTCGTTAGGAGTGGTGGAAAGAGCCAAATTTCAGTGGTGAAATTGAGGAAAGATGTGAGCTCAAAAGAGGTCGAGAGGATGGATTGGGAGGTCGTAGAATGTGTAGGAACCAACTTGACTTGTCATACTTTGGAGATATTTGGCAAGAAGCTTCACGGAGAAGATGTTGAGAAGCTAGCCATGAATCTTTGCGAGACACGTTCGTGGGTTAACAACGCAGGACGTTGTTTCGCAAGATTATTGGAGATCACGAATTTATCGTACCGTGAAACTAATAAGGTGTTCGATTGGGATAAATACGGAGTAAAGAGTTCGGAAAGAGTGGCCAAAGAAAAACAGCAGGCGGAATCGGAAAGACTGGCCAAAGAAAAGCAGGCGGAATCGGAAAGAGTGGCCAAAGAAAAGCAGGTGGAATCGGAAATAGTGGCCAAAGAAAAGCAGGCGGAATCGGAAAGAGTGGCCGCCAGAGGAAAAGAGGCTATAAGGGTGGCCAAAGAAAAAGAGATCAAGGATGAACAGCTAAGGAAGCCCAAGAAAAATGCTGAGGTGTGGCAAAACAAGTCCAAATCGTCGTGGTCGTCGTCATCATCATCATCTACATATATGAATATGTCGCAAAATGATCAACAATTATATGTAGAAAAATGGCGAATTCAAGTTTCACCCCAACAATTCGAGATGCAATGGGCAGAGCAAAATTACGTGATCGATTTGAAGAATAACCGGCTGAAATTAAAGCCAACAGATGCGAACAATCTAGCTGAACAAAATCAACATCCGTACGGTGTTAAGGTGTGTGTTAGTGATGGGAAGAAAAATTTCGATAAGAATTACTGGTCATTCATCAAGGTTGAGAACGAGTCGAGTCGAGAAGAATCACTCTTAGCCTTCTATGAAGGCTCGTTCGACACCTTTGTGACTCGTCATAATGACTACGTTGGTCTTCCGCATCATAGTTGGGCAACGTGCAGTTCCAACTTTCCTTTGGGTCTTGTTACTTTGCGTGGGTATGGTGTTGTTTACGGCTTTTGTTATAGCCGTAATAACGACTGGAAAAGCGTTGGGATGGCTACGATTAACGACAACGAGATGTACGAAAGTGACCAAGATATTGGACAGGAGTCGGAAGAAGACGAGTTAGACAACGACGGTCCAAAAATGAATTGTTATTTATCCGACGAAAGTGATGATCAAGAAATCGCGTATGTAGACATGTCACCGGATGAACAACGATCGTATATACAACGATGGCAACACAAAGTATTTCCACAACGATTCGAGATGCAGAGGTTTCGGCAAGGTTATGCAGTCGATTTGAGAAACAGGCTGAAATTAGTACCAACAGATGTGCACAACCTAGCAGAACGAAACGAGTATCCATGCAGTGTTGAGGTGTATGTTAGTGATGGGCAATTCGATACGAATGATTGGTCCTTCATAAAAATTGAGAATGAGTCGAGTGGGGATGAATCGCTCTTTGCTTTCTACGAAGGTGGGTTCGACACTGTCCAAAATCGTAACGACTGGGTTAGTATCCCGCATCATCGTAGGGCGAAATGTAGTTCCAGCTTCCCCATCACTCTTGTTGATTTGCGTGGGTATGGTGTTGTTTACGGCTTTTGTTACACTAGTACCGGTGAGGGGAATAGCGTTGGGGTGGCTGATGAATTTATCGACGAAGAGGAGGATCAACCATCATTCACACCAAATTGGAACTATGACGATCAACCCCGATTCGGTCGCCGTAACTTTAGGTAGTCGATTTCACAAACAAGTTGAAACTGAGACCACTTCAAAAAAAAAAAAAAAAAAAAAAAAAAAAAAAAAAAAGAAACTGAGACCAACATATAATGTGAATCGTCGCACAATGCAATTCCAACTTTTCTTTCAATCTTGTTGATTTGATGCGTGGATTAAGGTTTTTTTTTTTTTTTTTTTTTTTTTTTTTTTTTTTTTTTTATGGATTTTGTTATACTTAATAAATTCATTCACTTTAGTTCTTGTAATTTTGTAACTTTTACTTCATCATTCCTTTCGATTTAAGTAGAGTGTTGACTGTTGAGCGACTAATCGAGTTGGGATTTTGTAACTTATTTTTCATCAATTTTTTTTTTCCATTCTTAGGCTTAAATGAATGACAACAATGAACTTTTTTTCTTTCGGTTTTTCTATTGTGTGCCTATTGAATTGGGCACACGTTTAGAGTTGATTTCTTGCCTTATTTGTGTGGGATTTTCCCAAGCAATCCTTAAAATCTCATGTTTTGTTTGTCCAAGTAAAAATCTCAATTAAAAAAGGCAAGAAACTTTAACATGTGCTAGATGGGCACACGTTTAGAGTTGATTTCTTACCTTATTTGTGTAATCCTTAAAATCTCATGTTTTGTTTTTCCAATTAAAAATCTCACTTAACAAAATGCAAGAAATTAACTCTTTAACATGTGCCAAATGGGCACACAATAGAAAAAGGGCGTTGATTTTGCCAAGACAACAATTATTGTTGCCAATGCAAAATTAATTTATTCTCTATTTTACCCTTAAGTATTTAATATCTCCAACAAAGTTTTTTTTTTTTTTTTTTTTTTTTTTTTTTTTTTTTTTTTAATACACTATCTAATACTATATATTAAAACCTGAAACCAAGTATTTTTTAGAATAACACTTGGCATTTATTAATTGGATAGCACTAAGTAATTACATAATATGGAAATTATTAGCTAATTTATGGAAAATAATATAATTTATGGTGATTATGGTGGTAAGCTAACTTATGGAAAATAATAGTGTTGCTAATAATATTGTAACAAAGATAAACTTACAATTTCATAAAATGAGTATAACAATATAGATATACAGCCCGGGCGCGTGCCGGGCATGCAAACTAGTTTTATAATAAAAGAAGATCTTCAAGCAACCGAGAATTGGTAGCTATCCCTTGCCTCCGATCCTTTTACTTCTGTCATCTTTGTTATCTTCTCCCATCACCCACGATAACCAACCCATGCTCGGCTTCCCGTCCATCTCCATCTCCTCCAACGTCACCATATGTGGTCCCCATTTCGATGAGGTTTTAGCCCTCCAGCTAGCGGCGATTGTTTCGGTCTTTGGGATTCGTGGCAAGGGTCGATCGAAGATCATGCGGCCGAGAGAGGAGTAAGAGAGGGCGGCAATGGAAACCGAGGAAGGGTTTGCCAACGGATGGGTCATCGGCAAAAGGGGATGCCTTTTGCGGGGAGGAGGATGGAGGATGGAGGATTGGGGAATGGGTTTGGAGATGATGGATTACTGGTGCGGGTGGCGGTGGCGGTGTCGGGAGGTTGATGGCAGGGAGGAGGAGGATTGAAGAAGTTATCAGAAGCCAAAAGGTGGTGTGGGTGTGCAATTCAAGGAGTGGTATCACGGGATGGGTAGCAAGGTGGAGCTCGGGACGACGTCGGGAGGCTGTATGCCTATGTGGGTTAAAGTATTGAACACATAATAAACATTGACGAAACGAGGCGGATATGTTCTTTAATTTATTTGATTTATTTTAATTAATATGTAAGGGCAAATTGGGGAGTTATATAATTTTGCCTTGGCAACAGTAATTGTTGCCTTGGCAAAATCAGCACCCTAGAAAAAAACATTTTTTTTTTAGAACTTTATATACATACCGAGTATATAGGTATCCCACTACCTAGTCCAAATAACCCCGTTCAGCGCTTCTAGGGTAAGCTCATGTAGAGGACACCCTTATCTCCCAACGATACAAGTGTTGGAAAAATAGGAGTATTGTGGGCAATATAGAATGGAACAAATTACTGTAACACAATACTCCTCTAGGTCAATTGTGTACTCAACCACAAGGAGTAAAAACTCGAAATAACTCAAAAACAATAAGAAGTAAAACACAGGAAGCTGAAGAGCAGGGAAATGATTTTGTATATTCAAGACGCTCCGCAAACGGTCCTTTTCTAGACAAAAATTGAAACAGAAAGGATTAATGGCAATCAATTTGGAGAGTAAAATGGGAATAATATCTGTATTTATGGAGAAAATGGAATTCAAAAAATTAATCCATAAAAACCTAGCATTAGCCAAAAGTTAGCCTCACTGCACATGGGCAGATCATAGTCTACTCTCTATAATCACTACAAACACTACAAGAGGAAGCCCATATAAAAACCGAAGAACCTTTTTCCAAAACTCCAATGTAGGACAAAGTTAAAAATGTGTTTCAAGTCTTCTCCAAAGGCTCAAAACCTTTGCATTACCAGCAGCGAGGGCCTTTGTTCCTTACAGATTTACTGCATATCTCATTCTAATTTCCTGCCCCCAATTTTAAGATTCAATGTTTATTGGTGCCCTATCTTGCCCCAAACAATGTTTCATAATATAATATATGGTAAAAAATATATCAAATGTGGTCTCATTTTGTAGATCATCAAAAAATATAAACATTGATATAATTTTTAGAAATTTATATTACCTAATTCGCTATAATTACACAAATGGTAAATTTTACAAGTAAAAAGCCAACCAATGAATATTTGACATGTGGCAATGTCATTGATCAATTGTTGCCCAAATTTGGTGTACGAGGGGTGCCATTGCGGATCATCTGTCCTATTTTACTATTCCACTTCATGTACCCCACCAATAACATGCTATCATTTCATAAATATTTTCAGAAAAATATAATCTTTAAAAATAAAATAATGAAATGTTAGCATATGATTAGTGAGGAACATGGAGTGGGATAGGAAAATGGGACAGGTGATCCACACTGACGAGACACCCGAAACTCATGCACGAAGCTTCTTTTCATTTTCATTTGCTTTCTTTCTCACGTGAGAAAGGCTTGTCCTATTCGGTGCCCTTTCTTTTGGGGCATTGATAAACATAGTCTAACATCAACATCATATGAATGCGCATATATAGACTGCACTGTCCCGTACCCTAGAGTTAGCTATGTCATATGTGAATGTCCTTTTTGATACGAATACGTAGCGGAAGTAACCAATAGGCAAAAAAGATTGGAGATCTGTTCTTTGTTAAGCAAAGTAGTACTGACAGCAGGATAGAACAGATGTCGATCCTGTACCCTAGAACACTTATATATGGACGATAATGAAATGATATGAACAAATGAATCTCAGCTCCTAGAGATCCAATCGAGCTAAGCTAATCGCTAAATAGTATGGTTGTTTAGTTCTAGCCTTTGTCCTCTAGTACTTCTAGCTGAGCAACGATGGAATGAGTGCCTTACGTTCCCATTTTTGAGTTCAATTACCTTTAAAACTTAAAACGAATGCAAAAGGGTGAGAAAATCTTTCTCAGACTCTTTTTATTACTTTTTTTTAATTCAACGATACATATTACAATAAACGTCCTTGACTTGTTCAAATAGTAAACATAAACTCTAAAAAACTGCCTTAAACTAATCTAAAACGACATGAAAAAAATAAGACTTTTACGGAAACAAGGTAATCTACTTATGTACTTAATTTTATTCTAACAATAATATGGTAAATTAAACTAATGGTAGGTGATCTTTGAAGAGATCACGTCCTTCCTAGGCAAGAAAGTCGAACTCCTGGAAACTAGATGGTACAGAACTCGGTTCAGTCTCCCCTTTAACAGTTTTGCACTAATTGATGCAATAGATACTGGTTCTGTTATATCCGACACATGAATTCGTATCACACGCTCCCCCTCTTAGAAAGATGGACCTCGAATCCAATAGGATGAAGTCAACCTATCATTGAACACACTAACTCTCTCACCAAAAGATTTGAACCAATCCTTGTAGCTATTAATAAGTACAATTTTCTTCCTACAACAAGTAGTAGTAACATAGGCATCTTGCGGTTCATCATAATAAGCATTAAATTATAAATCCAATCGCCCCCAAACAACAAGTGTATGACACTCATATCAACAACGTCACATAATACGCAATTGAGTATAACACCCAATGAATAATGAACCCATACTTGTTGTGTGACCGCAAATAACCGACCAGTTCAAAAAAATTGTAGCACATATGGATTAGGATGTATATCGGTCTTTAAATTCAAATGATTCACCAAGTAAGATGCAGCTAAATTGAAAAACCCGGATCAATAGCAAACTTAGCAATCTTCTCACCTGCCAATTACTTAGATAAAAATTTGTAGTCGATCTCCATGGTTGTAGCGTCTAAGTACTCTTCCAAGATCGTGCATGAATTGAGGAAATCAAGAGCCGAAACTCCGATACCACTAATGATACGAGTACGCAATAGAATTAACGAATAGGCAAAATAAATTGGTGATCCTTTTTCTAGTTAAGCAAAGTAATACTGACCTCAGGGTAGAATACATGTCGATTCTCTACCCTGGAGCACTTATGGACGATAATTAAAGGATATGAATGAATGAATCTCAGCCCTTAGAGAACCAATCGAGTTAAGCTAATCCCTAAATAGTACTGTCGTTTAATTTAGCCTTTGACCTCTAATCCATCAAATAATATAGAATTGTTACGCCGCAGTTGACTACCAAATCAACTGCTAGGCTTAGAATTCATATAACAACCTAACACAAATCCAAAGGAATGAAAAGACAGTGGAAGACTTTGAATGTTGAACTACAGTTCTCAAAACTTAAACTCAAATTACAAAATTATTCCAAATTAAACTAAGTAAATGTTTGAAAAAGCCCCAACATGCACGCCATCCTTTAGCAAACAACCACCTCAAGACCTGTCAATTGTAACACCCCGGCTCATCGCCTGAGCCGAGAGTTGTCACCTATGGCAGCTTGCCAGGCTGTGGGCTGACCTCACAGACCAACACGGGTCCTTCCGGCGCACTTTGACCTCACTCGTGCGCACCCTGGGAAACTTTCCAGGAGGTCGCCCATCCTGAAATTACTCCCAGTCAAGCACGCTTAACTTTGGAGTTCTTATCACATGAGCTTCCTAAAAGAAAAGTCGACTTTGTTGGTGTGAGTAGAACTATCAATCCCTTTAAGCAACTCATATGAGCCCTTAATCTCTCAGGGATCTCCTCTGAAATCCGGGGTATTACACTCACCCCCTCTTAAGACAGCAACGTCCTCGTTGCGACTGGCAGCCAACCATAGTCTAGCTCCAGGATCTTTCCCCCGCTAGGCTGCTGACCTGGGCTCTCCTGACCACAGGATCAACACGCGGTCGCAGGGTTGCTCTAATACGGAAGCCCATGTGATAAGAACTCCAAAGTTAAGCGTGCTTGACTGGGAGTAATTTCAGGATGGGTGATCTCCTGAGAAGTTTCCCAGGGTGCGCACGAGTGAGGTCAAAGTGCACCGGAAGGACCCGTGTTGGTCTATGAGGTCAGCCCACAGCCTGGCAAGCTGCCATAGGTGACTACTCTCGGCTCAGGCGATGAGCCGGGGTGTTATATTTTAAGCACCTCATATGAGCCCTTAATCTTTCAGTGATCTCCTCTGAAATCCGGGGTATTACATTCACCCCTTCTTAAGAAAGCAACGTCCTCGTTGCGACTGACAGCCAACCATAGTCTAGCTCTAGGATCTTTCCCTCGCTAGGCTGCTGACCTGGGCTCTCCTGACCACAAGATCAACACGCGGTCGCAGGGTTGCTTTGATACCATTTGTAACACCCTGGCTCATCGCCTGAGCCGAGATTAGTCACCGATGGCAGCTTGCCAGGCTGTGGGCTGACCTCACAAACCAACACGGGTCCTTCCGGCGCACTTTGACCTCACTCGTGCGCACCCTGGGAAACTTCCCAGGAGGTCACCCATCCTGAAATTACTCCCAGTCAAGCACGCTTAACTTTGGAGTTCTTGTCACATGGGCTTCCTAAAAGGAAAGTCGACTTTGTTGGTATGAGTAGCACTATCATTCCTTTTAAGCACCTCATATGAGCCCTTAATCTTTCAGGGATCTCCTCTGAAATCCGGGGTATTACATCAACTATGCCATCGAAGGATGACATAGGCCCCAGAATAAGGTAGAGACAAACCAGAGAAAATAACGTCAACACAGGCTGAGTAAGAGATAATAAAGACAAATGAAACAGCAATTAAGATATGCGCCTTAAGGTGCGTAGCTAACAAAGAACGAATAAAAGTTATCTCCTGAAAAAATCAGTAATAAGAGTATATATACACAAGAGAAGTAACATCGATAGATAAATAATTCTGCACGATCATACGAGCAATTAAAACACACATTTATGTATATTTGGGTAGGGTCCTACCCCTTGGCCACCACAATTTCGAACATAGTCGAGTTAGAGCGGAGAGTAAAAGCCCCTAATAACCCCGAGTGTGCACACCCCTCGCAAGACAAGTCGGTTGGACGAGTTTTCATCTAGGAGGAAGACTATTAGGAAGTCGGTAGCTAATCTGACCCACAAGTACCTTGTTCAGAGGTATATAAAACGATGATCGGTCAAGTTGCAACATCGTACTCTAGGTGGTATCAACTTTATAATATTTCAGTGTTCAAAACTTTATTAGTACGTTATTTGAGACTACATTATTTTATAGTTCGAATCACAACCGGTCGAGGTCGAAGTGAGATACTTAAAAAAAAGGAAACGAAATCGATAATCAAAACAAGCCACTCGGTCGAAGGACCGAGAGAAAAATGTAGAAATCATGTGAAAATTAGAATTACAAGGCTACCATGTGAATGTTTCAAAATAATACTATCTTTGAAAAAAAAAACTAAACAATAGTATTCAAAGTTGTATTTTTGTATAAAAGTATAGCTGTAAATGACATAAAAGTTGTTGATTCAAAGTTGAACAATTAAAAATAGAGATCTTATTTTAGAATATAGTATTTGTTTTTCAATTATGTGTCCAAAGGGCAAAAATTAAGGTATATATTGTTCTCCTAATTAATCATAGCGGACCCATAAATTTATTTACACTTAAATATAATTTTTACATAAATAAGCCATGTAACATGCTCTTGGGCCACTCTATAAAGTATTATAGTAATTATCTGATATTTGACACTAAATTATGCGGAGTATATAGTAAAATGTCTCCAAAAGTTATATACAACACATACCTAATTATTAAGGCTCGATAAAAGGTATAAGTTCTCAATTTTGTAAAATAAGATTTATAATGAAGGTAATTGTCTACACGGGTTGAATTATAATGCAATTAATAGATCATATATAAAGGTTTAGATATTCATCAGTCAACTTTATCATTATGATTAGACATCATTATAAGAGACCCGTGCTATGCACAAGCTTTCAATAAAAATATTAATTTAGTTCTAATTTATTAAAGGATGCTAATTTAAAATTGTACAATTAAAGACAAATATTTTATTTAGGTTATAGTATTCCTTTTTCAATAATATGTCCGAAGGGCAAAAATTATGGTACATATTGTACACAAACATGAAAATGTGAAAAATTATTACTTCGAAACATTTACATAGAAACACAAGGGTACTATGTGAATGTTTCGAAGTAATAATTTTTTTTAAGAGGTTAAGTAATACTCCATCTTTAAGGTAGTGGTTTTGAAATAAAATATAATTAATTATAGTGACATTAAAGAGGGGGGATGGGGGGTCTAATTTAAGAGCAAAAGTTTTCAAATTTATAAAATGACGTTCATGTAATGAAAATAATTATTGTCTTAAGTAATCTAATATATATTTAAAACCTAATAATTTAGAGCGGATTGAGGGCATCGGGAAGTCAAGAAATGCATAGAGAGAGTCTAATAATAATTGCAAAACTGCCGCATCAAGAAATGCACAAACAGAGTCTAATGTTTGTAAAACTCTTACGTAATAAGGTTATCAACATGAAACATAATATAAACTGTTATAATTTGGCCTACATATATCTGAATATTATGATATACATGTATCATTAATTTTGTTATGTACTTCAATATAAGATCCATTTACACATACTTTTGAAAAGTTAAGTATGATTTTGGTTGATATATGTCGACAAGTTTAAGACTTTTGTGAAAATGACTTAAAAATAATGAAAAAAATTAAAGTATTATTAGTGAGATTATGAGACATCTTAAATAACCCAAATTTAGTTAGTTATCATAATTTATTTATTTTGAGATGAACTAATTAATAAAAAAGAATATAAAAAGTTTCTCGTGTAGCACACGGGCTTTTCATCTAGTAGTTTCTATATAAGGGTAAAATATTTACCGATTGAACTTTATCATAATAATTGGATATCATCATTTAGAGACCCCTGCAACGCATGGACTTGTGTCTAGTTTTTGTCTAAAAGGAAGCAAGATATAGGTCCGTGAATTCACTGTCGCAAAAACAAGTGTATTATTATACAGCTAACCATAGGCTTATAATTTTAGTCGACTTTTCTGCTCGTAGACCAAAGAAGCTTCCGAGGGTGGAACCCATGTTGTTGTTGGTTCGTAGATTCGTAGTACATGATTTAATTAACCAACAGCAACTGTACGTATGCGCGTAGTAATTTTCTCGAAGACGAACGACGTTTCATCACGATCTGATGAGCGCAATTAATATAAAGCATACCAATGTACGTTCTTACGATTGGCTTAAACATAAAATCATCTATAAAAACGCTAGTTTAGAGAAGCCAAGAAAAGCACAAAAGCGATAAGATATTAATTTTTACAAGCTAAGTAACTAGGAGAGAAAAGCAAAACAATGGCGTTGCCTGAAATCGTATGCCTAAAATCAGTGTACAACAACAAATACTTGCTTTATCGTGATGAAGAAGTTCAAACTCATGGCCTTCTTAGGTTTTCTGGCGACAAGGCCATGGATACGTTAGCGCATTTTGAAGTCGTCGCAGCTTCCAGTGGTGATGGTCTCGTCCACCTTAAATCCTGCTACACCAAGAAGTTCTTAGTCAGGTAGTAATATTACGACGCACTTCCCGCAAGCAATATATACCTGACTTTGTTTTGAATTGGATTTACAATTTTACATTATTTCTTAGTTCTTACATTAATTTTTGACTTTTCATATTGTGAGGTTTTTTTACGATTTGTTAATGTATTTTGTCACAGGTGGTCACCTAATCATTATTGGATTACGGCCTCGGCCGAAAAACCTAACGAAGACCAAACAAATTGGGGTTGTACATTGTTTAAGCCAAGTTTCATGATAGATGGTCATACACAGAAAGCTAGACTTCTACATGTCCAACTTGGCCATTATGCATGCTTATGGAGAATTGGTGCTCCATTCGATTCTTGCTTATTTGCAGGATCCAAAGACACTGACAAGGACTCATGTGATCTTGTCACTGTAATAGATTGGGCTTCAATCACAAGACTCCCTAGGAATGTTGCATTCAAAGGGGAGAATGGCAAATATCTTGGCGCATTCGAGGCTAAGGGAAAGTCGCACCTACAATTTGCATACGACAATCCTAATGACCTAAAAGTTGCTCAAGAGGTATTTACTAATTCTGAGGGTACCGTGTACATAAAGTCGAAGTATTATGGGAAGTTTTGGAGGCTGGGTGATGAAGATTGGGTTGTGGCGGATCTCGTTGAACCAGGTTTCAATAATGCTAGTGCGATGTTTCGGCTTAATGTGCTTGACATCAATGTTGTAGCTCTACTAAACATGTCCAAGACTTGGTACTGTAAAAGGTATACTGCTCTCGGCCAACGAGATTTGTTGAATGCTGCTAACGCATCTGTTGACAGATTTGCTCATTTGGAGGTCAAGGACTTGGGAGTGTGAAGTCAAGTATCCTAATTAATGATGTTAGCTGACCATATATGTAATGTTGTGTTACAACCTTTAATTTTGATTTCAAGTTTGGTTTGTATGTACCGTATCATTTGCTTTGGTCTAGATAATAAATTCTCGAAGACTATGGTTTCGAACCTAAATGTCTTCTATCTATATTTCCTAATCGAAAGATAATTCTTGTTAGTATCGAATTTCATAATGATTAAATTACAATAATAAGGACAAATTTGTTTGAAAAAAAAAAAAAAAACAAAAAACAAAGCAGAGAATTCTACATAAATACTAACTGTCATTAACACTAAATAATGTACTGAAGCTAGTAACATGACATATAAACAGGCAATAACTTCCTGCCGGAAAGGCCATATGACCGACGACTTACTTGGTTTGTCATATACTCATATGGATATATAGCACAAATTTCAAATTTGGCGTAGGTACAAACATGTTATAGTGTTGATGCATGGGCATGGTTGCTTGGAATAATATTTGCAAATTGGCATTGACTAATAATTTTGCTTATAGAATTATATAGATCTAAACTAGTAGCAGGTTCTACTCAAACAGTCACACAAGAACTATTGAATGATAAAGAAACAATTCATACTCCCAACTTCGAAGTCTTTGAACTCCAATTATTCAGGCAAATTAATTGTGTCTACATTATAAACTTCTAACATTGTTCGAATAGCCAAATGTAGGTAAATGGAATTCCGATCACTATCATAGAAATTAAGAAAGAATTTTTAATTATTTTGGTAACTATTATTACGATACAATGCGTGCCAATAAGTTCCAATTCCAATTCCGAACCATTTATTTTGTCATTTTCCTCTTATGTCAACAGCCATGTGACAATACCCTGTGGATATTGTAACAACCCTAAATTTTCGACCAGATTAAATAAACGAAAACCTAGGATTGTTATGCCACAATTAACTAACCAAGTTAATTGCAAGGCAAAAACCAAAATAATAAACCCAACATATAAATAATAAAGTAGTACGACAGCGGAAGACTTAGTCAAAGTTTACAAAACTCCAATCCAAAACCAAATGTTTATAAAAACGATCCCATGAATGCAGACGTCCACATACTCATCACATCACCTTCAAAGACACCTGTCAACTGCGTCATTCGAAAATGACACAGGCCCCAAAATAAGGTAGGGACAAACCCAAACAAAAGAACGTCAGCAAACTGGCTGAGTAAGAACTCAAAGCAAAACAAGGGAAAATAAGATACGCGCCTTTGAGGCGCGTAGCTGAACAAGCTACGCTTACAACAAAGGATTAACCAAGATTATTAGAGAGAGATATGAACCAAGAAGTATATTATAAATTTCAAAGAGAAGAGCCAAATATACAAGAATGGGCACTCCGCATCAGTAACCCATCTTTGGTAAGGGTCCTACCCCTAACCAGGAACAACTCTAGATCTAACAACCCAAACCACCCTAAGAGAACCCGAGTGTGCACACCCCTCGCAAGAGGGCCAGTAGGATGTAACCGGTCAAGGAGGAGGTTCTAATAGGTAACTGGTAGCTAATCCAGTTAAGAGTTACCTTGATCAGAGGTATAATAAATCATTCGTAAACGAGCACCCCCGGAGGAGTTAACACGTTACTCTATAGTGTATAGAAGAAAATCCCATTAATCCATAACCCATATTCAAACCATGATTAGATATTTTATTTGATATATAACCAATTCCCAACCAAACAAGAGATATTGTGATCAATTAGAAAAATTATAGAAGTCAATATAAATGAAACAAGAATTGATCACATTAGAAGATGACAAAACATGCTCAAGCTCAAGAGTTGGCGTTCTTACCTCAAATGCTAATACCTGTCTTAACTATCCTTCCAAAATCGACAAATGGTACCAACTTAATCCGCAAAGCTATATAAATCAAATGATACGTACAATCAGTATAACTAATTATGAGATTTGACCATAACATTTAATTAGTCACCTTTAGCACCAAAATCCCAATCACAGACCATAGTAATACCCCATGATATAATATACTCAAATCAAGTTTTATACGACACCTAATACAGTAGCAACTAATTATACATACCCTTGTACATAGCATCCTCGACGATGTCAGTCTGCAACCATAATGTCCGATCAAACCACTGACAATCCCATTAACCTTACACTAACTAACTGTCGTTCCAACAATAACAAAAGCATAGCCATAACTAACACACACACACACCCACACCCACGACGTTGTTGTCACGGTCCTAAAATAACCCAACAACGCAGCACCATCAACAACGCCCTAACGGCTCGCCCAACTACAAACATGCTTAAAAACGAATTGCGATCCACCCAAAATCGATACTAGTCACTAATTTAAAGATTAAGACATTGAATTCCTTAAAACGCAAACGTATTAACTTAAAACATAAATATCGACATCGGTAGAACTTTAATCATATGGGATAAAACTTATACCTTTATGTAGAGGAGAGAGGGGAGTTGTATGGTGTCATTTTTGTCCAAAACCGGGCTGCCAAAAGGAGGAGACGAGAGACTGAAGGAGGCGGCCATGGAGGTTCGTCGCGGCGATGTCGAGTAATGAAGATGATGATGGTACGTAGCAAATAAAGGGTTTAGGGGAGTTTTAGGTATTAATTTGGTTTAGAATAAAAGCAGGGGCAATTTGGTAATTTAATACTATTGACATATAAAACCAAATTTTTACAAACTCAATTATAATATACCTAAATCATAATAAGCCCAATTACTTTAATTTCTACCACATCCCTCCATAACTAATCCAAAAATAATTATAAAAGCCCAATTTAATTTCCAACAATCAAAGATAAGAGTAACACCCTTATTAAATAATCCTTCCAAAATATGGGGTGTTACAGATATTCCTTCCAACGACGGTTATACAATTAATAGAGTTTTAGGGTGTGTTTGGTTCATCGTTTTTGGGGGATTAGTAACGAATTCATTCTCCAAATCTGTTTCCTAGTGTCTCTTTGCAACTTTTTTGTTTCCCAATCCCTTTCCATTCCCCCCAAAATGAAACCCACCTAAAACCTAAGGTTTCAAAATTGATTCCCCCTATTCATTTTGTCTCTCCTCCTATCTCTCTCTCCTCCCACACCCCCACCCACTTCAACCCCACACCTCACCGGACCACCACACTTCCACCGCCGGCCAAACACGCGCCACCTCACCTACCAACGGAGACACCGCTCTCTGGCCGCACTTGCTCCGGCGACTTCACCGGTGACATCGCCGGCCTCCCTCGCCACCCTTTCGACCTTTTTATTTTTATTTTTTCTCTCTTCTCCCTTCTTCCTCACTTCTCCATTCGTCCTCCTCGCACCACCGCACCGCCAAGCCCACACCACCGCGCCGCCAAGCCTACACCGTCGACTCCTCCGCCCACCGCGAGCCCTTCCCCACCGCGTATTCCACCAACAAATTAAAAACAAAATGAAATTAAATCTTTAGATCTACCAATCTAGGAGAAATATTATGAAAAACTAATTATATAGCCATGCTAATTATCAAATTTGGGTCGAAGTGGTGGTGGTGGCTGTCACAAAGGTCGCCGGTGGTGTTGGCAACCACCGTGACTGGTGGTCAACGGGGCCATGGGGGAAGAGAGAGAAAAGAGAAGAAGGATGTGGGTAGTTTTAACCTTATTAATTTACAATTTTGCCCTTACTTATTGAATGATTTTATTCCAATATTTGAACCAAACAAGGTTAATAAAGAATCAATCTTGTATCCATTCCACTCCCTTTCCATATCCATTCCGTTTCCATTCCACTTGCGTGAACCAAACGCCCCCTTAGTTTTTTTGAAAAGGTTAGAGAGAGTCTAAAAAAAAAAAATGGCGAGCGAGTCCAAAAAAATGAAAGATTCTCACCAGGGTTATTAGGCAGATATCAATCTTTTCATAAAATTGTGATCTAAAAGTTATTTAAATGAGAGACGACATAATTAGTCATAACTTTCATTTTAATTTGTATATAAAAATTTTACAGCAATGAGTTTTTTCTGTACATATGTTTGATAGAAATGCATCAATCAACAGTCATCTGACGAAAATTGTAAATAAATGGAATTTTGATCTGTGCAAATGTACGGGAAGATGTTCAAATGGGGCTTTTACGTAAGAATTATTAAGCATGATATAATATGTGTATCGTGCATTGTACGGGTTTAAACCTACTTAATATTTCCAGTTTTTTGTTGAAGTTGTAACCTTGAAATTTCTAATTTTCGTCATAGTTCTTTCACATATTCCAAGCAAACAAAAAAGTTCTATGCATATGATACATCCGAGGGAATAATATTGTCTTGCATAAAACAGTTCTAGTTCTAGTTGTAGACGTTTGAAGCATATTCTCCGGTTGTGTTATTATTGTTGGCCTATTCCCAAGCGGGTGTGCAAAACGATATCCCACATTGGTAGAATATATAAGAGTGAGAAGATGAGTTTAAAGTCTCGTATTTAACTCATTTCTGATCTTGCCAATTAATTTTAAAATGCAGCCTCACCAAATTTGTGGGTTCATCTACACCTCCTAGGTCCAATTATTTAACCATCTACTTTGAAATAACTGATATAAATTCTAGAGCTAATATTGTGACAAAAATATTAAAAATGGCTTTTCAATTGCTAGTCATTAATTATGATGATCGATCGAGTAGTGCATTTTAATAATAAAATAATTGAGTTTCGTAAAGAGGACTTTGTAACAAATTGTTAGTCAATAGCAACTTGCAGACATTATGTCTGACACCAAAATGCACCGCCATTTTGAGAGATAGACGCCGCTTAGCCACCCCCAGCTCCATGATTGCAGCTCCCAGCCCCATAATTGCTCCTTTTTTTGTGCCATTATATTGTAGACCATTAGATTTAATTAATTTGGGCATGCTTTGTAAAAAACAGAGGGATCTTAATAACTTATTTTCTTACATAAAAGCGTGATAAGTCCTTATTTTGCATAGTTATATAGAACTTTACAGTGCTATAATTGTTATATGTTTGTTACGGTTCTTATATTCATTCTCGCAAGAATTCACGTCCATGGTATAGTTATTAGTTTTTAGGCTTTTTAGGACATAAAGAGGATACTATGGAGAATATAAATTTCAAGATTGAAGTCATCATTTGCACACTGCCAACTTCGAATCTCAATATCTCCATAAGTACTTTGAAATTTGTAATGAAACCTATTGGAGGTGAAAGATTATGATCTTAGCTTTCTAAGATAAAACAAAACCATTTAGGAAAAATAATTTTGCAAATCAGCACCTCCTTGATCATCCTAATGGTGAGTACAAGTGACAACATGAAAACATATTTTTTGTCCTTTTTTTTTATTTTTTTATATGCAACTAAAGTAAATGCAATCCTAAAAAAGCGCATTATTAAGAGCCTGTTTGGTATCGTTTTCAGTTCAGTTTTCAGTTTTTTTTTTTTTTAAAACCAAAGTCCCGTTTTTGAAAATCAGAAAAAGTGGTTTTCAGTTTTCAGTTGCCAGTTTTCATTTTCTATATGAATATAATAGAAACAAACAATTTAAACTTAATTTTGTAATTTATTTACCTAATTTTTTACACACACAAAAAAAAAAAACCAAAAACTCAAAACGGCAGTGATACCAAACGGGCCATAAAGTTTTCGTTTACTGTTCGAAATGATTGTCAACGGTAAATTTATCTTTCTACCAATGAAAGTTGACTCAAAAATATAGATGAGGCAAATTTATTGCACAGAGAGGCGGATCTACCAAGGGGGAGGGGGGTCCCAGGACACCGGAAAAATTTTCCGGATTGCAAATTTTTGTACTAAAAATTATGTAAAGGTCCTGTAAAACAAGGGCGGGACACCGAAAAATATTATAGGGACACTGGATTTTTTTTTTTTTTATGGATCCGCCACTGATTGCACATTTCAAATAATGAAAATGAGGTGAATTTAATGAAAAGGACGGAGCGAACTAATATTGAGTAAAATCACTTAAGTACTAACAAACTTATTTTAATAAAACAACAATTATTAATAAGAGAAAACATCGATTACAATAAATTGACAAGTACAAATTTCATAATCAAAGGAGACTCCCTAAAGGTGTAGTTGTGCATGATCATCTCCTCCCTTCGACTAGCGGCGCGTATACCCTAGTCCCGGGACTAGATAGTCCCGGACGCCATGTCACCATGACATCATTGCTTCGTCAGCGGTTTGATTTTAAAAACCGGTTTATTTATTAAAAGAACCACATATTAAAAAAAAAAAAAACAAACCTCCCACCTTTTCTACTCTACCCGGCGCCACCACTCCACCGCCCCCCAGCCGCCGGCTTGTCATAGCACTAGCTACCACCACATCGTCTCCGACGACGCTCCTACAATGGCATCACGCGTCAGTAACACCCCGACCACCGCTTCTTACACGGCCGTGGCACCCCCTTTGCGCGTGAAGCTTCTTCTCTCACTCGTCGGTGGTGATTAACGCCGGATTTGGTTGAGGATGGTGGTGGTGGTGGTGCATGCAAGGTGGTGTAGGGCGAGAGTAGGGGGTGGTAGTCGGGTGGGGTCGTGGGGATGGTGCTGGTGAAGATATGGTCATGTGCAGGAGAGAAATGGGAGGGAAGAGAAATGAGAGAATTGAGGAGGAGTGAGAAACGTGGTATATGCAAATTCTATAAATGGACAAATAGGACTGGGAAATTGAGGATTTTATTTAAAGGAAAATTATAATATAATTGATACGTTAAAGTTTATAATACATTATTTACATGTTAAAATCCATTATTTATACATTAAATTATATAATTGACATGCTAAAATACATAATTTAGTAGTAAAAATACATAACAATTACGCTAAGATACATAATATATATAGATGTTAAAGTACATAACTGATAAGTTAATATACACAATTAATATGCTAAAGTACATATTTCAAATGTTTTGTACACGATCAATACGATAAAGTACAAAACTTATAAGTTAAAATACATACTAATTTTAAAGTAAAAAACATAGTAAAGGCTTTGTTTAATATGTTAAAGTATGCATCATTTATACGTTTAAGTACTAGCTAAAGTACGTAACTAATGCACTAAAGTACATAATTTAAATGTTAAAATTAATAACAGATATGCTAAAATACAATATTTAGACGCTAAAGTACGTTAAAGTACATTACTTACACGCTAAAGTACATTATTTTTACTCTAAAGTACATAAGTGATATACTAAAGTACATAATTAAAACGTTAAAGTACATTATTTTTACTCTAAAGTACATAAGTGATATACTAAAGTACATAATTAAAATGTTAAAGTACATTATTTACACGCTAAAGTACATAAATGATATAATAAAGTACATAATTTATAAATTATAATATATACGAATATGATAAATACAATCATTTAGACGTTAATTTATATATCAAATGAAATAAAGTATCTAATACGGTGTATATTCTGTATACAATACTATACGATAAAGTGCATAATCTAATCTAATGCTAACGTACGTAAGTTTTTACTCTAAATTACATAAAAGACAAATGAAGTCTTAGTCATCCCTTCATAAAAAATTAAAAAGTAAAACAAATCTCATTTCCCAATTCACCCTCACCAACACAATTCAATTTCATCACAAATCATTTCTATTGTCCTTCTACCTCCTTGATCCTTCTTGGCTTCTCCCAACTTTTTTTTTCAGATAATAATGTAATCTTTCTCTCTCCTCATTCATACTCAATGGATTTCTACTCTTGATCATTATTTTTTTTTTTGATTTGTTTTCATTCTCATTTTCTTAATTTTCTTTCGTTAGAAATTTGGTGTTAATTTGTTCCGCCCTCTAGTCGCCGGCGTGGATGATCGTTAGAGGTAATCAGTCGGCGGCTATTGTGGTGGTTGAGGCGGGATCGGGGGTAGGTGTTGGGTGGGAAGGGGGAGAAAATAACGAAAGAGCAGGCTGCCGTAGGTGAGAGGTGGTCGACGTCGATGGACAGAGGGGATTGATGGATTGTGGCTGGCTTTCTGGCGACGTCGTCGGTAGGTGATGGTGGTTCATTCACTGGTTTGTGTATCGCCGGCTTGGGGAGGTGAGAAAAGAATGTGAAGTAACTCAAGTAAGTGAGTGGTATTTTTTTGGCCGACTTTTTTCTTACTTTTGGTCCAGGTTTTATATCTGATAAACCTGACTGATTTTTATTTAACCGACCACACGTGCTAGCTACGTTAGCGGGAGTATGTACTCCCGCGACTACACAATAATTTTCCTTCGACTAGTATAAGAACTACTAGCTTAGTAGATAGAGAATTTTGACAACCACAACCATTGAAACAACTTAATAACTTTAATTCAACATACATGAATAATATTCTGAAAGCAATGCCGAAAACAAAACGAAAATAGGGAATACATTCAAATTGCTTCACAGACAAGCCACCCAACAATTCATCAATCATTGTCCTAGATCGTCTTAACCTTCCATGTCGCCAAGAACGAAGAAGGAGTCAAAGTCTACTTTGAGACTGATACTGTTATCATTGTATGTGGTGTAGCCTGAACTTGCACCACCATATAAGTCAGTTATTCCAATGTATTGAGGAAAACCCGATCTGAGGTTGGTGTCAGTGTACCAGACTATCTCTGCAAGAACGAATTGAAAGGCGTAAGAAATTATTTACAATCACCAAATTAAGATGTACCTAGGCTTATAAACAGTGATAATTTAATTATCGTACTGAGTTTAGCGATCTCATGTGCAAAATCTGCATCTAATGTGCTAAATCTACGTAGCTGAGATGAAACATGAAACTCGATCCGAATACGTAACACTTACGAGATTTCTCGTTGTCGTAATAGCCTTGCGTTTTGTTTCGCAAGGAAATCTTATAGCTGACAAAAAGACTTCTTTTATTTGCAACTTTGTCTTTGCTATCAAGTTCCAGGAACAGCGAATAATGACTACCAACACCTGCGTCGTATCCTTGCCGGTATAGGATCAGCTTCCTGCGTCATGAGATAGTACGAATTAAAAAAAAAAAAATAGCAAATTAAATAGCTTCACTAACACAACTCATTATAAAATATTTGTGGTTGTATACTTATAGCATGCTGCATGTTACTCTCTCAGTCTCTCACAATATATTATTACGTGCTATCGTATATAATTCAGCTATAGCTTTTGGATATGATCTGATCAAATTTGCGTCGATTTGAACTGTACTGACGAGATATAATTATTTTGATGTTGAATAAATAGACGATCAGTTAAAGCGTTTATAATTAGGATGTCGTACATACCAAGTGTAGGATTCGCCATCCAATTCAGTAGTAAAGGTTTGAGACACGGGTTCAGGAGTTTGTGGAGTGAAAGGCCCAAACTGCAAGAAGAAGTTGCGCTTGGGGACACTCTTGATAAAGGACATCTTAGTAAACTGAGGTTCGCCAGTAGTGATGAAAACCTCTGCTCCGAAGGTGCATCTGTCTTCATATAGGAATCCATTTTCCGGCTTCTCGAAGTGGTTCTTCTCAAGTGCTTGAGATATTCCCCACTCTTTTGCTCCGACATTGAAATTTCTCTCTCCTAGATCTGTACGTGGTTATAATTAACAACATGTAAATCAGGGTACGTAATACGTGGTCATTTGGTTGCGTTCCTTAGGGCTTGAAAATGCTAGAATGCAAATATACATGTGAAGCGTATGTAGTACCTTCGAGAACAAGATATTCACCGCTTTCGTAATCCTTGATGAAAAACTTCATTGTCACGTAAACAGCTGTGTTACGAGGACCACCTCTCACAATTGGTCTCTTCAAGTAAAGAGAGAGGTAGTTGCTGCTATTCCTTCCATTAGGATAGATGCACAGCACCCTGCATATATATGACGAACACAAATAAATAATATATAAACGATCGATGCTATATATGAAATGTAAAAACTTGATTGATACGCATAGATATGTACCATTTGGTGCCGCCAGCATCAAACTCAGGTGTTTCAAAAGCTTTCACGCCACCGGCCTGAAGTGAAGTGAGAAGCTTCGAATATGATTCAATTTCGAAAACCAAGTGACTAGGGTCTCTCGCCCTGAATGTCCTGATAGGTTTGCTTGGATCGGTGAATTCAAAAGTGTAATTACCTGCGCATGAATTATTATTATTATTATTATTATTATTATTATTATTATTATTATTATTATTATTATTATTATTATTATTATTATTATTATTATTATTATTATTATTATTATCACGATGAATCAATAGTAATTTACAGTGGGGAGCCGAGATACTATTTGAGCCCCGACATTCTTCGCTGTGAAAACTATAAAAAAATTAAAGAGCAAAATTGGGAAACTTACGGCCCTTCCAGTCCTTCATCCTTTGATTTGATTAGTACTAGTTAACAAGCAGCAAATATCCGAGAGAAAACTTTGTAATTTGTATGGTATTTCTCTGTAAATAATGTTGATTTACAATGAAAGATTAGGATGACTAGAGTCGTCTTATATAGTGGGAAAGTCTACATTAAAAATTACTAAGGTCTTCGTATGAATTGGTTTAATTGTTAATTAATAATTACTAAAATTGTCATTACTTATACCTTTATCTTATTAATTCAGTCACTCTGTATACTACTAGCTTTTATAAATTGAACTAATCTATTATCGCGTGCATTTATGTACAATCATGTTGTGATGTTGAAGACTATTACTTAAAATTGATCAACTATGAATATAGTATAAGTTCCCATCGAATAATGTTGCTATTTTATAGTAAAACTCAACTAGTAGCTAATCTTCCGTGGCCTGTGATTGATATTTTCTGCAATAAATGGTATTTAGATCAAGTTAGAGACTTGGGTGAGTACTAAGCAGCTATGCCATTGCGCTGTCATGAAAGTTGATAGGAGGGAGGTGACATGCAGAAGCTCAACGATTTATTAAATATAAGCTGTTAGTTGCTCTTGTTTAAACGTCCACTCTAGAAAAAGATCATTGATGAGTATTGTTAAAATGAGTGATGACTACCAATTTTGAAGTCATCGTTGATGAGTATTGTTCGATAATGTAAGAAATAATAAAGGGTGTACGGGCCTATCGCCTACCTTTAAAGATCAGAGAATGCAAGAAATTCGCCTCGAACGTCGATTGACATTGAAAGGAGTAATTCATAGATTTATAAAGTAAAAAATTCACATCGTATCTAACTCGCTATGGAATTTTAGGTATAACTCACATCTTATGCAACTTAAACGGAGGACTATCTTGTAAAACAGTACACGTTGGAATACTGTAATAATTTGGACCTCTCATAGAAGGTTAGATTGAACTGTGCCCTCCATTTCTTATTTTCTTTAAAAATTTTATGTAAACTGCTTTAATTGACAAACTAAAAAAAGCCAATAGCGTAAACATAACCTACAATTACATGACCACTCGTTAAATGGATATTGTTCCAATGAGATGAACTTATGTGTGTAACATGTTTACATTTAGTATATGAAAATAACCCCGCTACTTAATTACGTCGTAAAAATATGCATAATTTACATACCTTTCTCCCAGACCGGTGAAAAGTCATCTGTGCGTTCATATAATCATAAGGAGTACTAAATTTCGTAAAGGACAATACCTAGACCGAAAAGTTTGTTACGATACGGCGATCGTCTCCCAACCGACGCAAAGTTATCAAACTACGGTATGCTTAAACCGGTTATAAGAACTATGTAGCGGCTAGAGTTCGTGTTGCAAAATCAATGAGACTTCTAATTTTGCCTCATAGGCACTGATTTATTTATCGGTTGTGTTGGGGTGCAAACCCAACTCCCATATCGGAGAAATAAGGAGTCAAAGAATGCCTTATAAGGGATTATCAAACTAATTAGTATGAGGTCTTTTGGAAAGAAGCCCAAAAACAAATTCGTGAGGGCTAGGCCCAAAGCGGACAATATCATACTAATTGGACTGGTAGTCGGCAGACGCAGGGGCCCAACAAGTGGTATCAGAGCCCAAGGCTCGACTTGGTTGAGGCGCACAACGTGTGGATAATGGATTTGCGCAAGGTCCACGTATGACACGTTGGGGAAGCATTATTGGTCGAGACTTATAGGTGGCGGACATGCACTAGGAAACCTCGAAGCCTAGAAGGAAGATTGATGAGCAAGGAGCCAGCCCCGTGGGACGGGTACGAACACTCTTTGATGCAGTGTAGCCAAGTCCCCGAGAGTGTGGGATGGGTCTAATTGGTTTGAGGAAGGGTTGTTGGGGTGCAAACTCAAGTCCCACATCGGAGAAATAAAGGAGTCAAAAACTGTCTTATAAGGGATTACCAAACTAATTAGTATGAGCCCTTTTGGGAAGGACTCCAAAAACAAATCCGTGAGGGCTAGGCCCAAAGCGGACAATATCATACTAATTGGATCGGTAGTCGCTAGATGCAGGGGCCCAACAGGTTGCATTTAAGTACAAGCATGTTATAATTTTGAAAGCTACTTAGAAATGATGTAGTCCCTCCATAAAATTATATATGACTTTCTCATATTTCGAGACATCACATTTATTTGTCAATATCTTATAAGGAGGGATGCTATGGTCACTCTTTTTGGGAGAGTGACAAGGGACACTTCAACTTTCATTGGTTGTAACTCACAAGTAGTGCAATTAATGTTACAAGGAAATGGTCATTTTATTGTTGATTAGCCAATAAAAACTTGAGTGTTTCTTGTCACTCTCCCAAAGAGAGTGACCATAGCATCCCTCTCTCATAAGATATATATTACTAAAAATTATGAAACTATACTTACATGAATGTTTCGATACGAATCCAACGACATACGTTTCATAATTTTTCGATATGTATTTATTTCTCTCTAAAACCGTAAGCCAAGGCCTCACCTCGTAATCCGAAAACGTCATATATTTATCTATGGAGGAAGTAGTTCATAATTAATTAGTATGTACTCCTAAAATAATCCAAAAAACTGTTGAAGCTACACCTGCCAAAGATATAAGGGGTACAAAAAGTCGACTTTGCGAACCTAATAGGAAAGTTTTATCTCGATACCAATTTTCAAGGAAAGGAACAACTCATACGCAGTTTATAATATTAATGTCAT
This sequence comes from Spergularia marina, assembly GCA_963680865.1. NCBI lineage: Eukaryota > Viridiplantae > Streptophyta > Magnoliopsida > Caryophyllales > Caryophyllaceae > Spergularia > Spergularia marina. The sequence goes on from OY804546.1 coordinate 28,319,647, forward strand.
ACCTCCATAAATTTATACTCAGTATGTGACATTTTCGGATATTAAGGTAAAGGTTTTAATTACAATTTTAGAAAGAAATGGTCATTGATGACTAATTAAAAAATGTGAAATATCTCTCATTAAATTCGTATCGAAAAATACTTCCAAAATTTACATAAGTAGGTTTTCATAATTTTACTAACATACGAAGTAATATTTCCAAAAGTCATACACTCGTATACTTATAATTTTGTGAAGGAAATGTAAGTTATCTCATAATCATCCAACGTGTAACAATCACGTGTGATATAAACACAACTAGAGATCGATCTTTTGACACACACCTTAAAATGTGAATTCCCAATGCATATAGATCAGGGTGTAGTTCATGGGGAAACCGTGAAGGAACCAGATCCAATTAAACCGTCTATATCATTTATTTATCTAAACATTCCTAACTAGTTGACAAAATAAGAAACTCGATAAGATGTGACCTATTGGCCTAAAAGTCGATAATACTCCTATTGAATACCGATGATTCTATGGTCATTACCGCTAGTGGTAATCGCCATAAGAAAATAATACTTTAATATAATTATATATTTTATTAATAATATAAAAGAATTTTTTATTCAAGGTAAAGTATTTTTTATAAATAAAAATACAATTTAATATGTATTCTTTTGTGTTGTGTTTGGAACTCAATTGGCCTAATACTCGACTTAGCATAATAATATCTTTAGTTCCCCCAAATTTAAATTACGTAATTTTTCCAAACTTAAGATACGTGAGATCACCAACTCACCATTATCAATTGCTTTGAAGGTTTAACCATAGAGAGTTATAAACATATAGTTTCAAGCCTTGTTTTACATTTTGTCGACGTCTTCATCACCAATTGGCGCTGCTCATAAGACAAATTAAAGATGGGTATGGTAAATTTGCACGTCACGTCACATAAGAAAATGATTTTTCTTTAAAATTCTGGGTATAAAAAGGGAGAAGAAAGATAGATAGAGCTAAGTATAGCAGTTGGTATGAGACGAGAAAAGGGGGAGTAGTTTGGCAGCATGTTCATCCTTGATTATTACTTAATCAAATACTAGATTTGGCAATTAAAAATCATGGCAACTCAATTAAATAATTGAAGTATTAAAAGCATAGCAATAAGACATGAACATACTGAGGATGAAGGACTGACATAATGTTTCTTGATTAATTAGACCTATATTTCTAGTTTGTTTAGGAGTCTAACTTAAAGTCATACCAAACATATCTTTAGTTTAATAATATTCTGTAACATAACTACTAAATATTCTATTTATAAATTTAATTAGAATATTATTTTTTTATGGTGATTACCACTAGCCGTAATGACCATAGAATCATCGATTGAATACTGATTTACCGCGTTCATGCATGTATGGTAGGTTGTAATAAATGTGATGTCTGCAAATTGGCATTGACTAGTAATAATTTATAAGATAGTTGCAAAATTATATTTTTATCTATATAGAGCTCAACTTGCTAGTAGCTAGTTTAATTGACTCTTGAAAACTATCAAGGAATGACTAACAATTCTTGAGTCATTGATTTATTAGTTTGATGGCCTCAATTATTAATAATTAATCAGAAACAGATAAAGGAATTAATTGCACAAAACGACGACTACTTGAAAAATGGAATATGTCGTTCGTAACAGAATGTAAACCATCATCACCTCATCCAGCGGAGTGTTTCAAAATCAACTTTGATGGCTCGGTCTCTAATAATTTAGCTGCTGCATAGTGCATTCTTCACGACTCCCAAGGTAATTTGGTGGATGGTAGAGCCTTTAATTTAGGCAATTGTTCTGTTCTGATGGCCGAGCTAGGCTCAAGCATTGAGGGCCGGCACCAAGCTTGCTAATGCAAATGGTGTTCGTCGACTGTTTATTAAAGGAGATAGTTTGATCGTCATCAAGGCAGTTCAAGGTGTTTATCAAGTCCCATGGAGCATTGATTTTCTCATTAAAGATATCAAAGCCTCGCTCTTATCTTTTGATTATTGGGAGACTAACCACATATTTAGGGAAGGAAATAGGGCAGCTGATTGGCTAGCTAATTTGGGTCACTCTATCCTTAATCAGCAGGATGAGTACCCTTCCTTTTGGTCATGTTTTTCTGATTTTGTTGTAATTCTCAACTTTGATAAGATTGGGGACACCCTGGCCAGAAAGGTGACCTAGTCTTGTTTTCTTGTACCACACTTACCATTTCAAAAAAAAAAAAAAATGCAAACCATCAAATAATTCTACAACTAACCTACGTAATAGAGGGACGAAGGGTAACCTCAGGTAAATCGGGTGCACCGGCTATCTCTAATTGCCCGAAAACGTATCTACTTTTTTTGAAATAGTGGTAAAAAAATGTTAAACAATTCAAAATGGGTTGAAGAAAAAGTTATTCAATAATATGGGGTGCAAGTTACGTATATATAAAACCGACAAGGTCGTCCATGGCGGTTAAAATAAAAACTAAAATAAAAATTTTGGTGAACAAAACGGTCAAGAACCTCAGTTGCTTTACAGTACGTGTAAAATCGCCGAGGTTCTTGTCTGTTTTACTGTTCACCATTATAAAACAGCCTTGGTCCTTGGCGGTTTTATACATAGTTATTGTGCTCCCAATTTTATTGAATACGTTTTTTCTTATCCCATTTTGTTTAACATCTTTTTAGCATTATTTCAAAAAATCGTACTACTTAATCCTTTCGTTCGCCCATAAATTAAAGTTTTTACTTTAAATATCTATTTTTAGGTGTTTAAAATTAAACTTCCGACTTCAAATATTTCCTTATTAGTAAAGATTATATACCAAAATGCCCCTATTTTATTGCATATTTGATTGAAAATGTAAATTGACGTATCCTCATGTTGTAATTTTACCAAATGAGCCTTAAACCTACGCATTTTATAGCTGAACGGAGGGATTATTCTTTGGTTGTTCTAACTTCTAAGTTCTAACTTTATTATCGGAAAAAAAAGAGTGGATAACTATCGGGATAGGAACAAGGAAACTATGGGAAAGGGTCGTTCAGGATAGATTAATTATCTTATTTATTCACCTTTCTCTCAAGACTCAACTAGCCGGAGACAAGTAATTCTGATCTTCCAACAATGTTCATACAATCATATTTTTGTTAATAATTTATATCTCAGCTGCTTTTTATAAAGTAAAAAGCTATTGGTCGCACACTCTATTACTAATTTCGCCCGCCAATTTTCAAAATTACACTTAAGTAATTTCCAAACCTTCTTGTCTCCCTTATCCAACATTTCAATTACTCACAGTGAATTCAAAAGGCACCAAATATCAGATGCCTCTCGGCGACCATAAGTCTAACGCATACCATCCTCTGACCGGCCACTATCTCCCACCGTATGGCACCACGATTGCACCACAATTTGACTTCCTAGCCACATGAAATTAGCCTTTGGTTTTCTTAATTAAGCATAGCTACTGAAGGAGTACATATATAACGTTTGTCTTGTTTTGAGCAATCGATTATGGGTGTTGGCCATTATATTTAAGTTGTCCGCTATCGTTGGGTTCATTGAGTTTCTATTCTAGGAAAAAAATTAATGTTTGAAACTATTTGCATTTCCCACCTCTAGGATGTATGAGTTGGTGCCATCAGAGAAGTTTTAATTTGGAGTAGTGGTGGTTGCTAGGGACGACCAGATGACAAAGGTGAGGGAGAAAAAAAAGAATTAAACTTAGAAGGGTAAAGTTTGGAAAATCATTGAAATAAATGGGCAATAATAATAAATATGGACGACAAATAACACAACTCTTTATAAAATACTTCCTTCATCTCAATTTAAAGAAATTGGATCCCCTAGAGTTGAAAATAAACTCTACTTAATAAGGTAAGAATTAATTGTTTTGCATTTTTTTGTGCATTCCAAGATTCTCTTCATTTTATCTTATTACTAATTTTAGCAAACTCTACCAACTCTACCAAAAAATAACTCTAGGGGATCCTCACCCCAATTTAAACACCCTAACTTCCTTATATGAACATCATCACATCTCAAATACAGTCCATTTTGGAAATCCTTTTTGTTGTTGTCCTACTTTTTGCAAATCATCACATCTTCTTTCACGGTCCTACATTTCTACTTTTATTAATCCTCAATTTATTCTCTCTCATGTTTCCTAATATTACTCATCTCCACTTATTTTGTGAACTTTTTTTTATTTCATTAAAAAAAAAACCATGAGATGTTAAAATGGAAGGGATGGAGTAGTATGTGCTTCAAAGTCAATGATACTTCTAATTTTGTCGCATTGTGGACTAAGAGCAAAGACAATAGTTGTCCTTTAGCCTTGGGTTTGTCAACACGTACAAGGAAATTGAGTTAATCTATCTATTGTAAATGTGCAGTTCGTCCGTCAAAATAGCTCCCACGTTCTATGAGACGAAATTGGGTTTGACAAAAAAAAAGAGAAGACATAAAAGTTGAAAAAAGAGTTGAAAAGTACAAAAAAATAGGAACAAATTCATAGAAAATTGTGGACCGCCATCAAGGCTAAAGAAGGACCACAACAAAAAGTTTCATCTATTGAACAATATATGTTTTTCTTCCTTAGGGCCTTAAAAAATGATGTGGCATTGACAAATCCAAGATCTATTGCCTTTGCTCTAATTTCATTCTCGGATGCATTCAAGATTTAGTGCAAGCATTGGTGAGAGGTAGTTGAGACTTGGGAACAATTAATGCAAACTGCCATCGAATATTTCTGTGATATAAAACTCGATCAACTAGTTGCTAGTCCACTCGTGAAAAGGGACTAGTGAATGACTAGCAATAAGTCATAATAAGTTTGTATTGTATATTGTTAAATATGTAAAAGTATGAGATTGAAGGAAAAGATTAATTGTATTGACTTACTCCCTCCGTTTCTGTGATGTGTTGAACATTATTGGTCATTTTATGTCATATCTAAGGGATACTTTCGTCCATTTAAAGCACATATATACCCTTACGAGTCACCACCCTCTCACCACCTATTACCACGGGTCAAAACTCAAGTACTCATCGATTGGAAACTGCAAAAAAAAAAAACCACTTTTTCGATGGCTTCGTTGTCGAAATCAACGACGCCCTAGGAAGGGCGTGGTAAATCCCTAGACCCTAACGAATTAGAGGGAAAACAGCTCTAAACTAGCCGAAAACAACCCTAAACTCGTCGGTTTATAACGCATTGATCAATGTGCAACAATCAAGTGTGGTATGAACACAATCAGACATTGGTTTTGAACACTCCCCGACCTTAACCATTATTAACCATTTTTCTTCGTTTTCCTAACTGCTGTACATAACAAATAAGAAACTCGATAAAATATGACCTCTTGGCCTCAAAGTCAATACTAATATATGAGGAGTTCTAGGGTGCTCGACAAGTACCGCAAAGAACTATAATAAATCATTTTTTAAATTACTTAATAAATTTTTCTAAAAGGAAAAATTATCAAATTATATTAGATATAGTTTGTGCAATGTATACATAAGCATAAAAGATTAAATAAATGCAATTAATCATTTTTTCTAGTTTTTTGGTAATTTATAATATAATTTACAAAATATACCTAAATAAAAATAATGGATGTTGTAGATTGATTTTTAGCATATGGATCGGATGATTGAGATGATGACTCTTGTGGTACTTTGCGGTACTTGTTATGCAGAGTAGAATAGATCCTAATATATAGGCTACTAACATAGTCACATGCAGCACTGATTGGCGTCCTAATTATTTAACAATTCATTATAATGTTCCGTATGATGTTTGCAAATTGGCAATTTGTTGCAAAATTATTTTTATAGAGCTCAACTAGACGATCACTAGTTGTCTAGTTTACTCTGTTGAAAAATAAATGACTAACAATTATTCAATCATTATTGATTTATTTAGTATGTTGTCCACACTCCACATTTATTAGTCAGAAATCAATAAAAGTGAGACGGAGAAAGTACACCCAACGTCGACTACTCAAAGTCTTGAACTATATTATTATAAAAATGATACTCCGTATAAACTATCGGGCATGCATAATGCTCCCTTCGGTTATGATTAACTTCTCATCCTCTTTTTTAGGATTTTGGCTTTGTTTTTCCCATTTCAAAAATATTACTGTTGGTTATAACTACCTTTTAAATTTATTTGCTAAATGGATCATTAAGATCTATTTATTAGCTTTCCTTTTGAGCACCTCAAAAGAAACTGAGAAATTTATTCTAGACAGGAGGGAGTGTATGATTCACCCGTGATGATTTTTCCCATTTAGATTCCATCTTGAAATAGTTTTTTTTTTTCTTTTTTAAATAATAGGAGTCTACATGTAGACAAACTAAAAAATGTCTATATCAGATTTCAAATATATAAAAAGAAATGTTTTCATACGAAGAGACTATCACCAAAATTTGAGCTGTTTTTGCTCCATAGGCATTTTATCGAAAAAACGTAGACTATGTACTGCAATTTTGGTAAAATTTAATCAATTATTCAAAAACGCCAAATGTCCTCTAAACATTACTGTAGATACCCTAGGACTATACTTGTTGGATTTGAGTGTTGGTTCCTCATTTTGTGAATTATTTTATGCATTTCGACGTTCGTCACTTTGTATGGATTTATGACCGTTTTGGCCGTTTCCTTATCTTCTCTTAGGTTTTTTACTCTAATATTTTAAAATCCTCATTATATCATACTTAGACACTAACACAAAAATTTGAGCCGTTTTTGCTCCAGAGCCATTTAATAAAAAAACCGTGGATTATCTACTGCGACTCTTGTCAAAGTTGATCATATTTTTGAAAAATCCCACATGTCCTCCGCACATTACTGTAGATACCCTAGGACTATACTTGTTGAATTTGAGTGTTGGTTCCTCATTTTGTGAATTATTTCATGCGTTTCGATGCTCCTCACTTTGTATGGATTAATGACTGTTTTAACTGTTTTTCTAGCTTTCTCTTAGGATTTTGGCCCTAAAATTGTTCCAATCCTCATTACATCATAGTTAGAGACTACAATTAAAATTTGAGCCGTTTTTTCTCCAGACCATTTTATCGCAAAGTGGATTATGTACTGCGATTCTAGTCAAATTTAATCATTTTTTTGAAAAACGCCAAATGTCCTCCAAACATTACAGTAGATACCCTAGGACTATACTTGTTGGATTTGAGTGTGGGTTCCTCATTTTGTGAAGTATATTTCAAACGTTTCGATGCTCGTCACTTGGTATGGATTTATGACCGTTTTGGTCGTTTTTGCTCCGGAGCCATTTTATCGAAAAGCCGTGGATTATGTACTACAATTCTGGTCAAATTTGATCAATTTTTCGAAGAAAAGCCAGAAGTCCTTCAATCATTACTAAATATACCATATGACTACACTTGTTGGATTTGAGTGTTGGTTCCTCATTTTGTAAAGTATTTCATGAGTTTCGACGCTGGTCACTTTATATGGATTTATGACCATTTGACTGTTTTTCTAACCTTGTTTTAGGTTTTTGGCCCTAATATTCTTCCAATCCTCATTATATCATACTTAGAGACTAACGCCAAAATTTGAGCCGTTTTTGTTCCGGAGCCGTTTTGTCGAAAACCCTTGGATTATGTACTCCGATTCTGGTCAAATTTGATCAACTTTTAAAAAAAAAACCAAATGTCGTCCAAACGTTACTGTAGATACCCTTGGACTATACTTGTTGGATTTGAGTATTGGTTCCTTATTTTGTGTATTAATTCATGCATTTCAACACTCGTCACTTTCTATGGATTTATGACCGTTTTGGCCGTTTTTCTTATCTTATCTTAGGTTTTTTACTCTAATATTTAGCAAACCGCCATTATATTATATTTAGAGACTACCACCGAAATTTGAGCCGTTTTTGTCTTTGGAGCCATGTTATCTAAAAACCGTGGATTATGTAATGCAATTTTGGTCAAATTTGATCAATTTTTCGAAAAATGCTAAATGTCCTCGAAACATTACTCTAGATACCCAAGACCAATATTTGTTGAATTTGAGTGTTGGTTCCTTATTTTGTAAATTATTTTATGCGTTTCGATGCTGGTCACTTTGTATAGATTTATGATCGTTTTGACTGTTTTTCTAACATTTTTTAAGGTTTTTGGCCCGAATATTCTTCCAATCCTCATTATATCATATTTAGACACTATCGCCAAATTTTGAACCGTTTTTGTTTCGGAGCCATTTTATCGAAAAACCGTGGATTATGCGATTTTGGTCAAATTTGATCAGTTTTTCGAAAAGATGGCAAATGTTGTCCAAACATTACTGTAGATACCATAGGACTATACTTGTTGAATTTGAGTGTTGGTTCCTCATTTTTTGAATTAATTCATGCATTTCGACGCACGTCAATTTATATGGATTTTTGACCGTTTTCCTTATTTTCTCTTAGGTTTTTGACTCTAATATTTTGCAAATCGTCATTATAACATACTTTGAGACTACCACCAAAGTTTGAGTTCTTTTTACTTCGAAGCCATTTTATCGAAAAACCGTGGATTATGTACTGTGATTCTGGTCATATTTGATCAATTTTTCGGAAAAAAGCCAAATGTCCTCCAAACATTACTGAAGATACCCTAGGACTACACTTCTTCAATTTGAGTGTTCGTTTCTCATTTTGTAAATTATTTCATGCGACTCAATGCAGCTCACTTTGTATGGATTTATGATTGTTTTTGCTGTTTTTCTACCCTTATTTAAGGTTTTTGGCCCTAATATTTTTCAAATCCTCATTATATCATACATTGAGACTATCGCCAAAATTTGAACCGTTTTTGTTCCGGAGCCATTTTATCGAAAAACCGTGGATTCTGTACTGCGATTTTGGTCAAATTTGATCGATTTTTCAATAAAAAGGCAAAATGTCCTCCAAATATTACTGTAGATACCTTAGGACTATACTTTTTGGATTTGATTGTTGGTTCCTCATTTAGTGAATTATTTCATGCATTTTAACGCTCGTCACTTTGTATAGATTTATGACCGTTTTGGCAGTTTTCCTTATCTTCTCTTAGGCCTTTGACTATAATAATTTGCAAAACGTCATTATATAATACTTACAGACTGCCACTAAAATTTGAGTTATTTTTGCTCCGGATCCATTTTATCGAAAAATCGTGGATTATGTACTGCGTTTCTGGTCAAATTTGATCAACTTTTTGAAAAAAAAGGCCAAATGTCCTCCAAAACTTTTAGAACATACCTAGGACTATACTTGTTGGATTTGGGTGTTGGTTCCTCATTTTGTGAAGTATTTTATGCGTTTCGAAGCTCGTCATTTTGTCTGGATTTATGACCGCTTTAATACGCTAGGACTATATTTGTTGAATTTGAGTGTTTGTTCCTCATTTTGTAAAGTATTTTATGCATTTCGAAGCTGGTTACTTTGTATGGATTTATGATCGTTTTGACTGTTTTTCTAAATTTTTTTAAGGGTTTTGGCACGAATATTCTTCCAATCCTCATTATATCATACTTAGAGACTATCGCCAAATTTTGAACAGTTTTTGTTCTGGAGCCATTTTATCAAAAAACTGTGGATTATGTACTGCGACTCTTGTCAAATTTGATCAATTTTTCAATTAAAAAGACAAATGTGCTCCAAACATTAATGTCGATATTCTTGGACTATACTTTTTCATTGAGTGAATTATTTCATGCATTTCTACGCTCTTCATTTTGTATGGATTTATGACCATTTTGGCCGTATTCCTTATCATCTCTTAGGTTTTTGACTATAACAATTTGCAAAACGTCATTATATCATACTGAGGGACTACCACAAAAATTTGAGTCATTTTTGATTCGGAGCCATTTTCTCGAAAAACCGTGGATTATGTACTGCGATTCTTGTCAAATTTGATCAATTTTTCGAAAAAAGAAGCCAAATGTCTTCCAAAACTTTCGGAAAATACCCTAGGACTATACTTGTTGGATTTGAGTGTTGGTTCCTCATTTTGTGAAGTATTTCATGCGTTTCAAAGCTCGTCATTTTGTATGGATTTATGACCGCTTTGATACCCAAGGACTGCATTTGTTGAATTTGAGTGTTGGTTCCACAATGTGTAAAGTATTTCATACGTTTCGACGCTGGTCACTTTGTATTGGTTTATGATCGTTTTGGCTGTTTTTCTAACCTTTTTTAAGGTTTTTGGCCCGAATATTCTTCCAATCCTCATTTTATCATACTTAGAGATTATCGCCAAATTCTGAACCGTTTTTGTTTCGGAGCCATTTTATCGAAAATCCGTGGATTATGTACTGCGATTTTGGTCAAATTTGATCAGTTTTTCGAAAAGAAGGCAAATGTCGTCCAAACATTACTGTAGATACCATATGAATATACTTGTTGAATTTGAGTGTTGGTTCCTGATTTTGTGAATTAATTCATGCATTTCGACGCACGTCAATTTATATGGATTTTTGACCGTTTTGGCCGTTTTCGTTATCATCAATTCTCTTAGGTTTTTGACTCTAATATTTTACAAATCGTCATTTTAACATACTTAGAGACTACCACTAAAGTTTGTGTTCTTTTTGCTCCGAAGCCATTTTATCGAAAAACAGTAGATTATGTACTGCAATTCTGGTTATATTTGATCAATTTTTCGGAAAAAAGCCAATTATCCTCCAAACATTACTGAAGATACCCTTGGACTACACTTGTTCAAGTTGAGTGTTGGTTCGTCATTTTGTAAATTATTTCATGCGTTTTAATGCAGCTCAATTTGTATGGATTTATGATCGTTTTCGCTGTTTTTCAACCCTTTTTTACGGTTTTTGGCCCTAATATTTTTCCAATTCTCATTATATCATACATTGAGACTATCGTCAAAATTTGAATCGTTTTTGTTCGGGAGCCATTTTATTGAAAAACCGTGGATTATGTACTGCAATTCTGGTCAAATTTGATCAATTTTTCAATAAAAAGACAAATGTCCTCCAAACATTACTATAAATGCCTTAGGACTATACTTTTTGGATTTGATTGTTGGTTCTTCATTTAGTGAATTATTTCATGCGTTTCGACGCTTGTCACTTTTGTATAGATTTATGACCGTTTTCCTTATCTTCTCTTAGGTCTTTGACTATAATAATTTGCAAATCGTCATTATATAATACTTATAAACTACAACTAAAATTTGAGTTATTTTTGCTCCGGATCCGTTTTATCAAAAAACCGTGGATTATGTACTGCGTTTCTGGTCAAATTTGATCAATTTTTCGAAAAAAATGCCAAATATCCTCCAAAACTTTCAGAACAAACACTAGGACTATACTTGTTGGATTTGAGTGTTAGTTCCTCATTTTGTGAAGCATTTTATGCGTTTCGAAGCTCGTCATTTTGTATGGACTTATGACCGCGTTGATACCCTAGGACTACATTTGTTGAATTTGAGTGTTGGTTACTTATTTTGTAAAGTATTTTATGCGCTTCGACGCTGGTCACTTTGTATGGATTTATGATCGTTTTGACTGTTTTTCTAAGCTTTTTTAATGTTTTTGGCCCGAATATTCTTCCAAGCCTCATTATATCATACTTAGAGACTATCGCCAAATTTTGAACCGTTTTTGTTCCGGAGCCATTTTATCGAAAAACTGTGGATTATGTACTGCGATTCTTGTCAAATTTGATCAATTTTTCAATAAAATGACAAATGTCCTCCAAACATTACTGTAGATACCCTGGGACTATACTTAATGGATTTGAGTTTTGGTTCCTCATTTAGTGAATTATTTCATGCAGTTCGACGCTCGTCACTTTATATGGATTTATGACCGGTTTGGCAGCTTTCCTTATCTTCTCTTAGGTTTTTGACTATAACATTTTGCAAATCGTCATTATATTATACTTAGAGACTACCACTAAAATTTGAGTCATTTTTGCTCCGGAGCCATTTTATCGAAAAACGGTGGATTATGTACTGTGATTCTGGTCAAATTTGATCAATTTTTCGAAAAACAAGCCAATTGTTTTCCAAACATTTCGGAATATACCGTAGGACTATACTTGTTAGATTTGAGTGTTGGTTCCTCATTTTGTGAAGTATTTCATGCATTTTGAAGCTCGTCATTTTGTATGAATTTATGACCGCTTTGATACCCTAGGAGGCTAGGACTACATTTGTTGAATTTGAGTGTTAGTTCCTCATTTTGTAAAGTATTACATGTGTTTCGAACCTCGTCATTTTGTATGGATTTATGACCGGTTTGATACCTTAGGACTATATTTGTTGAATTTGAGTGGTGTTTCCTCATTTTGTAAAGTATAAAATACGTTTCGACGCTGGTCACTTTGTATGGATTTATGTTCGTTTTGGCTGTTTTTCCAACCTTTTTTTAAGGTTTTTGGGTCGAATATTATTCCAATCCTCATTATATCATACTTAGGGACTATCGCCGAATTTTGAACCGTTTTTGTTTCGAAGCCATTTTATAGAAAAACCGTAGATTATGTACTGTGATTTTGGTCAAATTTGATTACATTTTCGAAAAGAAGGCAAATGTCATCCAAACATTACTGTAGATACCATAGGACTATACTTGTTGAATTTGAGTGTTGGTTCCTCATTTTGTGAATTAATTCATGCATTTTGACGCACGTCAATTTATATGGATTTTTGACCGTTTTCCTTATCTTCTCTTAGGTTTTTGACACCAATATTTTGCAAATCGTCATTATAATATACTTAGAGACTACCACCAAAGTTTGCTTTCTTTTTGCTCCGAAGCCATTTATCGAAAACCCGTAGATTATGTACTGCAATTCTGGTCATATTTGATCAATTTTTCGGAAAAAAGCTAAATATCCTCCAAACATTACTGAAGATACCGTAGGACTACACTTGTTCAATTTGAGTGTTGGTTCCTCATTTTGTAAATTATTTCATGCGTTTTAATGCAGCTTACTTTGTATGGATTTATGATCGCTTTGGCTGTTTTCTAACCTTTTTTGAGGTTTTTGGCCCGAATATTCTTCCAATCCTCATTATATCATACTTAGAGACTATCGCCAAATTTTGAACCGTTTTTGTTTCGAAGCCATCTTATCGAAAAACCGTAGATTCTGTAATGTGATTTTGGTCAAATTTGATCAGTTTTTCGAAAAGAAGGAAAATGTCGTCTGAACATTACAGTAGATACCATAGGACTATACTTGTTGAATTTGAGTGTTGGTTCTTCATTTTGTGAATTAATTCATGCATTTTTACGCACGCCAATTTATATGGATTTTTTACCGTTTTGGCCGTTTTCCTTATCTTCTCTTAGGTTTTTGACTATAATATTTTGCAAATCGTCATTATAATATACTTAGAGACTACCGCCAAGGTTTGAATTCTTTTTGCTCCGAATCCATTTTATCAAAAACCCATAGATTATGTACTGCAATTCTGGTCCTATTTGATCAATTTTTCGGAAAAAAGCCAAATGTCCTACAAACATTACTGAAGATACCCTAGGACTACACTCGTTCAATTTAAGTGTTGGTTCCTCATTTTGTAAATTATTTCATGCATTTCAATGCAGGTCACTTTGTATGGATTTATAATCGGTTTCGCTGTTTTTCTAACTTTTTTTTAAGGTTTTTGGCCCTAATACTTTCCAATCCTCATTATATCATACGTAGAGACTATCGCCAAAAATTCAACCGTTTTTGTTCCGGAGCCAATTTATCGAAAAACCATGGATTATGTACTGCTATTCTGGTCAAATTTGATCAAATTTTCAATAAAATGACAAATGTACTCCAAACATTACTGTAGATACCCTAGGACTATACTTTTTGGATTTGAGTGTTGGTTCCTCATTTAGTGAATTATTTCATGCATTTCGACGCTCGTTAGTTTATATGGATTTATGACCGTTTTGGCCGCTTTCCTTATCTTCTCTTAGTTTTTTGACTATAACATTTTGAAAATCGTCATTATATTATACTTAGAGATTACCACTAAAATTTGAGTCATTTTTGCTCCGGAGCTATTTTATCGAAAAACCGTGGATTATGTACTGCGATTCTGGTCAAATTTGATCAATTTTTCGAAAAAAAGAAGCTAAATGTCTTCCAAACATTTCGGAACATACCCTAGGACTATACTTGTTAGATTTGAGTGTTGGTTCCTCATTTTGTGATGCATTTAATGTGTTTCGAAGCTCGTCATTTTGTATGGATTTATGATCGTTTTGGCTGTTTTTAAAACCTTTTTAAAGGTTTTTTCCCCAATATTCTTCCAATTCTCATTATATCTTACATAGAGACTATCGCCAAATTTTGAACCGTTTTTGTTTCGGAGCCATTTTATTGAAAAACCATGGATTATGTACTTCGATTTTGGTCAAATTTGATCATTTTTTCGAAAAGAAGGAAAATGTCGTCCAAACATTACTATAGATATCATAGGACTATATTTGTTGAATTTGAGTGTTGGTTCCTCATTTTGTGAATTAATTCATGCATTTCGACGCTGGTCAATTTATATGGATTTTTTTACTGTTTTGGCCGTTTTTGTTATCTTCTCTTAGGTTTTTGATTTTAATATTTTGCAAATTGTCATTATAATATACTTAGAGACTACCACCAAAGTTTGAGTTCTTTTTGCTCCGAAGCCATTTTATCGAAAACCCGTGGATTATGTTCTGCGATTCTTGTCATATTTGATCAATTTTTCGGGAAAAAGCCAAATGTCCTACAAACATTAATGAAGATACCCTAGGACTACACTTGTTCAATTTGAGTGTTGGTTCCCCATTTTGTGAATTAATTCATGCGTTTCAATGCAGGTCACTTTGTATGGATTTATGACCGTTTTCGCTGTTTTTCTACCATTTTTTTAAGGTTTTTGGCCCTAATATTTTTCCAATCCTCATTATATCATACATTGAGACTGTCGCGAAAATTTGAACCGTTTTTGTTCCGGAGCCATTTTATCGAAAAACCGTGGATTATGTACTGCGATTCTGGTCAAATTTGATCAATTTTTCGAAAAAAAAGTCAAATGTCCTCCAAACATTACTGAAGATACCCTAGGCCTACACTTGTTGGATTTGAGTGTTGGTTCCTCTTTTTGTAAAGTATTTAATGCGTTTTGACGCTTTTGTATGGATTTATGATCGTTTTGGCTGTTGTTCTAATGTTTTTTTAAGGTTTTTGGCACTAATATTCTTCCAATCCTCATTATATCATGCTAAGAGACTATCGCCAAAATTTGAGCCTGTAGACACCCAACTTGGGGGCTTCTCTTTTTATAACGCCCGATGATGAGATGGAAATTAGACACCGGTGAAAGGTTTCGGTTACCAACGCGTTCGACTCCATAGTTTTGACCCAAGTACAAAGAGAGGGGCCTAATGTTTACTTTGTTGGTTTTGATGGCCTATTGTGGATTACTTGGCACTTCAACCCATTAATTATTCATTCCAGCTCATTAAGCCAAATAATTATTCCAACACATCTAGCCAATTACCCATGCTTTACGTGATGTTCACTTCGCCGTTGCTAAACCCGTTCTTGGCAACTTCAGTAAATTGTCTTTGCAACTCTTCATTTCAGTTTATCCTTATCCTTTCTTATCATTATCTTCATTAATTCATAATTAGCTCATAAATTGTGATAATTGGAAGATAATACAGGAAACAAAAGATAGGATAGAGTGAGGCTGGCAACTTGTTGGCAATTACACCTAACTTGGACTCTCCGATTAGATAGGATAACTTTTGAGTTATCATAATCTTTTGTTTGCCTTCTCCTCTAAGATTTGATCGGCTGTATATTATTCTCCAAAACCCTAAACCATTTCCTATATACATGGCCATCATTTCTTTAGAAAAGAGGACGAAAAACAAATAGCTATATTGAATACCTCGCGAAAAACTGGGAAGGGGTTCGATTTCACCAATCGTGAAACTTGTGGTGGTCAATTGCTCCTTTCAATCCAATCGTGAAACTTGTGGTGGTCAATTGCTCCTTTCAATACTTGCGGGGCTACATTTTACGTAGAGGCAAACGTATGGGGGTTATAAACTACTTTCGCCGTTTGATTTCTAATATCTAGATTTATTCTTAGATATCTTATTCTATATTTCCTGCTTAATTTAGCTAGATACTACACTGATTTTCAACAAGTATCTCAATAAGTTAGGATAGTTTTTATTCTTGCTTTGTTTAGCTATATCTTTGATTTCTTTCTTATTTTGGGTTATTACTATAAAACCCATTGCATTTGTATTGTTTTAGACAGATTTCAGACTTCAAGAATTTGATTAATGCAAAAGAGTCAAATGGAGAGTTTTCTTCAATTCTTGTGTAAATTTTAGCTAAGATGTACTTTAGTTATTATTGATTTACTAGTTGCGTGCAAGCGATCAAAGATCAAAACTAGGTGAGGTAGTCTAGGGATTGATCATAGTTTGGACGAGTTATAGGTCTAACTTGTTCATCCAATCCTTTATTATTTTTGTTGTTCTTATTTTCGTCCCATAAAACTGAAAAACACAAAAATTAAAGTTCCCCAATCGTTCTCCCACTTCCGCAAGATTGCACCTTACGTTTTTCGTATCACTGGGTATACCTAAAACCGGTGTCTTATGTATTGTAAAAAAAAGTCACTAAAAAAACCCTACATTGTTTTATCCGCCTATGACTCCTCTGATCTCCTGCTTATCTCTCTTATTTCCTCGTTCTTTTCTCCCTTTTCTCTCTCTCCTTATCTTTATCAATGCCCCGCTTCTTTACTTCCTTTATTTTCTTTCCCTCTCACTCATGAATTCAGATCAATCTTCATCTCCCCTCTCTTCTGTTTCTCTCTTCAGATCAACCAACGACGATAACCTGAGCAAAATCATGTTCAATTCTTCATCATTTCGGCGAAATCATGATCAATTCTCAGTCATGAACTCATGATATATTTTCTTCATCATTCCCCTTAATTCTTCTATCCATTTGGGCCTTATCTAGGCGAAACCGTCACAGATTTGGGAGAAAACTATGTAATATTTTTTTTTTTTTTTGTTTTAGATTAGTTCCCCTAATTCAAATTGTAATATTTTGATTTACAAATTTGATTGTAAAAACAGTTGGTTTGATTTAGTTTCTGATCTGAATATACTTTGTTCAATTTTGAAAGTTGTGGTATGTTATTGTATGCCAAATTTTGATTCCATGACATATTTTGTGGAGTTTAATGTTTTGTATATGTTGAAATTCATTAATATCCGATTGTACATCTTCAACAACAACCCGTCTCCTTCCTCGCACTTCTCTCGTCCCATTCCTATCTGTACCTATCCGTATAAAATTGGATGCGTTTTTTTATGTGCAATTCATTTCAAATTTTTTTTTTTTTGAAATTTTGTTTGACATAAGACACCGGTTTTAGATTAAACCGGTGTTGTATGTGTTGTCGAAATTGTGTCTCTAATAGGACATAAGACATCGGTTTTGTGCCCGACCGGTGTCTTATGTCTATGTTTTACCACCGGTGTCTGGCCCATTTAGGACCTGATACTAAATGTGATTTTTGGCGTAGTGCACGTGCGGTAAGCTGAGTGAAAAATTGGAGGGGATGCTCCTTGGATGTTTTAATGGGTCAAGGGTTATCGGTTATTTGGGAGTTCAGGTGAAGAAGTTGAGGGGGATTGAGCGGTGAACTTGAACATTTGATCAGGGGCTAGGGGTATAACCAAAACAATTGTTGGATGCTAAAATTGTTGGTTAGGAAAGGGGTGCTGGTAGGGTAGGAATAATCTTGATGATGAGATTACATACGCCTTTATATTGGGGGTGAGTGTAGAGGCCTTAACGGGCGAGTGGGGTTGCCTAGGAACATCAACGGGGGCGAGGGGCGCCTGGAAACCACACAGGGGCTGCGTGGTTTCCAAATTTTACCTTACACCACTTTTTAGGATATAATAGATCAACTCTTAAATTCTTGATTAGTTTTTAAATGTTTAATTTGTTACTTAAAATGATAATCACAACAAATTTCTAATTTATGTTTCTCAATATTAGGGTTTAACATCCTTGAAATAGAATTTCAATATGTTCAAAGTAATTATATGTTACATGTATGATAGATATTAACAATTTTTATTCCTGTGCATTTGCACGGGTCATAAAGACTAGTAATAGTATAATAAAATGTTGTTCATTCACGTGGCACAAAATTTGGCGATTTTTATTTGTCAGTAAATAGGCGCAAATAAACCGAAAGAAATAAATAAATATCCAAAATTACACGATTGCAAACCAAACTGAAAAAGAAAGAAAACCAAAAGAGCGGTCCAGGTCAATAATTTCAGAAACAATTATTAAAACTAGTTCCGCCTAATCTAATGCCATTCAAATCAGTTAAATAAGGCTTCATATGTCCTTCAACTTGAACAATTTGTTGAAAAAAACTTCAATAGTCATGCAATCACTTTCCTTGAGCCGAGACAGTGGAATGTAGTCTTCGAAACCGTGAGTGCCATTTGAGTCTGTAAACCAAGCAACTCCTGCAAAATCCAATTGTTTAGTTTCTTTCAAGTTACACTTTGATAATTTCGTCCAATTAGTTAGCATAGGACACATTGTAATAAGTAAATGTAATATCCAACCATAGGAGTCAATGACTCAATGGTGTTATCACACATGTTATTGAAGGAGTCCTAAGCGATACGTACTATGTTTTGATATAGTTAATTTGTGTAATGCATACTCGGTATGTGGTCGCAAAATCAAATTACTTAAAAGTAAAATTTAGTTATGAAGAACATTATTAAGTTGTCACGAAAGAATAGTACCGGTAATATTATTAAATTATAATAGTATGGGCGTATGGCTAAGTATATATATTAGTAGTAAAAGTAGTGTCTCGTGTTAATCAAATTAACTTGATAAGTAATTATTTTTATTTTTGTTTTTGATAAATTGATAAGTAATTATTACTTGAAGACATTACGTAAAGAATAAATAACATAGACGAAGAAATGCTTACGTCGTTGAAAGTGATAAGATTTCTTGGAATCTGCTGAAGAGCTCTTAATACTTTTCAATCGGAGCTCAAAGTCTACAAACAAGTGTTCTCCGTTGGAGACTTTGGCTGTGTCTACAAGGTGTAGATATACCGAAAGGCTTTCGCCTTCCATCTTCCCTCTTCCGTTACGATACATTTTCACCTTCCTGCCACAATCAATTCAAATTAAAAAGTACTTTGTGTTAATTTTGCCGCGTCATTACCCATATAAAATATTTAATCAACGACATAAACATAATAAATATGAATCACGAGCGTGAATCTAAAGATGGTTGAAAAAAGCGTAAAGTAATCAAGGGATCGGATATATACATACCAGGTATATATGTCAATTCCAAACTCCTTTTCGGAGTAGGTAGCACCACTCTCGAAAAGGGCCGAGTACTTCGGAAATGGGGCTTTTCCGAGACGACTCTCTAAGTCGTCATGGAGAGATAAACCAGCAGTGTAAGGACTATTCTTCATCAACATGACTTCAACTCCAAATATGCAAGTGCCTCGATATAAAAACCCATTTCCCTTATCTTCAAAGTGCTTTGTGCTTATAGCTTGCGCAATGCCGACTTCTTTGTTAATCTGATCGTCGACCACCATGACTTCCAAGTCTACGTAATTTACAAACATGCAAAATATATATACTTTATAAACGTACGGTTGATCAAACTTCTCCCAAATTACTTTTTTTTTTTTTTTTTTTTTTTTTTTTTGACATGTATGTAGAAGCAACTAATTTTGTGAGAATGAAGATACGAGGATTAATCGAGCCCGTGACAACTGACTTAATCCTTAGGCAGGTTGATGTGCTTAAAACACAGGGTCAATTTTGATACTCTTTATCATGTTAGGTTAAGATCGAGTTGGTCCAAGTACAAAACAAAAGAATAGGATTCCATTACCTTGGATGGTCACGTACTCCTTACGGGTGTAATTGAAAATGAAAAATCGAACCATCAATTTAACGTTCACATCCCGTTTACGTTTATCAGGCCGCTTCTTCAAATACATTGATATGAATCCTTTATTACGATCATCATCATCTTCTAAATTTGTTTTGGAAGTTGCAGCATTTTCTTCGTTGTCACGGAGATAAAGACACAGCACCCTGTTGCAACACATACATACAACTCAAAATTGTTTGTTAGTGAAACATTAAAAGTTCAAACATATATACAGCCAATGGTAGTGAAGAAGAGTATAAGACAACACCCATTTATTTGCGAGTTGGGGAAATTTTTTTTTTTTTTTTTTTTTTTGGAAATTAGACGCCATTATATTTATAGAAACAAGATTATTAAGGATACAAATCAACGACAAAAACGAAAATAAACCAAGATGTTCAATTTAACAGCAACAAAAACAAGGCCACTGCCACTAGTTGAGGAAAATACTAGGCATCAACAAAATAGACTAGTTCAGATATTATGGTGGTGAAGACCTACATACTCCTCATATTCCTAATTATTTGGTTTAGGATGTGGAACCACTGAATTTGAGACTTTGTGAGCTGGTGTATATCTCTTCTACGAATTATTACGATCGATGAAATTAATTGTTTACAATTATTGTGTTCAGTTTGTCTGCAAAGGTTATACTTATCGACCATCAGTAGCCCCAAATTTGTAAGACAGACAAGAGTATTTCCCACACAATAAAAAACTGACTTATTTTTATTGATGAATAACATAGCTTAATTATGTAGGGTACAGGATCAGTGTAATAACTAATAATCATAAACTTCAATCCTAGATATGAATATATATTATTGTCTAAAGAAATACAATAATTATACCTAAACTATATTATATATTCTCTGGAATTTTTTTTTTTTTTTTTGTTGAGTTCCTCAAGTATATTATAATTGTATTATTCTCTAATATTAACAAGGATCTTGGCCATTTAGGCCTGTTTGATAGGACTTAATAAAAGTAGTATTCAGATGAGTTCAAAGTCATTCAAATTAGATTAGATTAGATCAGAATCATTCAGATTAGCAGTTCAGAAATGTTCAAATTAAATATCTATCAATATATTTGGTTCATAATTAATATTAATTCATTGAAATTCAATCAAATTTTCAATAAATTCAAATCAGATCAGATCAATTCGGAGCTATTTAAATCAGATCATATCATATCACAATCATTCAAATCATAATAGTTGCACCCAAGATTTAAGATAACATTAAGAGAATGTTTGGATATAAAGATTTCATTTTCAAATCCAAATTTGACTCAAATCGCATGTTTGGAACTCAAGAATTTAGAAATTAGTATCAAATCCAATCAGGCCAAAAACAAATGACATCTCACGATGTATCATTTTGAAATCCCACCCTCCCTGAAACATTGAATTTATATTTGAAATCCACATTCTCAAACGATGGAATTCAAATGATTACAAATTTTAAAATTATTGTTTCCAAACGCTACCTAAACATAATTCGATCATAATTCGTGTTTAAAGTGGATTACACGCTACCTCCATGTATCAAATGATATAAGTTCTCTAACATATGTCAAATAATATATTCTATCTTCGGTATCTCTTAAAATCTATCAAGTAATAAAATTACGAAAGTGTACTCTCTTGAAAATTAGAATTGGTCTATTACGAATCCAACTAATATAATAAGTGTCATAATTTTTCTCTAAATAGTACTCGTATTTTGTTAATTTGAGACAAAAATTGTCGTCAAGGAAAGTAAGAACGAGTTGTATATCTTATGTTATACTATATATTAAAAGTTGTGTTTGAGGCAACGACCACGTTCATCGGCTTCAATCAGACCTTCTCCCATGCCACGTGGTATGCCTACCTAAATTTCATTTAAATTGTTTTTTTTTTTTTTCATATGGTTAAGAGTGTAGATCGATTTTCCATAAAAAAAAAAAAAAAAAAGTGCATTTTCCATATTTCAAAAATGACAAAATTCCCAAAAAATATTAAAAAACAATATTTACTATCAATTGATTTCTTTTTTACCTTATTATTACTTATAAAATGACAAAATTCATTTCGGACGTAACCTGTGAAATAAGCTAGTATTATATTATTACGGACGGACTAGTTAGTTTCCTAACTATTTGAAGTTTAGAATGTCAGAGTATTATTGGATCTTAAATATTGGGGTACGATTTTAGCTTAGAGACATACCACTTGAAATCTCCCGCAGAAAATTCAGGAGATTGAAATTCGTGAGAGTTTGCGTCTTTAAGTGTTTTTTGGAGCTCTCGATATGATTCAACTTGAAACATGAATGTCCCAGGTTGCATCTTTTGGTAACATCTACGTATTTGAGAAGCGTCTTCCGTCTCAAAAGGATAGCGTTCTGAAAAATGTAGACCACAATTAAAAATTATAAATTACTCAAATTTGTTATCAATGTCTAATGTTATTGATATTACTCTTGACCATTGCCTCAATTCTAGTAATATTCTATTAATAATTCATATTTTAATTGTTGAAAGTTCCTTGAATTCTATATTTTACAGCATTACGTACAAATCTGCTACTACGATCACAATTGATATTACTGTCATAACACAATTTTATTACCATCAAGACAATCCAGTGCTAATGAAATTTACTACGAGTAATGATTATTGACCATTGCCTAAGTTTTACTACCACGCATGCTAACGTTTTTGTCTAAACATTGACCTCTTAGCACCGTCTGTAAAAGTATTTAGTACTCGTATTTGGTTTTGCTTTTTTTTAGTAAAAACATATATTATATATGAGACAGTGTCAATTTGACAACATCATTTTGAGGCGTGGTTTTAATTACGCACATAGTATGTAAAAAACAAATAAATGAAAAAACATGATAAGCGCAAATGAATACAGTTTACAATACTACGAAATAGAAAAAGAGATAATGGTGACAAAGGAGGCACATACTAGGCATGGGTGGAGGCGGAGGTATATTATTCGTTTTCTGCGAGGGCGATTTGTTAGTTGCCTGTAACGCGTCTAGCTTACGCTTTGTCTCATCCAATTCCGCTTTTATAAGCTTCATCTTTTTCTCATGCTCTTCTTTCAAGCTAGCAATTTCATCATCGTTGTTGCTCCCAGTTGAAATTAATACTTCACCGTTTTTGAGATCACGACGATCCCAGATCGTCGTGATCTGAGACTTGACCACTTTATACTCTGACCACCCGAACAAGTCATTTATCCTGTAATACTCAACATGACTAAAACCTGTTGTGGTCGATGTGGGAGTGTCTACAATCTCTGACTCGAGATAGCAGTACCCTTCACGATTAACCAACAACCGTGACTGGTGAAGATCTGAAGCTAACTTCTTCAGAACTTCACCTTTGATTTCACAGTCGAAGATTGTTAGTGATTGGTAGGTTGGTTGGTTGCTGCCTACGGTGTATTGTTGATCCCACTCATCCGCTTTCACAAGGGATGAATTTTGGGCGTCCAACTTTAAAACAACCACATTTTCGTTCCCACCGTAGCGAACGAAAAGGTCGTTGGACTTCAATTTTAATGTTCTCATTGTGTTTTCGCTTTGCACTCAATGATAGTATGATATTGATACCCATCAACGTACATATATATATACATAATATATGATGTGTTATGTGTGAAATACTGTACGAAATAAATATCATTAAAAATTACTCCCTTTATTTCAATATATATGACGATTACAAGTTACGAGTTAAGTTTTGACTTTCAATTTAATAAAAAAAATATTTTGACAAAAATTATACTATTGATTTCGTTGTGAAATATACCTTTACAAGATTATAATTTCATAATTTTTACCCTTAAATTTTGAGAGATATTGAAAGTCAAAAAAGTATATATCAAAATGTGAGAAAGACATATATTTTGAGGATGGAGTAAAACAATTAGCAAACAAGAGTTATTGACCCTCAAGTTCCAACCTCCCTGCTATCTTAGCTAGTTCTCACATGCTTTCCATTATTAAAAAATACAAATCCGCTCTTATATAAGATTTTTTAAAACTCCATCTAATTTTAAGGCAATTAGATTTTTCGATTGTTGGAGTAAATTCTCTTATACGTTTCGATCATGTTGAGTGTAACAGTCATGGCTTGCCCACGGTGGCGAAGCCTGGATGTCGGTAATGGGTGTAGGAATTAGGAATTTGCTAATTCCAATACTCCGTATAATAGAGGGAGGAAATAAAATGAATTGTCCAGGAAAATATATTTAATTCCCACTCATTAAACATTGTGTTTTATAATATATTTAGGGTGATGTTTTTGCCAAGACAAATCTACATCTTCCAAGGGATTTCAAGTTTGATTTTCTACAAGGGCACAAAATCATTAAGTGTAGCGCATTTTTTAGTATTTATAAAATGAGAAATAGTGAAGTAAATCTTACATACATTTTTCAGTTAAATAAGAGGTGATTTGAATGGTTTTGCAAGTCAAGAAATGGTAATGCCAGGATCCGACCTAGGATGGTTTAGGTGGAATGGTGTGTACAATAACAATGCAACAATCTAATACCTTTGAATCTGTAATAAAAAAAAAAGTCACTAATACATATAGCACTATTTTAGAATTAATTGGGGGGCACGTGTCTCCCGTGACCCCTGCTTAGAGGTGTTTAATGAACAAGGTAAACTCGCGAGCAACTCGTGCTCGACTGGTCAAAGCTCGACTCAATTGTTACTAAACTTGTTTGTGATGTGGCCTAGATATGGGTGAGAATAATTCTGAGGAATTCTATCTGTCTTGTTCACGACTTTTTTAAAGTTGCATTTATCTCGATATACCAAAATGATGTGCGATGACTTTGGCAATCCTTGATTTAATAAAATTATCAGCTTCTAGTTTGCCCCTAGAAACAAAAGCATTAATGACATCTCAACTAAGTCGACTCGGTGATGATATCGCCATCGACGATTAGCAGTTAATAATCAATTTTGAATTTATCAGATTTTAATACTGTCACTTGTTGCCAACTTGCCATATACAAAAAGGGTCTGAACAACGACTCCAGCTAATTCGTCGTTATAGTCTATTCTAAACAATTACTATAGTACTAGAGTCCTACCTAATTAGAGTGATTCGTCGTAATAGTCTATTCTAAATAATTACTATAGTACTAGAGTAAAATCGGTCGCAAAACATATTTTTGCGAAATTTAGAAAGTCGCGAAAATCGGTCGCATTTTGCCTTTTTTTTTTGTAGTGTATAAGCCAAACATAAGCAATTGATAAATCCCGCTAGAAAACAACCCACGGAGCAGCCCAACGACTATCCCAGACGCGCCTCCCAAGCAGTATCGCCACAAAGTCGCTGGTGAAATAATCTCTAAAACTGCTTGTTTTGGTAAAAAACTACTCGATCGTAAGTCTAGGATTACGTAGTGGATTTATCTACTTGATCGTGTTTCCATCCTATCAACCTAATTACCGTTGTATATGAAGAATGAAATAAAGCGGAAAATGAGAATGGAACAATTGCTAAAACGACACAAGAGAATTTTTGTACGTGGAAAACCTTCACTATCTCAGTCGTGTAACGTCCCTTTTTTAACTGCCTTGACTTCCAACGGTCCTCCCATGCATACCAGTCAACAGTGATCCCGAAATTCCCTCCATGAATTTCTAATTGAGTAGGCGAATAATTGATGATTTGACTTTACCTCCGAGATGTACTCCTCCGGGAATCGAGCAGCAGGCATCGAGTATAGTGCATCAAGCATCGAGCTAAAGTCCTGCATCAAGTAGAATTTTAGCAGCCAAATACTGCTCACGGCCCGCCATGCACCAGCGAGCCGCCGAGTACCATTCACACTCGTTTGCGTGTTTCCTTTAAGGTTGCTCTACACTCGTCTTTGCTATCTATCAACTCCCGAGATTTGATTGTTGAAATTTTTAGGTCACAATATTAACAATCACTCGGGTGACGAAAAAATAATTTTTATCTTTTTTTTTTTCCTTCTTCTATTGAGATATAATGGTATAAAGTACACTTTTCTTTTTTTGGTTTTGGGATATATTGGTATAAAGTAAGTGGCTCATAAAATTGTTTATGGTTCTTGTATGTGAAGCAGAAGTCGGCCGGTGCCATATTTATAGCGGAAGATTATCGGTCCAGAGCAACCTTATTAGTCCTTCTACCCGACAAGTGGTGGCATCAGGAGGTAAAGGAGTGCAGAGGAGAGAGAAAATGGGGGAGGATTGAAAAAAAAACCAAAAGTGAGGGAGAGGGCCCTAAACTTTGGTGGCGGCTGTGTGACCGGTGAGGTCGACGAGGTTGGGAAGATGGATGAGAGAGAAGGATGAGTTTGGGGCTAGGTAGTTGAGTTGGGCTTAGATTTAGGTGAGCGCTAATGGAGCCTCATAGTACAACAACTAACAAACCAAAACCTAGCCCAAAAAAAACATGGTTGCTGAAGTAATTTTTTATTTTTTTTACTAATGTAACTTGGTCAAATACCCGTACTACCTTCATATCTCCCAAAATAAAAAATTATACCCCAATCATTCTTGCATCTCCTTCATTACTTATCTCCATCTATTATGTCATAGTGACATTATTCTTCATCGTTTTCTATTCATCATCATGTGCATTCATCATCCGCCAAATCTTCATTTTAGTTCTTACCTTTTCATTTGGATTTGTTTCTCGAACCCAAATTTCATTCACCGTGGAGATATTGTATGGAGTTGATGTCTCCACTCCATTAATATTGCATGAAATCAATAGCGAAACTGAGGACAATTATTTTTACTCAATACATTGTGTCAATAAGTCCCATAATTTTCTTGGGTTTTTTTTTTTTTTTTTTTTTTTTTTTTTTTTTTTTTTTGTGTGTGTGTGTACTAGAATCTAATTTTAAACATTGTAAAGTTGATGAGACTAAGTTATCTAAAAGTTACAGGGAGAAGATATCATTAAGGGTAAAGTAGGAAGAAACATAAATAAAATAATTTACAATGATATTTTTTAGGTTGCGTTTATCGGGAGATCCAAAATCGAATCATCCAAGTCTTGATTACGGCCGAGCTGAGGGTGTATACACTTAACAATTTCGCCGCCTTTTTAACCAAATGAATAAGCCAACTTGGGTTTGCATGATTCACAACCTGCTGCTTACGACGAGCTGATCGAGGTTTCAAGGGAATAATAATTTTGATACAAGCTCTGCTGGAATAATAAGGAGGAAAAAATGGCCATGCTTCATATTGTTTTCAATTTGAACAACTTGTTGAAATACACTTCAATAGCCACACAATCACCCAGTGTGAAAGAATTTACCGAACTAGTGAGCTGAGCCAGTGGAATGTGGTCCTCAAAACCGTGATTGTAC
This sequence comes from Spergularia marina, assembly GCA_963680865.1. Taxonomy (NCBI): domain Eukaryota; kingdom Viridiplantae; phylum Streptophyta; class Magnoliopsida; order Caryophyllales; family Caryophyllaceae; genus Spergularia; species Spergularia marina. Next base: position 28,347,038 of record OY804546.1, read on the forward strand.
TCTGATTTTGTAAACCACGCAACTCCTGCAAAATTCAATGCCTTCAATTTTAGGGTTTCGCTGTGATGATTGTACGTAAATAATGTTTTTACATTTTACATTCCGGTGGAGGACTTTTATCTTTTTTTTTTTTTTTTTTTTGACAACGTCTTAAAGTAGGACTTTTATCATTTACGAGTATATGTAATATTATTGATTGAGTTTTCTCGTACATGATACGTTTTGTTGAGGTTGGGAAGAAATATACTTACGACGTTTACGGTAAGATTGACCAAGAGTTCTTTTATCCTTTAATCGGAGCTCAAAATCCACAAACAAGTGTTCTCCATTTGAGACTTTCGATGTGTCCACAAGTTCTAGAAATACCGAAAGACTATCGTCTTCCATCTTTCCTCTTCCCTTTGGATATATTTGCACCTTCCTGCCATATTACATTCGGCAAGTTCAATTCAATTAAACATATTCAAAAGAATGCAAACTTAATTATTTGATTCAAATCAATTTGTTTGATTCAAGCTTAATTATCTAGCTAGAGATGACGACGTACCAGGTGTATATGTCAATTTTGAACTGATTTTTGGAATAGGAAGGACCATCGTTGGGAAGTTTGGAGTATTCCTCAAAATCGCAGCGGCCGAGACGACGCTCTAAGTTGTCATATAGAGATAAAGCAGCAGTGTAAGGACTGTTTTTCACCATCAGGACTTCAACTCCAAATCTGCACCTGTCTCCTCTCACAAATCCGTTTAGATTTTCGAAATCACTTATGCTTATCGCTTGTGCAACTCCGACTTCCTTGTTCATCCGATCGTCAAATTCCTTGACTTCCATGTCTACGTGATTTGCAAATATGCAAATTAAAAACAATAGTGATTTAATAATATAAGCATCATGATCTGACATACTCTTGGATATAAGCTATTACAATAGTATGTTATCTAGTTTTTTTTTTGACGGGATGTTATCTAGTTAAACCTGAACGAATTGAAGTTTTAGTTTTGACACCGTATGTACTCCAAAATGGAAAGCGTAAAACCACGCGATAAAGTTAGGGATGTTATCCGGTACCCCTGAACTTTCCAACTTGCCTAGAATGCCCCTGAACTTTGCGATTTGTATATTTGCAGCCACTTTTTCTTTTTTTTCACTAACCATACCATAACCCCGTTAACTCCTCAAACAATCAAACCCACCTTCTCTCATATCCTCTCTCCTCACAAAAACCAAACATACCCAACCTCTGAAGAAAGTGTAGATCCTCACAGAGACAGTTGGCCGGCGTCTAACGTGGCTTGACTGGATCATGTCATCGACAACCATCGTCTGTTGAATCACGAAAGCTTTTATCTCACTTTTTTTTTCAGGGTTTAAGTAAGAAGGGATGAAGATGTGTTATACAATTAAGGCTTTTTTAAACATTATTCTAAAATGGGTAAATAGGATAGCAACAAATATCACTACGTCAAATTTGGGCTTCGAGAACCCCCACAAGACAACGGAATTTTTCGAAACCGATCTCTTATAGTATAAGAGAACGGTTCCGTTAAAAACAGTTCTTAAACGTATTTTATGCGAAAAAAATTTAAAAAAATTACACTTTAGAGAACGGTTCTTGGCAAAACCGTTCTGTTAAATATGGTGAAAAAAAAGACCAAACATAAGAGAACGGTTTGGAGCAAAACCGTTCTAATAGACCTTCCTTACAAAACGGTTTTGGTGAATAGCCGTTCTTATAAACACACAGAAAAAAAAATTAAAATTCCAACCCCCCCTTCACTTCGTTATATCCGCCCTTCCATTATTCTCTGATCTCATCCTTTCTCTGCTCCTTTTCTCTTCTCCTCTCCTCTCTTCTCTTCTCTTCTAACTTCCATCATCAATCTATCTTCTCATTCTTCTAATTACCATTATCCTCTCTCCCTCTCTCTCTTTAATTTCTTCTATCTCACCATCATCAACTCATCACTTTCTCCACGCCTTGCTCGCGTCCTCCGACGGTCGATTGATTCCTACCTTACTGTCTCCGCCTTGCTCGCGCCCTCCGACGATCTACTGATTCTTACCTCACCGTCGTCGTCTACACTGGTAAGTTTTTTTTTTTTTTTTTAATTTTTTAGAAATTCGTATGTTTTTGGAAACACTTTGGGGTTTTTTCAGATCTACTTTTAATTTGGAGTTTTCATATCTATTTAACTAATTTCAAATTTCGTTTTCAAATCTACCTTTTATCTAATATCGAATTTTAATTTGTATTCAGATCTATTCTTTATCCAACTTGTGTTTTTTATTATTCTCATGCTTTAATCTCTGGTTTTAGTTTTTTTTGGTTTATCAATCAATTTTGTGTCGATCTGTATTTTCATCGCATCGATTATATTATTTTTCTATTGTATTTCTCGTTATAATTATTGTATTGCTTTGATTTTTTTCGTGTGGTTAGAACGCAAAGAATTTGAGGAACAAAATCCAGATTTAAAGTTGGAAGAAGATGAAGAAGAAGATGGCCACAAGATTTTCGAGATATTACATTAGTGTTAGGTTCTATGGTTGGTTGGAGATTTTTCAGCAAAATTTGTGGTGTAACTCTTTTCAGATCTTTATATGAACAAGATTTTGATGGGAGTTGTATGCCCATTTTTCTACTTTTGTTTCGAATCTAATCTCTTATTTTACTTCTTGTTCTTCTCGTTGTTGTTGTTGTTGCTTTTTTATTTATCGGATTTATTGTTGTTTTTTTGTATCACTGATTTATTTTGTTGTTGTGATTTCTTTTTTAATTTTTTTTTTTAATTTTTGGCCTTTTAGAACGGTTATAAGAGTAACCGTTCTCTTATCTTACAATAATACCAAAACGGTTTCCTAGGGAACCGTTCTCATATGTCTTTAAGAACGGTTTTTAAAATAACCGTTCTCATAGGCTTTTAGAACGGTTGCAACCGTGCTCTTAGCCTTTAAGTACCGTCGTCTAGAGAACGGTTCTACAACTGTTCTGCTTAGCTTTAGAGGAACCGTTCTTGAAGGCCATTTTTGACGTAGTGTATTGTGGAATTTGGGATGATTTTGGGCTGAGAAAGTGACGGGATGAAGATGAAGATAAATTTGGGAATTTTTCTTTCTTTGGGGTTTATCAAAATGATCCAAGGGGTTTATAAATTGGGGAAAAGAAGAAGAAATGGATTGGAAATTTTCTGGCCTTGAACTTTGAAGATGATAAATTAATAAAATGAGTTTTTGGGATTTTTGTGGAAATTTTTCTAGGCTTATTATGAAGGATGAAGATGAGTTTTTGTAAGGAGAGAGGATTTGGGAGTAGGTGGGTTTGAAGAACTAACGGAGTTAGAGTGTAGTTAGTGAAAAAATGAAAAAGTGGCTGCAACTAGATAAAGCGCAAAGTTCAGGAGCATTTTCGATAAGTCGGAAAGTTCGAGGGTACACTGGATAAATGCGGGAAGTTCAGGGGTACCTTAGATAATATCCCATAAAGTTACTCAACGACAGTTTTAGCTAGGGCACTATGTACCCCAATAACAAAAAAGTGTAAAACCACGCAACTTAAGGCAGTTTTAAGGCGCTGATAACGCCAGCGAAGATTTCAAACCTATCATGCAGGCTTCTCTTAGGCACGTGTACCATGCTCCTGAGAGAGGCCTGCTTTGAATACTTGAATGGTTGATTCTTCCTTTGGCAATAGTGCTTGCAGGCCTAGCTAGTTTTATCATCAGGGGTAGTAAGACTTGCGTATATCTAGTCCTCTTCCTATCAAACCTGTAAACACTTACACTTGTCTAATGTTAACCTTAATTTTACTCCAATGGCCAAATTTTATTACCAACCCAATTCATATTACTACTATTAAGATAGTGTTTGGAAATAACAATTTAAAAATTTGTAATTATTTCAATTTCATCATTTGAAAATATCGAATTCAAATATAAATCAAATATTTGAGGAGGGTGAGATTTCAAAATGACACCTCTTGAGGTGTCATTTGTTTTTTGCCTAATTGGATTTGAAACAAATGCCAAAGGATTTGACACAAATCCAAATTATCAAATTCTTGAGTTCCCAAACATGGGATTTGTATCAAATTTGAATTTAAGAATCAAATCCTTGTTTCCAAACACACTCTAATTTAATTTTACAAGTAATGTTCTTTGGAATTTGAATGCAAATTACTTTTACTATTGTTATCCTGATTTTACCCATGCACTAACTCAATGGCCAAACTACCAAATTAGTAAAAACAGTAGGGGCCAAGTGATAGATTGGTAAAAAAGAAAACCCCAACGACAAATTGGTAAAAAAAAATAACATTAACTACCAAATTAGCCAAAAACACCACTTTTGGCCACCGTTTACATCACTTACTATATACTTCCTTTAATAAAATTATGTAGCTCCCGTTTTTAAATCAATACTAAGAAAAACAAATTACTTCGATAGCAAAAAAAAAAAAAAAAAAAAGGAAGAAACTATTGAATTTATATATTGAAGAAGCAAAACAGGTTATGAAATAACTGTTTCAGCATAAAAGCTTATCGTCGGCTCGTTTTAGGTTACAATAACAAGTGGCACCTCGTGTGATAATTTTATGTGGTTGTATAATGACTAGTACCCATTTACGAAACAAAAAAACCTATGTTTTGAACACCAGGCGATTTAATTAAATCACAGAGTATTGCACCGAAACGTGAGATGACCATTCGGATATGATATTGAACTCTAGGCGATGTGATTAGTTTGCGGAGTACTTTGTTGTTGAAAGTTTTTTTCCAAACCAAATTTCTTTAAACTTGTTTTTGTGCAATACTATGAAAAAATGTCTTGTTATGTTTTTTTTTTTTTTTAATAAAATTATTAATTTAGAAAAGGTAATGAAAGCATGATATTCATGGAAATATATTTAATATATAAGAATTCCGGCCAAATTAGAGTTTTTTTTTTTTGCTAATTTGGTGTTTCATGTCATTTATTTTTACTAATTTGTCGCTTTAGTAAATTTTTTTACCAATCTGTCATTTGCCCCCTACTTTTTTTACCAATTTGGTAGTTTGGCCCTGACTCAATTATACTACAACAAGACAAATTAATGGTGTCTAAATTTAGACCCATAGCATTGTTGTCGTCCAATATTAAAACTATAAATGATGCAAATTAATTAAATGTAAACCCAGGTCCATATCGGAGAATTAAGGAGTCGTTTAAAATTTCCTTATAAGTGATTGCCAAACTAATTAATATATGAGACATTTCAATTATGCTCGACCAACACGATGTTAGGCACAACATTAGAGAGCAAATTAAGGGGAGTGGTGGGATTTTCACTTGGGGCTCGCAGATTCCCATTTTTTCTATCTAATATTGTGCCCCAGCTGAGCTTTCACAATCGGAGGCATTTAAGGAATTGAAGGACCCCAAAAACAAAATCGTGAGGGTTAAGCCAAATTAAAGCCTAAATAATCTAATGTATATGTATAAAATAGAGTTTTTTGGAGAGTTTATTAGAGAGAGTCTAATACAGGATCGGAGGAATACCACGGAGTCCAAAAAATGAAAAATATCCACAGTTTATCATTAACACTCATAATTATTAATAGTCCATATATAGAATCCTTCTTTGAATGCTACTTTTTCATAAATGTATCCAATATATTTACAACATAACATTGATTACGTGTATTGGTAAACTTCGAAACATATATCATTAGATTTGTTTTGAAATGTACCTCAATTTGGAGATCCATTTGCACATTTTTCCGATATGCAAAACAATTTAGTTATACATTTAGTAGAATTTTTGGTTTTTGAAGAGTTCGGATAGAGTCCAAAATAAGAGAAATGGTAAGAGAGTCTAAGAAGCGAAGGATAAGAGTTATTAGATAAAGTCCATACTTTCATAAAAATGTAATTTGAAAGTTATTAAAAAGTGACATGACATAGGTAGCCCTAACTTTCATTTTATGTATCAGAATATTACAACATATAACTCATTAAACCTATTTTGAAATTTAATCTAAAATGAGTTCCGATCCATTTATACATATGTTTGAGAGAAATGCATTATTCACGAGTCATGCCTATAAAATTTGCAAAACACAATTCATTTATAAATGTAGTACAATTTTGGTTTTTTGAATAGCTTAGAGAGCAATAGTCTAAAAAAAAAGTAAAATTGTGTAACAGTCCAAGAAATGAGAGATTCTCACAAGAGGTATTAGGCAGAGTCCAAACTCTTATAAAACTGTGATTTAAAAATTAATTGAAATGTGACACTACATAATTAGTCATAACTTTCATTTTATATATCAGAAAATTACAGCACATATTTCATCAAATTTGTTTTGAAATTTAATTTAAAATGCTATACATTTCTACATAATTGATAGAAATGCAGTGGTCAGGAGTCATCGAACAAAAATTGTAAAAAAGAGATTGTGTTTCTCTCAAACTAAACTCAACAAACAAAATATAAACACACATTTGGCTATCTAAGAAATATGTTCAACGTGGGACTTATGTATAAGAAACATAAAACACAATATGATATGTATGTGTACCGTACAAAGAACGGGATTTCAACCTATTATCAAATAAACCCGGCTTGACGACACATCGAATTTCGTGCGCCTAGTATGTGTACGTGTTTGATTTAAGATCAAATTGTTGTATTTTTCACAACAATCTAAGGATAAAACAAAAGCATAAATTTCATGTTTACCTTGGATGGTCACGTACTCATTGAACCGGTAATTGTAGATGAAAAATCGAACGAGCAACTTGATGTTCTCAATCCGTCGAGTTGAATCGGGCCGCATTTTCAAATACATTGATATGTAGCCATCACTATCAACATTATCATCTGGGTGGCCTCGCAGATAAATAGACAACACCCTGTTGCACCATTCAAACATATATTTATTCATCACCGAAAGTAAAACTTTTGTATGCGACCATTGCATATGATTCAGATTTCAGATATATACCACTTGAAGCCTTCCACGTCGAATTCAGGAGATTCGAACTCGTCACAGTTAGCTTCTTCAAGTGTTCTCTTGAGTGTTTTATATGATTGTACTTGAAACAAGAAGTTGCCAGGCTTCAATTTTTGACTAGATTTGTGTATTTGAGAAGTTTCTTCTATTTCAAAAGGATAGCAGCGTCCTGAAAATTGTTGACAATAAAAACTCAATGCAAAAAAATAATGGTAGAACACACCTATACTAGTTGCAATTGACTAGTAGAACACTACGAAATGGAGAAAGAGTGAGAGAGTGTGTGACAAAGGAGCGAGACACCTACCAGTGCGTGTAAAATACGATAAAGGCGGCAGAGGTGGAGGAGGCGGAACGAAAGGAATAATATTTGACATCTGCGAGACAGACGGTGAAGACTGAACCGGGATTGGTGGCGAGGATTGAACTGGGACCGGTGGGCTAGTCATCTGCTGACTGCTCACGCTAGTAGCATTTGTTGTAGCCGCGACTGATGATCCAGATTGATCTGGGATTGGTGGCGATGACGACACATCAGTGGTGTCTATAGGTGAACTTGTCGACTGACTACTCGTAGAAGAAGTAGCCTTATTAGCTCGTAACGCAGCATTTTCCTTCTCTTTAGCGTCCAACTTACGCTTTGTCTCTTCCATTTCAACTTGTATATCCGTCAGCCTTTTCTCGTAATAATCCTTCAGATTCAAACTAGCAGTATTATTATAGCTACCGTTGCTACCATAGTTGTTCGACGGAACAACATTATTGGTCACGGCTCTGTTGGTACTATCTGCTGGGATTATTACGAGATTACCATTCTTGAGATCACAACGGTCCCAGACCGTTGTGATCTCAGACTTGACCACCTTGTACTCTGACCATCTGAACAGGTCATTGATCCGGTAATACTCGACATGACTAAAACTCGCTCTAGGCGGTGTTTGGGTGGTGCTGCTGTTTATAATCTCTGACTCGAGGTAGCAGTACCCTTCACGGTTGATCAACAACCGCGACTGGAGAAGATCTGAAGCTAAGTTCTTCAGATCTTCTCCATTGATTTCAGAGTCGAAGATTGTTAATGATTGGTAAGTGTATTGATTGCCACTTCCTACGGTGTAAAGATATTCCCAATCATCTTCCTTAACAAGAGATGAGTTTTGTGCGTTCAACTTCAACACCAACACATTTTCACTCCCACCGTAGCGAAGGAAAAGGTCGTTGGTGTTTAACGTCAAAGTTTTCATTGTCCAGACTCTGGACTTTAATTTGCATTGATTAAACCCCTAACGAAAGGAAATATGGCTTACATTCAAAAAAAAAAAAAAAATAACAAAGTAATTATCAATCTAAGTCAATTTGGTCACAATAAATTAATAAAAATACTACTTTGAACTACTCTCAATTATTAACCACTTGTTGCCATATAAAATAAAAAATTATAAACTAATTATTGATAATAAATAATATTGTTTATTTATTGTTGTGATTGTACTCTCGCGTTGGGTGTTAGTACCGTGTCACACTCAATAGTTTTTTTTTTTTTTTAAATAAGTGTCACACTGGATAGTTGGGGGCCCTATTCGCTCACAACATATTCTGTCCCCCAACTATCCAGTGTCACACTGGATAGTTAGGGGACCTATTCGCTCACAACAAATTCTTACCTCTTTGAGAAAGAAAAAAAAAAAAACTATTATGGTTGTGCCTCTTCTTAGCTTTCACATAGGAACATTTTATTTGAACTAACCTTAGATCGTTTGAGCACTCAAAAAGAAAAAAAAACTTAGATCGTGCGAGGTGTAGCATTATTCCTTTCAAATTCCATTCGGGTAAGTAGAAGGGGATCACAATAATGTTGCAACGGATGACCGTCGCGTGGAAGGTGCAACGGACCACCGGGCACTGATTAAACCCCGGCCAAAGTAAGGAAATATTGCTTTACTTTCCAGAAGAAAAAATAGAGTTCAAAGTCATTCTTTAATTATGAGGATGTGATAGACGGTGGTTAATTTGGGCTGGTTTCGTATTTGTACTCAAAAAAAAAAAAAAAATCAAAGTCATTATTAAACTAAGTCAAATGGTTAATCGGGTCATAATAATGAATAACACACTCAAAATAAATCAAAATTGTAAGCCGTCAGATTTGACTAATATGAACTTTGAAGTATCAAATACTCTCAATTATGAACCAATTGTTGCCATATAAAAAGGAATTAATCAAACAATTACGACTCAAAAACTTTAGTACATCGTTACATTCATGGTGTGACGACGAGTTAACATTATTGCTCTCAAATTAGTATGGATCATCATACAAGTTTATATATAGACACAAAGAAAATTATCTACAATTCAATCTATATACACCAAGCGTAGTAAAATAAATTTGGTGGATAGTAATTAATTTGGTTGTACAGTAAATTTTAAAAATTCGTGTAATGTCACTGACGGTAACTAAAAAAAAATTGCGAATCTATCAATGGAAACAAAATATAATTTGATTTGTTTCCAAAATCATTAATCCTTAATTTTCTCCATTTCCTTAAAACTAATTAGTTTCAAATTTGCGGTAGAAAATTTACTACACATTACATTTTATTTACTATAATCTTAATGTAGACACTTTTTAATTTGTCTACATATAGACACTCATAGTATTTTTCAATTGGCATAAATACAGAGTAGTCCATAATCTCGAGCTAATTAAATTGATAAAAGATGATTATTCGATCATGGGTTTAATTGTCTAGGTTTTCGATCAGGTCATTTAACTTAAATCGACTTATTAGATCTTGATCATTTTTGTTTAGGACTATAAACCCCAACAAGAAGGGTAAGTTAAAGTCTAATGAAAAAGCGAACGGTCGATAGCCTCGGCTTTAGTACGTTCATTTCATATTTTCCCATTCATTTCATTATTACGACCTCTCTAAATATAATTCATTCAGATATCGCACCATAATTTTATTTTTTTTAATTTTTTCAAGAAGTAGTCAATTTAATCATGGGAACAATCTTTAAGATAAAATCAAGCTATCTTTTCCTTACAAGTGCTGGGAAGGGCAGAATTTCGGTAGTGAAGCTAAGAAAAGATGTGAGCTCATCAAGAGTTGTTGAGAAGAAGGATTGGGATATCGTAGAATGCGTAGGAATCAGTGATATGAGCTTTGATACGCTGGAAATCTTTGGTCAGAAGCTACAAGGGGAAAAGCTTAAGAAGTTAGCCATGAATCTTTGTGAGACACGCTTGTGGGTTAACAGGGAAGGATGTTGTTTTGTAAGGTTGGGGATTACGAGTGTATCGTATCGAGTCGTGTTTTATCAAACTAACGAAATGTTTGATTGGGATGAGTATGGAGTCAAGAAATTGGATGAGGTGATCGCGGTTGAGGAGGGTAAGGACAAAGTTGAAAAGAGCTTGGTAGAGTTGACGGAAGAGCTGAAAAAGAAGGGTGATGAGATTGCGAAGATGGCTAAGGAGCTTAAGAACAAGGATGCAGAGATCGCGGAGCTGAAGAAAGGAAGTACAAATGAGAAGAATGATGAGCAGCAATTGAAGGACAAGGACACGGAAATTGCTATCTTGAATAACAAGCTTAGGGAATTGATGGATGGTAAGCTCAGGGAAAAGAAGGACGACAATGAAACTGAAGTAGTTGCTTCGAATAACAACAATGAAGTTGAAATCGATTCCTTGAATAAGAAGCTCAAGGAAATGAAGGACAACAATGATATAGAGACCGCTTCCTTAAATAAGAAGCTCAAGGAAATGAAGGACAACAATGATATCGACACCGCTTCCTTGAATAAGAAGCTCAAGGAAGTGCAGGACAAGAAGGATATCGAAATCGTGTCTTTGAATAACAAGCTCAAGGAAATGAAGGACGACAAGAATATCGAAATCGCATCTTTGAATAACAAGCTCAGGGAAATGAAGGACAGCAAGGACACTGAAATCACGTCTTTGAATAACAAGCTCAAGGAAACGAAGCAGAAGGAAGCCGGGGAGATGGCTAACAAGCTCAAAGAAATCAAAGACAAGGACGACGAAATCGCTAACTTGAAGGACAAGCTCAAGGAAAAGACAACTGAGGTTGCAAACAAGGTACAAAATATGAAGCATAAGGACACTGAAATCGCTGCGTTGAACGACAAGCTCAAGGAAATAACAAAGGCAAAAGACACCGAGATTAGCAGATTGCGAGTGGAATCATTGAGAATAGGCAAAGAGAAAGAGGCAGAATTGAGTAAAAATAGGCAAGAAATTGCCAAGTTGAAAACGGAGAAAGCAGAGGAGCTGAAGAAAAAAGGTGCAGATATAACAAAGTTGCAATCACAGCTACAATCCTCATATAAGTCGCCACATGATCAAAGCGTAATACAAAGATGTCGACGACCAATATTACCGGTACGATTCGAGATGCAAAGTTCACCACAACATTACACAGTCGATATGAACACTAGGCCGTACTTCAAACCAGCAGATGTGGGGGTCGTAAGTCAATATCCGTACGGAGTTAAGGTGTATGTTAGTGATCGGGATAATAATTATTTTGATAAGAGCAATTGGCAATTCATCAAAATTGAGAAAGAGTCTAATCGTGAATATTCACTGTTCGCTTTCTACGATGGTTCGTACGGCACCGGCATATCTCGTGGCGAACACGTTTATCTTCCTCATCGTAGTTGGGCAACCTGTAGTTCTAATTATCCCTTCATCGTCGTTACTTTGCGTGGCTATGGTGTTGTCTACGGATTTTGTTATACTCGTTAATAATTGGTTAATTGATTTGTGAAATTCGGACCGCAATTTTGATTAATGCATGTTATTGGGGATTTCGTTACATCCCATAGGTTTTATCTCACTTTTGCGATTGAAATTGTGTAAATATCTTATAATCTAAACGAAAGTGTGTAGTATTTCGTTCCCCCGGCCTCATTGAAATTGAACCTATTCGAAACAATAGCTCGTACGCTTGCGATTAACTAACAACATTACTCATACTCAACATGCATATGAGTTCGATCATAAGTAGGGATGGCAATGGACCCAAGACCCGACCCAGATCCGGCGGACCCGTCCCACTTGGGTCGGATCTGGGTCCATTTTTTTAGACCCAATGGATCTGGGTCGGATCCAGATCCGGTGATAAATGTGCGGGTCGGATATGGGTCCTTGATTTGAGACCCAGACCCGACCCATGGACCCACGGACCCGGCCAAAAAAATAGAAAAAAAAATGTAAAACGTAATTTCCCACGATGCCAGCCTTCCCGTTCCATTTTCATTTCTCAGTCTTCTCATGAGTCATGCACTCCCCCACCACTGTCCACACTGTGATAATAACTCTGTGCCACAACTCTGCTTTACCTAAAATTTCCATTTACGCCCAAGACAATTAATACTCTTCCGATTCAAAGATATTTTTCTGTTTCATTTTGCTGTTTTGAGTTGATAAGTTTAGGACTACTTGTAGACTAAATAAAAGACCCGTTTGCCTTAAAATCAAGTAGGGTTGGTAGAGTGCAATGCAGAATGAATTATTTACAAATTTTTGCAGCAAGTGAACGATTCATTTGGTCTAAAAATAGCTCCCAACATGACATCCCAAAACTGCAAAAAGAAACAGGAAAATCTCTTTGGGTAGGAGGGAGTATGCTTCAATGGTAACTAGTTTGATGGCCAGTGCAACGCCCGGCCTACTTATGTTTAAATTTTAAAATTATGCAAACGAATTTTTTATCTAAAACCTAAAATCTCATTTCAAACACTCGTTTGATATTTGTAATGTAGTTAGATGGAAACTCACCTTTAAAAACCTAAAGTCATGTTTCGAACACCCATGGGATATTTGTAATGTAATTAGATGGAAACTCACCTTTAAAAACCTAAAGACACCCGTGTGATATTTGTAATTTAATTAGAGGAAAATGCACATTTCAAAAGCCAAAGTCCCATTTTAAAACACCCGTGGGATATTTGATCAAATTGTCATAAATCAAGTAATTACTATATTACATAACTATTTTCCATAAATCAAGTAACACTGTTATTTTATTAGAATAATATTACCATGATTTTGAAACACCCGTGGGATATTTGATCAAATTGTCATAAATCAAGCAATTACTATACTAGTATTACATAACTATTTTCCATGAATCAAGTAATAATGTTATTTTATTAGAATAATATTATCATGTACTTACCATATCCTATTTTGGATAAACATTATTTATAATAAAATAATGTTATTATATGCCACGTGTCAGCGTGAGAATTGAGCGGGTTCAGGATTACATATATATATATATATATATATATATATATATATATATATATATATATATATATATATATATATATATATATATATATATATATATATATATATATATATATATATATGTATATATACTAGTTTTAAGCCCGTGCGTTGCACGATTCAAATATTATATTATTTTTAATGATTTTTATCATTATAACCAACTATGCTATCATTTCAGTTAAAATAATTCATACCAATTGTTGTGATGTCGCTTACATGTATTTTTAAAATTTGATCAATTCACAAAAAAAAATATATATATACAAATTTGTCTACACTGTCCATTTTTAAATTATACAACAACATTTATTGTATACTCTGAAAAAAAAAAACTCTTCTTTAATAAAAACTGTGTTTCCGTAATATAGCTTTATGTAAAAGTTTAACGAAAATGAGAATCCCTGTGTGAATTGTTAATAATATTTTTTGTTCTTTCACCGTACACTAAAATCTCTATATTCTTCAGAAATTATTTGTGTGAATTGTTAATAATTAAATTTATCCTCTCATTTTTTGCTCTTTTACCACCCACTAAACTCTTTAAGTATTTCTCAAATGATGTATTCTGTCTATTGCTCTTTCAACATACACTAACTTTTCAAACGATGGACTCTCTATTGCTCTTTCACCGTACACTAAACTCTTTGAGTATTTCTCAAATGGACTCTCTCTATACTTTTCAAAAATCTCTCTTTTTATATCGGAAACATGTGTAAATGGATGTCAAATTGAGATACATTTCGAAACAAATCTCATGATATATATTTTTAAATTTTCTGATACACCCAACCAATTATATGAGGGATTATGTCTCAAATCTATTACAAACAATTATGAAAGAGTCTCCCGAAAAAAAGGATTCTACATGTGCATTATTAATTATTATCCGTGTGAGTTGTTAATAATAAAATGTAGGTATTTCTCATATTTTAAACTCTCTCAGTGTTTTTCTTTTTGTTGGATTGCGTTGCATGGTTCAAATATTATATAATTTTTAATGATTTTTATGTTTACAACCAATTATGCTATCATTTCAATAAAAATAATTCATAGCAATTGTTGTGATATTTTTTACATGTATTTTAAAATCTTGATCAATTCAAAAAAAATAAATAAATACAAAGTTGTTTAGATTGTTCATGTTTAAATTGTACAAACAACATTTCTTACCTATACTCTTCAAACCACCTTTTTTTTTTAAATAAATAAAGTATATAAAGTCGATTGTAATCATTAAGCATTGCTTATCGGAAAATGTATAAATGGATCTCAAATTGCAATTCATTTTAAATCAAATAAAATGATATATGTTTCAAAAGTTTCTGATACACATAACCAATTGTATAATTAATCATACCGTGTTTCTATAATATAGTGTGAATGGTTAATAATTAAATGTGTAAGATACATTTATTAAAGAGTCTCACGAAAATAAGGATTTTTTATGTGGATTATTAATAATTGTCCATTTGATTTGTTAATAATAAAATGTGGGTATTTCTCATTTTTTAAACTCTCTCAGTATTTATCTTTTGTTGGACTCTCTCTCGACTCTTCAAAAATCTCTCTTTTATATATATATATATATATATATATATATATATATATATATATATATATATATATATATATATATATATATATATATATATATATATATATATATATATATATTAGATAGATTAGATTAGATAAGCATTTCTTTATATATAAGCTACATTTACCAAAGTTTAATTGTGTTTTATTCGTATGTAGTAGGCCTGGATTGTTATTGAAACGACGCAACAAACTTCGGATTATTTTTGTTGAATTCACCCAAAATTTAACAAAACAGTAGAAATGGAGAAGAGAACTATAAAGACAAATGTTTCGATCAAGAGTAAGTAAATGTGTTACAAAGAATAAATATAGTTGAATTTTATTCCGTTGTTCAACAAGCTAAAGTTTAAGATATTGTGAAGCATATCAGAGGATGGGATGCAAAATTGAAAATTCTGACTCCAATCCTTTGTTTGTTGCTTATCATCCTCTTGCAAGATTTAAAGCTCGCCCTCACCCTAGACCTCACACCTGCCCTCGTCCTCGTCCTCATACCATGTCGGTCTAATAAGTTTCTTCATTTCGACAACTTGGATTCCTAACTCTGTCACGAACCCAATTCAAATAATGAGAAGAGCGAGAAAATAAACACATTATAGAATGCAAATCTAGAGTGATGGTTAGGGCATACACAATGGTTTTATACTTCAATATGCCCCCTCACGTAAAGGCCCACAAACACAACACTTAAACTGAGCTCTTTTTATTAAGTCTCCAACACAAAGGAGGGGCTACCAGGATTCGAACTTGAGACCTCAGGATCGCTGAGACTCTGATATCATGTTAGAAATCAACTGAGCCAAAAGTCTAGACTGATGGTTAGGGCACTCACAATGGTTTTATACTTCAACGTACAAGAACTGTACTCTGATATAGACAAATATTACCGCAGTAATTTAGGGACAGAAATATCGAATATAAGGCGGTAACATATTTCTTCAGATAATCAAATTTGCGGTTTGCAAATTGCAATTAGTTAGAAGCGTCACTGCCTATAAACTTGATTAGTGACAAGATTAATTAAGGATTTATAGAACTTACCAAGAGAGACGAGGAAGAAAACGAAAACGATACGAAGAATTAGACTTCTCGCCATTGTTATCTAAGCTCCGATCCTTCCTGCTTTCAATAAAGCCAAAGTTCGATGTCCAAATAATGGATCTTTCAATTTGCAACGTGTTCGTTACGCATCTATATATAAATAATGTTGATGTCTGGCTATTGCCGCAATAATGCTGTATGCCAGACTTAAAAGGCTATTTCTTCCTCATCTTCATGTATCATTCATATTAAAATACGATTTATTAACGCTTCTACAACGTAAAGTGACTAAAGTCAATGGTCGTATTTTGTAGCTACTCAAAAAGCTATGCTAAAAAAGGGGGAACATGCAAAGGAAACAATAGTCGTCTTTTTTTTTTTTTTTTTTTTTTTTTTGAACTGCCTAAGAGCATTTCCAATGCTAAACTACAAATATTGTAGCTTGGGGTTGTCATGTAGGAGTGAGTAGGACACTAGCAAATAATACACTGGTAAGCTACACGCTATGTAGTTTAGTTTGTAACCCACTAAAAAATTAATGTAATTTTATTCTACACATATATTTTTATCTATTTGTTTAATGTCCAAGTCATGTAGCTTGGGGAGGCTACATAGCTTACAAAGCTAATGACATCAACATTTCAAGAATCTACTCGATCCAATGGTGTAAGCAGTTGATGTAAGCAGTTTTGTAGGATAAACTACAATCTTTTTGTCACCATTGGAGATGCTCTTAAGTGCGGGGTACTTGTTACGAAGTACTTAATACTACTAGACCAAGTATGTAAATGGGTTGTTTGGATCAGATTTGGATTGTATCACCTCAGAGATTAGGTCGAATTTATAATATATATGTCAAATCGTATGTTGGTTCGAGTTATCTCAACTTGTATGTCTAGCTCGGTTCGTCAATTTATCGAGCTAATTCAGACAGGTCGATCAATATCCGATCTACTGTTGGTTTAATTTTGTCTAAACTAGTCGGTGACCATCGAGTACGTGATGTCATTCGATAAACATGACGCCTTTTATTTTTATTAGTGAACGATCAGACTTACTTTAATTTATATGGACGATCGCATTATTTGCACCTAATCTGAAAGGGATTCCACTTTCTATGGATCGACATGTGGATCGATCTAAATTTAGAAAGTTAATTACAAGTTGATCACTTTAATTAAGACTTTAGTAAGACTTTGATCAGTACTTCTTAAAGTCAATGCTTGTATTTTAGCTACCAAGTTATTCGTACTTATCCAAAACCCAAGAAAAAAAGAACGGTCCAGGAACCCGTCGTCTGAAATGATAATATTATATTTGGCTGTTGCTCTCGTAGTGGAGGAGTGTCTCAAAGCAAAGATTTGGATTTTGTGGTTGGATTTAATTACTTATTTGGATTCAACCAATGATTTGTGAAGCAAGTTCATGATGCATTGTTTTGTTTCAACGGTGGTGTTGTTGCTCTTAGTGACATTGAGGATTTGATGACCTTGCTCTGGTGGTGATGGGGGGCAATATAGAGTTGAAGGATTTGGAATTTTTATTTTGCTTTTGGTCCGATGTTGTTGTTTGATGTTTGAGATAAAATGATGAAGATGAAGGAAAGAGGAGAGAGGGGGGATTGTCAGAAGGTTAACGCGGTTAGAGATTAGATGAAAAATTTATATGAGTTCTTAATTTCACTTGTAAAAAGTTAGAGGTCTCGTAACTTGTAAACGTCACATATATTGAAATGGATGGAGTATTTTATTGGAACAAATGAACCTAAAATCGCAATTTTTTATCACACATCAACTATAGTCGCCGGTGAAAGCTATGATATGGATCGGACCATACATTCTAATCCATTTTTGTTTCTTGACGACAAATGCATTTTAATCCCTTAGCTATAACCTTAGCTTTTTTACTAGTCAGATCACCAATACAAGTTCTGACATTAATTTAATTTCCAAATCTGTATCAACATCCTACATTACATTTAACCTAACTAACTATTATTTCATCTTTCTATGAAATTATTACCAACTGGTCGAGAAACATCAATTTTAGACAAAAAAAGGCCACTTGGATCATTTTTGCGTGCATCGAGATATGATCTACGATGTATATGCAAATTGTCAAATGCCACCTGATCGTTAGGTTGCATGTGGAATTAGTAACTCCCATGAGGTGCCACTTCACGGAATATATAAATTCATGGACATTTATTAAAATTGTTTTGTTACATGTAAGAAATGAATTCTCACAGTAATTTACCAACGAGCGGATTAGGTAAATCAATTCCTCCATTTTGTATGAACTGTAAATTTCCATGAACCCTGAACTCACATGATTTTGGGAAACCCAACGTAACAACTCCACATTATTTAATTCATGAGAATTTTGATTTCCCGTGATTTTACTTGTCAACTAAATGACCACTTTATATTCAATTACAAGTTGATTACTTACTTTAATCTGACTCCTTTACATTTGACCTAACTAACAATGATTTCATCTTTCTATGAAATTATTACCAAATGGCCGATAAACTTCATTTTTAGAGAAAACAATCCCACTTGGATCATGTTGGCGTGCATCTAGATCTGATCTATACGCAAATTGTCAAATGTTAATATTCAATTACAAGCTGATTACTTACTTTAATCTGACTTCATTGACCCAGATTTTTACAATTACCAAATTAACCCTATGGGAACAAAATCGCTATTTGTCTAATTCCTCACTCCGGATAAACATCCCTAGCTAGTAACGTCGGAAGATGCCTACTAGGAAGTAGAAGCTAAGGGTGAAGCGTACGTATTCTCCCAATATCTTAGGTAATACTGCAATCAAAATGGGGGCTGACTATTTTGATGATGAGCGTATCGACGCTAAATTGGTTCCTCGATCAGGTATGTGCTCTTTTAATTCGTACACATGCAGTGACGATATACAATGTATGACACAACGTCCATTCTAACTAAATAATACTTATGCGCACCAACATGCATGTTTATGTGAATAATAGGTAAAAGAAGTGAGAATTTGGTCAGTGCAAAAGTTGTGAACAAGAAAGATGCGACACTGGCTGAAAGCGAGTACAAGCTTGTGGTGGAGCTGACGGGGTCCGAAATCGGGCGACAGCGATCATGCGGATTAGATCTTGTGATACTTTTGGAAGTGAGTGACACAATGAGAGGGACCAAAATTGCAAAACTCAAAAGTGCTATCAACTTCCTGATTAAGAAACTTAGTCCCATTGATCGCTTATCAATTATCAAATTTACCACTGTCATGTATCCTTTAGGCCCGTTGATGTCAATGACTGAAGCTGCTCGATCGAAGGTCGAGCAGGAAATGGATCGGCTAGATTGCCGTGACCATGGAGCCGACATCTATAAAGCTCTTCGAATGGGCTTACGAGTTTTAAAAAAACGCAGGCTGAAAGCCGGTCGCACGTCGGCTATCATGCTTTTCTCCGACGGAGTACAGTGTTCCCATAATGGTAATCCTACCGTGATACATCCCGATGATGTCCCTGTCCACACTTTTGGGGTTGGAGATGATCAAAACACCATGGTAACACTCCTAATAAACAAACTCTTTGATGAGACAATTTTATGATGTTAATACTGATGTCGCGTAATAAGAATAAACAATGCTTTTTTGTACTCCCTCTGTTTCATTCAATTGTTTGTGTTAGGTTTGGGTTTCAATTAAAATCAAATTTTTAATAGTGCGTGTTTCACCAAAATGCCTGGTTGAGTCACTTACAATATAAATAATTCCGGATATTTCTAACATCTTGAGTTGCGCATCTTCATTAAACATTATTTACAACCATCGACGGAACCTTAACGATTATTATTAGTACCTTAATTATGAATTTGATTGAGATAGTTCTTTCACATGTAACGAATCATTCATGGTATCGAATATACAGGTGCTTAAGCAGATTGCTGAGAACAGTAAGAAGGGGACGTATTCATCAGTGGTGGATCATGAAGGGTCCGATCCAGCGAGTTTGAGCATGGCATTTTCGACATGTTTGGCAGGACTTCTTACTGAGGTGGTTCAAGATTTGCAGCTCACCATTAGCACAAGAATGAAGATCAATAAAGTGTTTACGGGTTCGCACGAGCATAAAGAAGAAAATGGTTGCGTAACTATTAAGTTCGGGAATCTCTACGGCTCTGAGAAACGCACAGTTCTTGTCTATCTTCAACTGCCAGTTGCTGATCGCCCTACTTCTGAGGATATCCTCGCCATAAGCCACTCTTTTCGGTTAGTCACTCATACCTATTTAGAAAACTCTAGGAGTACTATATTTTGAACTCTGTAACTACAGATAGATATCGACATTGAATTCATTAGCTAGATCTGATTGAAATTTTTTGTTACCGAGATTTTATGACAATGTGATGTTGGAGAATATATGTGTTGACAATGGCAAATCGTAGGCTTTTAGGCATGCAAATCACTATCCTAAAGACTTAATTCGAACCCTCGTACATCGGCTAATGAATTACTAGACATTGTAGAGCTTCTGATTAAAAGCTTCACAAGTAGTATTGATTTTTACACAAATATTTTTGCACAGTATATATTTGTGATATTCCAATTCTACCCCTTCGTAAGACCCCTTCCTACCCAAAAGAAAACCGTTATTTTCTTCACTATTCTCTTTAGTGAAAGGCTAAAGTTGGAAGATAACGAATATTTGGTCATTTGGTGTATAATTGAAAGTCGAACCTGTTGTTTGGATGTTGCAGGACAAACGGAGATGATGCATTATACGAGAGCAGTCTAACTGCTTCAGTGAGTCGCACAGACTCACCTGTGTCATCGGAGTGCGAGGGCGTGATCATGGAGGACGCACGTCAACGGACAGTGACTAAGATAACTGACGCAATGCAATGGAAGCAGAGTTACGATAAAGCTCAAATAAATCTCACAGAAGCAGCGACAATACTAGATAGCCTCGATGTCGATGAAAGAAATGAACTGATCACCAGGTTGAAATACGAGGTTAGAAAGCTCCAGAAGTTGACACGAAACAAAAAGAGTTTCGAGACGACAGGGAGAGCATTCGGACTTGCGTCTGTGCTATCCCATAATATGCAGCGTTTCGCTATTAGGGGCGAGGAGGGTATGAAAATGCTGGCGTATGCCATCCCCCTTGCAACTGTATTTGGCACGCAAGCTAAGAACTTTGACAGAAATTGCAGGATTGAAGTGCCGACAACTGAGCAAGACATGGAGAAACTAGCTTCTAATAAGATGAACCAGAAGCTTACCAGAGACGCTAATGATGATCAAAATTTTCCAATAACTACTGATCCTACGAAAGAAGCAGCTGATCCAATTAAAGTGAATGCCGTCTCTGCTAATGAACCACAAAGCTTATATCAGAAGATTCAGTTTTTTTTTTTGCTAAGGATAATTCTGGCAAAGGGAAACTAGAAATTTTGAGTAAGGACGACGTTATTGCTAAGGATGGCAATAATGAAAACTTGAAAATTCCAGATACCGTCCCTGCTAAGGATAATTATGGCAAAGGGAAACTAGAAATTTTGAGTAATGACGACGTTATTGCTAAGGATGGCAATAATGAAAACCCGAAAATTCCAGATACCGTCTCTGCTAAGGATGAAAACAGCATTAGAGAAGAAAAAGATTCCGGTGAAGTGGTCTTTCCTAAGCAGGCTGGTGAAGAATTAGACAAAAGAGTATCTGATGATCCTAAAAGTGGCGACGAGAAACCGAAAATATCAGACACTACTGTTGAAGGCGTTATTGATAGAATACGCCAAGTTGTTGAAGGCGTTAACAAGTGTTTGAAAGCCCTGTTGAATTTGGCCACCACTCTTCAAGCTCTCTTCCCTGTCCTGCTCCTTCTCTTTGGTTTTCTCAACAGGTACCTCGATACTACGAGCAGTGATTAAAGTACATTACTTTTTGTCGATGTTTTATCAGTTTGTATGATGATTTAAATTATGAATTCTAGATGCAAATTATTGGAGATAGTTTGTTGGTACGACCTGCACAATAATGTTCATTATTTACACATTTATGGAAGTTATAGTTTGCTCATTCACAAGAAGTTGTTTAATTTGTAAGCTAGTAAGTCTGATCCGGTTTCTTACAACATGGATTAGAGTGATTGACTTGACAAATATATATAGGAGGCGTATCCGATCAGAAATATAATTTTTATCAGAAGTCAGAATCAATCTCATCCATTGATTTCAGTTAACTCTATAACTTGAATTGTATGACTCCAGTTGCTTAACTCCATGAACTGCAACTAATAACTCCAGTCAATTAACTCCACCTACTTAAACGCGTAATTCTAGTCGCTTATCTCCAATAATTAAATTGTATAACTCCAATAATATCAAAACTCCACCAATTTTAACTTAACTCTCGTAACTCTAACTGAACTTCACGAACTAAAACCTGTAACTCCAACTTAACTCCATCAATTAAAATACATAACTCCAACTTAATTACACTACTCTAACACGTAACTCCGATAACTAAAACACGTAACTCCAGTACTTTCAACATGTAACTCCAATTTAACTCCACTAACTAAAACACGTAACACCAATTTAACTCTACTAACTAAAATACGTAACTCCAACTTAACTCCATTAACTAAAACACGTAACTCCAACTTAATTCAACTAAGTAAACACGTAACTCGAATAACTCATCTAACTAAAACACGTAACTCCGATAATTCCAACTTAACTCCATTAACCAAAATACGTAACTCTTAATTAAAACGCGTAAACCCAATAATAATAAAATAAAAATTTTAAATAAAAAATTTACCAGTTTATTTCTCCTCCCACGCACACCACCCAGCCCCCTCCCCCGCAGCCACCTCTTCGTGCCCCCGCCCCCACTTCTGGCACCACCTTACCCGACCGGAAACCGGAATCGACCTAGAACTAGAACACCACCGCACTGCCGTCATCCCCACCCCCATCGTTTCCCTCTCTCCCGGTTTACCTTCACCGCATCGAAAAAGAGCGTGTGCAGCGCGAATTGGGGCGAAAACGTCCGGTTAGATCGCTGGAGGTGTCGGTCGACGGCGGAACGCAACCACGGCGGCAGAATCTGACATAAAAGAGAGCGAAAAAGAGGGAGAGATAAGGTGTTCAAATCTGGTTGTTGATTCGCGAAAAGTAGAGGTAGTGGCAGCGGAAATTGGTGCTAGAACATGATGTGCTACAGGAAATGGCGAAGATCGACGTCGGCGAACACCGAAGTCCGCCATATCTGGAAAAATGAGGGCGAAAAGAGGGAGAGGGATGGCGTTTTATACGGCGTGGTGACGCTCGACGTGTAACACCCCGTATTTTTAAGGAGTAATTTAATAAGAGTGTTACTCAGTAACTTGAGTTGTCGAGATTAAAGTGGGCTTTTTGTAATTACACTTGGAATTATATTTGATAGGTATTTAGCATTTACAAGATAAAACAAATAAACCTAATTCTATTTCCTATCCTATCAAAATTACCCTTTTACCTTCCTATTAATAATTATATATATGATCCCCTAAACCCCCTTTTGTCCTATACGTACATCATCACCATCTTCAATTCATGAACGACATAATACACTTCGCCGCGCACGAACTCCATGGCTGCCACCTTCTTTCGCTCGCCACGATTATTTCTCCAGCCCGTTTTTGACGAAATCTACACCACTAGACTCCCTTCGTTCTCCTCTACATGAAGGTATAAATTTTGTTCCATATGAATAAGGTTTTACCGGTGTCGATGTTTCGTATAACACGTTATTAGCCTTGATTTCGAATAATATTGTTGACTTAGTTGTTGTTGGCTTGCTTGCCTTAATTATATGATCTGATTTTGAGAACTTTTCTAGTTGGGTAATTTGTTTGGGGGTCGTTTTGACGCTTTGGGTTGTTTTCGGTGATGAAAGTGTTGATGGTGTTGATCGATGATGATGTTGCTGGCTTTGTTATTAGTAGTTGCCGTAGTGTTGCCAATGAGTAGTTATTGTGGTTTTGTTATTGTAGTTGCTTGGCCGCGCCGTTGCTGTTTTGGGTATCGTAGGTCTTAATTTTGTACTAGCATTTGGGTAGTAGTTGTTGTTGATGTTATGTTGTGGGTTGCCGTGAGTTGAAGTCTCATAGTTGATGATTGAATATCATGGGTTATCTCGATTATAGTTAAGTTGTAATGCGAGTTCGTTTTATTAATTCTAGTTGTCTTTTGATGTTAAATAGCTAGCGTTTTCAGAGAGGTTCAGTTTGACAATTTTGAGATAAGTAATTGAGGAGGAAGTTTGGCGATTTAAGGTAAGAACATTGATTTACCACTTGGTCTTCCTATATTATCATGCCTTGTTGATAATCCGTTTCATATCCATTGAATTCATACTTCTCCTTGATTTCTCAATTTACCATATTCGATTTTGATGTTGTATAATCACTTGATTTGCCTAAGGCCCTTCGGCCCCTTCTTTGTCCCCTCATGGTGGGTCATCTTTCTTCCGTTTTGTCAGTTGTTCGATTGATTTGTGTTGAATAACGAAATCTGGCTACGGCCTTTTATAAATCGTATGGTCGAACAATATATCGTTGAATAATGTACCTAAAACGGATAAAAGTAAAGTATGAGATATGCGTACCATCTAGAGTGATGTGATCCGGCACTGACCGATCACTGTTGTATACCTCTGATCAAGGAAATGTTTGGGTCGGAGTAGCTACCGACTTCCTAATAGGCTTTCCTCCTAGAGGGTTCGCATCCTACTGGCTCTCTAGAGAGAGGTGTGCACAATTCAAGTCCTTAGGATCTGTTTATTCGTACTCTAGCTCGCGTTGGTTCGAGATTGTGATGGTTGCGGGGTAGGAGCCCAGCCTTGAATGAAAGTGTAAGACAAGACCGACTGTCTCGTCGGCGATGTGGTGATTATCGCATTATTCGATTGACTCTCTGAATTCTTTGATATAACTAACATTTGTTATTTGTTAGCTACGCGCCTCAAGGTGCGTATCTTTTTTTTTTTCCTTACTCTGTATTTCTTACTCAGCCTGTGCTGACGTTCTGCTTTCTGGTTTGTCCCCTACCATGTTCTGGGCTCTATGTCATTCTTCGATGGCATAGTTGACAGGTCTTGATGACGTGGATGCTTGTTAGGGGAATTCACTTGCATGCTGGAGACTTTTCATAAACGTTATTTGGATTTGGACTTTATTTGGCTTTGTAATTTAGTTTCAGTTTTGAGAACTTTAGTTTGACATTCTAAGTCTTCCGCTGTCTTTTCATATGTTTGGATTTTGTTAAGTTGTTATTTGAATTTTAAGCCTAGCAGTTGACTCAGTAGGCAACAGCGGCGTGACAATTTTATAAAATTTCCTTATTTACTATTGCGAAATTTTAGGGTTGCTACACGACGAGGCCGGGAACTATCGATAAAGGCGTGACGGCGTAGGTGGAGTCGACCGATGATTTCGGAACAGCCGTTGGTAGTTGCCGGTGTACGCCAGCGGCTATGTGGTGGCAAAAGGCAGGGCGCGGGGGGAGGTAGGAGGGAAGGAGATGAGAGAAAAGATGTGAGGGATTGGGGGTTTTGGTCTGTTCTATTTTTCAATTTTTTTTTATTTTATTAGTTTTTTAATCTAGGCCATTGATCAAGTTGAGATGTAGGGATACATCTGGTAAGAATTTAATTTATCATCAGAAATAAGAAACAATCCGAGCCACACATCCACCCAAAATCAATGGATGAAATAAAACCAAATTAACAAAAACAAATTAAAAAAAAAAATCTATCCCCTTGCATTTTTTCTCTCCTCCCCCAACCCCCCCCCCCCCCCCCACAACCACCTTCCCTGACCACCCCAGGCTCGCCGGAGACTGTGCCCGCCACTCCCACACGCTGCTGCCCGTTCCTCCTCCCCCAATTCCTCCTTCATGATAAGTTTTTGGCCTAGGATGTCTAGGTGTTTGAGTTGTGTCGGACGAGTGTCGTGTCCGACGCACGAAAAGGCATGTAATAAATGGAGTGTCGTAGTAACATAGTTGCTAATCACTCATGATACAGAATCTAATATTACATTTCGTACAAAGCCAAATTGCGTTAGAAATTAAATAGAATCATCTCTTTTGTTCTATGCATTACTGGACCTTTAGTAGCGTCCATCATACATGAAATGGTAGTACATATGTTGGTAGTAAAATTGCGCTGTAATCAGTGTTTATCCTTAATTAGGACAGTTCAATGGCACTCCATATAGTGTAAAAGTAGGGCAAGAAATGCAGTCACCAAGTGACTGAACGAACACTAGCAATAGTTTGCACAATGGTGAGAGCAAGCAACACAAGGGCGGCAACGAAAGACATAACTGCCCAAGGACTAGCAAAATAATCACGCCGAAGCATCGCCTTCCACCTATTCCAAGGCCTACTAGCATAACTCTTGATTCGCTTCGAAACCGTCGTAAAGTCACGTCCATCGCTTGCTGTGTGCCTCCCAATGTTATTGAAAACTTTGGTGGCATCATCCTTAGACTCGAGCCAGTTCTCTATGACATTACACTCCTCGAGTATCTGCACGTCTTTAGTTGTGTCAATCAAGCTATCCATGAAGTACATGTAGTTGGTAATGTGAAACTTGTTAAGGAAGTATTGCTCGAACGCCATTAGATTCCTGAAGAACATTTCCGTGCTGTCGTCGAGTATGAGGCACGGCAGGTTCAGTGTCCCGTTACCAAAGCTTAAATTCGCGAGCAAGGCCTTGTTGTGTGTAGGTTTTTTTGTGGCCTTGAAATGTACCCCTGCCTCTTGTAGTTGCGTGGCCGTAATCGGCTGATCATTGTCATCATTTTTACCTTGGCAGCACTTGAGCGTCACTTGCACGCAACAAACTTTTA
Source organism: Spergularia marina (assembly GCA_963680865.1). Taxonomy (NCBI): domain Eukaryota; kingdom Viridiplantae; phylum Streptophyta; class Magnoliopsida; order Caryophyllales; family Caryophyllaceae; genus Spergularia; species Spergularia marina. The sequence continues at coordinate 28,373,895 of OY804546.1, forward strand.
ATTTCCCACCTTTAAACTCACAAAACTTCGAAAGGATGCTCTTCTTTGCCGGGGTAATAGTCGGCGTTGCAGTCAGCCCTCTATTCTGTTCTGGAAACGGTAGGCAGCACAACCACATAAGGTGCACCAGATGCTTGACTTGTACGCTACTTCTTTTCCGCACATCTTCTCTTCCTAGAGATCCTCTGTTCTTAAACGGGACCAAGAATTTTAACACATGGTAAACTACCTCAGCGAAATTCGGGTCATTTTCGGATCTATCCTCAAAGGTGAGCTCGAACACACGCTCCACAATAAAATACGGGACTTGGTTTTCTAAGAGGATCATATCTCGACACACCCCATAATGCATCCTTAAATTTCTAGCAATCGGATCCATCTCATCCTCGTTTCGAGCCTTCGTGAACAAGCCTCGGAAATTGTTTGTTCTCTTTCCGCTTGACGGGTTCTTTCCGCCATTTGCACTAGGCTGCTTACACAGCTCGACCTCAATCACCCTGCAGAGAAACTCAACTATAAAGGCCGAATCGATTAGTAACATCATCGCCAACTTCTCATCATTCTCGAACACCTCGTCAGCTCTTGCGTAGTACTGCCGTGCCTTCTGTAGATCTTCAGTTGATATTGCTGAAACGTAATCATCAAGTTGACAACTACTAGAGTTCCGCAAAATCAACGCGCTCAAGTATAACTCTTTGTACTGCTGCATTGGCTTCAAGCTTGGATGATCGTTATAATTGGCATGATATGGGCCAATTGCTACCCGGAAAGGTGTATACGATTCCCGGTTTACGGATCGAAGATTCTTGGGGATCTCGTATATACAAGGATTGTGAGATTGTTTGGTCACATTTCGAATGATCGGTCGAAGTAGGTTTGTCACATTCACTACGTGAGAATTTTTTGAAGGACTAATCGATGTCGAATTCATATTTTCGACTATCTTTATCGCTTGTTGGTCTTCGATCAGCTATCTGTTACAAATTTAGAATTTGAACATTAAGAACTAGGAAGAGATCGATGGACCCAACAAATGATGCATTTTAACTAATCATCAAAATTTTTATATTGGGACATTTGTAAAGAAATCTTCTTAATTAAACACTGATATAATGACATGATGAGATCAAACTTATGCCGCACATTTCTGAATACTTTTTGGTAAATGGTAATCCAAATTCAGGGTCTAGTTTGTGAACTAACCAGTAACCACTATAAATTACCATATTACTAATTACTAATGTATATACGACTGACAAGAAACGTTATCTACTACCATAAATGCTACATGTGCTATCTACATTTGTCGAACAAACTCTAGCCAATTTAACACTAGTATAGCGGGATGTCAGCTACTATACGAATATGATTATTGCATTGGCATATTTGAAACAAGCCAATTAAGAAACATATATACACAATCAAACATGTAGAATAATTCTCATTGAACAGAAAAGAAAGTCTATATTTTGCCAATTCAACGACGTACCAGGGGTAAAGTAGTGGAGCTGTTCCTGCTTCTTGATTACGCATCAAAGTGCGCCCTCTATATCGTCTGCTTTTGCTTTTGTATTTTTGTTCTTGTTTTTATTTATTCCTCAACTTTAGTTTTCGTAATCATCCCTATTATTAGTAGATGATAAGCTTTGTGTTTAAATTATTGCTTAATCCAACTGGCATATAATAGTCAGCAGATGACTTATTCCACATGTGATGACTGAGTTCATAAACATTATTAACTGCTAAACAATGTCGCCTTAATTAATATTCGAGTAGATCTGATTTACGTAAGTCAACATTGTTAAAAAATTACGACTTCCGCACACATCGGTGCGGTCAGATTAAACTACTACTACTAAAATAATTACTAGTAGTATAGTGCTCTTCTGTTTCGTTCGGACAACTGGAAATTTTTTAACAAAGTTTAGAATCCAAGTTCTCCATTTGAATTAATTTTAATTAAGGTTATTTGTTAAGTACTGGAGAATACACTATCATACTTCATTTTCACATTGTCCGTCTATATTTATTGGCTTTTCCTTCGAGGCCGTCTCAGTTATTTTTTTATCTTATTCTTAGCAATTTTGGGTTATGCTTGATTAGTGTGAGAAACATTACAATGTACTCCCTCCGTCCAAGTTCAAACGCCCCATATTTTATTTCGGGACGTTCCAACTCAAACGCCCCATCTATTTTGGGACATATTTTTCACTCCTACTTTTATTAAATTATCACATTATCTCTCCTACTTTTATTAATCCTCACATTCTCTCTCCTCCGTTTTTCTAATATTACCCCACTCAACTTACTATATCAATTATTCTTATTCCACTACAAAAAACGATTGGGGCGTTTGAGCTGGGACGGAGGGAGTAATGGAATAAACTTTAATGCAAAATTGTGAAAATTGAAAGGGGGAAAGATGACTCACAAGGGGGAGAACGAAAGCAATCGATTACATGCATGTGTTGCATCTATTTAATGATTTAGTGATAATCGAATGGGTTTAGGTTGAACAAATAGAATTACTATATTTAATTTGCCTTAGTTCATTACAAATCTTCTAAAATTGTAATGACGATTACACTCAACCCTTTGTTACACCATTGCGACCAAACAAGCGCGTAATGAGATCTTCATTCCTTGATCGAGCTAATGTAATCGTCATTATATAACTTAAATTTGCATGTAATTATCATTAATTACATACGTCTATTTTTTCCCTCTCAATTTTCACATTTTTGTACGAAATCTCATTTCATTCATAATGATAATCTCTCCAACCAAACAAAACCTTAAAGTTTATCTTTAATATAAGCCCAGAACATTATCGTGCCAATAATTACAGCTTGAAGAGCGCTGACCATACTCAAGAAAGCTTTTAGACACCTGGTAACTTCCTCAAAGTGTGGGCGTACAATTCCAGCAATATAGCTCAGTCCTTCGAGCATCTTCACCATGTAAATTTTGCTTTCTTTGCGAGGAATAGAAGGTTGGGTGGTCTGAGTAATAGCTTCATCTAAGTTGTACTTGTTTCGCTTGACCTTGGGTTTTGCTGGGATGCTTTTTTCAGTAGGTCTTGTAACTGTTGGCTTATTCCTAATTATTGCTTGAGCTAAGTTGTCCATGTCTTGCTCGACCGTGGGCACTGGGATGGTACAATTCTTATCGAATCCCCTAGCTTGCTTCGCCAGTACGGTGGCAAGGGGAGTGGCGTACGCCAAAAGTTTCATTTCAGCCGAGTCCCCTCTGACAGCAAAACGCTGGTGTGAAAGCTCTGAAGAGAGTCCAAACGCGTATCCTTTTCTCTCGAAACTATCTTCGTCTTTCAGCAAATTCTGGAGCTCTTGGACATCACATCTCAGACCTGTAATTATTAGATTCTCATCATTATCAAGGCTATCAAGTGTTGTATGTGCTTCTTTGAGCTTGGTTCTTGCACGTTCAAATTCGCCCTTTGTTGCCAGACTTATTGCTTCTGCTATATTAGCTAAGGTATCTTGTCGTGCTTCCTCTATGGTCACCTCCTTGCACTCTGGTGACTTGGGTTTATATGTGCGAGTCAGAGTAACTTTATTCATACGATTTCTAGAGGATGACGAGTCATTTTTTCCACTGCGCCTACAACATTCACATATGTACACGTGCAGCTAGTCAAATTCTCGCATTACGTATGGTCTATGCAATAATAACTCTCGATCAGAGTAGCACAAAGGAGTAAGAACCGGACTATTGTTCAAGTATCTGTTCCAAGTGTTCCTTTATTATCTCTGTAACGATGGTTTACTTGAGGTAAAAGAAATAATCTAAAAGTTAAGGGTCTGTTTGGTATCGTTTTCTATTTTCAATTTTCTGTTTTTTTTTTTTAAACCAAAGTCCCGTTATTGAAAACCAGATAAAGTGGTTTTCAGTTGTTAGTTTTCATTTTCTATATGATTATTATAGAATTAAACAATTTAAAGTTAATTTTGTAACTTATTTAACTAAATTTTTTACGCAAAAAAAAAAAAAACCAAAAACTGAAAACGGTAGTGATACTGAACAGGCCCTAATATTGTGTGAATGAACCATCTTAAAATAAAAATCTTAGACAACAGATCAATACATACATTAAACTTAGGTGAGACTTAGTTTAGGTCTCAAATACTAATATATGATATCACGCTGACATCAAATGGGGATGAGACTCAATTTGAGTGGTAGTTTGGTTGACATGTTAAATCATGGGAATTATGAATGAATTCCCATGAATTCAAAAAAATTAGAGTTGTTTAGTTAGCTAAATTACTAGTAGACCCCACCTAACTTTCTTGAGACTTTTGAGCCGATCTCTAAAAACAGAGACCGTCTCAATTTTTAAGACTCTCCCCCTTAATCTACATTGGGGGTCTCTCATTTTGAGCCTCATTGTATCCTGTTTGAAACTCATTTAAAACCCCCAATAAAGATGTTCTGATCTTATTCATCCCGTTCCACCAAATTTCCCTTAAACTATGCAAATTAAACAAAATGCCACCCATATATGTTTTTATAATACATACTAGTATATCATATTATCGTAGGACTGACCTGAAAGTATACTTTAATTCGAGGACTTCATCAACCGTCGTTGGGTTTTCAACAGCAGGTAGGCGAAGATAAACTAGGACTCGGCGTTTTTCACCACTGTAGAGATTGCCGAACGAAATAGCTATAGAGCTATTAAGTTCTGTGCGTTGTTGTTGATACGCTCCTGTAAAAACCTTTGTGATCTGCATTTTTGAACTAATAGTTAGATCCAAATCTTGAACCATCTCAGTGACAAGCCCAGCCAAACATGTTGAGAATGCAACGATTAGATTCGCTGCGTCTCGGCCTTCAACATCCACCGCCGAGTACGTTCCGTTCCTACTTTTCTCAGCAATCAGTTTCAACACCTATATATACATATACATATATCCAAAGCATGCAATTAGTGAAATTAAAAACGTTGATTATATCCAAGGCAGTATAGCTCATCAGTCCTTGTTGGGGATTGATGGAAGTAATAATGTAGTCGTTTTAAGGGGGTACTTCTGTAGTTTCGACTTACTCCCTTCATTTCATTAGGTTATTTGCATTTGTTTTGAGTTTGTGAGAGAAATTCAAAGCAAATGCAAAGAATCTAATGAAATGAAGGGAGTATAAAGAATTAATGTAGTGCTATATATACCTTGGCATCGTGATCATCTCCAAGGCCGAAAGTGTGAACAGGAACACGATCAAGTGGTAAGCCACGAAGATAAGTATTCTGTTGTTCATTGGAGGAAGGGATGAAGCCACATCCTGGACTCGGTCGACCATCGGAGAGAAGCATAATAGCCGAGGTACGATCGTAGGTTTGATCGCGATACTCGAGAACTTGAAGGCCCATATGAAGGCCTGCAATGAAGTCCGTTCCACCCTTAGCGCGTAGGTCATCGATTTCTTTCTCCATATTTGGTCGCGTGTTCTTATCAACTTTCTTCAGCGGCCATAATTCTTCCGCTTTGTGGTTAAATTTGATGACCGATAAGTTATCATTGGTACCGAGTTTCTTGATCAGGAACTTCATTACGCTTCGAAGTTTTTCCATTTTTCGGCCTTCCATGCTCCCGCTCACATCCAAGATTACCACAAGATCGATTCCACATGCCCGTCGTTGGCCAATTTCCGGCCACATCAGCTCCACGACTAGCTTCAACTCGCTTTCCTCCAATGTCGCATCTTTCTTGGTGAATACTCTTCCCTTTACCGTGTCTTCATTTGTTTTTTTGCCTGTATTAATGTATATGAAAACCAGCATTACATGTACACTTCTACGGTATAATACAAAGTATACAACGATCGATCAAGCCAAAAGCAGATTATTGAAGAGAGTTACCTGATTTAGTTACCGGAACGACGACGTGAATCGGCTTGTTATTTGCAATTGTCCCTTTGGGATGGGAAGAGTACGCTCCACCCTTAAGCCCCATATTAGGCTTCCTCCAATACTCCTAACCTCAATAGCGCTTCTCCCATAGGCTTGTTTTAATATAAGTGTTAAAATTTCGGTCAATGAAGTCAGATTAATTAAAGTAATCAATTTGTGTAATTAAATATTTACAATCGTCAGTGTCATTCACATGCGAAAACGATCCATGGACATATGGATTAAATTGGACAGTGTGTCTAATAATAGAGACAAGTCATGACTCTTCCACAAGGAATAAATAAATAAAAGACATCATGGATCAATCATGGTGATGTAAGTATTATTATCACCAAAAGATTCTGGCCACACCACAAACGTAGCCTAATTATCTACCTCAATATCTTCCCCTGTGTAGTTTGTTTAATTTGTTACCTAGATTATATCGTAACTATAGGAATGCAAATCATTGTACTCCCTTCACTTTTTTTTTTCTTTACGTTTAGTTTGAATTTGTGAGAGGATTTCAAATCAAACATAAATAACCAAAAGAAATTGAGAGAGTATTATTCTTTCCTTAGTTACTTGGTTAGTTTACATTGCTGCTAATTCTACCCGTGTATATGAACACCCTGTTATCTAATAATAAAATTATCTTTCTCTATTATCTCATTTATCTATATGGTATCTGCCTCACTCCGATCCTCTTAATTTCTGTTTCTCTGTTCTTTCAATGGCGAATGAAGATGCAATTCCTATTGTCGTTCAACCAGTGGCTCCCCTCCCCGTCCCTACTGTAGTCACCTTTCCCAGTTCTCTCAAACTCACCCCCTCGAACTATCTCGCGTGGAAGACCCAGGTTGAGGCTCTCCTCGATGGCCTGGATCTCCATCGCTATGTTGATGGTACATTCCCCTCTCCTCCTCAAACCATTCTCGTTGATGGTGCTAATACTACCAACCTCGCCTATACGGCATGGCTGGTATATATTGTCAGGTTCGTCTCCTGTTTGGTGCTCTTGTCGGCACCCTTCAAGCCAATCTGGATCCCCTCTTCACACAGGCTCGCACAACTCATAATGCGTGGACCATTTTGGCTTCTACCTGCTCTAGCCGTTCTCGTGGCCACATTAATCAGTTTGTAGCCAACTTCGTAACATTACGATATCCTCTTATGCTACTGTGACCGATTATATGCAAGCCATAAAAATTTATGTTGATGAACTCGCTGCTCTTGGCAAACCCCTTGACCAACAAGATGTCATTGGTATTGTCATTCGTGGTCTCATTCCTGATGCCTACCAATCTGTTATTAAAGCCGTTAATGCTCGTGATGATCCTATCTCTTTTGTTGATCTCCATGAAAAAATCATTAACAAGGAGCGAAGTATTAAAGATGAACCCAATCCGAACCCCTTTCGTCCGGCGATTGCACATGCTGCGACTGTGCGTGCAAACCCCTCTCTGCCTCGCTCGGATGGTATTCTGCCCACGCCACAGGGATCTCCTCATAAGCCCTACCAAGGTAGTTGTCAGTGGTGTCGCACCAAAGGGCATTATCTCTCCCAGTACCCTTTTTTTAAACAACTCTTCCCTCACATCACCTTTCTTGTTGCTCGTACCAATACTACTCGTCCGAACACTAGTCGTGCTCCCCAAGCCCACACGGCCTCTGTTAATCTACCCATGCCCTCGACATGGCTGCTGGACAGTGGTGCTTCTCACCATGTAACTAATGACCTTTCAAATCTGTCCCTACATGCTCCATATGACGAAACCGAGGAGCTTGTCATTGGTGATGGTTCGTCCCTCCCTATCTCTCATATTGGTTCATTTAATATTGACGAAAGTAGTAAAGGACCCCCATACGTTTGCTCTTATGTGAAATCAACCCCCACATGTTTTAATTGTAGCAATTGACCCCCATAAGTTTGTCATAATGTGAAATTGAGTCATTTTTCAATTTCTCACCAATTTCTCATCACCCATATATATCATTTCAAAATAAATTGTGCATTATATCATTCACGAAAGAAAAAAAAGAGCAAAATACATTAAAGTACAAATAATTAACGTGATAAATTTGGGTTTAGCTTTTTGTAGGTTACACTTGTAGACATTAATTTAAAGATAATTTATCCATTCTTCGAATTTTGTGATCATCAGATTCATCACATGTTTTTGGTAGGTTTCATTCGCGAGTCATGAAATTGTTTATGAATAAGTTATCTTATAAAAATAAATTGCAATTTTGATTATATATTTATATTGGAGTAAAGATCAATGGACCGTTTTTAGAAAATCAGATTTAATAGTGAAATGGTTTGGGAAGGATGAATGTTAAGTGAGTGCCCAGCAAAATGAAATTTGCTTTTTTTTTTTTTTCTTCTGTTGATATGGTTTAATATTTAAATGGTTTGGGAAGGGTTTAATAGTGATACGGTATGGCCGGTATCCATTCAATGATATAATGTACAATTTATATTTAAATGGTAACTGTGAATGAGATTTTGGTGAGAAATTGGCGAAGGGTTCAATTTCATATTTTGACAAACTTATGGGGGGCAATTGCTACAATTGAAACATGTGGGGGTTGATTTCACATAAGAGCAAACGTATGAGAGTACTTTACTACTTTCGCCATTTAATATTTGTCTTTCTAACAACTTATGTTATTCAAAACGTTTTATATGTTCCTACGATTTCTCGAAACATTTTATCCATCTCTCAGTTTTGTCATGATAATGACGTTCTAATTGAATTTCTTTCAAACTGTTTTCATGTAAAGGACCGTCCTTCTCAGACAATTTTGCTTCGGGTGTCCATTAAAGATGGTGTGTATGAATGACGTCCACCTCCATTCGTACACAAGCTAGTCAAGGCTACAGTGCATGATTGCCATCAATTAGTACACCCCTCTGTTTCAATTCTTAGGACTTTGAATTCTGTTTTTGATTTACACATTCTGCATTGTTCTACTTTGCCGTGTAATGTGTGCAACATCAATATAAAAGTCATAAGCTCCCCTTTTCTATTTCAACACTTATGTCTAACGCCCCTCTTGAATTGATCTTCTCTGATGTGTGAACTTCCCCCGTTCTCTCTTATGATTCTCAAAAGTACTACGTAATTTTTGTTGACTACTATACTAAATACAAGTGGTTTTATCCACTTCAACGCAAATCCGATACCTTTCAAACTTTCTAACGTTTCCGCTCTATTGTTGAAATTTTTTCAAACGTCCCATCATACAACTCTACTCTGACGACAATGGTGGCGAATATCTCAAACTCACCCCAACCTTACCTCCAATGGTATATCTCATCTTACCTCTCCTCCTCACACTCCGGAACACAATGGCTATGCTGAACGACGTCATCGCCATATTGTCGAAACTAGTCTTACGCTCCTCTCACATGCCCATATAGCACTTCCGTATATCTGAGATCAATTGACTACTCACCCGAACCCTTGCCAACTCCTCTCCCTACCTTAAACTCTTCGGTAAACCACCCAACTACTCCAAATTACGGAATTTTGGTTGTCTTTGCTACCCATGGCTACGTCTAGGGGTGAGCATTTTCGGATATCCGATCCGAAAACCAGTATGGAATCGGATATCCGATCCAAAAATTACAAAATTCTATTATTCAATATCCGATCCGAAGTACCTCGGATATCCGAAATTCAAATCCGAATGGATATGTATCGGATATGTCAAATATCCAATATCTGAAACACCCAGCCATGTCAGCTAATAGCCCATACGTCCTAACATAGAGATGGGCCGAATCTCACATTGGACCGTAGGCCCAGAAGCTAGCCCACATGCCCGTACATTAGTATGCCAAATGTTTTAACCATTGGCCCATACAATGGCATGTGTAATGTTGATTTGCTGCTAAACATACCTATGACTATTTATAAGAAAAGTTTCCCAAATCCACATCTTTGTAACCGATGTGGGACAACTTTAGTTCCCCATTAGACATAAACACACATGCTGAATTCGACCATTATTTACGACAAGTTAGACGCTTGATTTGCGAAAAAATGCCTAGAAATAACTCTTGTAAATCTCATTCTCAGCTTTTTAATTATGCTTCTTTTAACCATTTTGGATTTCATATGTAAAATTTATGATCTGAATAAGAACACTAGTTTGTATGGCTTAAAGTACAAACCAAGTGTAAATCCGAGTTGATCTATAAGAACTTATCCTATGGAGTTACTCAAAGTTGGATGTTATGTGAGTGAATGATGTCATGACTTACGTCAAATAATCACTTGTGAAAATATATATAGTATTCTCACTAATTTATTAAACCGTTAACATTTTCTCCACCACAAACTCTATAACGGCAAGTCAAATATACTAATATCTGTGGAGAACGGAATTTTGGCACCAAAGAATCCGAAATTTCAACACATTTCATATCGTCCTATAGAATGTCTTGTATAATCTCATTGGAGATTACGATTGGGGTTGGATAAGGATGAGACTTGTTCTCCTTATCGGTTTAGCCTAAATCTGTTATACTTAGGATATAACAATGAATAAAACTTGTGCTAATGTTAAGAATCACAACTTTAATTATACGTAAGACAAATTGTCTCGTAGCAATTAGTCATACTTAACTAATTAAGCCATGCAGCTTTGATGACTATTTGATTAAATGGTCTCAAACGTGCATATTATATGGTATATATATAAATACATATCTTTATTACTCAAGTGGTGTTCAATTGTTCGTTACTCCTTGAAGAGATTGAAGAGAAATTGAAAATAACTCAAAAAAGAGAAAATAAATTGCAGTACATTCTTATCCCTCATCGACAAAGTACAATGTGGCAAGTTCTCATCTATATATATAACTAGAGGGGTGAAGGGATTACCACTGATTAATCATCAAAATCCATGTCTTGGCTTTGAGCTTTACGATTGGGTTGGGCCATGCTCTACTTAAGGCTAGCACAATGAGTTTATATTTTCTCTACAAAATTATTGGCTTTATTATGCAATAATTTTATGAATCAGAGAAAGTTTTTTTATTTCTTTAAATTTTAGTTAAAGATAAGCAATACTTTCATAAATCGGATCGGGTATCGGATATTTGTGGATATTCGGATCGGATATCCGATATCCGATATTTGTATCCGAAAATATTGGATATTCGGATACCCGAACTTTTTGAAGCAGCTATCCGAAACTGATCCGATATCCGAAAAGTTCGGATACGGATATCCGATCCAAACTCATTTTCGGATCGGGTATCCAAAATTTTGGATCAAGTATCGGATCGAATATTCGGATAATCGGATAAACGGATATTTTGCTCAGCTCTAGCTACGCCCATACACATCCCACAAACGTGAGCCTCGCTCTAAACCTTGCATTTTCGTAGGTTATTCCGCCACTCAAAGCGCCTACCATGCTCTTGACCCCACCACTCAAAAAATTTACACCTCATGACATGTAAAATTTTTGGAAAATTCTTATCCTTTCCCACAATTGAGTCACGACTAGGCTTGTGCAATGGCTAAGGGAGCCCATGGCACCCATTAGCCCGCCCATAAAAAATGCAACCCAGTCCACCCACTTACTTAATGGACATGGCTCAAAATTAATGGGCCTATTTGACACCTTAACGAGCTGGGTGATGGCAACCCAATTGGCCCGTTATAAATTAAAAAAAAAAAATTAAATCACTATTTCTTTTAGGATGGTGGGCGGGTGGCTGGGAAAATTAAGGGGGGAGAAAAATTGTAGGACTTTTTTTTTCATTTATTTTATTTTATTATGAGTCATTAATTATTAAAGATTGACTAGTTTTGTTAATGACATTGTCACATCATAATTTTCCATCCAAAAATTAACGGCGTTAATGAAGAGGGGCACCACGTGCCTATAGGTGTAATTTTCGGGGGCACCGAAATATACAAGTTTCATATATATATACATATATATATGTATATATACATATGTATATATATATACATATGTATATATATATACATATGTATATATATATACATATGTATATATATATACATATGTATATATATATATATATATATATATATATATATATATATATATATATGTATATGCATTTTAACATTGGGCACCACGTGAAATTGCCGAAACTAATATATTTCTAGAGAAATAAGGACATAAAAGAGTGCAATGCACATGCTTGCCCCATGCAAGTGGATTTGGGTGGGATTATCTCACACTTAACATTATGTCTCCTATAAACCAACATTAATTATTTTTCTCTCACCTCGAAACTTTACCAATTCGAGATCTACAACCACTGGATAAAAGGGTTTAAGATGCTACTTCTCGGGCTTGCTATGCCTGAAGGAGTTCACCATGGTCACGCTTTTTTAAACACCCCACTCGTAGCTTTATAGGGTATGTGTATCACCGTGTTGGGTGGTTGTTGAGGGTAAGGTTGCCAGCGATGTGCCATTTTTGAGTGGTCCCAATTTTCTAAGGAGCATGGTAGATTGGTAGTGGTGGCGGTGGCGGTGGTGTATTGTCCTAATAATTTTGATAATTCATATCATCATCTCCCACATGCCTTGGCCCACAATTTTCATAATCCTTCCTATCAAAATTACTTTGTCTTTTTATTTAGTTTCTAATAGGTAGTCTGGGCAAGCTACGTAGCTAGCAAAATTACAAAAACCAATGTTCCTCCGATGATTTAAGCTAATGACATAAGCAGCTAGTGAAGCTAAGTTATAAGGATTTTTTACCATTGTAAATGCTCTTGTATGTTCTTGGGAGGAAGTTGCGCCATAACAGTGTTGGAGTTAAACTTCCTCTTAAAAATGTTAAGTTAATACGAAGTATTAAGTCTTAACTATTGACTAAGACGCGTGTGACATTTGACATTAGGCAGTAGTAGAGTTGACAATCCGGCGGGCCGGGTCATATCCGGTTCGGGTCTTAGCGGGTCAGGTGGAATTTTCGGGTCGGGTCGTCGGGTAAATCTTGTGTCGGGGCAGATCGAATTCAGGTCGGGTCGTAATCGGGTCTAGTTACTGATGGTTATTAATCCGCATCATTTCAAGTTTTGGTTAATATTTATTGGTGTTTTTGGCATAATTCGGTGCAATTACTATCCGTGCTAAATTGTTCTTATTTGGATAGTTATTAAGCTTAATTATTATCGGGTCATTGTCGAATAACTGGTCACTACGGGTCGGGTCGGGTAATTGTTGTTTGGACATATTGGGTTGTATCGCGTCATGAGTCATTATTGGGTCGGGTCGAGTCGCATTCAGGTATGTAATCACAATCTCATGTCCAATTGGGTCGGATTTTGGGTGGCTCGGGTCGGGTCAAGGTTGCCGGCTCTAGGCAGTAGCCACTAGCTTAGATTCAAGACTTGGAAAAATGGATGCTTTTATTGTTTTCTTTTAATTTGTAGCAACATTTTCGTAAATGGCTTCCACTTGTACCCCTTTACGTGTTGCATGAGTACGAATAATTAGCATAGCTACAGAGAATTAATTACGACCATATGCATTGACTTTAGTTGATAATTAGAAGTCTTAATTAGGGGGTTATCTTTTGAGAAAGGCAAAGTCTCATATAAGACGGTCTCATGATAATTTATTGTGAGACCACTTTAATTAGTTAGAAAGTGAACAGTTTACCATTCATTGTGATCATTATATCGCTTTTAGTGACCATGTTAGTTTACGATTTAACCACATTAGTTGTGATTCAAAAGGGTCACAAAATGTAAATTTAGGCATAATATATAGAGTAACTAATTTACTCATTCTATTTGGGGCGTTGTAATCTTACATTTAGTTAAAGTAGTCACTATAAAACATATAATGGTTGCTAAAATTGTAAAAGAGATCACTATTTTTACAAAGAAAGATGGTCTCACATAAGTTAGTGTGAGACCGTCTCACACAAGACTTACTCTTTGAGAAATAATGATGATATAAGCGGCAATCTCGCTTTTTAGGTGCGCAAATTATACCATGTTCACGGAAGGTAGCATGATGTTTCTATTCACAATAAAGAGGAGAGGCCCATAAATTAATAAATAAATAATTGTCTTAAATATGCTCCCCACTCCTTTATTGTGAGAATGACCAATATACTTCTTGTACTCTCGAAAGCATGGTATATGCAGTAGTTTCGTGAATAAAAATGTAGGTTTAATTTTATTATAATATTATTTAGAACGATATTTTACATTTTTTTCGACTTCTGTCACCCGTCATGTTACATTATTTTTTATTTCTACTAACTTATCATATTTTTTTTCCTTCCACTTGTACATGACCAGTTATATTACTCCATTCATGCCATATCCCGTCACCCGTTATACAATTTCATTTCATTCCACTATCACGTCACCCGTTATGCTATTTCATTTTTTTTCACTATCCCATCACCCTTTATATATATCATGTAATATTTCAATTCAGTACATAAATTAGCTAACTTGTTATTACCATAAATTAACATGTTTTCCATAAATTAGCTGATAACTACCATATGATTTAATATTTTTTTATATTTTTTCTTATTGTAATATTAAATATTATTAATTTATTTTCATCCAGTAGGATTGTGTCAAGTGTCCATCAATGAAGGCTTGTACTCGGCTTTTATAATATATAAATATAAGATTCTAGGCGGGTGTTCTTGTACGTAATTTGGTTGTTCACGTAGGTGACGATTTTGTTAGCCCAACCACTGTGTTAGGACTGGCATAAACAGATAGGTTTTAAGCAAATGTGATACTATCTAATACTACTATATATTAAAACTTGAAACCAAGTCTTTCCTTGAAGAACACTTGGCATTTATTAATTAGATAAAGCTAATTAATTACATAATATGGAAATTATTAGCTAATATTTATGGAAAATAATATAATTTATTATAATTATGGTGGTAAGCTAATTTATGTAAAATAATAGTGTTGCTAATAATATTACAACAAAAATAAACCGACAATTTTATAGAATATAACAATATAGTTTTGCAGCTCGGGCGCATACACAAAAATGAAATGCAAGTTACATGAATAGTATATGAAATGCAAGTTACAAGTAACAAAAACTAATTAAACAACAGAGAGAATTCTATGAGTATAACAAAAGCCATACACAACACCATGGCCACGCAAATTAACAAGAGCGAAGGGATAGTTGGAACTGCATTCTGCCTTTCTCGCATGAGGAATACAAAACTTATTATTAGGATAGTTTTCGAAGGTACCTTCATAAAATGCGAACAACGATTTTTCCCCAGTGATCTCATTCTCAGTTGTGATGAATGACCAATTCGACGTATCAAACTCCCCATTATCACTAACATACACCTTTACGCCATATGGCTCTTCGTTTCGGCCTACAATATTATCGTCCGCGTCTGTTGGTATCAATTTCAGCCTTGGCCGGTTTTTGGAATCGAAACCATAATCTTGCCGTGACCAATGCATCCGGAATCGTGTGGTAGACACTTTATGTTGCCTTTCTTTGATGTATAATTTTTGATCTTCTGCCGACAGTTCCACCTGTTTCAAATCTGGATCTTCATTAACCTCCTCCTCTTCGTCGCAAGATTCTTCTTCTTCATACTCCGACTCATCAGGAGAGTAACAAAACCCATATACAATACCATAGCCTCGTAAATTAACAAGACTGAAGCGATAATTAGAACTCCCTATTGATTCGCTACCGTGATGAGGAAGCCAAACCATATCATCCCCATATACCATAATCTTGAACGAACCACCGTAGAAAACCAAGAATAGTTTTTCTCGACTCGACTCATCCTCATCCTCAGCCTCATCCTCAGCCTCAACCTCAACTTTGATAGCAAACCAGCCCTCCTTATCGAAAAAATTTCCGCCATTACTAACGTACACCTTAACATTATCTAGATGATGTTGTTGATGAACTTCGTCTACAAGATCATTGCCCTCATTTGTGGGTATCAATTTCAGCCGCCTTTTCTCCAAATTGGCTGCATATCTTTGACAATTTTCCCCTTCCACCTCGAACTGTATGGGTGATACTCGAAATCGTCTTTTTTCCACATATAGCTTTTGATCATCTGGCGACATTTCCATATATGGAATAATAATATCTCTATAATTTTCCGTTTCCTTTTCTGGAAAGGACTCGTCGGATAATGAACAATAATCTGATTCAAATCCTGATTCTGATTCTGATTCTGATTCCGAGTCCTCGTCATCAGATGGATTATGTATATCCACACTCAAACTATTCTTGACATATTTACGCCATTTAAACGTCTTGCCAGTTTGAAAATATACGACTCGACGCGATTTGCTGCTTGTAACGACCCCCGATTTAGCGAAACAGTGTCCAACATGGTTGACGTACAAACGCGTCCTGTGAAGCTTCAAGGCTAGCTTCTTGAGCGCGTTTCCTCGGATCTTCGAACCCAATACCTCCAAAGTATTAAAAACCAACTTAGTTCCTACACTCTCAAGCATTTCCCAATCATTCTTCTCAACCACATCATTTGAGTTGGCATCTTTCCTTAATTTCACTACTGAAATTTGTTTCTTACCAGAAGACATTAGAAACACATCACTAGATGTTATTTGATAGTTTCTTTCCATGATCAAATTATACTTTAGCCTGAATGTAATTCCACGTAAAAAGATTATATTATAACAAGTAAATAAGGACTATTATAATTTATGATAATGGATCTATTTGAATGAAATGAATGTGCATACGGTATACCTTTTTTTTGTTGATTTATTACGTCCAATATATATAAAGTATATAGTAGTATATATATCTATATACCCGTATGGAACTATGTATGTAGCCGGCGTTGACCATTGGCCATATTATCAGATCATTAGTAAATTGTTATATCATCACCTGGTCTTGGAACGTGGAAGGAACAGGTATTGTCACATGGAAGACAAGAGTCCGATCCGATACAAACGGATCACAATACCCTGTATCCTTTAAAACAGATCTCAAAGTTTTTTTATTACTATTTTTTTTTTTTTAAGAAAAGTCACGGACCCAAAATTTCAGCAATGGCGTATATAGGAATTTAGTGTAATAAACTAAAGGCAACAATATTTACAGTTGACAAAGCAAAATTAAGTAGCTCCATCCATATATTACCCTTCATCATAGATACGTATGAATTTTGTTACAATTAACCCTTAGGGTTAAGTATTAGACTTTAATATTGCCTTAATTTTTGTAAATTGCATTTGTTAAATACTATAATAAAGGTAACAAGAGGAAAAATAAAATAAAAAACCCACCAATTCACCTGGAATGTCGTATTCTCTCCCAACAACTCACCTACAATTGGAAAAATAAAACAAAATACCCAATCCGTCCCAGAACCTCCCGGCGTAGGGCAGCCCCCACCACTACCATCACCACGCCGCACTCCTACGCATTAGCGGTGCCGGGAAGCGGGACCCTAAACCCTCTTTCCAGCCATTTTTGGATAGCAATCACTCCCAACCTAGGGTGTCGTTTTGTATTCCCAGCGAAGTCGGGGTTCGCCGAAAGCTTGAGAGGGAGATGAAAGACGGTGGTGAATCTGGGTTTGTGGATTTGTGGGTGGTTGATATCAGTTTGTGGGTGGTTGATATGAGTTTGTGGGTGGTCGATTTAATTTGCTGGGGTTGTCGGGGGAGAGAGTAGGAGGCTGGTTATTCATTCAAATTTTTTTGGTCAATTATGAGATTTTTCAGGTATTTAATTGGGACTCACGAAAAATTATATTAGCATTAATTACCTATACTTAGCCCTAAGGGCTGGTGTTAACAAAACCCTTTTTGGAAGTAGCACCCCGGCTTATCATCTGAAGCGAAAGTAGTCACCTATTGCAGCTTGTCAGGTTGTGTACTAACCCCACGGACCAATTAACTGCGATAAATCTCCCGACGAATAATATCAACAAATACTAGTATAACATATTTATGCCATGAAAAATATGTAATGTGGAATTGTGAACAATACCAAGTAAATACGAAGTATTAGACAATGAAAAACATGAGTCAAAAACTATGCAGTAATGAAAAATTTGGCCGAAAATTCCTAACGATAATTACCCTCCACCAAGCAATAAATTGGAGGGGGGCCAATATAATACTTTAGATTAAACCCAATTAATATTTTTCTAAACTTATATATTAAAATTTCCCATACTTGAGGGGGGGTGGGGGCATGGCCCAATTTAGTCCCCATGAAGCTACGTCCATGCTTCGGCGCACTTTGACTTTACTCATGCGCACCTTAAAAATCTTCCCAAAAGGTTACCCATCCTGAAATTACTCTCAATCAAGCACGCTTAACTGTGCAGTTCTTATTACATAGGCTTTCTTAAAGAAAAGTCGACTTTGTGGGTATGAGTAGCACTATCAGTCCGTTTAAGCACTCATATGAGCTCCTCACACATGTGAAAAGGGGGAGATTGTTGGCGTTTCCCAAGTGTGTTCATAAAAGTATTGTCCCACATCGGTAGAATTAAGTTAAGGAGATTGGTTTATAAGCTTGTGGATTACTCCTCCTATTGCCAATTGGTTTTAGGATGAAACCTCACTAGCTTGTTGCTTGTCTTCCTAATTTACTACTATGTGCGCGGTGCCCTGGACGCAACAATCCAAAACTCCAAATAGAGTGTAATCGTCTGTTTGGATAGAGGGAAATGGAGGGGAGGAGGAAGGAGGGGAAATGAACCCATTGTTTGAGGAATTTGTAAGGATGAGTTTTCCTTTATTTTCTTTAACTTTCATTACTCTAAAATTGAAGAGATTTATAAGGAAAGTGCACCATTATTATGTAAACATACAAAAATACCTTTAGATATTTATATAAAACAACTACACTTACTTGACAAAAATTCCTATATTAACCTTATTATATTTGTCTCTCCTCTCTCCTCCCCTAACCACTAGTGCCGCCACCCACGAGCAGCCGCCGACCCGCACCTACTGCCACCGTCTCCAGCCTCATCACCACCAACTGAGCCGCGTCACTCCCATGACCATTTCCCCCATACCCACAAACACCACAAACCACCCTAACGCCACCTAATTTTAGATCTAAGGTTTTCAAAATAACATAAAAAAATCATTTTTCCGGCTAAAAATAGCCGACATCGACCACGCGAGCAGTGGGAAAGGTGGAGGAGAGCACGAGGGGGAGGATGAAGGTGTTTCATTGGTTGATTTGGGGAAAACGAAGAGTAAAGTGAGAAGGATAAGTGAGTTTACGCGGTGGAGGAAGGAGAGTTGGAGGCGTCGATGGCCACCGAAGACTCGTCGGACCTGGAAGAGTTGGCCGGTAAGGTGTTGAGGCCTTCGCCGGATATGGTGGTCAACGGTATTATGGGAGGCGACAGTGGGGCGGCCCGGGAGAAGGAAAATGGGTGAGGAGAGAGAAAATAAGAAGGGTTAGGCAGTTGGGTATTTTTAGCATTTCTTATTACTAGTTTGATGGCCCGTGCAACGTCCGGGCTACTCAAGTTTAAATTTTAAAATTATGTAAACGAATTTTTTATCTAACACCTAAAATCTTATTTTAAACACCCGTGTGATATTTGTAATGTAGTTTGATGGAAACTCACCTTTAAAAATCTAAAGTCATGTTTCGAACACCCGTGGGATATTTGTAATGTAATTAGATGGAAACTCACCTTTAAAAACCTAAAATCTCATTTCGAACACCAGTGTGATATTTGTAATTTAATTAGAGGAAAAGTCACATTTCAAAAACAAAAGTCCCATTTTGAAACACCCATGGGACATTTGATCAAATTCTCATAAATCAAGTAATTACTATATTACATAACTATTTACCATAAATCAAGTAATAATGTTATTTTATTAGAATAATATTACCATGATGTTGAAACACCCGTCTATTTTCCATAAATCAAGTAATAATGTTATTTTATTAGAATAATATTACCCTGTACTTACCATATCCTACTTTGGATACACATTATATTTACAATATAATAATGTTATTATATGTCACGTGTCAGCGTTGGAATTTAGCGGGTTCAGGATTACATATATACTAGTTTGATGGCTCGTGCAACGCCCGGGCTACTCAAGTTTAAAATTAAAATTATGTAAACGGATTTTTTTATCTAAAACCTAAAATCTCATTTTAAACACCCGTGTGATATTTGTAATGTAGTTCGATGGAAACTCACCTTTAAAAATCTAAAGTCATGTTTCGAACACCCGTGGGATATTTGTAATGTAATTAGATGGAAACTCACCTTTAATAACCTAAAATCTCATTTCGAATACCCGTGTGATATTTGTAATTTATTTAGAGGAAAAGTCACATCTCAAAAACCAAAGTCCCATTTTGAAACACCCGTGGGATATTTGATCAAATTGCCATAAATCAATCAATTAATATATTTACATAATTATTTTCCATAAATCAAGTAATAATGTTTATTAGAATAATATTACCTTGTACTTACCATATGCTATTTTGAATAAATATTATTTATAATATAATAATATTATTATATGCCACGTGTCATCGTGGAAATTGAGCGGGTTTAGAATTACATATATATATTAGATTTCATTATTATTGTTATTATTATCATTAATTCAAATTAATCTTCAATAATGGTATTTTGTTCCTTTCCCTCCTAACCATTTTTGTTATCTAAACAAAGGAAATCATCTTCCTTCTCCCTCACCTCCCTTCCCTTTCCCTCCTAAAAGTGTAGCCACACAGACCCTAGCAGCTTGTTTGGTAGAAAGAAATTGAACGAAAAGAAATGTAAGGAAGAGAAAGGAACGGAAAAGAAAAGAAGAGAAAGGAAGGGAACTACAGTTTCCTTTGCTTGGTTCACTTATTAAAATTTCGGAGGAATTGGAAGGAAAGTAAGTGATTTTATTTTGTAAATTGGCTTTCCGTCCAATTCCGCCCATTTTTGGAGGGAAAGGAAATGACAGTTTAATGAAGGATCATTTCCTTCCATTTCCTTTCCTTTCCTTCCACTTCCCATGTATCTTTATAAACCAAATTTAGGAAAGTTGTAAAATCTGTTTCCTTTCTTTTAATTTTGGTTCATTTCCTCTCTACCAAACATGTTGTAAAGGTAGAGGCGGAACTAGAATTTCATGAGCGATCATTCAATTTTTTTTTTTTTATTATTTTTTTTTTTTTTACCATTACGGAGTATATGTGTAGAATTGATTTTCACTAAATTCATGTATATATTGTATTGCTATACTATACTAGCTTACCTAAACAATTTTAATATTGCAGTGTTTTTTTTTTTTTTAAGGTCAATTTAATATAGTTGAAATTATTTACAAATTAAGTCCCACGAAGAGCTCGCATCTTATAGTAGATAATAAATTTGATACTACAGAGTTTAATTTTTTTTTTCCTGAGGACAATTTAATATAGTTGAAATTATCTACCTTTTAAGTCTCATTAAGCCCTTGCAGCTTATAGTAGATAGTAGTAGATAATAAATTTGCCAAATTAAAGATCAAGTATACCGTTGGCTTAGGCCCCGTTTGATAGGACTGCATTTTTATGAACTGACCTGATCAGATTTGATCTAATTTGATTTGAATTACTCTGAAATGATTTGATCTGATTTGAATTTGTTGAAAATTTGATTGAATTTCAATAAATTAGTATCAATTATGGACCAAATACATTGATAATTATTTGAACATTTATGATCTGATCTGATCTGATTTGAATGACTTTGATCAAATCTGATCTGATTTGAATAATTCTAAACTGATCTGAATAGAGTGAATACTACTTTTATGAAGTCCTATCAAACATGACCTTAGTGGTAGTAAGAAAAAATGCTCAGATTTGCATCTTAATTATTAGACCACGGGCTCGGATCGCCAACAAAAAAAGATAAACTTAAAAAGCCCTTCATCTAGATTCACACTCATGATGCAGAAGCAAAGAATAACTTTTGACCGTTACAACAAATCTTATTAACTGCAATTTGTTTGCATATTAATTAATAGTACAAATTGAACCTCTTGAATCCTATGTCTCCGCCCCCATTAAAGAAATTTAATTTGAGCACTTTTTTAACAAATTGAACAAGGGACGGTCTAAAAACAACAACAAAAGGGTTAAATGCAACAATTAACGTATATTATTTTTTCCAAAGATGTCCTTGAAACCGGATTATCAACAAAATACATTAATAACATAAGTTTAGCACCCAATAACGAAAGTCGTCAATTATAAACACAAAATACTCAAGAGTGCACAAAGTTTGGGGTAAAATTAAATCAGTGAAATAAACACAAGCGGGATAGAGATTCATGCACAAAGTTAAAAAAAAAAAAAAAAAAAAAAAAACCTGAAACAATGAGGAAGTCGTCACCACCAGCAGACGGGGTGGAGTTAGGTGTCGGCTGTAGGGGCCGAAGAGTAGGGGGACTGGGTCGGAAGTTTGAGCCGACAGGGGGTGGTCGGATTTTTAAGTTGACGGGATGGGGGAGGGGGTCAGATTTCTAAGCTGACAGAATGGTGGAAGGGGTCGGATTTCTTGGTCGACGGGGTGGGGGAGGGGGTCCGATTTTTGGGTTGACGGGGTAGGGGCAAGGGGGTCGGATTTCTTGGTCAATGAGGATGGGGGAGGGGTAGATTTTGTAGTTCGACGGGGAGTGGGAGTGGTTGTGCTACGAAACTTGACGGTGTAGAGCAGTGGCGTATCCAGGAATTTTATCTTGGGGGGTCATGCTATCAAAATTTCATAGGCAAAAACTAAAATACATATGTATGCGTATTTGCATAGTTGAACACACTGCAATTATGTCCAGTGAAATTCTAATCACATACTCCAGGCTTCATAATGAAACCTTTTTATAATCAAATTTCGATATTTAAGCTTTTAAACTCATATGCTCTAATCCTAAAAGACAATTGAAACTTACAATCAACTCAACCGAATTACGACACAAAATTCATTACGAAGTTTAAGCTTTTTGAAATTCCTATTCTAAAAGACGACCTACCTTTAATTAAGTAGATTTGGGAGATCGAATACATAATTTGGGAAATTGAGAAAAATATGGGAGGTAGCTTATGAATAAAATAAGGGATGAAAAAGAAATAAAAGAATTGTGTTACTTTGATGAGTGTCACTATCACGTAGGCCACTCGGTGGGGAGAGAGATGAAGTATTTTGTTTTGTCCTTTTTTTGTTGTCAGACATTTCTTTAACTACTTTCTGTCACGGACATGTGGGTACTTTATAAATAACCAAAATTGCCCTTACTTTTTATTCACTTATGCTGTTAGATTGTAGTAAATAGCTTATACTTGGAGGGGCAAAAGGTAATACTGCATATTCTTTGGGCATACAGTATAACAAAGCTTATTTTTTTCCGTTTTCCTTGGGGGGTCGGCCGACCCCCCATCTTCCAACGTGGATCCGCCACTGGTGTAGAGGCAGGGGTCATGAAGCAGCGTCAGCGACGACTTATGACTTTGAAGTTGGGCCTGTGTCGATGATGATAATGATGATGAATTGATGATGATGTGGAGTTAAAATTGAGGTGGATGACGGGGATGTAAAGGTGGTGCCGTGGTGGGATGGATGAAAAGAGAGAAATAAGTGGAAGAAGACAGTTTAACTAAGCATAGGCTATTCTAATCTTTTTGTGCTTTTTTATTGTTGTATTTAACCTCTTTTGTTGTTGCATTTAGACTTTATGTTGAACAAATAAACTAGCTTTTATATATGAGCTATTTCATTTGTTGGAGTTTGGTAATCAACAAGCTGTAAACAAGGGGCAACGGCGAACCACACTATACGTAGTCGGATCGCGGGGAAAGGAAAAAAGGGAAGCAGACCAGGAAGTCTGTCGTGGACCGCGTCACTAAGGTCGGCGAACCGCGATGTCGGCGGTTTACGCGTGTTTCCTTAAATCCTTTTTCGTGTTGTTGTTTCCTTAGGGGATTATATATACGTCCTTGGCTAGTTGGCTCTCATACCTAGACATAGAAAATACACAGGAGTCCGAAAAAGTCCCAAGGTGTCAAAATGAGATCCCTTTGAGCTTAGATTGTGCGTACGGGGCTTGTTATACCAACCAAATTTCTTCAGTACAGTGGAGGTTCGATGTTGTGTAACATGGAGGACGACCGCCATGAGGAGCTTGCACCGTGGCTCAGCAAAATCGTCTTTAAGTACAGAGGCTTTAAAAGCTCGTCACAACAATTCCGCAATTCATCGTCAAATAAGTCAGATTAACTCCTTTATTTCCAACAATCTTAAAGACGATTTATTGCCCTTAATTTGATTGTATTGAATTAAAACCCTAATCCTATCCGTGTCTCATAGATGACTTGGTTGTTGTTTACAATAATTTAATTGGGGGCAATAAATAGGCTGTATGTGGTTTGTGATCAAGTCGGTATAGATGTTATTGACGATCGATTGGTGTGCGTTTGATGAATGTACGTGTTGGACTTATCTAGTAAAGCATAGAGACTGCCTTAGTTTATTGTTGCTAATCACATGTTATTATTGAATATATTTTGATGAGCTGGAACAAGGATTTAATCGTGTGTTAATTAAGTTAGTATATGCTTAATATAATGCTCAGGTCTGCGTGCGGACGTTTTCTGCGACTATTTGCATGTTGTGATACTACTGCTTAATTAATCCAATGTTGTTGGATGGTAGGCCGTAGGCTATTCTTCCTCTTATATGGGTGATACATGATTTATTAGTTTTTTTGAAATTCTGTGGCTTAGTCCGTGTGTAACAAGTTAAGGTCATGTAAATCAGTTTTTAGGATTGTGCATGATCTGGGTGTATGTTTTTATTATTAGTTTTGGTATGCATGACTTGTCTCCTTACAAGAAGACATGTTTTGACAAAGCCCGCATAGTTATACACTTTCTTGCATCGTGTATGTATTGGCAAAGTTTTGTCTTAGACTCTGATGTCTGTTTTTCGGTGAATTTCGTGTAAACATAAGAGGGGTTTGTGACTCCTAATTTGTTTACCAATTAGCAAATTTATAAGTTGAGCTAATCAGGCTAGAAACTATATATGTTGATATATTCTAAGAGTAGCTGATGCGCTAACTTTGAGCCAATTGTTGTACAAGAAGTTTAACGATGAAGTGGGATATCTAATGATTATAATTTATTGATGATCGAGGTAAACTTATGAATCGAGACATCGTGTAATGTTGGAATGTGTGAAAGGAGTTCGGTCAAGGAAAGTTGACCCATCGTTCTTGGGAAAGATGACAAATTCTGATCTCGTACGATTAACTTGTTGTGATGTATAGATTATTCTTAGAGTTGTTTCTTGTATTCAGTGTAAATCTCTTGTTTTTTATTTTGGTAGAAGTATATGTGAATGTGATTAGAGAGTTGAACACAAAGTTGTAAACTCTTCTGTGATTGTTGTTGATTACTAGGATTGTTTTAAAATCTAGTTAAAACGGTATTCACATGTATCATTTGAGTGATTCAATTCACTCTCTGCGTGCTCTATTTGAAATAGATTGAACACAAGGTAACATAGTTCTATCTTGTTGACGTGGAGAGTTTGTGTGCTTGATTGATCTCTTACGAGTTCGAATGTGGGGGTAATATATACTTGTAGCCTTATGAGTGGTTAGAGTGCCCTTGATACGGTTGGTCAGTAAAACGTTTATATTTTTGAGATTTGTTGTTACATGTTTGGTGAACATGGTAATTGTGGGCGCTATCTATTTGTATAAGTTGATTTACGTCGACTGTGTATTTGACGGATCAGCTAGTTGTTGGGTTACATGTTCAATGGAGTCAAGAGAAACCCTAAAATGTGCTACATTAAGTATTTCCTGATTTAGTGTAGACCCCTTGTTATGGTATGCCCAAGTGTATTGTTTGACCAATCATAGATACTAGTTGAGAACTCCTGAGAATTGTGAATGTTAAGATAAACCTGAGTTTTGGGTTTAGTCGTTTACTTTGTTCAACTAACGTTTCAATTCGGTTTGGAGGAGTTAGTCTGTTTTGTGACCTTTTTTTTTTTTTATCCTAAGATGTATATGTGTTGAACTTGTGGGAAATGCATCTTAAATGAAGATCCCTTTTATTTAAATAAGCCTTGTAAGTTGTTGAGACAATTACATGATTCGTTTGTTTATTCTTTATGCAATAAATTCTGTTGAGAGTTGTACTTGTTTGAACAAACTAAACTACTAGAGGTTGTACACCTCTGAGGTTGTGATGGATATTAAAAATGATATGTGTTTATGACTTGATTCAAATGTTGTTTAACGAGGATGGTAAAATAAGCATTGCCTTTACTCTGTGAATAAGTTTGCAACCTTGTGTGTTATTGATAGCTCCTTGAGCCATGTTGTTAGAGTTATACATTTGTTGAATGTCAAGACCTATTGAGCCTAGTGTAAGCCTAAATGTGCAAACTTTAAGAGTCCTGTGGTGTACCTCTCCGTACCAAATTAATCTTCCCATTGCATAGTATTATGTGAGAACATTTCAAATTTTATGGGAAGTTTAATTTGGGACGGAATGGTAAAACAATGTTTTGAATAGAACTTAGACCATTGTAACTGGTTTCCTTCTGGAGTATGGAAGTGTTTCTACACTGATACATACTAAGATTGATAAGTTATGTTTTATGGTTGTGTGCATGTATGCGAATCTTGATCAGTGAACCGTGAATATATGGTAATTAATTAAGTTGATCATAGGATCTAATTGTAAGTCAATTAGTAGAGTTGAGAGTTGGTCTTAGGCCGTGGACCAAGATCATGTAGTCATCGATATTGATTTGAGAGTTGGTCTCTTAAGGAGTAGATAGGTAGAAGATTTAACTCATTCATTGTAACTTCTCTTGTATAAAGAGTTTATGGATCTTTTCTTTGTGACAATTGAGGAATGAATTTCCTCTAGAACTGTACACATCCTAACTTGGTATGTCCTATGTAGACTAAGAAAGTACACATGTTTCCTAAAGCATTGTTGTTTAGAAATAAGGCTTAAGTGGTTGGTTTAGATGGTGGGTACTTAAACTTGAGGTTTGTTTGGAGTAGGTTATCCTACTTTTGGAGATGTACTATAATGGAAAACTAAAGTGTTAGTATCATTTAAAGATTAACCTTACCATTGGGTTATTTTCTTTGGTTAAAGGTGTAATATTTGTGTTGATTTAACTGTGTGTATTGAATAGTCTAATATAGAGTATATCTGTGATATTCTGCAATTTCTGAAGAGAAGTGACCAAAAGTCTGAGAGTACTTGTTTATTTAAGTCCTCGCAATGGTATAAGTATTCGAATGTTGAATGGATTTTCTTAATGATTTTATATCCCTTCTTGTTGGGTGGTCCTAATTTAAGGACTTGATAGATTCACCGTGATACTGATATGTATATACATCTAATGATGCCTTTTACAATAAACAGATTGTAAGTCTGAATGACTGGACACAATGTTGTATAGATTGCAAGTCTTGTGGACTGTACATTCTATTTAAAAAATTGTAAGTCTTGTGGAATGTGCAATCTGAGTGGTTAGTACAAAATGTAAGGGTACATAAGCTACTATATTTGCACTTCTATGTCAGCTGCAGCTGGAGCCAAGAATGAGCATAAGTGTAGTGTCAGGTTTTTAGTCACCACTGATATAATTCTTAGACTCAGTGATAAGTTGTAAAAGAGTGAAAAATGCGTTAACGTTAAAATAAATAAGAAAGGCCTGGTTGTAATAAGCAGAGGGAGTCATAATTCTATCAGTGGTAATCAACAAGCCGTAAACAAGGGGCAACGGGGTCCGCACTAAGCAGACCAGGTAGTAGTCTGCCGCGGACCGCGTGACTATCGTTGGTTTAGATAATTCTATGAATTAGCGCAAATGAGCTTAGATAGGTTTTTGGTCACCATTGATATAATTCTTAGACTCAGTGATAAGTTTATGATGTGCATTCAACGAAATCCAGGTACGACACTAGGCCTCATAAAAAATGTGTCAGGTGACACTCGTGAGATAGTCACATGGCGGTATAACACGTTCCTTGTAGAATGGATCAGATAGTTGTATGTTGGGGGGTGCTATCACATCGCCTCATTGGTTGAAAAACTTAAGTTTACCATTTGAGGAATGACTGGAGCCTAATTACATAGTGTGGTGATTCAATTGCAAGATATCATCACATATGCTAGAAGTTCTTCGTATTCACCTATCTAAGCTCATTTGAGTTAATTGATCGATATGCTTGCCGATTAGTGGGGATTGTTGGAGTTTGGTAATCAACAAACCGTAAGCAAGGGGCAACGGCGTCCGCACTAAGCAGACCAGGAAGTCTGCTGTGGACCGCGTGACTATATATGGTCGGCGGACGGCCGAGTGATGTCGGCGATTCACGCGTGTTTCCTTAAATCCTTTTTCGTATTGTTGTTTCCATAGGGGACTACATATACGTCATTGGCTACCGTAGACACAGAAAATACACAAGAGTCCCATAAAGTCTCAACCTGTCAAAGTGAGATCCCTTTGAGTTTAGATCGTGCGTACGTGGCTTGTTATATCAACCGGATTTCTTCAGTGCAGAGGACGTTCGGTGTTGTGTAACCTGAAGGGCGATCGCCATGAGGAGCTTGCACCACGGCTCGGCGAAATCATCTTTAAGTACAGAGGCCTTATAACATCGGCACAACAATTTCGCAATCCGATCTGATCGTCAGATAAGTTAGATTAGGTCCTTTATTTCTAACAACATTAACAAATATATACTCCCTCCGTCCCAGCTCAAACGCTCTGAGCGTTTTTTGTAGTGGAATAAAAAATTGATAGAATAAGTTGAGTGGGGTATTATTAGGAAAAAAGGAGGAGAGAGAAGGTGATGATTAATAAAAGTAGGAGAGATAGTGTGAAAGAGGATAAGATAGTTTAATAAAAGTAGGAGAGAGAAATATGTCCCAAAATAGATGGAGTGTTTGAGGTGGGACATCCCAAAATGGAATATGGGGCGTTTGAGTTGGGACGGAGGGAGTAATGCTTAGCAGGAGAGGTTTGGTTGCATGATCTATTATTAGTGCTTACAAAAAGTTGCAAGACACTCGTGAAGCGTAAAAAGGAAATAAATTGTCCATTATGAGGATGTTTCATGTTTTTCATTTTTTTTTTATATGGTACAGAAGAAGGAAAAATTCGAAAACCCAAAAATAAAATTAAACTAGTTTGCATGCCCAGTCCGTGCCCAGGTTGTATATCTATATTGTTATACTCATTCTCAGAAATTGTCAGTTTATCTTTTTTATAATATCATTAGCAATACTATTATTTTCCACAAATTAGGTATCACCATAATTACCATAAATTATATTATTTTCCGTAAATAGCTAATAATTTCCATATTATGTAATTACTTAGTGATATCCAATCAATGAATGTCAATTGTCCGTCTAGGAAAGACTTGGTTTCAAATTTTAATATATAAACTAGTTTGATGGCCCGTGCAATGCCCGGGGTACTTATGTTTAAATGTTAAAATAATTTAAACGAAGTTTTTATCTAAAAACTAAAATCTCATTTCAAACACCTGTGGGATATTTGTAACGTAATTAGAAGTCACCTTTAAAAACCTAAAATCATGTTTCGAACGTCTGTGAGATTTTTTTAATGTAATTAGATGGAAAGTTACATTTCAAAATCTAAAGTCCCGTTTCAACAACCGTGAGATATTTGTCATGTAATTAGATGGAAAGTTTGCTTTCAAAATCTAAAATCTCATTTCGAACACCCGTAGGTTATTCGTAATGTAATTACACGAAATATCACCTTTCAAAACCTAGAATCCCATTTCGAACACCCGTGGGATATTTGTAATGTAATTAGAGGAAAAGTCACATTTCAAAAGTCAAAGTCCCATTTTGAAACAGCCGTGGGATATTTGATCAAATTGCCATAAATCAAGTAATTATAATATTACATAATTATTTTCCATAAATCAAGTGATTAATAATGTTATTTTATTAGAAGAATATTACCATATAGCATCTACTTACCATATTCTATATTGGATGAACTTTATTTACAATATAATAATATTATTATATGCCACGTGTCAGCGTGGGAATTGAGCGGGTTCAGGATTACATATATATATACTAGTTTGATGGCCCGTGCAACGCCCGGGCTACTTATGTTTAAATTTTAAAATTATGCAAACGAATTTTTTATCTAAAACTTAAAATCTCATTTCAAACACTCGTGTGATATTTGTAATGTATTAGATGAAAACTCACCTTTAAAAACCTAAAGTCATGTTTCGAACACCCGATGGATATTTGTAATGTAATTAGATGGAAACTCACCTTTAAAAAACCTAAAATCTCATTTTGAACACTCGTGTGATATTTGTAATTTAATTAGAGCAAAATGCACATTTCAAAAGCCAAAATCCCATTTTAAAACACCCGTGGGATATTTGATCAAATTGTCATAAATCAAGTAATTACTATATTACATAACTATTTTCCATAAATCAAGCATTAATGTTATTTTATTAGAATAATATTACCATGATTTTGAAACACCCGTGGGATATTTGATCAAATTGGCATAAATGAAGCAATTACTATATTACATAACTATTTTCCATAAATCAAGTAATAATTTTATTTTATTAGAATACTATTACCATGTACTTACCATATCCTATTTTGGATAAACATTATTTACAACAAAATAATATTATTATATGCCACGTGTCAGCGTGGGAATTGAGCGGGTTCAGGATTACATATATATATTAGATTAGATTATATAGTATTAGATAAGGAAGGTACAAAATAATAAGGTAGAGATGAAATCAATTAATAGTAAACATTGATTTATTATAATAAAAAAAATATTGTGAATTTTTTGGTATGGAAAATGTTATAACCATGTATGGAATTTCCATCTATATTTTTTTACCATAAAAGACATTTTAAATAATTTTTTTAAGTGAAAATAAAAAAGAGACATGCCACATGGCATGACAGATTGCCTAATTGAATCCGATGAACATGATCGTTGCCTCTAACACACCTTTTATTATATAGTATAAGATTACTCCATAATTAAACGAGATAAAACTACCCCTAGCGCGTTCTCTCGGAGGATGGCCCAAAGGTGTGTCGTGGATATTCAAGAGCGACAATTCTTTGCTCTATATGTCTTTCAATTTGTACAACTTGTTGAAGTAAACATCAATAGTCACACAATCACCCCACGTGAACGATGTATCTGTACTAGTGAGCTCAGCAAGTGGAATATAGTCCTCGAAACCGTGATTATACTTTGATTCTGTAAACCACGCAACTCCTGCAAAAATCCATTGCTTATTATACAGTAGTAGGCTTTACAATAATCCTTATGCTTATGGAACGCGACTGTAGGGCTGGCAAACCCCACCTGAGTTCACCCGATTCGTTGACTCGAAATCTGACCCAATAAAATCCGAAATTGTGATCAACTAACCAAACCTGATTAGACTCGACCTGATGTCGATGAGGACCCGAACCGACCCAACGTGATCCATAGTAACCCGTCCGGACTCGTAATGCCAAAAATTAAATTGATGCCCATATATAGATGACAATATCATTAGTAACCAAACTCGATTGTGACGCGACTCGAAACTGACCCGATCCTGCACAAAATTGACGCGTTGAAACCTACCCCAATGATCATTTGATCCACTATAACCCGACTTGATACTAACCGACTTGACATAACCCGACCCCAAAACCAACCGGACGACCCATTTGCCACCCTATATGTGAGTAACGTTTTCATACCAACGCATGCATGCCTAACACATACTAGTAGTTTACTATTATTATGTTTATTATTGGAGATTATTAAGTGCTCGTGCATCACATGGCTAACAAATTAAACTAGTTTGACAACGAAAGAAATTAATATGAAAGGTCTCCACAAAACATGCATAAAATTTAACAGGTATGATCTAAGCTAAGCAAAACAAACCCTAATTTGTAACCTAATTAGTAGATCAAGAATGAGCCACAGGAGAAATACTTACGACGTTTGGAGTATTGTCGGTCGTCCGGACCACGAAGAGAGCTCGTATCTATTAACCGGAGGTCAAAGTCCACAAACAAGTGTTGTCCATTTGATACTTGGGTTTTGTCCGCAAGTTCTAGAAACACTGAAAGGCACTTGTCAATTTCCTCCCCTCTTCCCTTTGGATAGATTTGCAGCTTCCTGCCATCAGACCCAAGTGATGAGGTATACGTACATGTTTAATTTTATGTGAGGTAGTGTAATCATGAAGGAACAAAAAGTATAATAATGCATACCAGACGTAATTGTTAATTACCAAATCCGTGATAGAATCTGTCGGACCATTGTCGGGAAGTTTGGAGTAACGTGTAAATTCACAGCGGCCAAAACCATGCTGTAAGTTGTCATCTGGAGATAAGCAAGCAGTGTAAGGATAAAGCTCGTTTTGCTCGATTGTCAGTGTAATGACTTCAACTCCGAATATGCACTTGTCTCCATTTAGAAACCCATTTGGTCGATTTTCGAAATCCTCTATGCTTATCGCCTGCCCAATTCCGGCTTTGTGTTTATGCTATAGTCAAACTCCTTGACTTCCAAGTCTGCATGAGTCATTCCGGTGTTACATGCAACAAACAATTATATAACAAACAATTATACTCCCTCCATTTCTTTTGGTTCTTTACGTTTGATTTGAAATCCTCTCACATATTCAAACCAAACGTAAATAACCAAAAAAAGTGGAAGGAGTATATAAGTTTTGATGTCATCTGATCTGGTTTTATTACTCCGTATTAATTTACCTTGGATGGTCACGTACTCCTTGAACTTGTAATTGTAAATGAAAAATCGCAAAAGCAACTTGATGTTCTCAATCCGTCGAGTTAATGAATCGGGGCACATTTTCAAATACATTGATATGAAACCTTCAGTATCATCATGATGTGGATTGCCGCGGAGATATATAGACAACACCCTGTTGCAGAGAATATAATAATCATTGTCAAACTACTAGTATTAGTCAAACTTTATGAAATGATGATCCAAAGTCCAAACCAATTTCCGAGGTACCGATTGAGTGTGGCGTAGGGTGACATTGGTTGTAACGGAGTTTGATCTCCAAGTTGCGTAGCAAATGGGGGTGAATAACGTCGTGCTCGAATCCGACTCTTTACAGTTAATTTCTGCTCTTAGGATTAGCAATTTTATTTGAATCCAATTCTTTTGGTTTGGGTGTTTTAGATGTCTTCAACTTTTTACGTATATTTCTTTCTTGTAAGTTCTTTTATATTAGGCGTAGTGAGAATAAGGCGACACATGAGGCTGCGCATGTAGGTCATATAGATTATTTGGCTCGAGTTTTGGTGGATAGTGGTCCTTCTATTATACTTGATATTGCGGTCGCGAATTTCGTGGCCGTTGTGACGTAATAAAACTTTCGTGTCTTGACCCTAAAAAAAAAAAAATTGAATTCCTATTAAATTGTCATTAAGAATATCCTATTAATTAGAAATAAAGATAGTGGGTTATAGTTAGGGGGTTATGAACTGCTGGACTATCAAGAGTAATTAGATTATCGTTTATATTCAGACTTAGTGTAACACCCCACAATTTTGGAATTTTTAATTAATCAAGATTCGTTGGGGAAATTATCATTTTGGAGTTTCTAATTACTATTTTGGGAATCTTTTATTTTTGGGACGAGTTTCCTAATTGGGTCATCCTCTAACAAATTTACCTAAACACCCTTACTAACACTTCCTCACTCCACTACTACCTAAACTATATAAATATAAATTACATTAAAGGTTGTGCTTTTGAACGATTATTAGACCATCCACGTAGGACGATGATGTCAAATAAAAGCTTCCACAAATAGCTCTCACGTGCTTATGACGGACACATGCAACATTACGCATGCCACACGCACATAATAATTCACACTATATTTATGGAATAGTATATTTCGTTTCTATATTTACATTGATTACATACTAATCAATTCCTTGAGTTATACTGTAGAATATGTTACATTATATCATTTTCCGTAGTTAGCAATAAAGTAGGCGTCCAAATATATGTATGTATCACTATGATTGATTGAGGGAAATACACACACGCACAAAAAAAAAAAAAAAAAAAAAGGGAAAGATTAAATCCTTGAAAAAATCCACGGCTGTTACATGGTGGCATAGGGTAAGTATTTTTTTTTTTTTTTTTTTTTTTGTGGTAAATTTAATACTTGCATGA
Organism: Spergularia marina; assembly: GCA_963680865.1. NCBI lineage: Eukaryota > Viridiplantae > Streptophyta > Magnoliopsida > Caryophyllales > Caryophyllaceae > Spergularia > Spergularia marina. The sequence goes on from OY804546.1 coordinate 28,408,123, forward strand.
TTCTCTCCTTGAATTTAGGAAATAAAATAAAGAGAATACATATTGAATGGAAACCTAATCTCTTATATATTATACTGAAATCATATCTTGAACCCACCATTATTACATGCCAAAAAATTCAGAAATTACTTATCTAATTTATACTCATTCCATAACAGGTTAACATTACGAAATTTGAAATTATTAGGGTTTCAGCTTAGCTTAACACCATGACTCAGTAAATATATATAGCTAGCTGACACATTTTTGCTCAATCTTGAAAACCCCCATTCTTCTGCACGATTTTTTGCAAAACTACACTTGACCCACATACACCTTAACCATCAACCCTTAAGTTTTCTCTGTTGAATCTCGACAACCCCCGTCAACAAAGGCAGAAGTTAACGTACGAGAAATAATTATGTCTTCAATGTATATTATCTAATTGTGAAATCAAATTGTACAATCCAATTTTTTATGCAATTTACATGTAGCTGATGTTTAATTTAAATATTAGATTATGCATATTGTATTGATTGAATTGTTCTTTATTATATCTTTCAAGTGTACAATAAGATTACCTATGTATTGTATCATGGCCAAAGTATTACATATTAAGTAACGTAGCATGAGTATGACAAATGTTTTCCATTTCTTAATTAGGACCGGTATGCATACTTATCAAAAGTTGACATACTTTGTGATCTTTAACTAAATCCATAAAGTTACCTACCAATCTATCATATACAAGGTTGACGTCCAAAATTTAACTACAACCTACGCCTAATTAAGGAGATTTTTTTTATGCCAATAAGATATTGAATTTACAAAAGTTATCTTAAAACGAGTTTTGACAGCTCTCTTAAAAATAAAAATTACGGAGTAATCATATTAAAGATTCCATAATTTATGTTATATCAGCATTGAAATTGAAATGGGTGGATCATGGGGAGTTCTTAACCAACTAGTTTGCATGTCCGGCCTACGCCCGGGCTGTATATGTATATTGTTATACTCATTTGATGAAATTGTCCGTTTATCTTTGCTATAATATTATTAGCAACACTATTATTTTCCATAAATTAGCTGAAATAATTTTTTATCATTTTATTTCTTTGTAAACAAATAATTTTATCATTTATAAAACTCTCACTTTCAATATAGATGATGTGATTCCAGTTTAAATAAGTAATAAGAAAGATACAAAATAATAAGGTAAAGATGAAATCGATTAATAGTAAATATTGATTTATTATAATAAAAAAAATATGTAAATTTTTTGGTATGGAAAACGTTACTTATATATAATCATAAATGGAATGTCCATCTATACTCTTTACCATAAAAGACATTTTAAATAAATTTTTTCAGTGAAAATTAAAGAGACATGCCACGTGGCATGGCAGATGGCCTAACAGAAGCCAGTGAACGTGGTCGTTGTCTCTAACACAGCTTTTAATATATAGTATAAGATTATAAGAAAATGGTAACCAATTTTAAAAGAAATATTAAAAAAAAAAAAAAACAGAAAAAAGAAACTACGTGTGGGTTACTACAAAAAAAGGAAATTTTAAGATTTTAATTCCATGAATAATGCTTCCAATTATTATGAAAGAATAATAATTAAAAAATAAACTAAAAGCACCAAAAAAAAAAAAAACAACGGTGTGATTTTTTGCAATTGTTTCCATTTGTCAAAAGTCTACTCCTATAAATTAGGCATTAGACACCGCTTCGTCATAATATTCCAAATATCTTTAATTATTTAAAAAAAAAAAAATCATTCCTTAAATATTATTCGAAGAGACATTCTCTATATGGTTTATATATTTTATCCCAAATGCTATAATCTTGGCCAAAGATAATATTGTTACTATAAATGTTTCCACAATAATTTTTATCATAGATTCATAGCATTTGAATATTTCCTAAATAAAATAGTTCAACTTATTTTTTCTATTATTTATTTTTTCGATTTGGCCAACACTATAATATATGCATAAATTTTTTCCGTTCAACATAAGATTATGATGTGTCAACATAATTTTATGATCAATCCTTACAGGTTCCACCATAACTTAGTGGTCGTTTGGTTGCCCTTTTAAAACACAGGAATTCCAAAATCCCATGAATTACATATTCTCCGTGTTGTTTGGTTGCCCATAATTTTAAAAAATGGGGGAATTGGAAATTCCATGGGAAAATGAAATTCCCACACAATGGTGGAAGTTGCTTACCAACTCCCCCCTTGGTAATTCTGAATTCCCCCACCATCTTTAAATGAAAATTACAAAATTGTCCCCCACGAAATAGAAAATTTGTTTTTATAAGGGATATAATAGTAATTACGAATTAGAAATAAGGGAATTGGATGGGTGCAACCAAACGAGATGTTGGAATTTAATTCATGGGAAATTCAAATTCCTTGATGTCAACCAAACAACTTTAAACTACTCCCTCCGTCCCAGTTCAAACGCCCCATATTCCGTTTTGGGACGTCCCACTTCAAACACCCCATCTATTTTGGGACATATTTCTCTCTCCTACTCTTATTAAATTATCACATCCTCTCTCACATCCTCCCTACTACTTTTATTAATCCCCACATTCTCTGTCCTTTTTCCTAATATTACCTCACTCAACTTATAATATCAATTTTTCTTATTCCACTACAAAAAACACCTGGGGCGTTTGAACTGGGACGGAGGGAGTATTTCACATGAATTCTATACAGGAACTCAATTCATGGGATATGTTACTTCCTACATGAATTAAATTCCAACATGAACCAAACGACCACTTAATTAGCTATTTAAAGCTCTATGTGCATCTTCACCGAGTATTGCTATCTTATATGGCCAAAATCATATATCTACAAAGAAATTATCGGAATATAATACAAAGTATAGCATGAGTTTGTGCAACTACAATTGTCCTATTAGGTCGAAAATACTAATCAACGTCCTACGGGTTGAATAACCATAAATACATACTAATAAAAAAATTAAAGTAATCATTTGTTATCAATTAGCTCATCGTTTTGCATGGCACTAAAAAGATGTGCACTATACTTCCACAACGAAAATGAATTCCTAACCTTTATCACGAGTTAGATCCCCAACTAAAATCGGTTCATAAATTTCACCATGGGTTAGTGGAACTAATGATTTGGTTCTTCTCACAATAAAGATGTGGGGTCATAAATTAAAAAAAAAAAAAAAAAAAAAAAAAAAAAAAAAAAAAAAAAACAGGTCAGGTCAATATGGTTCTTATCTCTTTGCACATAAAAAGTGGGTTTGTGTCACACAGATTGCGGGTTCACAAACAAAAAAGTGGGTTACGGTTCATAAAAAGCTGGTTTGTAATCTAATAAAAGTTTAAAACTCTAACATAATTTTTCTGACTTTCCTTAAACACCCCATCATCTTTCGCACAAGGATTAAGATAGGGTATTTTGTTTATTATTTGTGGAGATAGTGGATCGTTTGTTTTTTATTTTTGAATATAATAAGTGATTCGTTTATTGTATTTTTGAGATAGTGGAGTGTTAAAAAAAAAGATGAGACAATGTTAATACTAACCCCATTTTAAGAATTTACAAGTGATGTGTTTAAATAGAGAACTCGCGATAAAAAAAGTTAGGTGTTGAAAGAGTGCATGCCGAAAAGTATCAAGGAGATTGATTTTAAATAGAAAAGTAGCATAGCAAAAAAAAAAATTAATTTTTTATGTATATGTTACAGGTTATAACAATTACCAACGAGTTGAACAACCATATATATACCTACAAAATAAGTTAAAAGTAAATCACTTAACGTTTAATGGTCGGGGTAAGATGCAAATCAACTATCACTATCTTCAACTATTGTTGTATTGTCTTTAAATGGTTTTCACCTTATCTCAAATAACATAAAAGGAGACATAAAAGGACGTAAAAATCCGGCGTATACTTTTACTTTCCCTGCAATGTAAATTGTGATCTTTATATCTGGTTGCATTATTCAAAAGTGGGTTCATGACGTACAAACACTCTTCAAATTGAATAGGTCGAGTTAATAGGTGTTGATGAAATTTTAAATCTTATGATGAAGTATGTTACTACACAAGCATAAGTATAAGGATGAACAAATTGATTCAATATTCAATAAAATTTATTATCGTTGTGAATATATGATATTACTTCTTTTATTTCTAACTAAGTATTCGTCGGAAAAAGAAAAAAAAAATATAAATTCATAACGAACATATTCGTATATAATTACTAATGTCCTACCACCTACGGATTAAGTGACCTAAATTTAGTTTAATCACTAAGAAACTTCTACAAAACGAAGGCAATTTATAGAGATACAAAAGGAGTGGCAATTGAAAAAAAAAATGGGTCAGAGTATAAATAATGCAAGGCTACGACAAAAGAAACAATAAAGTTTGAGGTTTTGTTTGAATTTACGCGGATTTGTGTTAATTAAGGGTCATTTTGATCAACGGGCCAGATCGATTTTGACATTAAATATGTGGTTCAACACGGGTGACAAATTATAATAATAAACAGGTCCATGACCAAAACAAGCGAGTGAGGTCAAATATGATCAACTTTTGTGTGGTCAAGGGCTTTGGTTGATAAAAGTGACATTATTATTTTAATTTGTTTTTTTTTTTGGAGAAGGAAATAAATCATTTATTGTTTACTACATCTATAATGCGTATCGAGTCTATTTTAGTGTGTCAAAAACTCAAGTTATTCAAAAATCTAACACCATTGTTATAAATTGGACGTATTAACATCGTATACCTACAGTATTGGATATCCATACAAACGTCCCTAAACTAAAACCAGTTCTATGAACAAAGAGGTAAAACGCCCCGTGCAAAGGTCAAAGAACTAGTATAAAAAAAAAAAAAACAAATTCTCTCCCTTCTCCCTATCACACATTCACACGTATAACGCAGAAGAGGAGAAGCAGAGAAAGAACAAAAAAAAAAAAGATAGAAGAGAAGAAGAAGACCGCAGAGCCGCGCCGCCCCACCCCGGACCACCGCTGAACCACCGCTGCCCAACGTCGTCGTCACCGCCCCTTATCGTCCTACTCTCCCCTCTTAATTTTATATCAACAGTAGTAAGAACCTATACCCCTTTCCATAAAATTCAATTAGGGATTTTCTTATTTCATGTTTAATTGTGGTTTAAAGCATGAATTGGGTGAAGAGATTATAGTCCTATGTTCTATTCCTTGTTATTTTGAGATTTAATGCATGAAATCATGAGGTTATGATTTAGGGTTTTACAATTAGGGTTCATGCATGTTTGATGATGATTTTATGATCGGAATTGCATGAAATTTAGAGGGGTGACTTATTGTGAGTTGGGTAACATGTTCTATTGATTTGGGAACATTTTATATGGATTTTAATGAATTAGTTAGCTTCTGTCCAGATCTGATATTAGTGGTATTTTGACTATTAAATGATGAGAATTTATTGTATTTGTGGAGGTGTTGTGCAAGTTTGGTGTAATTTGGGTGTCGTTTGGATGTCGAAATCATGAGTTAGAGTTCCTAAGGTTATGCTACCTTTTTGGTATTGTATGGTTAGTTTGATGAACATACTTAATGTACGTTGGGTGATTTGTCTAATACAATGTTGGGACGAGTTGTAGGAGGATGATTAGTAATTTGGTGTATTATATGTTGTTTAGGGTGTGTATTCGAGGAAGTACCGTTCTATGCTTGGAACACTTTAGTATGATTGCTCAAGTAAGGTAAGAACCTTGGTCACTCCCATCCATCTATCTTGGACTATTAGATCCTATACTTGATTCATAAATATACTTGTTCATTACTCCTATACTTGATTCATATATACATACTTACTCATTAGTCCTACACTTGATTCATATGTACATACTTGTTCATTACCCTTATGCTTGATTCATATATATGTAATCTACTTTGAGCTTTATTATCGCCTTGCGGCCTCCCTCGTTTCCTCTCGGCCTCTCGGCCCTAGTCTACCACTCGGCCCTTCGGCCGAGTGGCTTGTTTTGATCATCAATTTCGTTTTGAATTTTGTTTCTAAGTACCTCACTTCGGCCTCGACCGTTTGTGATTCGAATTATCAAATAATGTACTCTCAAATAACGTACTAATAAAGGATTAAATTATGAAATAGTATTATATGATATGACACCTAAAGTAATGATGTTGCGGCTTGACTAATCATCGTCTTATACCTCTGATCAAGGTACTATTTAGGTCGGATTAGCTACCAGTTTCCTAATAGTCTTCCTCCTAGATGGGAATTCGTCCTACCGGTCTTTCTTACGAGGGGTGTACACAATCGGGTCTATTAGGGGTTATACTCTGTGCTCTAACTCGACTTTGTTCGATATTGTGGTGGCTGTGGGGTAGGACCCTAGCAAAAAATATGTACATGTATAGGATTGAATTGCTCGTATGTTCGTACAAATTTGTGTATCCATCAATGATACTTCACTTGTGATTATATATACTCATGTATTTGAACTCTTTGGAGTCAAGTTTTGGTCGCTCTTTGTTAGAGGCGTGTATCTTATTTGTTGTTTTGTTTGCCTTTGAATAATTTACTCACTCTGTGATGATGTTCCCTTTTCTGGTTCGTCCTTACCTATTTGTGGGGCCTATGTCTACAGTTCAGTGCCATAGTTGACATGTCTTGATGTGGATGCTTGTTAGAGTGGTCGACGTGGATGTCGTGGATTTCATAAACATTTACAAAATTATACTTTCATATGTTTTTGTAATTTGGATTTAGTTTTGAGAACTGTAGTTCGATATTTAAGTCTTCTGCTGTATTTTCTTTTGTTTGGTTCATTGTTATTGGATTTTGTACTTAGCAATTGACTTGGTAGTCAATTCCGGCGTGACATTTCTAAATTATATCCACATTTGTTCAAGCAAAATTTTAGGGTTGTTGCACTTAGATGTATTGAGATAATGTGATAAAGTTTATCAAGAATCTCTCCATGGTTTACTATACTCTTTCTATATCTCTCAAATTATCCCCAGCAAAACTTGTTTGACAATCTCTTTGTGTATAAAATGCTGACATTAGACAAACTTTAAGTGTCCACATATTAGACCTCTGATATTAATTTGACATTTGGGGAATAGTTTTGTAACTGCATGTTAGTATATATAATTAGTTGGTAATTTGGCATCATCTAGCACTCCAATCAGCTTTTTTAATATATGTGTAGGTTAGCCGCTGGTGAAAAAAGGCCCTTTACTATAATATGAGACTGTTTCCGTTCCTTTCTCTTCAAAAGATAGTTTGAGACCGTCTTATTTTAAAATTAATATTAGATTTTCGAATCAACGTAAAGTACTATAATTCAATCTAAAGAGGATTTACAGACATACCACTTCATACCTCCCAATACGAATTCAGGAGATTTAAACTCGTCAGAGTTGGCTTGTGTAAGTGATTCCTTTATTCCGCTATATGATTCAATCTGAAATATGAAGTGCTCCGGCTTCATTTTTTGGCAGCATCTGTGTATTTGAGAAGTTGTTTCTATTTTAAAAGGATAGCTCCCTGAAAATGTCGACCACCGTAAGAAAATTCCTACTAACAATTTAACTTCGGAAATTAAGATCTAGTGATTTTCATTCATTAAAAGAAAACATGTTTGTAAATTGAGATCTTCTCGACATAAGGTTAAACATACGTCATTTAATTTGATAGGAGAGCGTGTGACAAAGCTCGCTGTAGAAAAAAAGTCAAATTACAACAATAATAGGTTGTGATTTTTACACTTTTTCAATCAATTTTTACACTCCTCTATATGCCAGTAGCCCAGTAGCATTGGGATTTGAAAACGGTGACTCACAATCTCACACATATGAATGTAAAAGTCAATCGCGAAAATGTAAAAATCACTTCCTTAATAAAAATCTATTTATCTATCTATACTTTTTAATAAAGTCATGTCACTAAGCTGATGTGGCAAAGCTTTATTAAATAATTGACATGTAAGCATTAAAAAAGACAATCATTGGACAAAAAGATTTAGATAATATTTTTAGAATAGTCAATTCCAGATCAAATGTATCACACATGTTACTTTACGAAAAAAAATAAAGGCAAGAAATAATAATTAAATGAAATCTTTGCAAACAAATGTACGAAAGAAAGTAAAAAAGGAAATAAGAGTTAATGCAGGAATATACAAATGATGATATAAAACACTTATATTCACCTTCAAATAAAATAAAATAAAATGAAAATGAGTAGTTTGACTCATGTAGTCATGTAGTTGTACGTATAAAGCAATCAATCACATATTTAATCCCATAAAAATAATAAATGTGCATTTTAATATAAAAGATAATCATGAAAATACATAAAATAAACCGTCTTGGTCTTGAATCCATGTTATGAAATGCGTTAAAACTTAAAAGCATAATGTATAAAGATAATTTTAACCATAGTTAATACGATTTAATCTCTCGGACTAAATCTGGTGAGGATTTGATATTCTACGACGACCACCAATAATTTTTGAGTTTTTCCAAAAATTTCGAAACCGAGATAACCCCGGGTTGATTTGCTAATCACTTGGTCAACTTTGATCTTCCGTGCATGACATGTATATTTAAAAATTATGTCATTCAAAACAAATCTTATTTTGTACATATCATAGCGGACATGTATAGAATGGCAGCAATTCAAAGCAACTTTTTTTAGATCATAATGCAAAGCAATTAGGTCCAATAAAAAAAGATAAAGTAATTAAGATATGTGCCAAAAATAATAAAAGTGTTCTAAAAATTAAATAAGAAATCTAAAAAAGCAATACTTTATTTTTTTGGTACATAGGATCAACTAATGTTAGCCGACCCCAAATCATTTTGGGAATAAGGCTTGGATGTTGTTGATGTTGTTGTTGTTGTATAGGATCAACTAATGTTGCGGTTTTAAAAGACCCATTCATAAAGCACGACAATTCAATTGCCTAAAGGAATGAGATTTTTTTTTTTTAAGAAAACTTTTGTTTAGGAAAAAAAAAAGAAAAGAAAAATCATACACCTACACTAAACACTAAATTGGTATTATCAATTAAGTTTGTCATATTTTATGAATTTAAAAGTCGAGAAGTTGCCGGTTATGGAATTTGCATTGAGGAGTGGGGATAATAAGGGAGTCGACGGTAAGAGGACAAGTTAGGAAGTTGACAAGTTGAGTAGCGTTGTCTAGGAGCTAAGAGTTGTCGACGGAGGTAGGGGGTCAAGTAGAAGAGTTGAAGGGAGTCCATTTCAGCTAAGAATTTTGACAAGGAGGTGTGGGATGTCGAGCATGAGATCGAGTTGAAGGGTGGCCAAGGTGGGTCGCTTGAGAGGTGAGCGTTCTCCCGAAAATCCTCTTTCTTCCCTTACTTTGAACAAAAGACAAAGTTAGTCAATACTAAGTTATTTACACTTGATTGTCGGTGAGGCGATAAGGTGTAATGGGCACCTAAGTGAAGGACGGTGCTGAACAACTTTTGACCACATGCTAGATCCGAATTTGGAAAACAATGCAGGGGGTAAATATATCTTACGAATTGAATGCGAGTTTTATTACTAACTAACCGAGCATATAAACAAAGGTTAACATTGCACACGACACTTTAAAAATCTAACTAATCAATATTATATACTACAAGAACGTAGAGTATAGGGGTCGGTAGAGGAGCTTACATATGGTGGGGTATATCAGCCTAGATTCAGAGGGGGGGGGGTTCAAGAAGAATACTTGATGGTGATTAGGGTCAATTTATTTTATACGGAAATAATTTTTGCATTAAATTTTATAATATCTTTAAAATAACATTCTATAGTCCAATTTAAAATAAACATTTGAACTTTCCGTGCGTTGTACGGGTCAAAAAAACTAGTATCTTTCGTAAAAGAAGTGTTGGGGCCTTTGGGGTATTTTAGAGATAGGAGGCCGAAGTGTAAAATCACCGAGTTGTGAAAGTAGCTCCATTTTATTATTTCAAACGGGCTTAAGCCTTATATAGGCAACATTTGCCAAAGCACAACCACATACCACGTACGGAACCACTAATACCACTCCTTCCATCCACTAAATATAATTCATGGTCTAACTAATCAACCATTAGCAATATCCTAAGTAGAATTTAGGAAACAAGTAGAATTTAGGAAATCATAACAATCAATTTTGAATGAAACAAGTAATTAATTTTTGGAGCATTTCTCAACAAAAAGTGCTCATTAAGTGCATGCCAGTGCCACTAATGTGGAGGTTCGTCTTCTTCGGTTATTTTCAAATTGATTTGGGATCGGCTAAAACGTAATAAATAGAAGAGAGATGAAGTGTCAGGGACAAATAGAGGAAGGACATGCATACCATTGCGTGATGACAAAGACGGCAGAAGCAGAGCTTCAAGCTCACGCTTTTTCTCTTCCAACTGATCTTCAGTCTCCTTGAGCTTTTTCGCATACTTTTGTACCAAACTATTAGAGCCATCACTTCCATGGCCACCAGCTGATGATGGGATCATTCTTACCTCTTTACCATTTTTGAGATCACAACGGTCCCAAACCGTTGGGATCTCATCAGCAGACTCGCTCACCCCGTACTCTGACCACCCAAACAGGTCATTGATCCTGTAATACTCGACGTGACTAAAACTAGGCGTTGTTGTCGGTCTAGCGGTGCCTAAGATGTCCGACTCGAGGTAGCAGTACCCTTGACGATTGATAAACAATCTCGACTGCTGAAGATCTAAAGCTAACTTTTCTAGATCTTCACCTTTGATTTCGCAGCCGAAAATGTTTAACGATTGGTACGTGGTTTCACTGCTAGTTCCCACAGAGTATTGATACTCCCAATCAGCTTCTTTCACAAGGGACTGACGTTGTGCCTTCAACTTCCACACCAACACATCATTCTTCCCCCCGTACCGAAGGAAAAAGTCGTTCGTGTTTAGAGTAAACGTCTTCATTACGTTTGACGAGGGGCGAATTTATAGAATAACTTGTTACCAAAAAAGAACAGATATACAACTATAGTTTAAAGTTGGGAAAACAAAACAGACTCGTACTGGAGAAAGAGTGAAAGGAAATGAGAACTGGATGTGATATAGTAGCATTTTATCCCACGGCCATCAGATTCAACCCTCGCTCTCACACATGATTTTGCCATTAGTTTAGTAATATAAAAATTGACCCTTGGATTCAACACTCGCTCTCACATGCTTTATCTGACTTCAGAAGCCCGAAGAACTCCACAATTAACGCGTTGTGTCGTACTCGTATTATTATTTAGCACTCTGATCTCTTTCGAGTATCTGACATTTGACAATTCACTTGATGCCTTGATGGAGTACACGTACTCCCTCCGTCCTATGTTAAACACTTTACGAGTCATTTGTATAAGAATAAACAGAGCTAATTAGTAATTACATGGCCTAAGCTGGCCAAATCGGCCCGGTCTTTTCCCTGGCTTAAGCCTTTTTTTTTTTTTTTTTTTTTTTTTTTTTTTGGCCTCTAATAGTGCACAATACAACTTAATGGTAAGCACTTTGCATAAGCTACACACCATATAACCACTAAAGAAAGCTAAGTCAACTGAGTCATAATTAAATAAGCTAAGATACTAAAGTATAATCAACTTGTATGTTGTCAGACTTTATATTAATTACGACAAACCACGTACTTACCAAGTTACAATCATTAATCAGTTGGGGCCATAAACAAAAATTAAACTTTAGATTCAACGACCTTAGTTAAGTCGTCGTTAAATTAAGATTTTTCATATCAATTGGGATAAGTACGGTGAGGAGTATTGCAAATTGAGCCGCGTGTAATTAGAAATAAATAATTGCATGTTCGTAAATTCGGATTATTTGTCAAATCATTTCCCAATTCCGACCACGTCATTTTGGATTTTACAATTCTCTGGTTAACAAGTCGCGTAGCCGGCGTAGGGTCAATTTTCAGATCACACCGCAAATGTAGTTATGAAACCATGTGGTCTATGGGAGCTTTGCCTTTGTGCTGCTATGTTGTACCAGCGACCAACAAGTTAGGGTGAGCACCTAGAGTGAAGCCCAGGGCCGTGTGGGAGATTTCCGGGGCCCTGGGCGAACTTTAAAAATGGGGCCCCTAAAAAATACATATATTTTAAATGCTGTTTATCTTTGAAATATTTTTAATTAATCCAATTTTTTCTATAAACAAAAATAAATAAAATTAGTTTTTAAATTTATTTTTTACGGTATACTTTAAAAGTTAATTCGAAGAAAGGTATCCAAAGAAAATAAAAAAATAAAAAGATCATATATCTAAAAAGAAAATGAAGGAAAATAAAGTGTATAAGGAAAATGAACAATAGAAAAACGCCGCAAAATGGAACAAATTTTTGAAGCCAAAAATAAAGAAAAGAAAATGTGGTCGGTTTGATTCGAACCATGGCGCTCCACATGCAATTACATACACTAACCCACCGAGCTAACAGAAATGCGTATATTCATATAGACCTTTCAATTTATTTATCTGTTTTTTTATGATGGGGCCCTAGGCAGGGCCCCAGCTCGCTCAGGCCCTGCCATGGCACTGGTGAAGCCAGAGGTTGAAGGTTCTTGCTGAGTCATCTCCATGTAGGCGCCAGCTCACCATAATCGTCTTTCACAGTTCCCTAGAAGTTAGTTAGACCCTGTTTGATAGAACTTAATAAAAGTAGTATTCAGATCAATTCAGAATCATTCAAATCAGATCAGAACAGATTAGATTAGATCAGTTCAGTTCAGTTCAGAAAATGTTCAAATAACTATCAATATATTTGGTCAATAATTGATACTAATTTAGCCAGACTCCATACTTTCATAAAATTGCTATTTGAAAGTTATTTAAATGTGACACAACATAATTAGTCATAACTTTCATTTTATATATTAGAAAATTAATACATATAACTCATTAAACCTACTTTGAAATTTAATCTAAAATGAGTTTCATTATACATATGTTTGATAAAAATGCATTAATCAGCAGTCATCTAGCGAAAATTGCAAAAATGATAGTGACTATTCCTAAACTAAACTCAACAAACAAAATATAAACACTACATCTAATTATCGAAGAAACATGTTCAACGTGGAACTTTTGTATAATAAGAATTATCATACACAATATAATTTGTGTACCGTGCAACGCACTTGTGAAAGATTTGAAATGGAATGTAAATATCTGTTCATTTTTTTTATATAAAAGAGGGATTTTTGAAGAGCATAGAGAGAGTTCATCATTTGAAGAAATACTCAAAGAGTTTAATGTATGGTGAAAGAGCGAAAAAGAAGAGTCAATCATTTAAGAATTAATCAAAGAGTTTAATGTATGGTGAAATAGCAAAATGAAGAGTCCATCAGAAAATTACTCAAAGAGTTTAGTGTATGGTGAAAGAGTAAAAAATGAGAGGATAAATTACACAGTTAATTATTAACCATTCACACTATATTATGGAAACACGGTATGCTTGATCATATAATTGGTTAGTGTATCAGAAACTTTTGAAACATATATCATTTTTGTGTCATATTAAAATACAATTCATTACTTCATACGGAGAAGCTTTTCAACGAAAAAACTACAAAAAGGTAAGATTAGATGTTTTTTGTGTGTCATATATACAATTTATTACTTCATACATGCTCGTTAATTTTTTAGAAGATGCTCAATAATTTTGTTTACGTGCTCACCAAAGTTTTGTACTTCGTATATTCTATAATCTGGGGCTGATAGTCATCGACTTTTACTAACGCTCAACGTTTTTAATGATATAATTATTAATTTTTATTATATACTCAGATTGACACACATGTTACTTTCTCGCTAAATGCTCACCAATTTTTTTTTTTTTTTTTTGACGTAAAAAAACCTCAAATATATTAAGTGGTAGCAGCTACGAAATCCGTAGCGGCTATATCAATTACTATCGGAGGGCCGCTATCAACCCACACCCTAGAGCTATAATCAACCGGAAAAGTATGTGCCGCCTCATGGGCCGCCTTATTACCTTCTCTACGAACATGGGAAAAAGAACAAGAATTAAATTTACTAGCTAAACGAATGATATCACGAACAATTAAACCAAAATAGCTGGCCTGAAGAGAGTTTGAGCGTAATGCTTGGATTAGTTGAAGCGAATCTGATTCCAGGACCACCTCTCGGAACCCCTGCTGCCACGCAACCTGTAACCCATACTCCCCAGCTCTCGCCTCCGCTATATCAGGATCCCGCTGATCTCAAACCTGCTTACACCCAACCACTAAAACCTCCCCTTCCGCACCTCGCACCACCACCCCAACTCCCGAACCTCGTTCCCCTAACACGGCCCCGTCTACATTAACCTTCACCCCCTCACCCTCAGGTGGTTTCTAACTCACTACCCCCTACCCACGCGCACTCCTACACCTCCCTCCCATCTCCCCAATCACCTCCCAATAGTCCTTTAAGTACGCTTCAGCTCCCTGCACTACTCTGGCACTCGGTAAAGCTTCCCCACCATGAACCATGGAATTCCTCGCATTCCATATCGACCACGCCGCCATCACCAGCTTAGCCAAATCCCTACTCTCCCTATCCTTACCCCACAACTCCGGTAGCGACACCCCGTTCCGACAAGCACCCCACTCTTCTGTATCCTCCCCAATCAGCCCCCACACCTCCTGTACACACGGGTAGTGTACAATAGCATGCATATCATTTTCCGCCCCTATCCTACATCACAGACATATCACATCAACCCCCTCTATTCTTATCTGAATATTCGCTCTCGTTGGTAGAGCCCCTCTTCCCAATCTCCACGCGAACATCCTCACCTTTGGAGGCACCTCCAGCTTCCATATCCGCCTCCATACATCTCTCACCCCGCTCCCATCACTACTTCCCTCACCCCCATCCCTAGCAATCAAGCGGTTACGGACAAAATGGTAGCCTGACTTTACTGTATACTCCCCATCTTTGCTATAGTGCCATACCAAGCGGTCATTACCCCCTTCCGAGGCAATAGGTATCCCCATTACCTCCTCCGCCTCAAACTCCAAAAGCCTACTCCGCACTAGCTCTCGCCTCCATATTCGTTGCTCCGGATCGATCCACTCCTCGACTCTCTCCTCCCTTGCATCTCCACTCGGAGAGATCAGTCCAAAGGAAGGTCCCCTCCTCGTTCACCTATCCTCCCATATTCTCACGTTTCTGCCATCCCCCACTAACCACCTACATCCCTCCTCCAAATTCCCCTTGACTGCCGCTATACTCCTCCACACAAAACTCGGGTAATTGCCCACCCCTGCAGCAATAAACGAACAGTCAGGAAAATACCTGGCCTTGAGAACCTGACTGGCCAATGCTCACCAAGTTTGGGTACATGCTCACTTAATTTTAGCGTATGCTCAATGAATTTCACTCGTGGCTAAAGCCTAAACTCTCATTGATTTTAACGTTGTGTTGACTCATATCTGTTTTTGTAACAACCCTAAATTTTCACAATAATAAATAAGGAAATATTATAGAATTGTTGCGCCGCAGTTGACTACTGAGTCAACTGCTAGGCTTGAAATTCAAATAACAACTTAACAAATCCAAACGAATGAAAAGACGACAGCGGAAGACTTATAATGTCGAACTACAGTTCTCAAAACCTAAATTAAATTACAAAACCAAATATAGTTCATGTTTATATAACATTTATTAAAAGTCCCCAGCATGCAAGTGAATCCCCGGCCCCTAGCAAGCATCCACATCATCAAGACCTGTCAACTACGCCATCGAGGAATGACATAGGCCCCAGAACATGGTAGAGAACGAACCAAAAAACAGAACGTTAGCACACACTGAGTAAGAAACACAAAGCAGAGAAACAAAAGATACGCGCCTTGAGGCGCGTAGCTAACAAATAACAAGCGTTAGGTATAACAATAATTTCAGTGTATCAACAGGTTAAGACAATGCGATAGTTGCTATATCGCTGACGAGACAATCGGTCTCGTCATTCATTTACAGCTGGGCCCCTACCCCGCAGCCACCACAATCTTGATCTGACGCGAGCTAGAGTACGAATAAACAGATCCTAAGGACTTGAAGTGTGCACACCCTTCTCTAGAGGGCCAGTAGGATGCGAAGCCTCTAGGAGGAATGCCTATTAGGAAGTCGGTAGCTACTCCGACCCAAACATTACCTTGATCAGAGGTATACACAATGATCGGTCAGGGCCGTATCACAACACTCTAGGTGGTACGCATATCTCATATTTTTTCTTTTAACCGTTTTAGGTACATTATTCGATGGTACGTTATTTGATACACAATTTATAAACGGCCGTAGCCGAATTCAGTTCTCATCAACAAAAACACAAGCGAAGTCAACAACAACAATGATAGACTACTCGGCCGAGAAGGCAAGTGGCCGAGAGGCCAAATGAGACCGGGGCCGAGAGGCCGGTTATAAAGGAAGCCGAAAGGCTTTGATGGGCGCATAAGACGGATTGGATGCAACATGTGAAACGATTCCAATTGACAGAAACAAGTGAACAGTGAATACAAGACAGAGAGATTTAAGGTTAGGAATTCAATCATTGAAATAGAACATGATATTTGCGAGGCTCAAAGGCTTGATCAACATTCTTACCTTAAGCGCCAACCCATTTTCTCCAGTTTACTCCAACGTCTTCTTGTCATAAAGCTAATCCACACTCAATTATGTGGTAAACGGTTGTGTCAGGAACGTCTCCTCCAAATTTCGTTCACAAACTCAAAGCGGATCAACGGGAATCAATCTCCCACTGAACCATACACATGAATTAGGGTTTGCCCACGAATACCAATATAACTTTTGATTCACAGAGTAGGTCTTACCAATTTTGGATATGTTGTCAAGGCTAAAGTTAGGAACATCTCCATAAAATATCGTACTAAAATACCTTAAGAGTCAACGGGAATCATCAAAATATCGAGGGGCAGAATAGTTCTCGGATAGATTGACACAGCTCCACTAAAACACCAATACAGGGAGCATCCGGTGGAATTTTAGAACGATCTACATGTTGATGGATTCGTATCAAAAGCACGGTTCTAACGTTAACGCCACCCATCAAGTTCTAATCAGAGATCGTATGTGATATTTGTGTGTGTTTGACATTGACACAGTTGTTGTGAGATCTTATGCGGGTGGTGGCTACGAAAAAGAGAAAGATGGAGACAAGGAGGCCGAATGTATATGAAAGAAGCGAGGGTTTTCTTTAATTTATGTAACGGGTACGAGGGTAGACTCGGGTACGGGCTTTATTACTTGGGTGAGAGGAATGATCCCTAAACCCGATCTAGAAACTTAATACTCCTGTGTAATTCTATAATTAGCAATCCATAACAATTCAATCAAATTTCAATAAAAATCCTCTAATATATACAAAACGTAACACCCTTGATTATTTTAATTCGCAAAAATTACGGGGTGTTACAGTTTTTTTTTTTTTTTTTTTTTTTTTTTTTACTATTAGTTTGGACCAAAGCATGCTAGATGTGATTGTCACTATCAAACCCTAAAATTATGATTTATTATTGATATATTAAAATTATTACATATGTTTGCGAGCTCTATTTCTCTTAATACTAGTTTACTGCCTGGGCTACGGTCGTTATAAATTTTATCATTTTAT